>OY282644.1:109357840-110557840 GCA_958299015.1 Tetanocera ferruginea | reverse complement strand
AGTAAGAAAGCAAAACATCTAAGGTACAAATGAGTGAAATAAGCAATTTCCCGTACAAGGGCAAATCATTGTATCATTAAAAAACACCACAAAAAGTCAAATAAATTATATATATTATATATCAAATGAAAGATAAATTTTCAAGCTTTAATAATTTACTTTTTATAATTCATAGTAATAACGGTAATTTTTGAGAAAATAACGGTTTTGTGTAAGAAAATATTTTTTTATTGAACAAAAATGCCTATAAAATACAAAATACTCAACAGATTTCATTAATTTAAAATTTTTCTAAAAGCCTTATATATAACCTTTTATATAACACCTTATTCATTAATATCGGTTATATATTAAGAATAATATAGCCGATTTACTTCATAGACTTTATAGCAAAAAATAAAATTTAAAAAATCGATAACTCGAAAACAAATCGATAACAAAACATTTCCTTTGGCTATTCTTATTTTTATTAAGAGTACTCTTCGAATCCATCGTCAAATCGCGGCGCCCCGGAAATCGTAATCTCCCCAATGTCACACCTACAAATGCTTATGTAGGGTAGAATAAGGTATTATCGTGATACATGTAATATCGTGATAGTTTTTAAATTTGCTATTTCTCCAAAACTATTTGTCTCAGTGTAACTTTAATTTAAATATAGGTAGTGGGAGAAGCGATAAAAAAATAAAAAGAACTCTCTTCTCACTACGATAACGGTTCTTCTTGAAAAAAAACTTTTAAAAGCGCCACGTGCAAAATCGCAAAATTATAGCAGTGAAAAACAGTGCTCTCTAATTTTCGCTAATCGACGTATTTCAAATGTAAGTACATAATTTTTTTTGTGGATAAACTTTGAATTAAGCATTGAAAAATCATAAAAATATATTTTAAAATTTGAAATTGTGTTAATTTACTTGTTAAGACTTAAGTTTCATACGCTGAATCTTAAGTTTTTTAGCAATTTTCAACTCTCGTATTTGTTGCTCTATTGTAATGAGTTTTTTTGCTATAAAGATGAACTTTAAATAAAAAAAAGAGTTTATATCCACAAAGAGGATCTAATGGAGATTATAAAATAAAAAACGAATTTCCAAAATTATCAAAATTAAAATTTATCACGATATTACCTAACCTCATTTCAGATTGTGTATAAACAATGGCCGAAAACAATGTTAGGCAAAAACGTAGGCAATATACTGAGAGAGAATTACAACTTGCTGTGAGCTTAGTATTAAAAGACAAAAAGTCCATATATGCTGCAAGCAAAGCGTATGGAGTACCATGGGCAACATTAAAAGATTATCTTAGCCGAGAACAAGATAGCTTATTAAAATTGGGTAGACCTTTTGCTCTCTCCTCAGAGATGGAAATAAAATTATACAATTATATAATATCAATGCAAGAGCAAGGATTTGGTCTTAGGCCATTTCCTCACGGAGCAATTCAAAAGTAATGCAATTGCAACAAATGTTGCTAACCCATGTTACTATACCGAAACCTTCACATGGAGCAACTTTTTCAAAACTAGTTGGCAATATGTTTGCGATAAGTTTTATGCAACGCAGCATGCTGCAATTTATATCACCAACTTGTTATGTTTTTTCTTTGGTCATTCTGTACAATGCTAAAAATTTAGCATCACTTTGTTGCAGCTCTTTTATTGCCCCGAAAAATCTGCTGTTTATGTTATTTTTTAATGTACGGATGGACCCAAATCTTTTTTGCCGTTTGTTTTTTCGCGTATAATAAAAGAAAAGGAAGAATTGTACTTTAGGGCCCACCCCACTTGATTTTTTTGGGCCCTTAGGTAAAATTATGCCTATTTCAATAAAAATAATCAATGTTGCGTTGCAACATGGTTTGCTCTCCTGAAAGCATAGGTTGCAATTATGTTTTGAATTGCAGTGGTTTGAAACTTTATAAACAATTGTGTTGCAATTGCATTACTTTTCCATTGCTCCGTGAGGAAAAGGCCTTACAGTGTTTCAAGTAAGAAAGACAGCTTTTGAACTTGCCAAATTTGAAAAAGAGAAAACCAACAGAGGCCGATGCTCAAAATACGCTTCCGAATAACTCAGGCGAACTTCAACGTATCCTCGTCGTTCCAAAGATTGTGGCAAGCAACAAAAGTGTTCGCAAAAGTTCCTATGCAAAGTGTCTCAATGTCGAACCTGAAGCCCTATCATCAAAAACTAACTAAAGAGGCACATCGAAATCTTCTCAAGAAAACGATTATATTGCAACTTTACAAAATTCCACCCTGTTGCAGGAGCATGAACAACCTAGTTGTTCCTACGACTGGAGAAACAAAAAGAAGGATACAACAAAAAACTCGGGCAAAGATTGGACATGTGGCATATGTAAGGACTCATATTCTTATGACACTAGAAAAAAAAATGGTTTTTGACTAACAATACACATAATTTAAAATTTTTTAGTTCGTTTTTTAATAGAATATCTTTTGTATTAGCTTATAACTAGAAATAAATGAATTATTTTGTTTTTGTTTTCGATTTCATACAACTTTTAGTTTATCACGATATTAACTAACTACTATCACGATATTAAATGACTTTATCACGATATTAGCTTGCATTTGCTTAGGATGCGTTACAGTATTTTTTACTTAGAGAATCTAACGTAAAAAATTCAATTTCATTGCCATTAAGAGAAGAAATATGGGCAACTATAACAGTATAAAAATGATTTATGTTGATCTTGAAAATTAATTTTTATAGACATTTTTAAAATTTTTATCACGATAATACCTTATTCTACCCTATCTATTTTCAAATTTTCAAAACCTGAAAGCATCATAATTTATAGGACACTGTTTGTTTCAGTAAATTTGGGAGATTTGTTAAACTTTGCTTTAATATAAAAATTATACAGGCTTATAATGGAAAATTCTACCCTTAAGAGTACATCTTTTAAAAATCAAATTCAACTTATTACACTTCTTAAATTCAATTTTTTATCAGGCTAAAAACTTGTAAAAACAGCTGTTTTTGAGGTGTAAAATGTTGAATTTTTCAATTCAAAATAATAGTTAAAAAGCTGTGTAAAGTGTTAAAGTGGAATTTGAACTGTAAAAGTTAATAAATGTTGTATTTGAAGTTATGAACCTGCATATAAATGTAAGAAAACGTTAACGAGAAGAATGATTTTCTCTTTCAGACCCTGAATTTGAACAATATACCAAAACAAATTCATATTTATAGCAGATGTGTCGTAGATACACATTCGGTGCGGTGTCGTTGAATGTCCGACGCCTGCACCGAAAGAAGTCTGGAACACCTTGAGCAGTCATAAGTATGCGAACGAAGTCGAAGCCGCTCTTCTTTTAATTCTTTATTGACATAATCTAACTAGCTACGGTACTATTTTCAGTGACTATCTAGGTACTAGTTGGCTATGTTTCGTGTACATTATAGTTCAGACTCAGCCCAGTTACGATACTATATTCGGCAAAATATATGAAATTGTTTCCAGCTCCATAATACGTTTTGCTTAAGTCATCTGAGCAATATTTTTCTTTGAAATACCAATCATGGAAGCTTGCTATAAAAAAAGATATAAGCTTTATGGTAAATGAACATAAGTAGGTAATCAGATGTGGAACATTTTGCGGCATAATGGTGAATAAAGTTGATGTTAATGAATTTAATCTTAGCTTCCTTTCTAATCAACTAAAATCTCAACTAACATACTAAACTTTGATCAATACTTATATGATGATAACAATAACCTTTCTCATTTAGAAGTATAAGCTCAGAGAAATTATATCGAGCCTTAATTAAAATCAAGGCAAATGCAGTGGGCTACGATAATATCCCGCTAAAATTTGTAAAAATAATTTTTCCATACCTTCAGAGATATCTACAGCATTTTATTAATTGCATTTTCATGACATCTAATTTTCCTTTGGCATGTAAAATATCCCGTGTAGTCACTATCAAGAAAAAAGGAAATTCGAGTTCAATCGACAACCTCCGTCCCATCAGCATCTTACCTGTACTATCCAAGATAATGAAGAATCTCATTAAAGAACAAATTATTTAGCATTCATCTAGCTATCCAAGGCGTTGATCACACAAAAATGATAAAAAAAATCGTACTAAATTTATGTTCTCTAGACCTGCTTGCGAGCTGATTACATCATAACTTTACAACCACAAACAATTTGTTTCCCTCAAAAAATCAAATTCAGATTTGGTAAATTTCTTGAGTGCCGTCCCACAGGGCTCAGTCTTGGGTCCAATTCTATTTATTGTATTTAGTGTATTCCCTTTATTTTTGCTGATGATATACAGCTCTTATTTAATGGTGAAAAGCAATTCCTAGATGTATTTGAAGCTGTCATCAATTTCAATTTATCTAATGTTTGTGCCTGGATGAATAATAATTATTTAACTATTAATCCTAACAAAACAAAAGCAATGCTCTTCGCTGTCAGAAAAAACTTAAATTAATACTTTAACATTAAAATTTATGACATTTCCATAACTTTTGTTGACAATCTGAAATGCCTTGTTGTACACTTAGATAATCGTTTGTCATTCGATGTACATATCAATGATCTGAGCTCAAATATCAATTATACTCTTATGAAGCTCTATAGTCTCAACCTTCACTTGCCGCATTATGTAAAACTAAGATTTGTTCATGGCCTATTACTCTCCAACCTTACCTACTGGAAAGTTTGCTTACAACCTCAAAAGAATTGAGCTTCTTTTTAACAGAATTGTTCGTTTCCTTTATCATCTACGTCTACGTGAGCATGTCTCTGCTTATCAACATCAGTTACTGAACTGCTCCTTCCCTAATTTTATTAAATACAGGTGCATGGTCTACTTCGTAAAAATAATGAAAAATCAATATCCTACTTATTTTAATTGATTATTTGTAGCCTAGAAATTGTATGTTTCTGCATAAATTGATAAATTCCAAGACTCTTACGTATCTATATCAGAAACTCCATTTCAGTTCTTCTACTAGGACATACAACTTAAATATTACCAAATTTACTTGTATGAACTCTTAACGATTATTCCTCATCAACGCCATAAAACTCTGGAATTCTTAACCTCGTTCCATAAAATATATTGACAGTATATATCTCTATATCTCTAACTACTAATTGTCTCACTTTATATCTTTCTATTACTATTTTAACTTTTAATTTTATTTACGTTTTTCTCCTTTGTTTTGTTTTTTACTAAAATTTGTTTATCTTTATTATTTTTTATATCTCTGTTTTTTGTTAGTTATTAATTACAATTAAGCCTTTTGATAATTAAGCTTTGATTATAATGTGCTGCCTCATCTCTCTTTGTATTGTGATTTCTTACTACTTGTGTTTTGTGTCTTTATGTCCTTATAGTTATGATTTTTGTGTTTATATGTCCTTAAGATTAAGATCTTATTATTTTCTTTTATTGTCTTAATTTTAGTATTTAAGATGTAAATTGACATTTGTTATCAATATAAGTTAAACTATTGTACTATAAAATATCTAGAATCTTAATGTACTTATATTAATTAATTTTTTTAAATAAAAAAAATGTATGAAATATGAAAAATTCCATCCGGTTGACATTAGGAACGGAATCCCCCAAAGGCATTGTGGTGGTACCTATCCTTCACCTTATATATGCATCTGACATATCGGTATTTGAAGGAATAAACGTTCAAAATACGCAGACGATACTGTATGTATTCAAACAAAGTTCAATCGAATGCAACAGTGGTTAAATAGATTTCAGCCCGGGATCTTACGGGAAGATGTTCTTGCCTACTGCAATTTGCAAATCAAGCATATTTCACACAATGCATCAGAATATGAATTAAACAAATAACGAACTCCTAACATTTTCGAACATAAAAATCTTTAAATCTTATACAGATTGATTTTGTTTTTTCATATTTGATATCAAGCTGATACCGAAATGATTGTACTATTAATAATTGAGTAATAATCATAAACTGAAAATATGCATTTCGCTTTTTACTTTCTAATATTTAATTAAAAGCTTTCAAATTTGCTTTTGATAATATGTTAAATAAACACGATCAATTTATTTATAGATCTTTTCCGAAACTCAGCATATAATTAACATATGCACGTTAATGAATTTAATATAAATTAAATCAAACGGGGTTTCAAAACGTAATTAGGTATATGACCTGAAGTTATTTCAATAAAATAAACACAAATATTATTTCTCTTAAATGAAAAAAAAAAAAAACAAAACAAAATATACGCAAAAACTTTATAAAATTAGCATATGTATAAAAAATATTCACTTTAAGATTAATTGTACCGGATGTTAAGAACGCGTTTTAAAAGAAATATTCTCTCTTTCATTCGACCTTGTCGACTTTGCATTGTTTTCTCTTTCATTCGTCCTTACAAGCTCTGCTCAGCATTTCTTTCCGCATTTCGCATGTCTTGCGAAAAATGTGCTTTAAATTGTTGCTTTAACTGAAGCAAACCTTTAAATATCGCCATCAGTACCAGTACCAGCATCAACATTAACATCAACATCCAACAGCTGCCAGTAGCACTACATAGAAACATACATATTCTTTGTTGTTTTGTTGCTGTCGACGTTCTTTCAACGTCTGACATTTTGCTGCATATCGAGGGAACTTCATTCAACGTATACAATAGCCTAAGATTCCACTGGGAAAAAGCAACAAAGGGTACATGTGGTTCATAGAGTATACATATACAAATATTTTTAATAATATTTGTATGTTTGAATGTATTCCTTCGTGTAGACAGATTAGATTTTGTTGTTGATTTATCAACAATGTTTGGGGTTGTTTTAGCAATTTTAATTAAAGCCTTAGAATTATTTTCTGAGTCCAAAAACGTTTTAAATACTGCGTTAGTGGAAACGAAAATGTGATTTTGAAAATATGTATGCTTTTTGTTACTTTACTTTGGGTTTTAATAAAATTATTAAAAATAATAATAAAAAGTTAATAAAGTGAGTTTTAATCTTACTTATTGCATAAAAAAACTTATCATTGTATATCTTTGCGAAAAGTTGATAGAATCATTTAAAAAATAAGCTAAGACAACCCGTGGTCGGGCTACGACCGACTTGACAAAGATAGCTTATCTAATAAATAATCAATAAAAATCTATTATTAACTGCACTGTAGTGCTGTTTACACTCAATAATAACTAATCATTTTCATTTTCGTCATAGCACATATTTTAAACCTTAAGAATAAAAAGCTCACCCTTCAGACTCGTAGCCAAAATTTTCCTTTCGTCTAATAAACCGACTTGAAAGTAAGAGGGACTCTTAAAAACTATTTCTCTATAATTTTTATTTGAATCGGAGAAATCTGCATGCAACAGTTTTGGTTCTACTGAGCCCCTTTTTGGCAAAGGGGCTTTCGTGTTTTTTGCATTTAACTTTTTTCGCCAGAATGCATACCCTTGATAATAAAAAAATTAAAGATTTTGATGATGCATAACCATTAGCTTAAAAAATTTTGAAATTTTTTGTCCTTACAAACTCTTGAGAGACCCAAAAAACTAAATTTTTCGTAATTTTCGAAAATATGTTCTTATGTTAAATACCTATCGAATATGTATTTTTCATGGTATTCACAGGTTTTGAAGCTTATAGGCAAAGTATGGAGCTCTTCTTTCCATTGATAAATCTTATATGAAACGTAAAACTTCCCACAAAAGAGTTGCTTAAGATTTCTTAAGTAAAGACAAAAAGAGTTTCTTAAAAGTTTCATAAGTAAAGAAAAACAACACTTTCGGACATGCATCTGTCTATTCTGAATCTTAATAATAACTGAGAAATCAAAAAGAACAACCGACTACATCATACCTAGTGTGAAATTCGTTACAAAATACACAGCATCCATTCTCAGCAGACAAGAATGTGAAGATACGACCATAGAACCTTACGGTAGTCTCCAATTCTACACTGATTGCTTCAAAATAGAGAACGGAACAGGATCAGGTCTGTGCTGTGAATAGCCACAGATCAAAGATTCTTACTAACTCCCTGATCACTGCAGTGTAACAGCTGGGTTCCCGGATAATGTAGAAGAGAAAGGCAAAGCAAATGAACTGGCAATAATTCGATAGACACAAACAGAAGCATTACACCGAGAAAAAAAACTCGTAAATTCAACAATTTCAGACCTAATTCTAAATAGGTTTTGTATTTGTTTTGTGCTCAACAAAACATCTTTTTATAGTTACAATGATGGATTTGTTAAAGATTGCAACAATTTTTTTGTTGGATAAACCATTAATGTATTTAAAAAATCTAAGAACAAAAAATTGTAAATTCAACAAGGTTGGTATTTGAATGAAATAAGTATGGGATTTGTTCCTTTAACAAGGTAATTATTTAAAAAATGTAAGAAGAAAAATTGTTGTTTTTACTAAATTGTTGTTGTTTTTATGTATAAAATAATGAAGCAATAAAATTCACATTTTTAAGCATATTATTTGATTTTATTAAAAATATCTGGTTTTTACATATGTGTTTACAATATTTGTTTGTTTACATGTTTACATTTGTGTTTACAAAATTATGTTTTTTTTTTTTAAAAGAAATAAATAAAAAGTTGAATTCATTTATAATAACACAGGTTTACAAATAAGGGTCAACTTTTGAACCAGAGATGACAAAAGTGGTTTCGTATGTATTTTTACGCGCTGAATTCAAATCCGCAGTCTGTTTTGTCTATCAGGTCAAGTTTTGAAGATATTGGCCAAAATGAAAGTAACGGTGCATTTTATTATATATAAAATTGCTTATTCAATCCCTACAAAAGAAAATTTAATTTGGCCGATGCGTTAAAAAGATATGGTTCAATTAATTGAAAAATAACCGTTTCTAACATTTTTGTCTGTGTCTCCAAAACTTAACCGGATAGAAAAAATAGACTGCGGATTTGAAATTAGCTCGCAAAAATACATATGGGACCACTTTCGTCTTCTCTGGTCCAAAATCATGTAAACGTGCAATTTAAAAATAAGTATTTCGAATATAATTCAGTTAAAACAACATAAGAATTTTCCTTACATTATAAGAAATCACTTATAAAGAAATCAAAGTTCCAACTTTTTTAAGAGCTGTTGACCTGACTATAAAAATATGCTTCGTATTCCACCTTGAATACTCGGCGAAGAGCAAATATGTTTGGATATTTCTGAGGACTGCAAATTACTTAACATTTTTTAATATATTTATTACTTTTTCTATTTTAAGAACTTTCTTCAAAGAAGATATTTGATACATATACTTCTGCAGAAACATCCAAACAAATTTGCTCTTCGCCGAGTATTCAAGGTGGAATACGAAGCATATTTTTATAGTCAGGTCAATAGCTCTTAAAAGAGTTGGAACTTTATACAAAACTTCATTTAAGTATACGTAAAATTCACAGAGTTTGTCCGGGGATTCTCCTACAACTAGTACCTTCGGCTGCATTTTTAAATGATCATTCATTGAAGTGGCATTCGTATCGTGTTCCGTTTTTTTCAGATCATTTATGCAAACTAAGTGTACTATCATGTCATTTTGTCCGTCTGCTATTGTAGGTTTTAAATTTCTGCTTATTCGAGGAGGAGGAATGACATTGTGTAGCAGCTTCAAGAAATAAAAATGCTGAGAGTCTAAAAAAATAAGATTTGAGTTAGTTTCAAATACATTTTTTAATTAAAATGTTTACCTTGACAGGTTTCTATTGACAGCATTTTTTGAAAAAACTGCATATTGAAGGCATCTTTTATGGAATTCGGAAATAGGGCATCAGAAAGTGCTTTCATATAAGTCTCAAAATTTTCAAATAACTCTTGAAAAATTCCAGTTAAAGAATTTTTGATATCTCCCATGCGAAAAGCAGATTTCTGTTTCCAATGCGTTGCCAAATCTCGTGGATTATTGTGAGCAAACCATACTTTTTTTGTTGATATTCACGATCAGATGTGGATATGAAATACTATTTGATTGCCGGATTTTTAAAGAACTTGCTTCCGTTCCCGTTGTTGGTTTCGTAAGTGTTGTTGTTGTTATAAAGAAGTGAAGAAGTTCGCGTTTTTTTCATAGTAATTACTGCTTTAACAACATAAAAGTGGGCTACACTGAAACACTAAGCAAACATTAAATTTAATTTAAATTTATTTTGAACTTACATTACTTTTGCGCCATTCCATCAAATTATGGCGAAATTTTATTTTTTCAGCAATTAAACTTCTTTCATTAAAAATGTCGTCTATGTCATGACAATGCATCATTCCCAAAATCTGTGTCGTTCTTACGTTACACTCTACCAATGTAGAAATTGCTGCGTCTGAAAGACTCCATTGAATGAATAAATTTGATATATTTTCATCGAGGTTAATAATGTCAAAACTGCAGTAGTCCACAACATCCTCCGACTCAGTTTCATCCATAAAGATCTAGAACGTACATGTTTCAATAAAATACAGCCAGTGACAAAAGAAAGTGAACACGACTGTGTGTTGTTTTCAATTTCATTTCTGTCGTTTGCTGTACGGTTTGATCAACAGTTTTAAGTTTTTGTAAAATGGTCTTTTATTGTTCATCAATTTAAAAACAATCAACAACAAAAATTTAACAAAAATACAAAATATCCAACGAATATAACAAATACTTATTTTTTCAATACTGAATTCATATTTTTTTTTACGTAATGCTGCACTGTTGACTATCTTTTGACGCGTAAAATCATAAGTAGGTTTAGTTTTTGCAGAGTATATTTTGTTGTTGCAACATTGTTGTTTTTGTTTGTTTATAAATTGAGAAACAATGAAAGACTATTTTACCAAAACTTAAAAAGTTGAATCAAACCATATTGCAAAAGCCTGAAATGAAATTGAAGTCCTGAAATTGAACGACTGGCTTCGTGTACTTTCTTTTGACTGTATTTGAAAGTATTTTATATATAAAATTGGAAAACTACCGAGTGCTCTCGCATAGTAGAGTAGGCTGATATCAGAGTGAACGCTATGAGACGAAGCAAGACAATACTCGAAGCTGAGTAATTTTGCTTTAGAGCCCAGTAATCAACATTTGAACTGAATTTTCGAACTTTCGCGAATTTTATCTCCTAAACCAATAGAGACCGAGACTTTTTTATACACCATTGGGCTAAGAGGGTCCAAATACATTAAATAAAAATAAGAAAAAAATTTTGGGGACTGGGCCCTAAAGTAAAATAGTGCCCTCGAAGCTCAGGACTTTGTCTGTGTTTTAGCAGAAAAGGCTCTGATATAGCATCTACAAGCAAAGCTTCAATTACCGCTTCGCTTATGGCGCTCGCTTTGTTATTAGCCTCTATGAATAACACTATGAATTGAATACTTACTTTTAATTTTATTAATTCCAAGCAAAAGAAACAAAATTAAATATTAACACAAACGCTGCGCACTTGACTACAACTCAATTTGATATACACACATACTTTGTTTTATTACAGTGTTGCAGAACACATGGATGATAGGGCTGCAGTACAACATTTCAATTTGTTGTACAAACAGTAGTAAACTAAGTTCGTTTGCTTAAAACAATCATGTAATCACATAATCTCAAATATTTAATATTAAAAAATATGAATATATCGACATAATTTATTTTAAAAATATAAATATTCGCACAGCTCTGCTTGGAATTTTTTTATTCACCTAGAAATTGGCGAACAAATTATGTCGTTCAACATAGTTTGAACGCTCAAAAAAGTTGATAAACCTAATGGTTTTTACAATTAACAATTTTCAACAATTTTGCACTTATAGCAACAAGTTTCTCATTTAAATGGATCAACAGAAATTCCACTGTATAAGTGACAAATAATTTGTTGCTTTTACTAAGCTAAAATTTAAAAGTCAACAATATATTATTCATTCTAACAAGTTTTTTGTTGTAACAACAAAAATTCTCATAATTTCGAATAAGTGCGAAATATTGTTGTTTTTACTATATTTTTTTTTCTCGGTGTACAGACGATTACATTACAAAAGGTGTCGTCACACAAGCTTGTCTCCCAGAATTGACTGCATTGTATCTATAAAGCTCTAGCCAGATCGGGTGCTGATGGCCAACGGGATTAGACTTTTATGTATGCTGTAATAATACGAAAGAAATTAAAATAATCACCCATTTTCTGTGTGAATGTTCAAATCTACAGAATCATCGATTCCGGTATAGAGAAAGTATATTTTTTTAAGATTTAGAGGAGCTAGTTAACACGCCCTTCTAGGCACATAATAAACATAGTTCACTAAGAGCACAGGATGGTTCAAAAACAAAAAAAAAAAAAATAAAGAAAAGAAATAAAAAAAATGATACAATAAAGAAATAATTTGAACAAACTTTTCTTCTAACTTTTGTCGTTTTGCAGATATAAATAGTTTAATGTGGTCTTTAACGTTACATCTTTTGGCAGTGAGTTTCAAGATAGGTCTGCATTTAAAAAATTACCACATTGACAATATAAAAACCTTAATTAAAGAAACATATCAATATCAAATAAACGTCAAGAATCGCAGTAATGAAAAAAATGTTGTCTTGCATTTAAAGGAGCCAATTTTTTTTTGGGATTTGAATTTTTTCCAAGCGTAACACAGGCAAAATATGTTTTCCGATGGTATGGTATATAAATTTACGGAATATATGTAGTCGATAAAGAGCGAAATTAAAATAACAAAATTTTTCGCCTGTTACTCCTACAGTTTTTAAACTTCAAATTCAACCTTTTCCATTTCAAATTAAACTTTTTCCAAATCAAATGAAACTTTTCCATTTCAAAAAAAACTTTTTCCATTTCAAATAAAACTTTTTCCATTTCAAAAAAAACTTTTTCCATTTCAAATTAGAAAAATATTTATTTTAGATTTTTATTGAATTATTAATATGTAATCGAAAAGTATTACATATTTCTTGTGTAAATAGCTGTTTGAATGAAATATATTAAAACTTATAGCACTAGTTTTCACTGGCTAGTTTACACCACATTTTCAATAGAAATGGTAAATCAAAATACATTTTTTAAAAACTAAAAAAAAGACACTGTAATACATAATCCATACCTACACTATTTGGTTGAAATCGTTCGTTCATACGTCTATGAACGACATTTATTCGTCTATGACACTTAGTTTTATATATAAGATGGCTAAATAATTATATTCTACACTTGAATATTCGAGATTTATTTGAAGCTATTGGTTGTATTCCTGGAAAATTCTAACTTATTGTTTGGGAATATGATTTTAAAATAAATTAAAATCAATTCAGCAAAAATAAAAATGTCTGGCTATAATGCTTCTTGAGCATGAAACAAGAACCACATGATTAATAACATGATAAATCACTTTTATTAAAGCATATTTAATTGACATCTGTCAGAATTTTGTTTTTTATTTTTGTGTTGAACTTTATTGTTTTACTGAAGACATTTTAAAATGCATTCAAAAATAGCATGTTATTATTTTCTTAAAAAGAAACCCATATGTGGATTATCATGTTGTTCACACAAGCACTGCTACCCTCTATTCACAAGACATGACAGAGCTAACATATGTAAAATGTGATATTTCATTTGAAAAAACAAATAGATCACATAAATACACAAATAAGGTCATACAAAATAGTTCTAAAATAAGTTGAATATTTGAAAGTTTAAATATTTGATTTGAACAAAAAAAAATGAAAAGATTTTTGAAAAGAAAATGACGCTTTTTTGAAATGATTTTTGCTAACGACATATTTATTATATATATTTATTTTTTTTATTTTAAAAACACATTAATTTCTATTAACTAAGGGCAGTTTTTGCCTCACTGTGCACTTAACACTTGCTTCAAAATTTTTCACTTGATAAAAAGCAAAAAAAAACAAAATATCCCAAGCACACAAACACAGACCTGTTGATAAATATTTTTGTGCAAAAATTGAAAATAAACACAAACCTGTTAACACAAGAATCAAAGTAAAACAAAATTAAAGCAGGTTACTTTTTTTTGTCGTTGTTTCTTACTGATTGACCGAATTCGTGACTCCAAATTCGCAACTTCTATGCTCACAATAATTGCGCATTGAAATAACGAAACAGAGCTGTGTGCATCTTAATACTAAAGTTTAAAAAACTACTTTATTGCATCTATAAAAATTATAAATATTAACCAGTTTTCAGAACAGCACAGTTCACATAACTGAAAAGTTTTGTCATGACGGTTGTTATAGCTCGAATAAATTTATTTTAAATTTAATTTTATTTTTGATTTTAATTTTCTCTTCGAATTTAGCTGTTTTTAAATTAAGTAATTTTTGTCAAATGTTAGGTCTGAAAACTTAATAAATACTTTTTTTAGCTCTCAACTAGGGATGTTCTCCCTATAGGATGTTCTTTGTGAAATGTATTAAAACCTGTTAATCAGCAAAATTGACAAAAATTGCTTTAAATCTAGATTGCATTATTAACCATATAAAAAGCAAATTTGTACTGAACAAAGATAGGGCAGTAAGTCTGATTATTATTTGCACTAAAAACTCAGATGGGGCCTTGAGGTGATGTACTGTATCACAAATATAAAATCTTTAAAAACTATATATATCACTAAATTCTTAACGTAGTTAATACTTCCATTCTATAAGAACATGAGTTTCATGCATTTTTGTCTCTTATGAACAATTCTTGCTGCCCTTGAATTTGTACATGGATTATATGAATTTCGACCACTAGAATCATAACGTAGTTCACGTTTCCTTGTACATGAGATTCATGCCTTTTTGGCACTTATCTCATGAACTGTTTTTGTTCTCCTCGTATTTTTTTGAACGATTAATGTTTCACTTGTATTTTGTCATGGGTTTTACAAAATTTTCTATTGGTTCATGTATATTGTACACACACTTTATGCACTTTAAACACTTCACTCTGAAAAAACCTCATTCTCCGATAAAAAATTGCTCTATTTTCTTCAATCGCAATTTTTTCTTTTACAAAAAAGTTTTCTTCTCTAAAGACGAATTATTTTTATATTTTTCTCTTTTCCATGGAAGCTTTTAATAATTTTTTTAGGGAGTTTTTAGGATTACATTTAGAGAAAAGCATTCTCTGGAGCAAAGTCTTAACCATTTTTCTCTAAATCTGATGCCTTTTTTATCATAATTCGAGCAATTTTTTTTTTTTTTTATGAAATATTTATGTAGTTCTCGTGTGTTTTTTTTTTTGTTTTGTGTATTTTATACATTGATATCATTAATAGTTCATGTGACTCATGTAATTGGTTACTGAACCAAAATTCATGAATGCAATTCATAGAGATCATGTTCAAATTCATAATTATTGTGTAGTTTTTTGATTTAGTGTGCGACTTTGATGACAATGACAGAGTAGTTTTGAATTGCATGTTTTAAAAAATACAATTTTGTCTTAACGTGTATCCCTTCTACTGATTCGCTTTTTTTCTAAGATATCGGATTTTTTTATTCTTTTATGAGAAGTCTGTAAATAAAAAAAAATCTTGATAACCTTACCATATCATAGCATTCATACCAAATCAAACCATTTTACAAGAAAATATGGGCGAAATATCAAAATTATCGCAAACTCTTTAAATAAAAATTTTTAAAAAAATAAAGAAAAAATTAACTATGCCGAGCTTTAAGGTCATATAAAAACCACACTGAAAAACCATTTCAAAAATTTAATGTTTTTTTTTTTTCAATTATCTTTAGACTTCAGTAGCAGAACTGAGTCTCATATCATTGTTCTCTTTAGGATTATATTTCTTGACATATTTTAATCTAAACAATAAGAAAAATAACAAAAGCTATCTTAGAAAATTAAATAAAAAAAAACAAACATACACAACAAAAAGATTAGCGACTTGTAAAGAAACCAACACATGCTTTGCTCTTGAAGTGTGACAGAATCTCAAGAGTTGACAATGAAAACAAAAACGCACCACGAGCGAAACAGCACAGCCCAAGATGCTGGGATAAGACACTTTATTGAAATATCTCGAGCGTTCCGTTCAACATAACATATAACAACTATTCTTTGGACCATGAAAAATTCTACTTTTTTGTCTGAATCTATAAAGCTAATTATATAAACATTTATATAAAAGGAAGAACACATAGTTAACGTATTAATGTGTTCTTCTAATTATTTTCTGGTATTCTTGAAACTGTTTTCTTTTCTTAAGCTATAAGATTGCATGGCTGATCACATTCAAATTGTTTACAAATAGTAGAAAGAAAAAGAAACTCTAAATAAACAAACTGCTTTTCAACCAACTGTTGTGCAATATGTTGCGTTCACAGAGGTATTCTATGGGCCTTGCGGAACTTTATGGCAGCATTGATGCTACTCAAAGCAGTGCACTGATTAATAGAATGGAGTGTGGAATATAAGAACATTGGGCTACGCATTTCGAAGTAAAAAAGATACTAGAAGAGAATATTATTGTCGCTAGACAGTGAATGATTTATCAATTCAAATAAAAATTTCAACACATTCCACATATATCAAATCAAACTGAAGACAAGTTACATAAACCATAAATAAATTCAAGTTGTATGGACTGCATTAAAATAACATTAAATTAAATAAGTGTTGATGTTAAATAGGAAATTCTTGCAGATTTCCAAAGAGCTATCACGTTAGATATTCTAGTGATCATAGTTATTCCATAAACCTCGTACTTTTGACAAACATATCTTCTTAAAATCTAATTTTAACAATTTTCCTTAAGCCTGGTTTTCACTATATTTTTTCGATGGTCAGTTGTTGTCAGTCAAATGAAAAATTGCAACACGTGGTCAATTTTTCTCTGTTTGACAATGACGAAAAAGAGAAAACTGATCTATTAACATATTTCAAGCAAAAAATTAAACAAAAGTTGTTATTTATGTGATATTTTAGGATTTCTTTATTTCATGCCAAATCGAAAATGACAAAGTGAAAATGACAAAGTATTTGTGTCATGCATAACTTTGAGAAAAAAGAATATTGACTTTTCTTAGAAAGAGTTTTGTAAAAATCGGATTTAGATCCGGATTACAATCCAAAACACCATATTGTCCGTAAACCACTTCTTAGTATGACCAGCAGTATATTTTGAATAATTATCTTATTGAAAGATCCAGTTCACGAGCAAGTTTCCAACGGAATATGGACTAAGATAACTCTGTACTATGTCTGTTACTGAAATCTGTCCATGCGACCGTCAATTTTTGCGATTGGGCCAACACCACGCCATGACATGGCGCCCCATACTATAATGTTAACTCTGCCGTTCTTAAGTGTTTGGCATGCGCACCTAGGGTTGAACTCAGCTTGTACGTCTGACCATACTTTATTTAGTTTGGTTTCGTCAGTAAATAATATCCTTTTCCAATCCTGAACAGTCCAATGACTATATTTCTTTGCAAATTCCATTCTTCTTATTCGATTTCGCTTAGATACTGAAGGTTTTTCCTGCAACAGTTAAATTTCTATCAAACGATTTTTACGGTATCAACGAAAGGTCCACATCTATTTTCCTGAAATTTGCCTGTCTGATATATGTACAAATTTTTCGGACTAACTTATCATTTTGTCTACCTTTTCAGTAGTTATACGAGGTTTACGTTTTTCGGCACATTTTTTCGGGGTGTTGAAAATGAAATGATTTTTAATCGGTTTAAAAAATAAGAAATAATAAGAAGCATATTGAAATTTGAGCACAACCGGCTAGATGAAATGTACTCGGACCCCTGGGTCGATCAATTCAACGTTTCGAGATAACTTTGTCATAACTTCGGTAATAGTTTGAATTTTGATCTGATATTTTTACAGTATATTCTCAAATAGCTCTATAATGAATAATTTTTCACTCGAATTTGGAAAAGAGAGCTTTGGTTTTAAACTTAGGACTTTTTGAAAGTTGTTTACTTCAATTTTGGTTTATAACCGACAATATTCAGAGTGTTAAATAAAAAATGAGATGTTGTTATCTGATTTTCTAAATATAAAAATATCCTTTTCAAATTCCGGGTGAAAAATTATTCAAAATAGCTAGTGCTTGCTTTGTTTATATTGTACTTTCGAAATACATTAAAAAAATTGATTTTTTTAAATTGGAAATCCAGGCCAAATGTTATGAATTTCTTATTTCAAAAATTTTCTTGATTAATATTAAAATCAAAAAGATGATAAGTTTCCAAAATAAATCGTTTTTAAACAGTTTGTGCTGAGTATCAACTTATCAATTTTTGTTTTAAATTTTTTTTAAAAAAAACTTTTTAATTAGATGAATTTGAAGTCTTAGACTGATATTCAGCGTACGGAAATGGTCAATTTTCGAGATCTATATTTTCGAATTTTAAATTTTTATGTTTTTATTAATTTCCTCTCTAAATAAATTCTTCGTTCTGTGAGTGAAATCTCAAAAAAATGCCTACCCATAACTATGGAAAAATGTGTAAAAAAAAAATGGATAGATAAATCAAGTCTTCTTTTAAACCACTAAATTGTCTGATATCGACTAGAAAGCGATCTAAATCCACAACTTCGCAGCTTCGAAGACCATTAATTTGATAAAAATTAAGGCCGAAAAAAACGATGATATTTTGACGAAAAATTGGTTTTTTCAAATCAAAACGGTCGGACCAATTTCGAAATGCTTTTTGGATTTAATACCTTCTGTAATACTAATTTCCCAATATGAGTGTCGAAACAACTTTTTCTCGTCTGAACAAAACGAGAAACCTTAATAAAAATTCTATAGTTTTCTTATAACCATGGATCATAAGCAAAGGGAATAACCCTAACCAAAAATGTGTTAGAAAAACAAAAAGTATTTTATAACTAACTAAGAACCACGCATTATTGATTATTCATCTTAAGTTTTGATAAAATTTTAATTTAAAATTTTTAATTTTAAGAAAACAAAAACCAAAAAAATTACGAAAATAATAAACCCTTCTATCAGATATTGCTGCTTAATCATGTGACCTGTAAGACACAATTACGAAATGAGGAATTCTACTGAGCTTTTCTTGAAAATAACACTGTAGTTAGATATCTTGCTTAAAGGCCCCTAACAATGTGTGGCCGGTCAAATGGCCTTGCTGGCCGCCCACTGTTAGGCCCTGTATAAAATATCTCTTTTTAATTAACCTGTTAATTTAAGAGTTTAGGTTATGTATTTAAAAGTAAAATTTCAAAAATTAAAAGGTCAAAAAAACTCTTTGCCACACTATAAAACCATAGGACAGGAAGTTCAACAGAATCCATAAAATTTAAAATAAAAAATAACATTAAGTAAAGAAAATAAGAGAAAATCGCACGGCCGCATTTTCAACATCATTGCAAAAGCAAAACAGAAAAAAAAACATAAAAAAAAAATAAAAGCAAAACAAAAGCCAACAAAAAATATGTAATAAAAATAAATTACTTCAAAATTGGAACTGAAATGAATGAATTGTTTAATGTGCCAACAGCGAACGTAACGCAAAACGACTGCCGGCTAGCCGGATTGGCTAGCTCAAAGTTGGCCTCACTGGGACTTTCATGCTGATGGTCAGCTAGTTAGACTGTAGAAAGGGGGTTTGGATTGAACTGAAGAATAAATTCAGTGCAAGCTTCAATGAGTATTTTTATAGTTGTTGCTGTTGTTGTTGTTGATGTTGTTGTTGATGTTATTGTTGTTGCTGTTGCTTTGCTGTCTGGCACAGTCTGCAGCTTAGTCGACTGTAGTACATACAAAAACTAACCGATTCAACACATTCAGGCATTTTCAATTCCTGCTAGTTATTGCTTTATAAATACTACATTGTTGAAAGCCGCGTTACTTGCCTGCCTGCCTGCTAATCCCATGAAATGGAACGTTTCTCGATTCAAGTGAAATGCGGGAAAGTGTTACATGCAGCGCTACAACATTAACAGTAACAACAAAACCTGGAACAGCTAACTACCGAAGCTTGATTGACGTGTACTTCTTTTTCAATTAGCTGGAGTATGTTTACGATTGTTTACTGCTTTATTGCACTCAAAGAATATACACATGTTAGTTACATTTGTGAGCAAAAGGGAAAGTACGATTATTTGAAATGTCCATTTTAACCTTAAAACTGCCGCATAGTTAGTTGTCCCCCTACACATAAATCAATTAAAAACTTATTGTCTCTCGAAACCCTAACAGTATTGGTATTGAGCGACAGGTTTCCAGGAGCGAATGGTTTCCAGAAAATTACTGTGAAAAAAGCTACTTTGAGAAAAAAAGCAGATTGGTTGCAGATCTTAAAATTAACTAATAAATTAAATAAAAAACCACTGCTACTTAAAAGTTCACTAGAAGGCTCTTTAACAACCTTAATATGCAGCCCGTCCTTTCAAAAACGTAGAGTTATCCAGACCTGTTCGGATAATACTTCCCTCAAAGCAACTGTAACCAGGAGATGCCTGCAAAGAGGCGTCCTATCACCCATGCTGTCGACCCTAGTTGAAGATAGTCTCCTAGTTGAACTCAAAGTTACTGTGATAGATGAGGTTGGGTTGTTTATGTTAGTTCGAATTTCTTTTTTAATCGACCTTTAAACTTTGCAGTCAATTGCAAAATTAAAATTTTCGTTAAAAATCCCAAAACTATTAAATAAATAAATAATAAAAAATTCTAAATCAATTTTTTTAGAAAATTGTAATTGTTGCACAGTCTCTAGTAATAATTTGGCTTGTACAGATTGAAAAAATATCAATTAGTCGATGAGTTATAACCAAAAAACCCTATAAACAATATGCTGAAAAACGACATTTGATTGCAAAGTTCGAAGGTCGATTAAAAAAAATTCGAACTAAAATAAACAAACGCCGCGTTATGGGTCTTCTAATTTAGCCTCTATTTTCTATTTTCTATTTTCACCGCTCACTCTCAGAATCACCCTAACTTTTGCTAACCAGAATTTGTTCCATAGTGTAATGTTAGAAGCAAAACGATTTTCGTCTTCTCTGATATTATGAAATCCAAGCTAGTGCTAGGGACTGTCACCATCCTCAACGAACTGGCTGCACAGACTAACTAAATTATCCAGTGGATTCCTGCCCACTGTGGCTTTGATGGTAAAAAGAAAGCAGACTCTCTAGCCAAACAGGGAATAGAATCACCATTCACAGGACCGGAACCGCTGCTTGGTGTTGGTGTGAATATCTTCAAGCAGCACGTCAAAACTACCTTATTCCGCGAATCTTAAGATTCTTGGAAGAACTCTTTAGAACAGATTTGTACCAAGCTAATATTTTAGAACTATTAACTAAGAAATAGAAGTTCCTTTAGGGTTATCTGGGTTAAACAAACAGGTATGACACAATGGCATCACAAGAAGCCGCAGCGTCAGAACTGTATTAGATAGCTGTAAATCATATCTTTCTATCTATCTTAACTACCAGAGGGGGCCCTGTTGTAAAAATCTTTCATTAAATCTTTTAAAAATTCCTAATGCTATGTTCACAACGAGCACAAATTAAGTAATTTCGTGAGATAATTTAAAAATTGTACAAAAATGTTCACATTGCGTTTCGATAATTTCGTTTGACGTTTGATTTACGTTTTTCTCAACTCATTATTGGCCATATTCAACTTACTCAACAGCTGCTAACATAAATATGTACTTAAAAAATAAATATGTACTCATAGTAAGTTTGCAAAACCAGAGGCGTTCCTGGGCTTGGTGTCACCCGGGGCGGGTACTCATGGTGTCAACCCTATAGATAAGAAATTTTTAAATTTAGTAAGAAACCAATTCGATGTGATTTAGTGTTTTTATTATTATCTTTATGTTTTTCGAAAAAAAAGGTTAAATAAAGAAAACTTATTAAGGGCGGGTTAAAGTTTTGAACATCTCAAAAATATTGTATTGAATTCTGAGGACAATCGGCTTCAACTCAGCTATACCAGTGAACAAAACTTTAAATCGATTTTCCCAAACATGTAATTTTTAAAGTCGGTGACCACGATTCGGAGAAAACTACTGAACCGATCGTTTCAAAAATTTCTCCACATATTGTACATTCAAATAACTCTCAAATGACGTTTAAATTATTCAATTAGTACCCATCTTACAATAAAAAATAGGTCGATTTTATTGTAAATAACATCAACATTTCATCGCGTTCACTGCAAAAACCAATTTTTTTGAGGCACCAGCGGAGAACTGCAATAAATCTGTTATTACTTTATATTTTTGTACTAAACTTTTTTAAATAATCTTCAAATGTTGTTACTTATTTTCACAATAAATCTGTAATAACAATATTTCATAAAAAAATACTTGAAAGTATGCTTTTTAATGGCGCTGCCATAGCACAGTGTATTCATCCTATAAAAAAATTGGTACAAAAATAGAAGGACTGCTCCGATGATTGTTAAATTTTGTATGGTTGAATAATTTAAGCTAAATAAGCAAAATTGCAAAAATGATTGAAATCGGTTAGTTCCTAGGGGTACCTTCCTTGGACCTATACTAATTTTTTACATTATTTTGTATGCGATTGCTTACAAAAGTTGGCCGATCTTAACAAAATTTGGTCAAAAGGCTAAGCAATTCGAGAAATAGTTGCAGTTAGAGAAAAAAATGAGCTTGAATCAAGCTCAAAGCGTACGTAACTGAAATCAGCGCAATAGCGTTCAAAACCATCTCAAAACATTCCATTCACGTTCAAAGCTTATGCCAGAAATTGGGCTTGCATTTTTTTTTATAAACACGTCAATTTGTGGTTAATACGTGCAATCTTGGACCTGTTTGTAAAAAAATAATTTTGTTGTTGTTGTTTATGCGTAATTCTCAATTGGTTGTTGTTCCTGTTAGTATAAAAAGTTTATAAAAGTGCTCATATTTATTTTTGCACTGAAAACAGTAGAAATTGATGAAAACTAGGGGTACCTTCCTTGGACCTATATTAAATTTGTATACTATTTTGTATGGGAGGTACATACAAAAGTAGCCCGATCCTATCAAAACTCAGTGAAAATGCTAGACAAGAAGAGAAATAGATGTGAACTGAAAATGATAGAAATTGGTAAAACCTTAAGGGTACCACTCTTGCACCTATATTATTTGTTTTTTAAAAATCCAATGTAAGACACATTTTATGTTATTTATAATAGAAAAATAAATATGGTAACTTTTTTTTATCAATACTGACTTTCATCACTATAACTTCTTCGTGAGATTTACTACAAAATTAAAGAATCCTTTTTTTTTGTAATTCCCTTTTGAACGTTGCTAAATTATTTGTCTATGCAAAAATTATTAGTTTTCACAAAAAGTTACTTTATTAAACCTGGATAATTTTCTTGTTTATAAAAAGATGCAGATACTATTTTGGAAATAAAAAGTTAATAATTCAAATCAAATTACGAAAAAGTTTCGCTAAAATCGAAGAATTTTTTTTGCAATTCAATTTTGAAATTTGATAAATTTTTAATATTTTTCTGTGCAAAATTTACATTTTTTCGTAAGAAATTTAAATTTGCAAATCTTTCTTGTTTATAAAAAAGTGCAAATAATATTTTGAAAATAAATACTTTAAATAAAATTACAGAAAAGTTTTGATAAAATCCAATAATCTTCTTCTTTTGTTTTTGTTATAGCCTAAAAAAAAAACAACAGCATTTTTTTTGTATTTTTGTACCATTTCGATGCATTGTGCGCTTAACAAATAAATAACTTTCGAAATAACCTCATTGAAATCAATACTACTTGCAAGTTCTTTTTCAATGGATAAAATAGCAAGATCGGAAACTCTTGCTATTTCCTTGAAAGACCTTGAATTAGTTTTAAATAATTTTAGCTTTGAAAACGTTTCCGCAATGTTTTCTCCTCATTGTTTCGACTTGCAAGCAGAATTTTAAATTTTAAAACAGCTATTGAAAAAATGAGACACACATTTGTTAACGTTAAGTATTTTTTCACTTTTTCTGATTGTTTCAGGAATAAAAAAAATATCGAAATGGTGTTACCCCTAAAATGGTGGTACCCGGGGCGGACCGCCCTGCCCCTAGAAACGCCTCTGTGCAAAACTATTTCGCACATAGCCGTACATTTCATCATCTTAAGCAGTGATGCCCAGAAAAATTATTTGAAGAGTGCTACAACAATTACAACAAAAAGCCAACAACAACAACAAATAATTGGATTCGTGGCACAATAATTTTTCTCACAACAAAAACACATAAAACAACAACACGCATAAAACCTACATCTGCGCCAGCGCAAAAGTTCATAAATATTGAACACATAAAACAACAACACGGATCCTTCAATGTGCGCAAATACAACAATAAAGAAATAAGAACCCAATCAGCCAAACAAGCTTGGAATAAGCTTTAAACAAGCTTACAAACGTAAGCCTGAAGCTTGGATAACGCTTTCATTTACTATTGTAGAACGCTTACATGTAATTGTAGGATAAACGAAAGTGAACCCTTGGAATAATATTCCTTACTTCAAGCTTAATCCAAGTGTTGTTTTTACAATTGGATATAAGTGTTTTAATAAGCTTTTTTAATTTTTAATTTTTAATTTTTCTCACAACAAAAACACATAAAACAACAACACGCATAAAACCTACATCTGCGCCAGCGCAAAAGTTCATAAATATTGAACACATAAAACAACAACACGGATCCTTCAATGTGCGCAAATACAACAATAAAGAGATAAGAACCCAATCAGCCAAACAAGCTTGGAATAAGCTTTAAACAAGCTTACAAACGTAAGCCTGAAGCTTGGATAACGCTTTCATTTACTATTGTAGAACGCTTACATGTAATTGTAGGATAAACGAAAGTGAACCCTTGGAATAATATTCCTTACTTCAAGCTTAATCCAAGTGTTGTTTTTACAATTGGATATAAGTGTTTTAATAAGCTTTTTCCAAGTGTGCTACATTCAACAAATCAATTAGCAATCGCGAAAAATTTTTATTCCGTGGCTCAGTTGGTAAGCCACTGGTTATTTGATTTGTTGTGATTTGGACATCCAAGGTTCAATTCCCAACCGGAACATTTTTATTTCTATTTATTTTTTATTTTAGTTTGTTAAAATTGAAGCATATAATTATATGAAAAATTGCATGCCTTCAAAAATTTATGTGTTTGATACACCAGGGATCGAACGCGCGAACCACCGCATATGAGTCGGACACTCTAACAGCTTGCCGTAAGCCAGCCATCAGGCTGAGCGAACAAGCGAACATAATGAGCGAACAAAATGAAAAAAAAATACATTTATGTGTGTATATATGAGAGCATCACAACTTTCAACAGTTGTAAAACTATTGCCGTTGTCAGCGTTTTCTAAGTTTGATTGCAAAACACTTAATTAATGTTTCCCAGTAAGCGTTTCCAAGTATTATTGTACCTCACTTGCTTTTTGTGTTTTACGCAATAGTTATACAAAGGAACTTGGAAATTTATTACCTGGGCAAATGTTTTTCAAGCGTGCTTGGATAAGGCTTGCTTTTTGTATTGCATGTAAGCTTAAATCAAGAACTATTTCTATATGGTTGATTGGGTATTACCGTTGTCAGCGTTTTCTAAGTATGATTGCAAAACACTCACTTAATGCAAGCCTTTCCAAGTATTATTGTACATCACTTGCTTTTTGTGTTTTACGCAATAGTTATACAAAGGAACTTGGAAATTTATTACCTGGGCAAGTGTTTTTCAAGCGTGCTTGGATAAGGCTTGCTTTTTGTATTGCATGTAAGCTTAATCCAAGCACTATTTCTAAATGGCTGATTGGGAAGTAAGGGTGAAGCTGAAAACTTAATACGGCGAATTACAACAATCACTGCAATATTGAAGTTGTTGTAAAGAGTGCAAAGAGTGGAGCATGTTAAAAACAACAACACGAATTCTGGCAGCGCCCAAGCAAAAAAAAAATATACATACAAACAACAACACGAATGCTGACCGTGCCCAAGCGCACAAGTTAAATTGTTGAACACACAAAAACAACAACATGCAAATTCAAGAAGCGTCATTTGATGGGTCTTAAAAAACAACAAAGCAATAAGAAGCAATGATTTTCTTGAAACTGAATTTGTCGAATTACAACAATCATGAAAACATCGAAGTTGTTGTAAAGAGTGGAAAGAGTGGAAAGATTTAGGCGCTGGGCATTCCTGATCTTAAGAACTTTTTTGACCCATCACATAGTTATCACCATTAATTGAAAACATCGCTAACCTAAGTTTCAGTAACGATATCAATATCAAATAATAATAAATCAAGTAATAATTAAAATTTTTTAATTGATAATTTTTAATATTTTGATATCGTTGATGTATAGAAATGTCATTCAACCTCATATTAATATTGTAACTATATGGAAATTTTGTTCATTCTCGATATCGTCTACAATGACCGTTTTGTATTGAAAACAAACATTTATCGTTATGATTTCGTTTCGAAAATGGTTTGCTGGGTTGTTTTGCTCTCATTTGTATGTATGCTTGCATATCTCTGCTTGTATGCTTTTATGAAATGCATTTAATTATTTTATACTTTTTGCTATGATTTTATGCTTCGTAAATTAAATTGAATTCTAAACAATTAATAAGGTTCTTTCTAATTGACCTAAGCCTATGATCCGTGACGATCGAGAATTGATTCTTAATGATTCATTATATGAATTTCCGGTGCGTAGGTTTGTCAATTAAACGCTTGTTGTTATGCAATGCAATTTATATATGTAGTAAATATATGCATCTTTTGTGAGAGTTTGGCGCCTCGTGCTTACTTTATAAAGCATGTTTTTGAAAAAGTGAGATTTTGAAAAAATATTTTTTTTTGGCGGTTAACTTCCACTAAATACAGCACATAAACCTGTTTTTAAGACCTTGCTTTATTTATCTCTGGAGTTTGCATTAATTTTGTATGTCCATTAAAAGCTAAGCCGTTAGTTTTCTTTAGACATGTATACACATATGTACCTATGTAGTTGAGAATGTATGTAAGTAATTGTCTAAGCAGGAATTATTATCTCTAGTTTTCTGTAAGTTTTCTTTATCTGTATATCTTCAATTGAGCTTGTTGCCGTCTGATTTAACTTTTAAACTCAAGTTTAAATGATTCATTTCTCCATAAGTAGGTTTTATAGTTTTTTTCTTTTTTTTTTTTTTGCTTAATGGCAGCATAATTGTTTAAGGGGAAATTTTTAATTGGCCTGTAACTTACTTGCCTACGTAAAATTAAAAATAATAACAACCATAAAAAAAAATTAAAATCTCCGCCAGCTTGTTATGTATGCTTTGCTTGAAATGTAAGTCAAAAGTGAAACAGAAACGTGAACAAATCTTTGAATGATGACAAACTTATGTATTTGAAAATTTCGAAATTTTAAGAGAAATGGTTATTGAAAAGAGCATATTTGGCCTGAAGTAATTTTTTAAAGAACACTTTAAAAGAAAAATTTCTAGATTTTTTAAGTTTCCATAAAAAAAATGATTTAATTAAAACAAATGAATCCAAAAAATCATTTTTCGGGAAGAAACGTACAATTTTGGTTCTTGCAAGTGAATAAGTTATTCGCCCTACTAAAATGCGTCTAATAAATGTACTATATTCGTTTTCAAGTTGTCACAAAGTGGACGAATAAGTTTCTTAATGTTTTTTTGCGTTCAATAAATAGATTAGTAAATAAATATTAAGATGATTCATGTGACTTTGTAAGTTTTCGTTTATCGTAAATAGTATTTTTCGTATTTAATATTGACATGAAGTAACTTTTAGAACTTTCGTATCTATTTTCTGTGAACTCCATATGACCGCATTCCGTATGATTGAGCGCTCAGGTATTGATGAAGCACAAAGTTTCCATTTCAAGCTTAAATTTCTTTCCAAATTTAATATAGACACAATTTCTGTTAGATACAAAGCTTCTAATTTTTTTTTTTAAATAAATTTAAGCTTCCCATTTATATATTCAAAACCTGTAAGGTCAGGATAAATTAACTTTGTGCAAACGTGAACACCTTGAAGAAACTTATAAAACCTAGAAATAAGCGTGTCCGGTATAGAAGTGATTTATACTTGGCCTTAAGAAATGAAACTCAGTATGGTGGTATGCGATATAAAAACTAAGATGTGTTCAAAAAATGAGCGTCATCCTCCCAAAAACACGCCCACCTCTCATACAACCCACTATATTGAAAACACTATATAAGAGTACATATAACCTTCGGAGATAAAACTTGGTATGGGAGTATTTCATATCAAGACTAAGATGTTTACGATAAATGAACGTCATACACCCACGAACAATACCTCCCACCTCCCTTATAACCCAATATATTGAAAACACTATAAAAAGGTTTGTATATTATCTACGGAAATGAAATTTGGTATGGGAGTCTGTTATATCAAAATTAAGATGCGAAAAAAAATGGGCGTCATTTATTCACGAACATGCCCACCTCCCATACAACCCGCAATAATTAAGAGTGGAGCTGGTTGGGTTACAGTAAAGAGAGCAAATTACATTCAAATAAACTTTCAGATTTGGAGACACAAAACTCATCTTGTCATATGACTTGGACTTTGGATGCAAATTCGAATAGTTTTGGATGATAAGCTGTCTGTAAATAACCTTTACTCCGTGGAGCAAGCAAGCACTACGGGAGTTTAGGTAATCATTCTAAGAAACAATGGTCTCCTACACAACACTTCTGCTCAGGGACAGGGAATTTTCTGAAAATAAATTTTTCGTACTGACGTTTTCGTAGAAAGTCGAGAAAAGTAAAGAAGCCTCTTTATACGGTACTAACGTGTGACAGATCCTGAGTTCTAAAATGAATTTGTGCAAATTATCGGTGTATTTTTCTATAAATTAGTGTTTAGTATACACCGAGAGAAATTTGAGCTGAAAACAATTCCAAATCAATGAATTTTGGGAGTGATTCTAAGCTTAGTCATAATATTCTTGATATCAAGACCTAATGTGATTGTTTATAAAAAAATATACCCACATGTAGAATATAAGAAATTTTTGTATTATTTTTGAAAAAATTATGCTCGCTTGTGCCCAATTTATGTCATTTTGGTTTTGTTTATAGCAAACATATGCTCATTTTTGTCCAATAAATGCATTTACGGATTGTTAGTATAAAAAAAATGAATGTGCCCAATCTAAGAAATTTTGGGATTGTTTATAAAAATAAATAATTATAATAATTTCTATTATTATTGTACTTAATGCTTCGAATAGAATTATGTCGTTTGGTTGCTCATTTTTTTGATGTGCAAAACAACAATTCTAATTAGAATTGTTAACAAAAAATTAAATGAAAAATTTTTTATAAAAAATCTCAAGATTACAGTTAGCTGGCACAAATTGACAAGCTTATCAAAAAAATTTGCAAACCCAATTTCAATAGACTACGAACGTGAATAGCAGTTGACCAAATGGTGTGGCTTTACCGGTACTTTGGGTAGTTTCTCCAAGGACACCTATACAGCTAAGACCTACGAATACTTTATTTTATCATTAGAGCAAACTTGCGGTAGTGTCAGAAAAGATGTCAAGTTGGTGAAATGTAATACTTGTATCAAATACCAGTGCAAGTTTAACCGACAGATACAAATTTTTCTGCTTTTAAATGCATTTTTATGGGCAACTTTATATTTATGTGCATCAAGTTTTGGCTTACAGTTGCCAAATGTTGAGAACGCTGAATGTGACCAATGCAAATTAATTATATGCGGATTGTGAGCGTTCTCTTCTTTGTTATATTTTTTGACAGATAGTAGTTTTCAACAGAAACGTCAATGCTACCTTGTAATAATTGTATCATGAATTGTTCAAAACAATAAGAGTAACGTGCCTATCAATTCAACTTAAATAGTGCGTTATAATTTTTGTATTTTTCCGCATTATTTTTATGAAAAACTCAGCAACAAAATTAAGAAATAAACATTCCGTTTGACTCATCAACGCACCGATTCATGTGCTCTGAAAATGCCAAAATTTTAGACATTTTTGTGTCACAACTAGAACAACTACTCTACTGAGAGATATTTTCTTCTAACTTGACCGCAAAAATGCCCAAAAATACTATTAAAAAAAAAAATGGTACTAAATTTAATAATAAAACAGCGAGTGAATGAACGAACGCATGCAAAATATGTGCAATCCGCATGCGGTCGCATTGCTTCCTTGTTGCATACGTTATTTTTAAATGTTTTCATTGCTACACCGCATGAAAAATGTTGGCGTAATAAAAGTTAGCGCAACAACGTCTTATTTGAATTAGTTTTAAAATTTAATTTTTTGTTGAATAGTTTTCAATAAAATACTACTGAGTTATATAATAATACATACATAATAATAAACTGAATAGGTCTTAGGCAACTATTCAATCAATACAAATGCTTGTTCTTACTGTTATAAAACTAAACAAAGCTTAAAGAATTTTCTGTCTTTTCATTTCTGTTCAGTAGAAAAACTCAGAAGTCAACAAAAGTTTTTAAATAATAATGAATAGATTACATCGTTTATCAAATCGTACAACGAAGTTTATGATTTATAATAAAAAGCTCATAAAACAGCTGGCCAAAAGACATCTTAACAGCTTAACAAACATAAATTTTGAAAGAAGAATAAAACAAAAAAATGATGACACCTGCTGACTATTAAGGTACTATTACAGTGTGTAAAAAATGAAAAATATTTTTTTGTTTTCTTTAGAATCTGGTTCCTTAAGGTCTTTAGAATGCGTGTACGAAATTTTAGAAAAAAATATCAAATAAAAAAAAAGATATAACATACATTATATTCGTATGTCGCGCATTTTTCACATATTATCGTTTATAGAAGAAAATCTAATCGCGTTTTTCTCGAAACAAGTTTTTTCGAATTGGTTTCTAAGATATCTCGAGTTCTGCTTGATCGATTTCGATGAATCTTGATTCATTGTGATCTTCATAGACCCTGTTAAGCACTCTACCTATAAAAAGCCGAGAAACTTTTATATTTTGTTTTTTATGGCTAAGAAATTCTGCCAAAAACAGGGGTTTTTGTAAATTTGTTTTTCAACGCATGCCATTTTTTTGTGTTTTGTTTTTTTTTTATTTCCGTAGGTAGAGTGCTCAACTACAACCTTTTACTGAAGAATGCACTTTGATTTTTTACTTTCAGACGCCTTGAAAATGCTGGAGACGAGAAACCAACTGACAACCTTTTTTTAAAGACGCCAACTTCTACGACCTCTAGAAAAGAAACAACAAATACAAAAACAAACAAAAACATTTTTTTTATATCTTCGACTTTAACTGTACATAATTTTAATAAATTTGAATTGAATTATTTATTAATAATATGTAAAAAAAAATAATAAAAAAGGTGTTGTTTTGAATAGCTTCACACTGTAATAGTACCTTAACACAACCTTTCTTTCTATAGACTATTTCTTCTATATTGCTTTCAATATAAAAAGAATTAAAAAACACGAATAATTTCGTTACAAGCAGTTGTATTCTACATTCTATACATATGCATATCTTTTAAATAATTGCCTTTCACGCTTCCAATAAAGATTCTAAATAAAGATTAAAAAACAAAAAGAAATGGAAATATTAACACTTCATATTTCTTAGCTCAGTTGACAAATTCTTGATAAATTTTAATAATTCCCCTAAAGAATTGATAGCAACAACAAAAAACATTTAATCATTTCTTGATAGCTTTTTTCGTGTAGTGTGCACGGACTCTGCTGTTCAAATGTCGATGTCTTGTTTACTATTCATTCAATTTATAAAAACAAAAAAAAAAATAACACTTATAGCTAAGAATACATTTTGGTGAAGAATTGAGATATGCGTGGAGTAAATAAAAAGATTGCCTCCTTCAACAGGTCAGATAGACTTGAGTGCATATGAAGTATGTTCAAGTGTTTTATTATGGTTTTTTTCATGATTCTAATGCCACTTCCGTTTTTTTTTTAAGTTATTTAGAAAATAAAAACGACTTTGGTTAACGAAAACCGAGGATTCCGGTCTTATTAGGGAATTCCTGATTGAAATCTTAAAGCAATGTTTGCAAAAAATTACTGCATTTTATAAAAAACGTAAAAAAATACATTTTTAACCCTCATATAATAAACATTCTCATATGCTAACAGAAAAATGTTGGATTTTTGATTTTAGTTTAAAATAACCCGATATATCTGAGGTATCTGAGCCTTAAGAGGCTTTACCGTCTCATTTTTTAATATTTTTCTATGAAATTTTCATGGAATGTTGTTCAAGTATAGCACTTTTATATGAAACAAACGAAACTGGTTTAATTCTTGAAGGAAAATTCACGAAAAATAGGTTTCTTTTTGCCTTTCAGACCAGAATAAGAAACCCTTAAGAAACCCCCGCCACTACTTTTTTCACACAAATTTTATTGATTTTTGCCTTATTCAGCCCTCTTATGAATAATTTCTCACTCGGCATTGGATAAGAGAGTTTCAGTTTTTAAGATAGAGCTCAAGAATTATTTAAAAATTTTTAATGCAAAATGAGAGGGTTAATAATGTCGGTTTTCGGACCTCCTCATGATATGGCAAAAAAAACACAAGATTTTTTTATAAATTTGGAGTCGATTTGACCAAAAACCGAAGCAACCACCCTCAATTAAGGTCATTTCAGTTGGAATCAGCGACTCAAAAAACTATATATCAGGAAGTTGGACGTTATATACATGTTTTTTTAATTTGAACTTAAATTGACCTTAATGCAGATAAACTGGCCTATGATTCGGTTTATATATTAAATCAAAGTCACAGAAGAAGACTATTCATTCCGAAGAGTCGAGTTTTGACACTAGAGGGGATGGGGTTGGTTTCGTTTGTAGTCGAATCTAGTCTAAATTGGTCCTCGATTGTTAAAAAACATTTTTTGTTTTTTGTACAAGTGACAAGTGTAAAAGTGACCAGTTTTCGGCCTTACTGACCTTCTTTCTTTGTTTATCAATCGTCAATATTCATGATCTTAAAAATGAGAAGTCCCTTTTCCAATTCCGGGTGAAAAATTATTTATGATAGCGCTGAATGTTCTGTGCAATCGGGAAAGCTATTTAAGTTAACTCTCAGTACAAACATTTACATTGAGTGGTTCTTTAAAAAAAAAGACAACTAATTTTGCTTAAAACCGCGTGATATTGTATGTTCTAGCAGAATAACCGGACGAAGCTCGGAAAAATTCAAAAACACCTTACCCAGGGAACCCACCAATCGAACGAATTTTATTTTATGAAAAAATGACCAGTAGTTAACCTTTTAGTTCCCAAATTTTTGCTTAAAACAAAAAAATATTTTTGTGCTAATTTTGTTTCAAAAGTAAACGAAAACAAATTAAATTTGTTATGAAAATTTAATTTTATGGTGTCAAAACCTTCGATCACATAATCACAACGATCACACAACCTTCGGTCTACCTTTTAAATCAGTTCAAAATCTTACTACAAATTTAATTTTTTGTTCCACTAAGAATATTTTAAGTAACCATTTTTTTTTTGATAAAATATTGATATTTAAAGAATACAAAAAAACAAAGTACAAAAAAATTTTGACAATTGAAAAAATTACAAGCTGGTAAAGTGGACGGGGCGAAAATAAAGCGTACATCTTTCTTGGCATGATTCCAAACCTTCTGGTGATCTGGTTCTGAATCTGAAAAAAGATTTTTAATTAGTAAGAATGTTACTATGGTCGGAGCTACAGAAATTAAAAAAAATTTCAAATTGGCTGTTAAAAAACTTTTTAACAAAAAAAAAAACCTACTTCAAAATCACTAGAAAGTAAAAAATAATTTTAAATTACTTTTACTATTTATTTCTTGGTCAAATTTGTATTTTTATAATAAATATATTTATTTTTTTATGATAATAAGAGCTTCGAAGTCGGCGCTAATATAATCAGATTTTTTGTGCAGCTGCAACACACATATAGCATTTTAATTAAGATTTAAGAAAAATTAAGATTACAAATTAATACAGCGTCACCCAAGCAGGATATTTACAAATAAAAAAGTCTTAAATAGAGTAGGGATTGCGAAAAAATCATGATTTTACGTCAATGATTAGCGCTGACTGGAAGCTTTTATTATCATAAAAAAATAAATATATTTATTATAAAAATACAAATTTGACCAAGAAATAAATAGTAAAAGTAATTTAAAATTATTTTTTACTTTCTAGTGATTTTGAAGTAGGTTTTTTTTTTGTTAAAAAGTTTTTTTCTTACAGTGACACGCCCCTTTATCGAATACCGCCCACATTACTGAAAGTAATTTGTTGTATTTGTACCTACCTTTGTACTTAATTTTAGTATCGTAGTGTCAATAGTAACCGAGATACAGTGTTTTTTTTTAATATTCCCCTTCTCGATTAACGCCCATTTTTTTTTTTACAAAAATTTGTAGTAATTTTTCCTACCTTTGTAATAAATTTCTGTACCCTAGTATCAATATTATTCGAGACACAGTAATTCTCTTATATTGCCACACCCCTTTGTCGAATTACGCCCACTTTTGTTATAGTAATTTCCAACAATTGTACCTACCTCTGTACTTAATTTCAGTACTCTAGTGTCAATTTTCTTCGAGATACAGAGTTTTTACAATATTCCCACACCCTTTTTTAGAATTACGCCCACTTAAGTGATCGTCATTTTTAATACTTGTGCTTGCCCTTGTAATTTTACTGTGAATTTTATTACCGTAGTGTCAATATTTACTGAGATACAGTGTTTTTCTTATAGAGACACGCCCCTTTTCCGAATACCGCCCCCTTTCATAAACGGGCACCTCCGCGTTGATAATCTCTATATGTTGACAAAAAATTACGGCAATCGGGCAAGTACTTTAGGAGTAATCGATGTACATACATTCACAAAAAAAAAAAAAAAAAAAAAACAGAGAAACCAACCAACTTGAGAACCTCCTCCTTTTTGAAGTCGGTTAAAAAAGGAATTTTTGCCCTTTTTTTCAATGTTTTGAATTTTTTAAAAATAGTTAAAAAACAAAATATTTACATAATTATAGTTCCAACCATGGAGGTAAATATCGCACACTAAATACAAAACAGTCATAATTCAAAATTTTTAGATATCGACTTTTTGCTATAAATCAATTTACAAAACATATCTCACTATATTTTTCATTATTTTCTTCATTAAATGGAAGAATGAAATTTTTACGTTTAATTGATTTTCTCTGTAGTTTCAACAAAATAGTTTTATTTTTCGTTATAAAACGAAAAAACCTAAAAAGTTATGTTTTTGAGTTGTGATTGTTTTGTATTTAGTGTGCGATATATCCCACCAACATTCATCACCATACCATGTTATCATCAACATACGACCATTGTAACACTACTATACCATCATCGGCCATGAAAGGTTATAGTGATTATACAACCACTTGTTGATGGTAAAGACCTCATCCGTGCAGGTGAGAGTGTGCTACTTTTACGCACTAAACCTTAACCTCCGCATAGAATCTTAGATCCAGTATGAATCCCGTGAAACCGCCGCTAAATCATTCGCGAAACCGCGATCTTCACACCTGTAGGTACATCGAGCCTTAGAACCCCATCATATATGACGTTCCACAGAAGAAGCTCTAGTCCTAAACCCTGTGGAACGCCGCCAGTGACTTGGTACGTCATTGCGCCGCTATCGCTCGAATATTGTAGCACTTTCTCATCGAAATAATTTGCAATAACTTTCGTGAGGAAGCTTGGTACTCCAAACTGACTAAGAGCTTTCAAATCTTACTCCAGTACATCAAGGTTTCCTACAAGGCAATACTGGTTTCGGTGGAAAGAGAGCCCTTACTACGAACTCAAGCAGCTGTGCGTTCGTTAAAGTGGACCGTCTGAACGTTTTCAGTTTTTTATAACGATGCTCTGAGTAAAAGCGTTTTTCCAAGCTTTTTGGATACACGGTAGGATTCGCGAAGAACTGCGAATCTGTCGGTACCTCTTGAGTGGTAATATCTTGAATGCATTTTTTTGTGCTTCCACGATTCTGAGACCAACAGTACACTGAATTGCGGTGTCATTTACTTGATCTGCTTAGGGCTATGGACGCGTAGCAAGCTCATCTAACTTGGTCAGTGGGTTTCCTTGCCGTATCGTTTGCTGTGCCAGTGAGGTTTATGTCGGTCATCATTATTCTGAAGATGTCTTGGGCTACGAGTTTGTCTTCCTAGTGTGTATGTAATGGCATGGTGGTCACTATGGCATGGTATAGATATCTGATCCCATCCACCCAGTCTGCATTCCGTCCTAGGAAAAGGAGCTACCGCACTGCTAAATGTGTTCAGCAATCCGGAATTGGGCAGCACTACGTCAAATGATGCAAACGCCTTGAAAAGTGCGAAACTCCTGATGATGGTATGGTGGTAATATATAGTGATTGGTATAGTGATTCCTGTGGTGATTGTATGAAAATGTTATAGTGATGATAGAGTGATGATGATGATGGTTTATTTCTGAATTTCAATTGACTCTTTCTGAATTACAATTAGAAATGGTGTAGAACTTTGTCTGCAGCGTATTTTTCTTACTAAAATGATTTGCTGTTAATTTTAGTTTTTATGAGTAACAAAGGTAGATTTTTCATTTAGAAAAAAATATGTTACCAATATCAATGCATTTTGATATTACGAAATTAATTTATTTTTGTGCCCTCGAAAAATACGAATCATAATTCTTGTAAACTACATGTTCAAAAACAAAAATTTATAAACGTAAAAAATACCAACCCGCAAAGGTTTGTAAACTTACTTAGCATACCTTTTGCCAAACCTGCTTAAGTTTTTACTATGTTTCCGTGGCTAAACTGGTATCTTTTCTATATTCTTTTAGTCTCAATGATCTGTTCAGCATCAGTTCTGAATAATATTTTAAAACACCAACAAAATGACTTCAGAATCTGAACATTCCCGCAGCTCATTTGAGGAGAACTCATTCTTTGCTGCTGATCATGAACAGGAACAGTGCACTGCCGGCATGCTCGAGGCAAATGATGTCTGCGAAGAGTTGCTTGGCAGTAAAATGAATGCTTTAGCGCTCAATGATGGAGATCTGCCCTGTGTGCAGCAGCGTCATCCGTCCAATTTCTGTGATGGCAGCGATAGTGGTGTGGACATTGCAATGACAAGGCATAATATTTCGTTACAGCGAGCACTGAGTAACAATAGCGGAGGTTATGCAAGTAGCACCTGTGGTGGCCTAGATGAATCCACAAATGGTTTTAATGGTCATCTTTCGTGTGACTCCAGCATGATAAGCTATAGCTCGGACTTGTGCGAGTTAAAAGCAGCAGTAGCTGGTACAATGTCAGCTGGTACGGCAACTTTGAGCCATACACCCAATACTAACTATGAGTGCTGCAGTGAAAATGGCAGCGAAAGTTCCTCAGTTGCTGGTGGTTGTGGTGTCCATGTGGTGACTGGTAATCGCAAATCTATGAGTAGCGTTAAGAAGAAGGTTGCATTGTTTGAGCCGCATGGTACACCGAATGGACGTTGTACTAGAGATAAAGGTAAGTAATAGTCTTTATTGAATTTTAATTTTAACCCAAACTTTATGTTTTTTTAAAGATCCCTGCGTGACACCGGCATCAACAAACACCCCAGGTCAGTTAAATGGCACTAGTAAAACTCGTTCCAGATTAAGTGGCATTACACGCACGGCGTCCTTAACACGTCATAGTGCTAATGCAGCTCCAACAATTCTGCAATCACGTGAACGCGCGAGATCTCGCGAAAAATCCGTTACTAATAGCATCACAAGTAACAACAATACAAGACCCACTCCTACAACTGCCTTTAGACTTACACAAATGCGCGCCAAGCCACAGAAGCCCGATACTTTGCCAGCAATGCTCACAAACACCACAACATCAACAGTCCATTCGTCACCCAGTGTGCAACGCATTGTGCAACGTACTCCATCTCTGTCCAGAGCGCGAACACCCGGCACACCATCTGACGATGGACGCTGGCCCTCAACTAATGCAAAACGTGGCCTGTCCGCCACACCAGATCTGGCCTCCATGAAAATACGCTCCAACATGTTGTCCATGGAAGTTAAATCAGTCACTTCCACCAATCCCTATGGTACGCTTCCACGTCGGCGCAAACAAAAATCTGTTGAAGATCTCACAGGACGTAGTTCACGCAGTAGTTCAACCTCACGGGATCCACTCTCTAATCCACGCATGGTCTCATCAGTCATACTGAGCTCTAGAAGAAGTTTGGCCAATTCTTATGGCAACTCACAGTCCAAAATGTTGCCGCCAGCAAATGTGCCGGCATTTTCGTCAAACGCAACAACAAGAAGTTCAGCGTTAGCACGCAGCAAGCAGCTGACAATGCCTAAAACACGCATCTACCATGAGACCAGCGCGCAGACCGCCATTACAAGTCAAGACTTGGAAAAAATTTTAGCAGGCACTGCGCCGCTGCTAGTGGCAGTTGATGCCGTGGAGTTTTGTGAGGCTCAAACTCAGTCAGATCTACGCGACAAAGAGCTAGAGCAGCTGCAGGATGAAATTCGTCTATTAGCGCAACGAGAAAGTGAGCTGGTCAACAAGCTAAGCGAGCGCTCGCAAAGAGCTTCACAGCTAGAGTTGCAATTGAAAAAAGAGCGGGATGAAAAGCTGGCTATACAGCGTGAACTGCATTTGAATACAGAGCGTGTGATGGGCATGCTGGAGCTAGCTCGTATTTCAGGCACACCCACCGATGACGATGGGCAATGCGATAGCCTGCTAATGCTAGAGTCACAGATTCAGATGTCTGGCCATGAGCTGCACGAGAAACAGCAGGAAATAAGCAAATTAAGACAACTCTGTCGAACGCTGCAAGTGGAAATGGAGCGATCCCTGCTAATGCAAGATAGTCTGCTACAAGAAAAGGTGGCCATCGAACAGGAATCCAACGAGCTGCATGACTTTTTGCAACACGAAAAAGCAGCCATGTGTGACGCCTTAAAGGAGCTGGAACAAGAGTATCAGTCATCCAAGCGGCTGCTGGCAACCAAGGATGAAGAAATAAAAGTCTTACGTGACGAGTGTCGTCACTTGGTGCGTCTAAACGAGCAACGCCGGTATGTACTTCTATTGAAATGTTGCAAATGTATAAAGTTTGCTGCGTCATTATTGAAATGTAATTAAAAAACAAGCAAGTGCTGCAAAGTGCTTTTATTTAAGTTAAATTAGCTTAGCTTTCATTAAATTAGCTTTCAGAAATTCGAAAATTGTGCTGTCATATGCTCAAATTGTGCTGCAATAAACTTTATGCACTTTGCACATGTACTATTTTAAATGTTAATTCTTCCATTTTGGTTTAAGGCAAGAGAATCGTTTGTTGCAGTCCAAGTTTTCCGCATTGGAGCATAAAAGCAAAGAGCTGATTGTGCAGCAGAATACTTCGGTGTCTAGCGCTTCAATGTCATTGTCGGGGCTACATACGCGATTAGATAGTTTGGTGGAACAGTTGGTTTCTTCATATTCCATTTCGGAACAAGATTTAGAGGTAAATTTATTAAATATATTCCGTTGAAACCGCCAAGCTATGTTTTTGTTGAGAGAAAATGGAAATCTAAAAGTTCTTTTTTTCTTTTAAGGACATGATTTTTCAAATTGAGAACACTACAAATGGTTGCAGCAGCATTTACGATGGCAATTCCTGCGAAACTTTCAATACACAAACTGTTGCGTACAAAAATAATGGAACCAATTCCAATTTTCCACAGACAAGTGACGGTTCTTTGTCACCGCAAAGAAACCAGTCATTCATAGCAGCGGTCATCAGTGCCATACGTCATGCTACCACACCGTCCGGCAAGAAGTTGCTATCGCGTAGTAAAAAACAAGCACAACAAGAACAAGTTATAACGAATGGTGGCAAGTATTCAAATGCGACGACAATAACAAAAGCCATTTTAAATAAAATTTTTTTAAACACTTCTCTTAGAAGATTCTGATTCAACAACTGAAATGCTTGATTCCGAGACCGAGCCTTGCTTAATGATGGACAATGTGCTGGAGGATGTAACCATGCCCGATTCACATTCACAAAATTTGGTCTCAACTACAACGTGTACTGGCGTTATTTCACAAATAGAAGCTCCCTCGGAACTAGTCGATGCTGTTGGCGATGAGTCGCTGCAAAATCTTTCGCAGGCTATAACGAATCGTCAGCAAATGGAATTGAAAATAAATTCCCTAGCCGTAAACAAGGTTTCGCTGCAGTTTAAGTAATTATCTCATTTTATACAGTGCTTGTGCAGTGCTTGAGCAATAAATAATATATTTCATATTTTTATAGCAGTCAACTTGATCTAAACAGCATTTCCGAAGATGCCATCAGTTGTCATGATTCGCTTTCCGAAATGCCTTCATTGGCTGAATATTGTTCCGCACAAACTGTTGTAGATCAGGTCATCGAAGTGGACACAATAGTAACAAAATTGCTAAAAGTATTGCGTTTAATTCAAATGGACAATGACAGTTGTATACAGCAATTAATATTGGACAAGTAAGCAGAACACTTTTATTGCTCATTTTAAATTTGTTTTTCATTTGCATTTTTTAATTAATAAGTTTTATTTTTGTTTTAAAGAAATAAATTGCAACAAAATAAAGAAGATATGTTGGAGAAACTAAAAGACTTGCAGGATGATAATATTAAACTACAGGATGAACTTATGGATGCCACACAGGAACTGATGCTAAAAAATAATGATCTATCCAGTACCAAAGCCGATATGGCGCGGCATCGAAATGAGATTGATGTAAGATTTTAAGTTAGCTTACAAGTGATTGCGCGCATTCATTTATTTAAGTGTAGAAAACAATTTTTTTTTATATTTTTTAATTTGTTTTTCCCCCCTTAAAAAGTCTTTAAGTTCAATATAGACATAATTAAATAGATTAATCTTTTTATAAATCTAAGAATTTTATAAAAATATTCAATAGATATGTATTTGTGTAGTGTGTGTTGTGAACGTTCGTTCTGCCAAGGTAATCCATAAGAAAAAACTTAAAAAATTTAATCATCATCATGAATTTTCCCTCCCAAATTCTTTAAGTTTAATGTGTACAAGTAATTAAATAGATTAACCTTCTTGTTAGTTTAAAAATTGTATTAAAATATTCAATAGAAATGTATGTGTTTGTGTAGAGTGTGTAGTCAATGTTTCTTCTGTCAAGGAAATTATTAGAGGAGATATATTGCAAGTATTTAAACCAAAAAATAAGTAGTTTTATAGAATAATTTCAAAAGTACCCGAACTTCTATCTTAACTAGCTAAATAACTAAAAATAAAAGCTTTCATATTTTTGTGTATTTTTATGTCTTATGAGTTTACAAAATGCCTTTTTTCTCCATATAATTTTTAAATGAGGCAATGAAATTAGTAAAGTCCTTTTGAATGCCAAACTCTGGCAGGAAAAATGGAACTTTGACGTTGTAGCAGGGCAATTTCTATATATTTCTTTACACCTGTCTGGGTTTGACACCGGGAGCTAGACCTATACATTAACAAGCAAGTAGATACGTAAGGAAAATACTACAGCAAAAGTGAGCAATATTTTTATATCATCATATTGAAAATAAACCTTATTTACGATCTTTTTAAGTATAACTTCCATTTGTTAAGTATAACTTAAAAAAAAATTTTTTTTTTAAATAAACTTTAAACAATTACTTCCAATGATTTGTGCACGACAGTCTCTAAAAAATTTGTTTTCTTCGCCAATTGTTTTCCTGAAATGCTTCCGTTTGAAAGTTTTTATTTTTGTTCTTAAGAACAAGATCATCACATCTTCTCCTTCTGCTCCTTTTGATTTGTCAACTTTTTCCCCGGAACCTTTTGGATAGAATCTGCTCGTACACAATGGTTTTGTATTATTTATAGTTAGGTACAAATTTTGCAATTTTAAAGTTTTTAAAACTTTAGGCATAGAAAAAGGTTATTCAATTTTGTTTCTTTGCAAATATCTGGAGAATAACATGTTCCAAAACATTATTTATTTAATTAAGTGAAAATAAATTCAAAACAATGAATGCGCGCAACCACACACATATACAAGTACATGCATAAATACCTACATACATACGCATATTTATACACATAAACTAAACATAGAAAAACATTATTGAGTAGAATTTAAAAACAGAGTCATAACTGTTATAAGAAATATCTTTAAAAATTGGACCATAACAGTTATATTGTAAGAAAAAAAATATTTATCAATAATAACTATTATATAAAAAAAAAATTTTTGTCTGAAATGAGAGTTATGAATGAAGAAAATATTTTTTCGTTGCTGATAACGTTTATTTTCAATTTTTATTTTTTTACGTTGCCTCATAACTGTTATAGACGAGAAAAAAATTTTTACGTTGCTCATAATTTGTATGAAATAAAAAATCTTTGTTACTTTTTTACGGCAACATGTGTAAGGTTATCAATTGTAATTTTATTTTCTTGCTCTCAATAAGAGAATAAGGAGTTTTCACAAAATTAGGCATTCCTAAAAAATGCAGTTGTGAATACAACGTAAGTGTATTCTTAAATCGTATTTTAGGGCAACAGCAGTACAAGTGATTTTTCGGAAAAAAATTAGTTACATAAGTATGAGAACGCAAAGAAAAAAATTGATATTTCATTAAAAAAATCATTAATTTCAGTAATTTCACATGTCATTTCAGCGAGTAACCGCGGATTTCACAATTTTGTATAAACGTATTTAAATTGTTTGTTAGAGAAAGAGAAGTACAAGTGCACCTGGACTAGACTCCTGTATAGCATAAACTTTTTGTTTAGGCGAACAGTAGTATAATTGCAGTTGCTGTACTTCTTTTTCTAATTTTTCTTAACTATAGAAGTAAAAAATTCAAATTTTGTATAAAACTTAATGACACGAAGAACCAACTACTCATATTAAGAAAAAACAAAAATACAGTAAAAAACAAGCAACTAAAAACGATGCAAATGGAAGATTTTTATTGGTTAGTGACAATAAAGGCGGTGCCATGTCCCCTTTCCAAAGATTGCTCAAATTTATCAGTCGATAGTTAATAGTCAATAGATAGTCAATAGTTAGTTCTAGGTCAGTTATAGGTCAAAACTTGTATTTACCGTAAATTTGTGTTCTTAAAAAATGCAACGCCACTAGCGGGTAGGAGGGTGAAAACAAACTTTACGACCTATTCTCATACCTACCAAATATATAAAAAAACTTCTACTACAAACACCGTGACGCAAAATTTTTATATATTAGAAATAACGTACAAATTTATTTCTCTACAATAACTCTTACCAGGCAACGTACAAAAAATGTTTTTGAAAATAAAAGTTATGAGCAACGTACAAATTTTTTTCTCGTTTATAACTGTTATGAGGCAACGTAAAAAATATAAATTGAAAATAACTGTTATGAAGCAACGTATAAAATATTTTTCAAAATATCGACAACTTTTTCGACCTAAAAAAAATAAATAACTGTTATTTTGGGTCTCTGTTTAAAAATGACTAGTATTATTTTATTATTATATCAGCCAGCAAATATATATACACATATAAAATTTACAGTACATATTTCTTAATAATTTTTTTTACATTTTATTTGTTTAAAAATAACTTTTTCATAAGGCTATCAACTTTATTGTACTGTACTTCTATATTTTAAGTTATTTTGTTTTGTATTTTTACAATTTATATTTGCCATCATTGTATGATTTAAACAAGATATATTATTATGGGTACCATAAAATATTTTTATTGTTTGTAATTAAAAGTTGGTTACATAGATAATTCTGTAATTTAATAATAAAGTAACCCAGGAATACCTACTTATGGCTTTAAGACTGTTTTGTTTTCTTTCTTTCTTTTTTTTTTTGCTTATGACAAAGAGTTGACTCATGAGTGGCTAAAGGTTGCTAGGAGCAGAACTGCTTTTGAGTTGAGAAAGCCATACATTTTTATTTTCAACTTTGTTTTTATGTTACGAAACAGTGCTACACATCCGTTAGTTAACCTTTAAGCCGACGCACAGTGAGTTGTTCGCAAAATTTGCAAAATCTTCATGTGTGTGCCTTTAGTTTAAAATGGTGTGATAAGATCTATTTAGCGACTCTTTCTGAGAAAAAACAAATTATGACAAATTTATGCGACATTTTTAGCCAATAAGATGTGCCGTGGCACACGAGAGCTTTAGTTTTATTTTTTAATTTTTATTTTATTGCTGTACAAAAAAAATTTAAAAAGGATTTTTTAGATGACAGCTGGTATTAGTAAAGATAGAAAACTAGTATTTGTAAATTCGTGGTTAACCAATGCTTATCTTTATTTTATTAGCAGAAGTCTTAGACATCTCTTTAGTTCATAAAAGTGACCCTTTTCTGCCGTATGTCCTGTCTAACTAAATGATTCGCTTGGATTTGTTCTATTTATAAATTGCATCCACTCAAATTAATACTTGCCTCTTATATGTTTACCTTAAATAATAGCTTACACTAAATAAAAATCATACCTACCTCTTTCAGAAAAGATCAAAGCCAAGTCATAAAAATGGTTAAGTTCTTATGTTTAAAAATTTAACATGGGAAATTAAATAACAATAGTTTTTGATTTTTGAGTTGAGCTGTCCTTGTTTTATTTTTATTTTTTAATATATAAATTACCTCCATACCCAACTACTTCTTTTATGCTTCCCTTACACAGCCACAACTCACTGTGCGACATTTAGTATTCATTTTCTACCGTAATGTTCTATCTCTGTTTGTTTTTTCTTTTTAACTTAGCTACAGCTGCTTAAAAGCTTCTTAACGCAATAATAATAGCATCATTTGATTACCAAATTATATATGATGAAAACCAACAATATCAATTTATTATCCTATGCTATCATTCATCCACATCATTAAATCATCATCACATAATCATCATCTTCATAATCATACATTAAAAACACAATTCACATATCATTCTAAAACGCATCAAAGTGAAAACCAATATCTATGAGTTTAATCTTGGTCCTCATCAATAAACATCATCTGGCTAACAGCAAATAATTCCTTATTTCCGATATCAAATCCTATCAAAAAAAACAAACTACCTATCAACAGAGACTAACGCAAGATATATGCAATCTGAGCACTCTATGCAGCAATTATAAGAAGCTATCGCCAACAGCAGAATTTCAACCTGACCTACAAGCCGATATTGAGGCAAATTCAGCGAGCTCTGATAACGTTGGTATTCTGAATCTATTGAAAATGTGGCATCAAGAAGGTCAGCTGCAGCAAACCAATGTGCAGAGCTATCTGCATGGCGTGCTGTTGCAACCAATGCAGGTTTGTTCAATTTAAATATTTAAAAAAAAAATATTAATAATTTGCTTTGTCTTACAATAGGAATACAATGCAAACAGTAGCGAATGTGTGTTGGAAAATGTGCTCAAAAATCTCAACGCTCTACAAAACCTGCAACAGCCGCAAAGTTTGGAACTGCAGGAGCTTTTGCAACATTTGCAAAATATCAAGCTTAAGATGTATTGTCTGAGTGTTGAACCAATGAACAATGTTGCTAATGAGGCTGCTACCACAATCGACAGCATCAATGCTAATGAAACGTTGCAGAGCGTTGTTGCGTCCACGCACGGTTGTTCATAAAATTCATTTGACAAAAAAAATGAAGCTCAGGCCATATAAATAGCTTGATTATAGATAGTTTGAATTGTCATGAAGTTTTTAATGGTATCTTTTTTTTTTTTTTGTTTGTTGATAACTCTATAAACTGATGTGTATTCTCATAAGAGAAGTGACTGAACAAAAGTGGTTATTTATATATTGCATATCCTTCGTGTTTCTTTTGTAAATACAAATTTTATCGACCGACAGTAGCTCGTAGAAGATGAAGTAGGGTTAAAAATATTATAATATTTAGTTCGTTAACTGTTGTATACTTTTGAAGGAGTACTAGTGAATTGAAAAACAAACTGCTATCTGCTTGATTTTCTTCCGAAACTTTTTGCTTTAAATTGCTATGTTCAGCGCTATTACACCCCCATTTTAAAATTACTTTGAGTTCTTCAATTTTGGGATTGGAAAGTAATATTTACTCTTGTGGCGGACACAATCTTTTTAAAGTGTGATCAATTAGCGATTATAATTCAATTCCAACATAGTTTCCGTTACGTTTATTTTTTCAGGGTAGCATAAAACATTTTGCTTGTTTTAAAAAATTTATGAAGGGTATATTTTTGCTAATTTCTAAGGTATCCGAAAGTTTTTGCCATTCCATTAACTTTGGAATATTCCATTTTGGGAATATTCTGAAAGCCAATGAAAATATCTAAGTGACCTAAGATCTAAGTGATATAAGTGAAAATATTTCATTTGGTGCATAAAAGTGTCATGAGCAGTTTTAACACGCTGCGAACGTCACGTTGATAAATAGTTCACAAGCGGTTTCCATCACACAAAACGTTAATGTCATCCCAAATGAAAAAACAAAAAAAAATTATACACTAAATAATTAAGGTTCATTGAATCTATTGAATCTTGCTTGAACCTATCATTGTGTTCATCATATCATCTGAATTAAGGTTCAGGATCAAACAAAATGTTTCTACTTTAAGATAATAAAAACTCAAGTCAATTCATCGAGTAGTTTTTGAGATATTGTGGAGACCCGTTTGAAAACATGATTTTTTAGAAAACATGATTAAGAATTTGATTAACGATTTTTTCAAGTATAATATTTATATGGTGGACTACTCTCTTATGTGATAACTTTTTCATACAATCGTTTTCGACTGAATCGCTTTAGGAGGAACACATTCTAATATGATGTGTAGCGAGATATGGAAAAAATAAATTAATTTTTGGTTGAGTTTCATGAGAACCTGCTCTAAGGAATGTTGGTGTTTTCTATAAGTTTGGACTAGGTATAGGTATATAAATAGGTAATGTAGAATTAATGCTAATACTTTACTGTTTTTATATTTTCTGGACCTTAAAGGGGGAGGTTAAGCCCTTTATTAATATTGCATACGAAAACAATGCATTTCATTTGTAAAGAAAATTAAAATGTCTAGGAAGTTTTTTAAAAAGTATTCTTTCTACTAATTAAAACTAATAAGAAAGTTTCATTTATAAGTCCATTCCGAAATCGTTTAAGAAAATTAAAGCTATATCTCTTAATTGTTGAATTAAAATATAAATCCTTTACAAATGTCACAGCGCAAGAAAACTTCGAATTTGAGAACAAAAATTGCATACGCGAATTCATGTCCCTGGAAATGTATGCAGCGCAATTTTAAAATTTTGCCAAAATTCAAATATCCATATTTGATCAGTCACTTCTCAAAAATACGTAAATACTTTGCAACAGATATCTTGTATTTTCAAAAATAACTCATTAAATTTTTAAATAAATTTAGAAGTAGACGTTATAAGAAAACTCAACAGCATAAATTAAAATAAAAATTCATACTCATGAATTGTTTCGTCCATTAGATTAATTTAACATATAGAAAAATTGCTTAACGAAATCCTGAGTGATTGCCAAAAAGTTGTAAGACTTTGATTATTCGCTTGCCAAATTAGAATTTATAACTTATGATTATTTTATTTACTTAAGCGCAAAATTTATATGTTTATGTTAACTTGAATATATCAGCATCATTAAATTAAGTTTTACTTTTAAAAACGCAGTGAATTATATTGAAACAATATTATTTGATAGCTTACTGCAAATCATCTAGTGTAAACCTTAGCTTGTATGGAGTTTGCTTGTGTTTTTTTAATAAACTCAATTTTAACCAACACTAACAATACAAATCAAAATAACCTTAAACAACTTTAAATTACTAAATTCAGCATAATATATTTTGAATATATTTTGAAATAATAAGTTAATTTGCAACGATATGTATTATCGTCAACTAAAACCAAAAAAAAAAACCGTAACAATACTATAAATATTTTTACAGCAGAAGCTTAAAACATTATAAAATGACAACTAGCTTCGATTGAAAAGCGATTTGAATTTTTTTTGTTGTTATCCCTTTGTGGATTTTACAATACTATTTAAAGAAGTATTAGATATACTAAAAAATATACATTTAGGTATGAATTATTGTTATAAGTACTTATATTTTTTTAGTTGCTTAACTTTTTGCCTACTCTACATACATATACTATAGACCAACAAACAAAAATGGTTCTTTATATATATTAAGTATTGTATTTCTTTCTTTCAAGCTAAATAATTTATCTTGACTTATAATTGAGAAAAGAAAGAATAATTTACTACCCTTAATGCACTTACATATGTTGTTAGATTTTAATAAAAAAAAAAAATAAAAATTGTTAGATACTCAAATAAAAGAAAAAATGCATGCATATATTGAAAAGTCTTAAGCTGTTTTCATTTGAAGTATTTTGAGCCTCTAGAATTCCAATTATTTTCAAAATATCAGAGCTATCAAAATTAAAAAATAAAAACTGTGCGTTGAAAGTGTTTTGAGATAAGCTTTCTATCACACTGGTGATCATCGATAAACTATTATTATTTGTTTGAACGACAATACACCCCAATAACCATGGTTTTAACCATAACTATAAATGATTGTGTGTCCGAATTTTGTATCTCTTTTCTTTATTACAAAAGGTCGGGTAAGACATAAAATTCATAAAAAGTTTATATATAAAATATGTTGAAAATATATAAACATAAAATAAAAAGCATAATATTGATGACTTATTATTAAGCCCATTCGGCATGACCTTTATACTCTTCCCAATTTATTGAGTGTTGTGAGCCTAATGGATGCACTAACTGAACTGCCGATAAGAATACAAATATATAGTAAATAGCATACATAATGCACAAGAAATAGCTATGGCATTTACGAATTTGAAAATTCGCACAACAAACGCTAACAAATAATATTAACAACGTTATCATCAAGTAGTGATAGGTGGTCTGAATGTTTGAGGTAATTGGTGTCTGAAATGAAAAACAGAAAATATTCTTATAACGGCTTATGTTTCCAAAAAAATTATTGTTCACATAAACTTACCATGTGTTCACGTACTACGCATATATTAAACGCAATAACAGGATATGTAGCATATATGGTCAGCGTTATAGATCCAAAAACCATACCATAAGCCATATCCGTAAAGCCCTTATTGACCAGTGCTTGACTGAGTATTGCAACTGTTTGACAAACAAATACAAAATAAATTTTTCTATGGCATATTTTAGAAGAAGTAAAATGTACAATTTTTCTTTAGAATAAAAACATCCATGTATCGCATTCATGAACTTTTGTCGAGTTATAAATTACACGAGTCACATGAACTATTTATATCCATGAACAAAATATACAAAAGAAAAAAAACCACGAGAACATGAATATTTCATAAGCCTAGTGTTTAAAGTTCCAAAATTTCGTAAATGTCATACAAAAATGCAAGGTAAACATGAATAATACATTATTTTTGTGAATAAAATTCATAAAATGCATGTACAAATGCGAGGAAAACACGAAATATCATGTACATATACAAGGGAAACGTGATTATTTTACAAGAATTCACACTAGCAAAAATAGTGTGAATACACCCAAGCCATGTATAATTACATGCAGCTTATGAAAAAGTACACGTGATCAGTGAACGCAAAATTCATGTAGGTTTTTTATTACACGTTAGACCTACAAGACTACAAGACTTTAAAAATGGAATGTGCATAGTGTTTGGGTCCTCCACATTATAACTGCTCAATGAACACCAAACCAGCCTCGGATATGAACCTCACTACGTTGACGAACCCCGCAAAAATTAACAATGATTTACGGATATGCACCTGGAAAGTCTGGACCCTGTCCAATTGGTGAAAGCCCTCGTAAAAATAAATGCTGACATTACCGCCATTCAGGATATGGCTGGAAAGGAAAAGGCTGCTCTAAGAGAGCACACTAAGATATCTACTACAGCTGCCATGCGGAGAAGTGCGACATTGTATGCGGATTCTCCATAGGCCGGAAACTACACCACTTTCACACCTGTGAACGAAAGGCTGACCACAATCCGTATCAAGGTGAAATTCTTTAATATAAGCCTGATTTTCGCGCACTCCTCGATGGAGGAAAATATAATGCTATCAAGGAGGCTCGTTATACTTGAGCCTAGAGGATTAACCAGACCAAGGAAGTCCTAACTGCGCTTGGTGAAAGAAATTGGAGACATCGCGCGCCAAGCAGAGACGCCTGTCGAGAGCTGATGAAGTCGTTCGTAACCCAACCACGGGTTGTCGTGGCTACCTTAGTGTAAGTAAGCAAGTACATAATTTTTATTTTTATCCTCAATGTTAGGTATTGATTTGTATCTAATATTGAGGATTTTTATACCCTTTACCTGAAAGGTCAGGGTATATTAACTTTGTGCAAACGGTTGTAACGCATAGAACGAAGCGAGCCCGGTATAGAAAAGTATATATATTCTTGATCAGAGTCACCTCGTGAGTCCAGCTATCCATGTTCGTTCGTCCATGGTACGCATGTATTTTATATCAAAACAAAGATGTTTTCGAAAAATAGATATCAGCCGCCTACGGACACGCCTACCTCCCATATAACTCAAAAACTAAAAACTCAATAAATAAGCTTATGTTTAACCTAGAAAGATAAAGTTTGGTTCGTATGTTTTTTTATAACAAAAAGAAGATATATTTGAGAAATGTGTGTCATCCGCCCACGGACACGTCCACCTCCCAAAAATTGAAAACTCAATAAATAAGATTATGTTTAACTTACAGAAATAAATTTTGGTATGTATATATTTTATATTAAAGCAAAGTTGTTTTGAGATATGGGCGTCATCCACCCAAAGATACGCCTACCACCAGCCTACCATCATAAATAAACTTGTTTAACCTACAGAGATAAAATTTGGTATATATGTGTTTTATACCAAAACTACGATGTGTTCAAAAATGGTGCGTAATCCGTCCACGAACACGTGTACCTCCCATACCACCCACAATAGGGAAAACCCTTTAAAGGCATTAACATGTGAGCTACAGGAATAAAACATGGTATAATAAATTTTTCATCAAAATTGAAATGTAAATAAAATATAGGCTTCAGCCGCCCACGGACGCGCCCATTTTCAATAATATAATTGTATTTTGAAAAAAGAGGTTTGGTTTAGGGTATTTCATAGACCAACTTTAGACTTACTTTACTTATTTTTTTAATTTGAGTAATTTTTAACGGATTCAGATATAACTCAGAGTTTAATTAGGTTTTTAGGTAGCTTAACCCATTTCAGTCCGCTAGTCAATTTTTCGACCACTAACTTTAAAATTAATTTTTGGAAAACATATTAAAAATGTTTAGAAATTCTTTCCACACAGACTCGATTTGGTTTAATGGATATTCAGAAAAAAATAAAAATTTCCAAATTTTTCATTTTACCCGAGCAAGTAATATTTCTTAATATTTTTTCCTGAAATTAATTTTAAAGTTAGTGGTCGAAAAATCGAACAGTGGACTAAAATGGGCTAAAGAGTATATTAAATGTTTCCCAAATCTTGCAAAAACTTGCAGGGAAAGAGAAGAATGAGAATTGAGTAAAAAAATTTTAAAAAGATATAAAATAGACAGTATGTGAACCAGTGGTGTCAACTGCACGGTAAAAACGGACAACAGACGGTTAACAAGACGAGATTTCAATTCATTTGTAGTGATTTCAAAAATTCTGACTCAGAGAGAATCAGAGAGAATTGATAGCCCTGCAGCTACCTTATGTATTCCACCATGGGGCATGGCAGAAACTTGTGGCTACTCTTTCTATTTCACTTTTTAACCGACTTCAAAAAGGAGGAGGTTCTCAAGTTGGTTGGTTTCTCTGTTTTTTTTTTTTTTTTTTTTTTTTTTTATTTTTTTTTTTTTTTTTTTTTTTTGTGAATGTATGTACATCGATTACTCCTAAAGTACTTGCCCGATTGTCGTAATTTTTTGTCAACATATAGAGATTATCAACGCGGAGGTGCCCGTTTATGAAAGGGGGCGGTATTCAGAAAAGGGGCGTGTCTGTATAAGAAAAACACTGTATCTCAGTAAATATTGACACTACGGTAATAAAATTCACAGTAAAATTACAAGGGCAAGCACAAGTATTAAAAATGACGATCACTTAAGTGGGCGTAATTCTAAAAAAGGGTGTGGCAATATTGTAAAAACTCTGTATCTCGACGAAAATTGACACTAGAGTACTGAAATTAAGAACAGAGGTAGGTACAATTATTGGAAATTACTATAACAAAAGTGGGCGTAATTCGACAAAGGGGTGTGGCAATATAAGAGAATTACTGTGTCTCGAATAATATTGATACTAGGGTACAGAAATTTATTACATAGGTAGGAAAAATTACTACAAATTTAAAAAAAAAAAATGGGCGTTACTCGAGAAGGGGAGTGGCAATATTAAAAAAAAACACTGTATCTCTATTACTATTGACACTACGATACTAAAATTTAGTACAAAGGTAGCTACAAATATAACAAATTACTGTCAGTAATGTGGGCGGTATTCGATAAAGGGGCGTGTCACTGTAAGAAAAACACTGTATTTCAGTAAATATTGACACTAGAGTACTAGAGTTAATAAAATTCACAGAAAAAATGCAAGGGTAGGTAGAAAAACTCTGTATCTCGAATAATATTGACACTACACTCAGAAAAAAAAGTACATTAAACAACCGTAAAATTAACATTTTTAGTTGACAAAAGTCGTCCGACATTAAAAAATGTTAAAATTGATATTATCCTCATGTACTTTTTACATTACGAAACCTACATTTAAAAATGTATAACTGTCACATAATAATGTTATTTTAACACTTAAAATATCAAAAAGTATCAGGAAATAAATGCAGATAAAAAAAAATGTATTGAAAAATAATTTGCCACGAGTGGGATTCGAACCAGGGCTCCGGACATCCAAAGCCACACTCTTAACCTGTGTGCCACGGTCACCTGTATGTTTAAACGGCTCAGCTCTTAAATAAACATTACATCTGCTTGTTGTTGACATCTACATTTATAATGTTAAATGGATATGAAATACTATCAATTTTACAGTAAAAAATGAAGAACTAAAAACATTTTAAATGTTATTTTAACATTAAGAATTGATATTGCAACGTAAAACATTACATTATCAATTTGATATTTTTCTTATCAATTCAACACAATACATGTTAACTTAACATTTTCTTACGTAAAATCCACATTTTCTGATTTACATTGGAAATAACATTAAAAAACGTTAATTTTACATGGCAGCTTTTTTCTGAGTGTAGAGTACTAAAGTTAACTACAGGGGTAGGCACAGTTATAAAACAATTAATTTCAATACAGTGGACCTTGTTTGATAAAGGGGTGTGGCAATATATAAAATACACTGTATCGCTAATAATATTGACACTAGAGTACTGATATTTAGTATAGAGGTAGGCACACTTATAACAAGTTATTGTGAATAAAGTGGGCGTCATTCGACAAAGGGGTGCGGCAATATTAGAAAACACTAAAGCGAATACTGACACTACTAACTGAAAAAGTACAGACGTAGGCACAATTATTACAAATTACTACCGAAGAATTGGGCGTTATTCGACTAAGGGGTGTGGCAGTGTGTAAAAAACTGTATCATATTGACTTAAGGGTGGTAAAATTCATTGTTAGAATGGGTAGAACTATTGAAAACACTATGACAAAGAGTGTGATATTCTCGACAAAGAGGCGTGTCAATATTATAAACACACTATATTTCAGTCAATATTGACATTGGGGTAGTGATAAAAATACAAGAGTAGGTACTGATAAAGATACTGACAAAGACCAGAATAAGAAACGACAGAAAAGCATTTTCCATATTATGAGCATAAATAATTGGTGTTTAATTAATTTATACACTTTTTTAATATATATCATTTTCTCTTAAAAGAAAGAAATAAAAACTTTTTAACAAAAAAAAAACCTACTTCAAAATCACTAGAAAGTAAAAAATAATTTTAAATTACTTTTACTATTTATTTCTTGGTCAAATTTGTATTTTTATAATAAATATATTTATTTTTTTATGATAATAAGAGCTTCGAAGTCGGCGCTAATATAATCAGATTTTTTGTGCAGCTGCAACACACATATAGCATTTTAATTAAGATTTAAGAAAAATTAAGATTACAAATTAATACAGCGTCACCCAAGCAGGATATTTACAAATAAAAAAGTCTTAAATAGAGTAGGGATGGCGAAAAAATCATGATTTTACGTCAATGATTAGCGCTGACTAGAAGCTTTTATTATCATAAAAAATAAATATATTTATTATAAAAATACAAATTTGACCAAGAAATAAATAGTAAAAGTCATTTAAAACTATTTTTTACTTTCTAGTGATTTTGAAGTAGGTTTTTTTTTTTTGTTAAAAAGTTTTTATTATTTTCTTTGTCCTCTCTCGTTGCAATTTTTTTTAGTACGTGAAGGCTGAACAAGTAAAAACTTTTAACAATTTCTTGTTAGTGAACAAACCTATAACAATATTTGAAACATATATATGACTATATGTTCTTTATCATATCAATCATGAGAATCTTTGGTATGTGTTTTCAGAAGTTTAATGTCCCCTTAAGATACATAATGATATACTACCATCTTTTCTTAGCCGATTACAGCTGTTAAAAAACAAAAATGCTTTCTTAAAAAAAAAGAACTATCTTACCATTAATAAGAATGCCCACAGGCGATACTAGAAACACAGCATCAGCCCTCCAATCGACCATGTAGTTTAGCACTTGCCAAAATAAGCAACTCAATTCGTTATCAACACCAAGAAATACATAGACACCAGCAATATTACCAAATATTGCTAAATACTATTAAAGAATCAAAATTAGAAGAAAACTTTGGAAAATTAATTATTTATAATAACCCAAAATAGGTACTTATGACAGAGACTTACTTTATGAAAAGGTGGTACACGTTGGACATACGTTAAAGCTGCAATCAGTACGATAGCCAATAAACACAAAAAAACAATGCAGTAGAATAATGTATCCGATGGTGATGAATACAACAACATGGGAAATACTAAAAAATTAATCATAGTGAAAATCTTGCACCATCCATTGAGATGACGATTCTTTGTTACCACCGGTATAAAGAATGATAAAACAAACCAAATGGGTGTCTGTAATAAAAAAGTATTAAAAACAACTTCATTATATTTACTACAATTTCTACAATTATGAATAAACTCACAATAGTTACAATGTAACAGAAGTTTCCGACGTTGTTTTTATATGGAGAAATCGTTTCCAAAAATACTTTCCATGCATCCCCATCAATAGGGTCCGCTGATGGTTGTGTTTCGTATTCATCTGAAGCTATGCTGGGATCTCTACGTTTGGGATTTTTAGCTCTTGCTCGCGATTGATACTTCATTAAAAATATTAAATATCCAATATATATTGTTGCAAAGAGCATTGTGTAGAAATAATCATTAAAAGATTTGTGAACCACATTCCCGGGAGGAAGCACATGGAACAGAGTAACCAATCCAAAAAGCATCATAAACATGTTCCAGCAAAAAAGTATAGGTCTCACATGGAATGTAACTTCTCGAGGTGAGGCAATTATTAAGAATCCTGCCGTGAGTAGTGGAAGAACTGATGCCAACCAATCGGCAACGAGTAGTGCACTAAATGCAAAATGTCCCTTACATGTAACTGAAATTTCTACACAAATGGGCAAGACTATTATTGCAGCCAGAACCATGTAGCCAAACGTATATCCACTCATGTGTGTTGTACGCGCCATTGTCAGTATATTGGGAACAATGCTGAGCAAATGTCGAAGAAAAAAAATAGAAAATTAGCAAATCTTAATTCATTAATGCAGGCATAAGAATCCTCACACTTACAAGTATTTTCCAGTTACAACCAAAACAAGACAATAAAAGCTTATCACAGCAAATGTGCATGTAAGCATTCCAAAGAAATTATCATGTAAATCAAAATCGCAGACCATGAGATCCAAATAGTCCACAAGGTTCACAATAATATTGCAGGATTCTGTAGTCTTAACGAATCTGCATGCCTCTTCTTCATTTTTATATACATCTCCAAATGGATGGCAGTTAAACTATAAAAAGCACAATAAAAGCCATAGAATGTTGAGAACTCTCTATATAAACTTAAGATTTACCTTATAACCAGCCCCAACATATGTCTTATGCCTCCGGGTTCGAGAAAGTAGCAGCAAGCTTCCTGTTATGTTACCATCCATTTGAGAGGAACCGCTGACATTTACTGAAAAACTTTCATAAATAAATTCAAAGAAAAACAAATAAACAAAACAGCAAAATAAGTTTACGAAGTAGGGAAATTTTATTGATTATGATATCAGTGATTAGTCATGAATGTGTGTATTTTAAAAATGTTGTTTTCGACTTCCGTCGAAAGTTCCTGTTTACATTAAACGGGAATCGGAAAGAATTTTTTTGAGGTTAAAAAGACGTAAAAATTTAGTTAATTGCCTTGAAAAAGTTATCATGCCATGACCAAAATATGTACATAGCTGAAGAACTTAGCAGTATTTATTTATTTTTTTCTGTATGAGGCATTGCATCAGCATCACCTCGTAAGTCGACTTAGCCCTGTCCGTCCGTCCGTCTATGTGTTGTACGTAAACATTGGATAAGAAGAAGGAGTTGAAACTGGGTACACATGTTCACATGAACCCAAGGATCTGCACTATGGAATATTTTTGCAATCCGCTTACGGATACGGATACCTGTCATACAAAACTACAGCTGAAAATTCTAAAGAAACTATTTAAAATAAAATTTGTTCTGTCAGTAATTTACATCAACAAAAAGATGTATGAAGAAAAATGGGTGTCATCCACCCACGAACACGCCCACCTCTCATACAATCCACAATAGTGAAAACTCTATCAACCAGGGACCGAAAAGAACTATTTTGTTCACTTGTTGACCCCAAAAACAGCAGCTTGACTTTAAAGTTTTCGAATAAATGGCAAAATTCTGTACTTTCTGATGTTTAATTTTTGCTGGAAAAAATATTCAGCAGTTTGTTATATTTCGAAAGGGACCGAAAGGAGCAAGACACTGGCTGGGTATTACCACGTATAAAACCAGCATGAAATGCAAGGAACCATTTTTCCAAAAAACCCTGGAGTGCCTTCTTTGCACATGCCCCGCCTTACTTAGATCGAGACTAAAATACTTAGGCTTACCGACGCTAACGTCACAAAAAGATGCAGCCAAAATTCCTCTAGAATCCCTGCTGATTATCGAACTACGCGCAAATCTTTAAAGATTTTTCCTAATCCCCTCAAGGCTTTCATCAACCGGTACCACTAAGGATCATAAGTTCTATATGAGACTCCAAAGAGAGCCAACCGGATCAACCTAACCTATATTTCGAAAACTATATATGCTAAGACAATGAAATTTTGAGGGCGCGCTAATAAGTTCGTGACTTTTTGAATTCATTTATTTTGATAAAAAATCATTTTATTTCTCAACATAGTCTATTTTGGGCTATACACTGAGGGAAAAATGTGTTAAAATTAAATGAAATTGTGTTCATATCTAACGAATTTGTTTTTGAAATAGAGCTTGTAACAAATTCATTAAAATTAAACACAACTGTTTATAAAGTTGAATTCAAAACAAAAGTTTTTGTTTTTAAAACAATGTTTTTGTTATGAAAAAGAAATTTAAAACAAAAATTTTAAAATTTAAAACAAATATTTTACAGCATATTTTTTTCGATGCCATTTTTTTAGCTTTTCCGAGTTTTTAGCAACCAGCTACCACCGGGACCCTCCGAATACCAAATGTTAACACCATTCGATGAAGTTTGCATTTGAAATATTTTAATATTTAATAAATTAGTTTTTATTTTATCATATGTTCAATATTTGTCAAACCAATTCAAAAAATTGAAAAATTGTCATTGTATTCAAATTTTTGTTTGTTTTTTCAAAGAACCCAGCAAACATGATGACTCTTAAAAGACTCTTCAAGACTCATATAAATGAGGTGTTATCGTCATAATGCGCTCAAAAAATACTCTTTTATGAGTACATTTTCGTATGTTGTGGGCCCCATAATATGATTCATTATATTGACTATTTTAAGAGTCTTTTTGGACTCATACACTGAGAAAAAAAACATACTTTAAAATTAAACAAAAAATTTTAAAATAGAAATTTAAAGCATTGCGTTTCTACAAAACAAAATTTAAAACAAACGTTTTTAAATTTCAACTATCAACTCATTCCTTTTTTATAATTTTTATTTATAAAAATTTTAAATTTTGATTTTGCAAATAATGAACATAAACGATAAAATAATCACTAATTAATTATTTCAATATTTGGAAGTCAAACTACATCGAGTAGAGTTGAAATTTGGTATTAGGAGGGTCCCAGGGGTCGCTGAATACGAATCTCATGTCGAAAACGCAGAAAAACTGAAAAATTGGCATCGAAGACATCAAGCTCAAAACTTTTGTTTTAAATATTAAAATTTTTGTTTTAAATTTGTTTTAACATTTAAAAACAAAAACTTTTGTTTTACATTAAACTTTAAAAACATTTGCGTTTAACTTTAATGAAATTGTTTCAAGCTCTATTTCAAACACAAATTCGTTTGATATTAACACAATTTCATTTAGTTTTAACACATATTTTTCCCACAGTGTAGTAATGATGGTTTTGGACTCATATTTAATACTCTTTTAAGACTCATATTAAGTACGCTTTTAAGACTCATATTTAAAACTCTTTAAATACTCATATTTAATACTCTTTTAAGACTCATATAAGAAGTCTTTTTGCAACGAACATTTATTGTAGTTAAATTTTAATGCATGTATATCGCCACAAATAAACACTTCTCCCAAAAGTGACGCCAGGATGTGCTGCTGCACATCACTTCTCCCAGAAGTGACTTTTCTGTACCGGCGTTACACATGTTGTGACTATGTCATTTTGCTATATATTGGATATATTGAACATATACTAGACATATTGAACATATACTAGAGAATAACCCTAATGTATGTATTATACAGCTTTAGTATTATCTAAAATATAATAAATACGAATAAAAAGTTCGTTATTATAGTTGTATACAACCAAAAAATGTTTATTGAGAGTTTTATATGTTTTACAAATAAATTTCCAGTTGGAATTTATGAAGTCTACTAGCACTACGGCTATTGCTTGAGTGTTTATTACGCCCAAGATGCATGCTCTACATCTAGAAACATATAGAGCGAGTGTTGGCAGCCATATGTATGTATTAACCAGCTTGCTGAGAAACATGTGAACATGACATATACCACAGCAATGATGAGAACTGTTATGCCTAGACCTCTGCGCAATTGAAAATTTGACATCGAACAACCAAAAAAGATCAAGGAATAGATGATCAACATATAGTAATATGCAGTCTCGGTACTGGAGGTAACAGTAGTCTGAAATATATTAAAAGTTATGTGCATTTTTTTTCAAATTTACTGATTTCATTTAATCACAAATGGTGGCATATAACAGTATTTTTGTCTAAGTTAACACCAGCCATCCCAAATTGCTGAATATTGAGAGCTTTGAAGAATAGAAGACAATAACTTACCTTCATATAAGTACTATAGCATGATTGAACAACCATCAGTGGTAATGAGGTAAAAGTGAAAAACATAGCAATTCCAATAATCATACCGTAAGCCATCTTCGCGTGGTCCTGTTCAACTAGACAGTTACTAAACACCGCAACTAAATAGAAAGACAAAACTATAAGTGAACTGGTATAGCAAAAGTAATTCGAGTATTTTATGGGATGAATGTTTAAGGATACCAAAACAGTTAAAAACTATAATGCTTAAATTTTACTTTTTACCCAAATTAATGTTTACTAAACACCCATTTTATATCTAAGTCAGTCTTAACTTTTTAAGCACCGAACCAAGGATTATTTTTGTTTCTCTCTACTACATGAATCTGTCAATCAAATTTTATTTATTGGCAATTTAAATACTTAAACTAAAACCTTAAATATTAAAACATAATTAACTGGAAGTATTATCATTTAAAATGTATGTAAGTACCATATCTTAATTGAAAGAAGATATTAGAGAGGGGAAAGAAGTAACGTTGGAGCTAAGTAGGGAATTGGCTGATGAAATTATTGGTTACCCGATTCTAGTTATAGGTTGACTGCGGCCATAGTTGGTGCGTTGAAAGTTAAGGTGAAAGAGAGGTCTAGACCTAAGGTTGCTTGGATTGGTATAAGAATATTAATTGGAGTAGTGCTGAGCGATAAATGGTTCCACATACTAATTGATGCATGAAGAGGACATTGGTGAGGTAACTTCGTTTTGCCAGAGTATGAATGTTAATCAACTTCAGACGTTCGGCATAAGGAAGTAAGTTGAAACTGTCTGAAGCGGTAAGACTACGCAGATCGAAACGAATGAATATCGTTGAACGGCATCGATGTTTGAAGTAGATGGGAGATCAAACCTGGCTGGTATATTCAAAAATTGGTCCAAAAAAGGTAAGATAAAGAGAGTTTGTGACGTAAGGATTGGAGAACTCTCTGGAACGGTGTTTCACGATACCAAGTTGGCTCTACTTATGATATTCTTGATATTCTCAATAAGATATTCCAATGAATCATAAATGAGACTTGTACGATTTTGTTTTTAAGGTTTAGTGAAATAACGCCCAATGAAATAACGCCCAAATAAAAAATGAAATAACGCCCAAAAAATTTCCATACAAATTTGGGCGTTATTTCATAATGAAATAAGGCTCAAAATTTTGGGCTTTATTTCATTTTATTTGGGCGTTATTTCATTTTTATTTTGGGCTTTATTTCATTATGAAATAACGCCCAAAATCAAAAATGAAATAACGCCCAAATATTTTTCATACAAATTTTGGGCGTTATTTCATTATGAAATAAGGCCCAAAATATTTTAAATGTTTTGCTTTGAAAATATTTTGGGCGTTATTTCATTTTTAATTTGGGCGTTATTTCATTTATTTTGGGCTTTATTTCCTTTTTTATTTTGGGCGTTATTTCATTTTTTTAAGCCCAAAATATTTTGGGCGTTATTTCATCTTTTATTTTGGGCGTTATTTCATTGGGCGTTATTTCACTGAACCTGTTTTTAAATTCTATCAAAAGCAACGTTATATTAAGTGAATTCAACAGTTGAAAAAGTCGAATAATTGCAAAAGAAAGCTTGTATCATATAAAACACGAGCTATTAAAAAAAAAAATAATATTTAAAACCGTTTTAAGATTTGATAGAGATTTTTTCGATTTATACGTCTTAAAATGATGGGTTCCTTTTTTATGCGATAACTTTTTATGAAATCGTTTTTCGACAAACTACTTTCGGAAAGTACTTTTATCATAAGCTATCGAAAAAAGTAAAAATAAAGAATCGATTTTTTTAACCGTGCTTCCTGAGAACCTCCAAACCTCTCTTATAGGTTTTTAACCTATTAAAGGAACTTGGGAATATCATTAAAGGAGCTCATTTTCAAACAAAGGTTTAGTTTCTGGAAGGTATTTATGTCGGGCGAGTGATTCAAGAAGGTTTGTTTTCAGACGAAAGGTTCTTAAAATAAATTAAGAAAAACAATACTTTCAAATTAAAAAGGTCGTATTACCTAAGATTATCTGAGCAACCGGAGAGCTAATCAATAAGGCCACGTCCGTCTTCCAATCAGCCAAATAATTCAGCAATTGCCACAGTAAATTGTCCAATTCGGAGTCGATCAAAAAGTAAACATTTGTTGCTGCCAGGATACCAAACATTGCATATAACTTGAAAAATAAAAATCAATCAAATCCACGTTAAAGAGGATTCCAAGAGGATCTTTGAAACTAGCTAAGAGGGTTCATAAGACTTATGAACTTCATATGACTTAAGCCTCTCTTGGCTAACTTTGAAGAAGTAAGAGCTTTCCAAATTCACTCTTCTACAGGAACTACCTACTTCATGATGTGTTGGTTCTTGTTGTTTGCGCGTTATAATCAATGTTAGCACCGCAAAAAGCAGGCACACGAATAAAGATCCATAGAATAGTTCTTCAGTACCCACAAAATAGAAACAAACTGGAAACAATAAAAAGCTGGTGAGCGTTTGTAGTTTGCACCATCCATTTAGTGGGCGCTCCTTTGTGTAAACAGGAATCATGAAGGAACAAACAAACCAAATCGGTGTCTATAACAATAATATGTGGCATTATCATAATTTTTATATCATATCACATAAACTTACTATGCACGTTTTTATAACAACATGAGCCTTAACATCATCCTGAAATGGACTGCAGGATTGTATAAGCAATTGCCAACCATCCAAATCATATTCAATGGGATTGTTATTATCTTCGTAATCATCTGAAAGCAGACTGCCGGTAATAGACAAAGTATCATCTACGTCCTCCTGTTTTTTTGCCGTTCTTGAATGAAACCATGATGTCGCAAGGAAGACAATATAGAAAATCAATAAAAATGCTGCATGTATGGTAAGGTTAAATGACACTCTATCTTCCGGTGGCTCATGATCATTAGTAATTTTGTAAAACATTGTTTCATAGACATATATTAGGCCGATTATGATCACTAGCATGTGAAATGTAAATGTTTTGGGCTTTGCGGAATAGTTGCGCTTAATGCAAAATGACACAAATCCACTTGAAAAACAAGCAAATAATTTGCCCATCACTTCGGCCAAGACCATTGAACCATTTCCGCTATTCTCTCCACAGGCTGATATAGTTTCAATAAAAGCTGGTAAGGTGATGAATGCCGTTAGTAAAGTTACACCGAATTCGAAGTCATTTATTTTCCAACGTTCAGCCAGCATAACAACACTGGGCACAATACTGCATGGATATAAATGCGTCATGACTTGGAGTTAGCCTTTCTTACGTCTTATATTACTTACAAGTATCTGCCAACAACATAAATTATTGTTGCATACACGATGAAAAGTGCTATCGATATCACCAACATAATTGTTAAACCCTTGGCGGTTTTCTCAAGCCTCAGATTGCAAACCATGTATTGTAGATAGTTGAAAATTTTGACTAATTCATTGCAATCTTCGGTCAAATGTATGAATCTGCATAGATCATCATGGTCAGCCACAAATTCTGAATTACTATAACAAGAGTACTAAATGATGATTGAAAAATAGTTGTAAGGAAAACAATTCAGAATATATGTATTACCAAATCAGAATAGCCGACATATTTTAGATGACGTCGAGCGCGTGATTGAACCCATTGTTTCGTTAGATTATTCTGCATAAGTAGCTGTTGTTAAATTATATACAAATAAATATTAAAATATATTTGAAGGCTATTTGTTGATTTTGAAATCATTAAATATTGATTAAAAAATCATAGATAAATCTAAGCTAATGTAAAAGTTGAACAGGCAATGTAGTGATTTAGTGATGTAGAAGCTAGGAATCCATAGCACTCTAATTGTACACATCTTAGGGACATTTTAGTCACTATTATTAACTCGAGAGTTGTCCATAACTTAGTTATTAAAAATGTTTGAGTTATAAAAGAAAATTCTGTAGCGACGGTCAGTGCAAACGGTGCGTTTTCAAAGTCGCACCGCAAAGTTCAAAAAATCAGTTAAATGAAGCTTTGAATTTAGTCGGTTGGTTCTTGGTTGTACCAGTGTTATAATGAGGGTAAGTTTAGATGACAACTTGGAGTAAAACACAAAAATTGGTCTCTTCGAAACGAAAATATTCAATCATATCATGTTTTAAGACCGACTCTAAATACCGAACTTATGACGAACAATTGAAAAACGAAAGATCTACGTTCGACATAAAAATTAAAAATACTTTTAGAATAATTCTACTAAAATAATCTAGATATACTTCATAAGAAAAAGTTAAATATTTTTTGCTTTAATTTAATTTTTTTGTTTTTTAATTGTTTTTATTTTATTTTCTATTGTTCTAGAACAGGACTCTGAGGTCAAGGACTTTTGAAGTAAACTAAAAATGTATGTCCTCAAGACAAAAGCATTGATATATTATTCTGTAAAACCAGAGTTTAAATTCCAGTGACATGACGAAAAATTTAAATGGGCGAGCCTACGTTCCGAAACGTTATTTCTTTCCAAAAATTATTCGGAATCGATGATGTACGGTGCATCTTTTTTTCCTTGTAAGGTGTTAGGGTCAGTTTCATAGTAGAAGTTTGCAATGAACTGCGAAATACCTGTAGCACTTAACTTTTAGACCACCTCTCGGCCACTATGATGACTCAAAATATAAGGTGCGTTTCATATTTATAACGCATCCAATGCACTTTTGTGATTTCTTTGCTAAATTAAAGCAATTCCAAGGCTTATTATAGGCTCCTTGCTCTTATAAGACCGCGAGACTGGAATTTGGTGAACAAAATATGGATACTGATTGGTCCAGTGTAAGTGAAATGATTTACAGAAATGTTGTTTGCATTAAATCTACGTTTCTGCTTGCAGGTCATAATTTTTGATGGAAAAACATGGTGCCTTGATAAACCAAACGGCTCACCCCGAAAAGAACCCCGCTACTTCTCAAAGCGGAACTTTGGTGGTGGGTGAGTAATGGTCTGGGGAGCGTTTTCAGCAAAAGAGACTCTGGAATCCAGTTCACGTTATCTAGCATGAATAGTACATCACTGTATTACAAAGCAGTTTACTAAAATTTTTAAGACAACATCATGACCAGAACTGGGTTTTTCAGCATGACAATGCCCGAATACACACTAGCAGGGAAACAAATGCTTGTCTCACGCTTAAAAAAACTAAAACTTTGAAGTGGCCAGCGTGCGCCTTAGGCCTAAACCCAAAAGAAAACCTATGGGGAGTACTGGTTCGTTGCATTTATGCTGAAAATCACCAATACAACAACGTTGTTGAGTAACAAAACGCAATCATTTATAACTGGGTGAATTGGGACGTCGATATTTTACAGAACTTCATTTCTTCGATGCGTAAAAGAGTTTTTGAAGTAATAAAGGCTTAAGGGAACCATATTAATTTGTAAATGCTGTATTTTATATTGAAAAGTTGTTCAATGCGAAGAAATGAAGCATGAGCTTAGCATGGGTTTAAAGTATATCAATATTATGGGCTACCTTATACGGATTTTTATTCGCATAAATTATAATAATAAAGGTATTAAAAGCATTTTTGAGAATGCTGAACAAGAATTTTATTTTTTTTCTTAAATTCAAAATTATGGCTTAGCTGCGACGAACGATCTCCAAATGATCAAAGAAGTTTTCAAGCATTTCTTTGTTAGCAAGCACATTGCAAGATGCTTAATGTTTTAAATAAATGGTACCTTTCAGAGGCCCTTGTAGGGTTAAAGATGTTTTGTATTGCTATAATGTTTATACAAATTTCATTTATGAAACATTAAAAAACTAGTTCTGAACCCATCTATGTCAATACGTCATGCACAAATTGAGTCACTAATAAAACTCTGCAATGTGTACCTCTAAAAAGGTCGACACAGACATTTTAAGAATGCCAAATACATACTTGATGTTTATTTTACAAAACTTGTAAAAGAGAATAAAAATATAAAGAATTTTTCGTAAAATACTTACATAATTGTAAGCATTTAAATAATAATATCTAATAAAAATAATGCACATGATCTTATAGTTTTGAAATTGAGTGTATGATCTTAACCCATGATATAGGTATTGGGACATTTGTTAGCTTCAATCACAGTTAAAATTTTAAACTGGCACTGTTACAACGGCTTGCACAGTTATAAAATAAAAATTTGTGTGTTCTCAAAAGAAAAATTCAAGTTAACATCACTTGCCGAGGAACTACCTGTTTCTCAGCACCACAAAAGACCCTAAACATTGTAGTATAAGTTTTAATATGCTATACTAACAAATGATTGAATTGCAGTTTGTATATTTTTTGACTTAGTTTATTGTGCTCTCTGCTCTCTCTCTCTCTTTTTCTCTCTTTTCCATTGACTAAAATTTCAAAACGACAATTTCTTATAGTTTTTGCGCTCTCTCAATAAAATTGAGAGTTTCTTGAACTTTTCTGAATACCAAAGTCGACTTGAGCCAAAACTACCACACACAAACATACCATGAAGTTAGGCTCATTTTGATGACCGGATTAAGGAATCTCTGAAAATGTGAATTAGTATTACCAAATCAGAATAGCCGACATATTTTAGATGACGTCGAGCGCGTGATTGAACCCATTGTTTCGTTAGATTATTCTGCATAAGTAGCTGTTGTTAAATTATATACAAATAAATATTAAAATATATTTGAAGGCTATTTGTTGATTTTGAAATCATTAAATATTGATTAAAAAATCATAGATAAATCTAAGCTAATGTAAAAGTTGAACAGGCAATGTAGTGATTTAGTGATGTAGAAGCTAGGAATCCATAGCACTCTAATTGTACACATCTTAGGGACATTTTAGTCACTATTATTAACTCGAGAGTTGTCCATAACTTAGTTATTAAAAATGTTCGAGTTATAAAAGAAAATTCTGTAGCGACGGTCAGTGCAAACGGTGCGTTTTCAAAGTCGCACCGCAAAGTTCAAAAAATCAGTTAAATGAAGCTTTGAATTTAGTCGGTTGGTTCTTGGTTGTACCAGTGTTATAATGAGGGTAAGTTTAGATGACAACTTGGAGTAAAACACAAAAATTGGTCTCTTCGAAACGAAAATATTCAATCATATCATGTTTTAAGACCGACTCTAAATACCGAACTTATGACGAACAATTGAAAAACGAAAGATCTACGTTCGACATAAAAATTAAAAATACTTTTAGAATAATTCTACTAAAATAATCTAGATATACTTCATAAGAAAAAGTTAAATATTTTTTGCTTTAATTTAATTTTTTTGTTTTTTAATTGTTTTTATTTTATTTTCTATTGTTCTAGAACAGGACTCTGAGGTCAAGGACTTTTGAAGTAAACTAAAAATGTATGTCCTCAAGACAAAAGCATTGATATATTATTCTGTAAAACCAGAGTTTAAATTCCAGTGACATGACGAAAAATTTAAATGGGCGAGCCTACGTTCCGAAACGTTATTTCTTTCCAAAAATTATTCGGAATCGATGATGTACGGTGCATCTTTTTTTCCTTGTAAGGTGTTAGGGTCAGTTTCATAGTAGAAGTTTGCAATGAACTGCGAAATACCTGTAGCACTTAACTTTTAGACCACCTCTCGGCCACTATGATGACTCAAAATATAAGGTGCGTTTCATATTTATAACGCATCCATGCACTTTTGTGATTTCTTTGCTAAATTAAAGCAATTCCAAGGCTTCTTATAGGCTCCTTGCTCTTATAAGACGGCGAGACTGGAATTTGGTGAACAAAATATGGATACTGATTGGTCCAGTGTAAGTGAAATGATTTACAGAAATGTTGTTTGCATTAAATCTACGTTTCTGCTTGCAGGTCATAATTTTTGATGGAAAAACATGGTGCCTTGATAAACCAAACGGCTCACCCCGAAAAGAACCCCGCTACTTCTCAAAGCGGAACTTTGGAGGTGGGTGAGTAATGGTCTGGGGAGCGTTTTCAGCAAAAGAGACTCTGGAATCCAGTTCACGTTATCTAGCATGAATAGTACATCACTGTATTACAAAGCAGTTTACTAAAATTTTTAAGACAACATCATGACCAGAACTGGGTTTTTCAGGATGACAATGCCCGAATACACACTAGCAGGGAAACAAATGCTTGTCTCACGCTTAAAAAAAATAAAACTTTGAAGTGGCCAGCGTGCGCCTTAGGCCTAAACCCAAAAGAAAACCTATGGGGAGTACTGGTTCGTTGCATTTATGCTGAAAATCACCAATACAACAACGTTGTTGAGTAACAAAACGCAATCATTTATAACTGGGTGAATTGGGACGTCGATATTTTACAGAACTTCATTTCTTCGATGCGTAAAAGAGTTTTTGAAGTAATAAAGGCTTAAGGGAACCATATTAATTTGTAAATGCTGTATTTTATATTGAAAAGTTGTTCAATGCGAAGAAATGAAGCATGAGCTTAGCATGGGTTTAAAGTATATCAATATTATGGGCTACATTATATGGATTTTTATTCGCATAAATTATAATAATAAAGGTATCAAAAGCATTTTTGAGAATGCTGAACAAGAATTTTATTTTTTTTCTTAAATTCAAAATGATGGCTTAGCTGCGACGAACGATCTCCAAATGATCAAAGAAGTTTTCAAGCATGTCTTTGTTAGCAAGCACATTGCAAGAGCAGTGCTTAATGTTTTAAATAAATGGTACCTTTCAGAGGCCCTTGTAGGGTGTGAATTAAAGTCTTTTTGTATTGCTATAATGTTTATAAAAATTTAATTTATGAAACATTAAAAAACTAGTTCTGAACCCATCTATGTCAATACGTCATGCACAAATTGAGTCACTTATAAAACTCTGCAATTTGTACCTCTAAAAAGGTCGACACAGACATTTTAAGAATGCCAAATACATACTTGATGTTTATTTTACAAAACTTGTAAAGGAGAATAAAAATATAAAGAATTTTTCGTAAAATACTTACATAATTGTAAGCATTTAAATAATAATATCTAATAATAATAATGCACATGATCTTATAGTTTTGAAATTGAGTGTATGATCTTAACCCATGATATAGGTATTGGGACATTTGTTAGCTTCAATCACAGTTAAAATTTTAAACTGGCACTGTTACAACGGCTTGCACAGTTATAAAATAAAAATTTGTGTGTTCTCAAAAAAAAAATTCAAGTTAACATCACTTGCCGAGGAACTACCTGTTTCTCAGCACCACAAAAGACCCTAAACATTGTAGTATAAGTTTTAATATGCTATCAGCGTTGCCAGAATGTGAAAAATTTACCAAAACTGGTAAATTTTTTTTTCGATGTGAAAATGTGAAATTAAGTTTCATTTTGGTAAAATTTTTAGTGAGGACCAAAAACATTTTTATGAAAATTTCCCAAAAGCTTAGGGCGAGGCAAGAGTTTCAGCAAAAAAAACACTGTGTTTGTGATGAGTATGGGTTGAGCAAATATATTCAAACCTTTTGTACATTATAGAGTGTACTTTTGACAATATTCTTTTTCAATCGGAAATATTGAAAAAAAGCTGGTGACAGAGCTTTTGCCAGACCGTCTTAGAAGAAAAGCAATTTACGGTGTTTACTAAATCTCGTTCGAAAATTGTCTGAAATCAAAAACCATTAAAATTTAGTCAACGGTGAGGGAAGGTATTTTTTATGTAGAAAATTTGTACCAAGCACTGATTCGGTCAAGTAGTTTTAAAATGACTGGCAGTGAACACGGACTTTGAAAGCACAACTTGTGGGAAAATCGCATTGAAGTTTTGTACACGTACAGTTCAAAATAATAGTAGTGCCAAATATGAAAAGTGATCAAACACATTATTTTGTACACAATCCTTTTTTTCTCACATCGGCTATTTTATAGCGTTATGTGGTGAGTTTACGATCTGGTGATCTGATCTTGTTAACAACAACTCTTTGTTGTTTTTGTAAATTCATTTTATTTTTGAGAATTAATGAAAATTTGTGTGGTCAAAAAAATAGTAGCGTTTTATTATTACATACAAAGCATTGAAAAATTTCGCTGAATTATATTAGAAATACAGAAAAAAATAAGAATTGAGCTATTTTCCATCAGTTTATATAAAAACAAAATTTAGTTGTGCCGTATTTTTCCAGGAATGGTACGAGGAAAACATTAGTCTGTTGAAAAGCGGGAATTGATAAAAAATTAATTTATGAGAGCAAAACATACCAAGAGGTTGAAAACCTGTTCAAATGTTCACCAACCACGATTTTCAATGCAATAAAATATAATAAAAAACTAGAGACACATACACGCAAGACAGTTATGACGGTGAAATTGATTGAACGAATGGTACGGTACTATAAGGCCAATCAATTTGTTGCCTCTGCAGTACAAATATAAAAAGAGCTTAATGTAGCGCAAGTATTCGTACTTTACGTAGACCTCGTAAAGTGTCACTTTACATACCAAGAAGTATGTTCTAAATAGGATTCAGTTAGCCAGAGATCATTCTTCGTAGCCAAATGAAAAGTGAAGGAACATTCGATGGTCGGACGAGTCCAAAATTGAAATGTACGGTGATAAAGGGTCTCAACAATATGTTCGACGTCCCAAAAAAAGTCAGTTCAACCCAAAGTATACAACAAAAACCATTAAGCATTAAGTGGTTTCAAAAATATGGTTTGGGCATGCTTTTATTTTCATGGTGTTGGTCCAATTTATTGTATAGAAGTATTAGTAGATCTACATCTTTGCCTCAAAATGTTACAGGAAACTATGCTTTCGTATGCTCAAGAGTAGTTACCGCTAATATGAGTTTATAAATAAGATAACGACACGAAACAAACGAGAAAACTTGCGAAGAAGTAGTTCTGGGACAATCGGATCGAGCTCTTAATGTGGCCTGCTCTGTCGCCGGATTAGAGTCCGACTGAAAATTTGTGTTGTGATTTTCAAAATAGCATTGCTGACTCTAAACCTTCAAACAAACATCAGCTTTGGCAAGAGGTTGAGCGAATTAGTACTCCATACCTATGAAGACATGTCAGGAGCTTGTGAACTCAATGCTTCGTCATTGTAGAGCAGTATTTGCTTAAAAAGGTCATACAACTAAGTATTCATTAAAAGAAAGAATTACAATTTATCTGAACTGTGAAGTTTATTACCACATTTTTTGTTATTATTTTTTTTAACTTTTTATAATCACTTCTATTTTTTTGACCGCTGTAATATGACGCAAGTCGCAGATATTTGAAGTTATTTTTAGCTTCTAACTTGTTTTAGTTCAAAGTTTTTGTTAAATAAATTATAAGATGTGAAGAATACTTATTCTTAAAAAAATTTTTTAAGTCATAGAACGTGCTAGTTTTATTTTAAATTTTTGTAGAAACGTTGTTGGCACTACTATTATTTTGACCGCAGCTTACGTTTGTACGTTTGAGGTACACTTACTTAAGAATTCATACCTCCGCTAGTTTTACTCGGATTGACTTCAAATTTAGACAAAATATTCTACAGATGTTGAGCACTCATATAAAAAATGGTTTAAAAACCTTACCCCACCCTGCAATGATGATCTCTTTGGTATCTATATATAAATAGGCGTAGAGAAAATAGTTAAGAACCATTTTCTCAAGTGTTTCTAAGCCGATTTTGATAATTTTTTTTTAAGTGAATCAGAATGCGGAGAAGGAGTGGCACGACTATTTTTTAAAAAATTTTTTTGCCAAATTCTTATGAAGAAAATTTGTTTTACACATTAATTTTGTATCGAATCAACAGAGAACGAAGGTGAAAAGGTCGAATTTCCGCCACTAACGAACTCCAGTTACTTTCAAAAACGCATTAAAATAATTGGACTTCATCTTAAGGAAAAGAACATTTTTTTTATTATACGAAATAAAATACGAAATAATTTAATAACATTTTAGGGTTAAAGGGTTAGAGTCGCGGTTACGAGTTCTGTACAAAAATAAGATTCAGATTCTTCAGACAGTGACACTGAAAACAGGTATTTAAAATATGCAAACGGGATAGTACCAAAGACCGTCAAAACTCATAATTTAAGTAATATTACTCGTTTTCTCAATATCGTCGCAACAAAAATAAAGCGCTTTTCAGAAGTTGAATTTTAAGTTCCAAACACTGTTAAGAAAAATCATAGGAAATTTCTGGGCTTACCACGATATCTGCTACATGTTTTAAAATAGTTGAAATTTGTATACATGAATACTGGTATATAACAATATTAGCTGTGTTCGATGACAAATTCTCAGTGCCAAAAGCAAACAAATTATGAAATAAGCTTGAAAAAATTACTAGTTTTCATTAAACTGTTGAAATCGATAAGCAAAAAACATATTTAATGCTCTTTCAATTTTTCTCTAACTTTGTTGCTCTAACTTACAGCACAAAAAATATAAGTGTAGAAAAGAGCAGAAAGCGTAACTTAAAAAGAGAAATACATATGTCCTCATCAAACAGCTTTTACTGGTCTGTAGTGAGAAATCATCATCTAGAGGAGTCATTAAAAACAGCTTTTGTTATAACAATTTTATTGGATGCAAAATATGTTCAAAAACTGAAAATATTTCGTTTTTTGATTAATCAAACATATATGATAAATTTTTGTTTTGGATGTGAAAATTTTTTTGTAAATGTGAAATTTTTTTGGGAATTTTGGTAAAAAAAAAATTTAGGCTGTGGCAACACTGTATGCTATACTAACAAATGATTGAATTGCAGTTTGTATATTTTTTGACTTAGTTTATTGTGCTCTCTGCTCTCTCTCTCTCTTTTTCTCTCTTTTCCATTGACTAAAATTTCAAAACGACAATTTCTTATAGTTTTTGCGCTCTCTCAATAAAATTGAGAGTTTCTTGAACTTTTCTGGATACCAAAGTCGACTTGAGCCAAAACTACCACACACAAACATACCATGAAGTTAGGCTCATTTTGATGACCGGATTAAGGAATCTCTGAAAATGTGAATTAGTCTCGTTTCTATCTGCTGTTCAAGTCGAGGTGTGACGCATAGAATTCGTGATCTTTTCTGTGATTTTTGTTTACTATTTTGTTAATATAACATGAAAAGAATTATTTAAATAATCACTTAAAATTTTGTTAACGATATTTATGTAGTGCAGAATATTTAGTTATAGTTTGTTTGTCAGTTTGTTTGTCATCATGGTATAAAAGTAGCTATAAGATCGAAAGGGTCAAAAACCGGTTCTACTATACAAGAACGAAATGTATATTCAAAATGACGAGGCTCCTTAAAGTGGAAGAACAAGAGCATAACTTGAACTGTAACGCAGCGATGAAATATCAAGTAACAACCAATGTAAGAATTTACAGTTCAGAGTTTTATTAATAGAGCATACAAAGGGCACCACCAAAGGAACAAACAATCATGATCATGAACGTGAATAATAACTAAGGAAAATAAATAAATAGTTAAAATTGGTTAATGAAGAATAAAAATGTTTTGAAAAACTCGCAAACGTGCCTTAAATCGTATTATTTGTGCTGATGATTTTTCACTAGCTATGGCCTCTATAACAACTACGAATAATGCCACTGCAGAGCCACAGCAGCAACAACAACAACAACAACAACAACAACAACAAAAGCATGCGCATAATAATATGCGTCTTTCTTCGAGCTCAAGCCTAGCTGAAGGCAGCGTCTGCGCATTAACGCATCAATATCATTACATTCAATATCCCGCATACTATCAACTGATGCACGATCGTCCACAACATGTACAACATTCCGGTGTAACGATGACACAATCGCCCACTACTTGCCGTTGTCCTTGTTCTTGTGGCAATACGACAACCGGTACTGGAATGACACCAGCAAATAACCAAATCGGACGCCATATGCATCAGCACAGTAGCGATGACAGTCAAATGGCTGTCGCTGTTATAGTGCATCAACAGGATGGTGGTGGTGGCGGCGATGTTGGCACTGGTTCCAATGGTGCTAGTGCCAATCAACAAGTAGCCAAAGCCAAATCGGAGCAATCATTATTAAATCATTCGTATCAAGCTTTGCATGGCGGTTGCGAAGATGAGAAACAATTGAATCTTGCAGAGACAACCAGTTGTGACTGTGACTTGGAGTGCACCTGTGCAGTGCCGCTGCCACCAAAGAGTAAGCATTGTGGTGGTGTTGGCATGAGTGCGTTAATGTTGGGCGCAGATGAAATAACGGTTAGTGAGTCGGACAACAATAGTACGATGGTAAAGAGAAAGAGTCGTGACAAGAAGAGGCAAGTAAAATTTATTTTCGATGTGGTAACGATTTAACGAGCGCAATCAATATGAATACATATGAAGGTATATCCTTCGATCTATTTAAGGGCCAATTAAAGTTTTTTTTAACGAAACAGAACCCCTACATTAGAAGTTTTACTTTACTGTAAATATAGGTATGGTTTATTTTGAGTAACTTTTTTTTTGCAAACGTAATGTTTAAAGAATAATACAAGAATAATTTCGTTCTCTCTAAAACTTTTTGAGCTTTTAATCAACAATTTTAGAAAAATACTAAATACCGATTTTTGACTAAAATATTCATCTGTTTAAAGGTATAAAATGAAAAGTATTAATTTAAAAAAAAAATCGAAAGATTTAAAGTAGCAATGGTATTTGCTTTATAAGCAAATTTTGGAAGCGGTCCTTGGAATAGTTTTCGAGTAATGCTGTCTACCGGCTTCAAATAGCACTTTGAGAGAAAAACGCGACAATTTTTATTGAATTGACTTAGACTCTTTGAGAATATATTGACAATTTTATGCATTCGAAAAATGTAACTTAAATAAAATTTATTTTTTGTCGCCAAAAAACTTTAATATTTCAATACATTTGTTTAAATTTTGAAGAAGATTTATAACATTTTTAGGTTTATTAGGTTTTTGTTGATCCAACGAAGCTTTTTAGCTTTTTATTCATAAAAATAAATAAAAAACATTCATAAAATAATTAAAAAAAATAGAAACAATGATAAAAATTGATAAGAATAACAAAAAATAACTATTTGTTGGCCGGGGGATTCGAGCTCAGGCCGACACGATCTTTACCGGCGTAATTCGTTCTATGGCAACAAATTAAATTTATGCCAAATAAATAAAAAACAATAAAAAAATAATTTGAAAAATATAAACAATAGCAAAAATTATTAAAAAATTATACAAAAGTATGAAAAATTAGAGCGGTTGTGGGATTCAAAACCATACCGCCACGATCACTACAGGCAAAATTCGTTCATTGCTAAAAAAATGTAGTTTTTGTTATAGATCTTAGCGTGCATGCTGTTCCGAGATTTACCCTTAATCATACCTATTAGAATTTGTAGAAAGTCCTATCAGCTCAGCATCCACCCCGAACTCCGTCAGTGCTTGAGTGATAGTCTCTGCCTTGACGTTGTTAAAGGCACCTCCTATATCGATGAATGCTATCATTTAATATTATTTTTGGTTAAGGATTTTTTCAATAGTAGAGATTATAGAGTGGAGAGCTGTTTCCATGGATTTACGATTACTTCTATTTTTAGTCTCAAGTGGATATCTATTAATCTCACGAGAGTTTTAAGAAGGAAAGATGAGATATCTTAGGTAAGAAAACTACCTTCACGTATCTCCAGCGTTTTGGAATGTAAGACAGGTCAAGACAGCTTTGGCAGATCATCAAAAGGCATTGGTTTAGGATTTCGTTAGTTTTTATAATTACGATTTGGGCTATGACATCTGGTCCGGGTGACTTGAACGGTTTGAGGCTTTCTATTGCTCATTAAAGATTCAATTTTGTAATAATATCTAAGGAGCTGCCTACAGCTCTTCTTGTGTTGGAACGTTTCCTATCTTTGAACAACTTGGGAATTGAGTTTCTACTTATGTATATATTTAGAGATTTTTCACTGCTGGTAGCCCATGTTTCTAACCCATTCTTTTAAATATCGGGCTAGGAGAGCTGGTTGCGAGAATTTTCCTAAGTCTCGACGCCTCAGAGGTTTGTGATATTTCTTTACAAAAGGTTCTCCAAAATTGTCGTTGTGCTTTGAGGTTTGTGTTATTGCTTTACAGAAGGTTCTCCAAGATTTTCCTTGTGCCTTTCATAAAGCTTTCTTGTATTTATTTAGAGTAATTTTATAGGTTAACCACGCATGGGTGGCTTTACCTTTATTGAAGAGTTTTCGGCTCTTGTTTTGGAGCTCTTCGAGTTTCCTTCTTCTTTCTTGGTTTACCTTGAGATCTGGTATATACAAGCGTACTACCAACGGCTCCTGGATCAAGACAATGTATTCTCCGTCTTTAGTGAGGCAGAGAATGAGACTGGCCGACGCAGCCTTTGAGTGGTTGAACTTAATCTGTGCTACTCTCAGCATCAAGGCTGGTAGTAGGCAGACTGATCTCAACGACAGTGATATCGGACACATCATTCGATTTAAGGAGGCCATTCTCCAAGGATGATAACTTAAAGTACTGCGCCAGTTCCGTATCAGAACTAGCGTCGTCTGGTGCAAAAGAGCAGGATTGAGGAGATGGGTCGTTGTTAATCGTTCGGAAGCCTGCTTTTTCTTCAATAACGACTCTTCTTTTTTAAAAGCTCTCATCTCAATGGAGGTGCAACCAAAGACTACCACATAACCTTTGAATGACAAGATAGACAGGGACTCTTGATTGATGACAAAAGTTGGCGATCTTATGTCCCCCTTTGGCTCTTCAACCCTTGTTACCTTTCAGTTACCTGTTGGTAGATCATGGTTTCCCAACCGAAATAACTTCAGGATTGTTTGATGGTCGAAAGGTTTGGCAGGGAATCGGGAACGCGCTCTTTGCCGGTTAGGGTGTATTAATACTATGCTAAAACACCCTGAAATACAATTTTTACCAGAAAAAAATTAATTTTTAAAAAATGTAAAAACAAACGAAGGACGCAGAAGCTTTGTAAGGAAAAAAAAATATAATTCCTTTTCAATTATCATATTTGCCTACTCTTTCTCGTATCGTGATCAGCTAATCCTTAATTGTTTATAATATAATATAATAATATAATTTTTATTTCCATAAAATTTTTAGCACCTACAAATCAATTTGAAAAGCCAAAAACATCATTTAAATTTTTCTTATTTTAATATATCTAAAAACTTCTATATTTTGAAGAACTGTGTTGAATCGTTATGACATTCAATGTGTTTAATTTAAATGAATTAAAAATTAAATGTTTAACCCGCCTTTTTTTAATTTCAGTCATAAATGGTGTACAAATCAGGATAATATTTTAGATTCTGACCGGAAAGGATGCAAGCGAAAATCTACTATAAACTCGAGTCAGATTGATATTTACAGTGATGGTGAAGGTGATGGTACAGATTCTTGTTTAAAAATAAGTAATGATGGAATATCAGACGATGATCAGAGGCCACCATTGCCACCTCGACCACCGCCGAGGCCAAGAAATGTTATTGTAAATATGAACGGTAAGTATGTGTTTAACTCAGAAGCTAACTATAGAACTTTTGTTTCATTATCGTGCGGTATTGAAGATAGTTCAGATATTGCAGAAAGTTACAGAAGTAACAAAAAAACAAAAATTTGCAAAATATATTTTCAAAGGTAAAAGGTGGCCTTAAAGCATATTTTCCAAAATTTAACCATTACCAGAGATGCTGCACAGTATAATACCAACTTGCAGTCAAGAACTCTCCACAACTTCCTTTTTAGCTGCTTTCCTTTTTGGTTGCTTCTGTTTCTCAACAAAATCAGCATCTCTTAAGAGGGTTTTTTTTTTATCATAGAAGCCTTAAAGTATCCAAAGTATGCTGCTGAAGCACAACGCCTGCGCTAAAAATGAAAACAACAACGAAATTCCTTGAGAGCCATCAGGCACTGTATCCTTGTGCTAAACGAAAAATTCACCAGCGTATGATGAAAATTTGAGGAAATAGGAACAGTGTCTGAGATTTTTTCGCTCTATAGTGTCAAAAAAAAAACAGAAAAATTTTGTGTAATTTGAGCATCGGTTTCGCATATTGCAGAACTGTGCTAATGTCAGGATTGTGTGTTGACACCAGAATAATTGTAGATAGATACAAAATAGTTGGAAAATTTAAGCCAATAAATTGAAAGGAAATAAAAGCAAAAATTGTATTATAATCTAATAAAGTGTGTAACAATTTTCTGTTGTGAACTAAGTACAAGAGCAAGTTTAATTATTTTCTAACAGTATTAATAAATTTCATTTCTGTGTGAGAGAAAAAATTTTGTAATTTTCGATTGATTAAGTGGTGTTATTGTTAAAAACGAAAATGCACGGATATCCGGTTATGCAGTTTGTTCAGTATAGTGTGCCACCACCGTGCACCTGGGTACCACAACCTGACCAGCTACGAACTTCTGCACACGCTGGTTAGTTAACTTTGGCAATATTAAGAATGTTTGTTACTTATTGAAATTCTTCATTTTATCATTTATATCATTACACCCAATAAATACGGGTTCATGTTTATTGAATTATGAAAATATATGCTGCAAATTCTCTAACTATTAAAGATTTAGTTAGAGATTTTAGTTAAGAATTTTATTTAATTGTGAGAAAATTACTTTTATGACTTCTATATTATTCTATCCGCCTTATACTTTTCGAAATGCCTTTTTTGGATTGGACATAATTTTAATTATTTCCAAATTATCTACATGCCAGTGCATTTTTCTAATATTTTAAGTTTTATTTTTAAAATACTATCGTGTTGCTGCTCTAGAGCTTAAATAATACCTTATGTTGAGGTGGGCGAGCAAATTTTTATCTGATAAAATCTGCTACCTATAAAATAAGAGAATTCGAAAAGTTCATGTTGCCATTGCATGGATAAAAACTTGCCTTTCCTGCATGTACTATTTGATTTAAAAATTGAAAAAATTGTTTAACATCGCCAACGCTTTCGTTCGAAAATGATTCATAAATGGTGCTTTTTTGCTTTAATTTTAGTAGGATCTTAAATCTCCCTGCCAAAATGTTCCAAAATGGTTTAAATTGTTAGCATACAAAACAAAAATAATTGCTCATTATTCATTCAACACATACAAGCCTACATACATAATCACTGAGATTTTTTTCGAAATTAGTTAAAATTTTGATTTCTTTAAAGCTCATCGCAATGGTGCGGGTGGAATTAAAAAATATGTCGTCTGGTGCCTTATATGTGGCGGTTTTTCCTGCTTGCTGGGCATATTATTTCTGGGCGTATATTTTCTGCTACATTCCTATACAATAACCGTGGGTAACTTTGAAACCGTACCAACATTTGTACCTGCCACACTGGTAAGTTTGAGTTATTTTCTGAAATTTTTGTTTTCTTATTTCTTAAAATATTTTCAAATATTATTTTATAAAACATTACTTATAGCTTATATTGACTGGATTGTGCATAATGAGTTTGGCCAGAAGAAGAAATCGTTATAGCTATTTGGTAAGCCAAAGAAACGTTTAGATGAGACGTGTTTTACTAATATTAACATTTATAACAATCTTACGTTGTAGATTAAACTATCGGGTGCTTGTGGTCTAATATCGGCTCTAACATGCGCTCTCGTTACTGTCACTACAACTGTGCTACATATGAGCCGTCTTCAAGCTTTACGCGAGTGCGAATATGCTCAGAAGACAAGAACATGTACGTGTTACTCGGATATGATAGAGTCACAGGTGGAACGCGTCGACAAAGGTGATTAAGAAAATTGCACAAATATTATCATTAAAAAAGTTTATCTTAACTTAAGAATATCGGCAAACATTAAATCCAATTAATTTGATTAGATTAATTCAATTAATCGAAAGTAATTTAATCGAGATCACTTGAAAGCCGGTTAGAGGTTATTTTAAGCAGGCACTGTGGCCCATAAAACTGTTCAAAAAACTCATATTTTTATATATTGATTTATTTTTTATTGAAGGATATGACAATTTAAACATAAACTTTTTGAAAACATAGGTCTTTTCATGTACTTTACTTGTTAAAACTTGCAGGGAGAGAGAAAAAGAAGAATTGAGAGAATAATTTCACAAAGAGAAAAATAGCATAACGGAAAACTTGTAGAACAAGTAAGCAGCTTATTCAACGATTTGGCACCAGTGTGGCCATTTTAGCCTTTTCGAGGCTAGATTTAGCCTTTTTATTTGCGGTTTAGCCTCGAAATTTACGATTTAGCTTCGTGATTTTTTAGCCTTTTTTTTTACTTTGAAAACAGCCTTTTTTAGATTTATTAACAATTAAAAAATTTGCCGATTAAATGCAACACTGTAAGGCAAAAATAATTACACACTAAAAAATTTCCAAAATATATTTACACCGGTGAGCGAATATTTTCATTTTTTACACCGAACGGTGTTTATTTACACCGCTTATCCGGTGTGATATGATAAACTTATCCGATCGGTGTAAAATAAGAAAGGCATAGAAGAAAAGCAACATGGAAATCACGTTAGCATTGACAAACAAATTGAAAATTGAAATTTCACAAGACTGAAAATAAAAGTCGAGAATTACAAGTCATGTTCGTGAAAACAGTTCTGGCCAAAATTGACATTAAGTAATAAAATAAAAAAAACGGCTTAAATAGAATTAAATCCAATCCAAATTTCGAGCATGAATGCCATTATATTTGGTATAACATATTTTTTAGGATTTTGAATGAATAAATTGAAATTCTAAGAACACATATTTCCGAAAAGTAAAAAATTACACCTTTCGGTGTTGAAAAAATCATAATTTTGCGTATTCTAAATAAACACCTGATAGGGTTTGACACAAACATCCTTCGGATATTTAGTTATTAGCACCGATCGGTGTGGAAAAATGTCCCCTTTCGGATATAAAATTCTAACATTTTGACACGGTGTTTTTTTTTAACACCGAACGGTGTAGGACTCCCTGGAACACCGATCGGTGTAAAAATTCTATACAAATTTTTTAGTGTGTAGTCATGAAAATTTGCATCTGGCAGCAAGGTGGTCCCTTAAGAGCTCTCTCGTTTCACATGTAGATAAATGTTAGATCGATTTTTTTTATTGAAAATTCTCATAACGTTGTTAAGCCAAATATATTTTCTCATTTTGCAAATGAAAAGTCCAAATATTCCGCAGACGAAGTTACCTCGATTGAGCTTCAATGGCGAAAACTATTGACACGTAAATGGTCAAGCCTGGCCTCTACAATTGAGTTTTGAATAGAAGTAAAGCACTTTAAAAACTCGTTGCCTGAAAACCTTTTTCTGACCTCGTCAATTTGGTTTTCAGTTTCTTAGTTTTACCACTTAGTAACGCTGAGGTTGAAAGAATTTTAGTGCAATGAAAATTGTAAAAAACTAAGCAAAGAAATAGATTTAAAATTAAAATGCCTAACTCGTTGCTTAATATTCGATGTTCACTGAAAAGATTACAAAAATGTTGTTATGACTTTGAGGTAACTGATGATCTCATACGTCTGTTAGATTCACGTAGTGCTTATGCAAGCAGTAGTTCCTCCGATATATCTGATGAAGAGCTTTCTTCATCTTGGGGTCATTATCAAGCATAAATAAATAAGTATTGCCTGGCTCAGATCCGATTTTTTCAAAAATGGATTGTCATTCAAAAAAGAAAACTAGTTTTCTTGCTATACAGTGAGTCAAAATATAAAACAAGATAAATATAAAAACAAGAGTTCTTATGAACACTTTTGTGGTTCACTATATCTTTGGGGAAAGAACTTGAAGAAGCATGTTTCTTTGATCTAATAAATTTATATTTTACTACTGTCTACCGGATAAATAAGGCACTAATACCTTGGGTGAAGTGCAGGAAGCCGCAAAGCCAAAAAGTATCGATTTTTTAATGCGAAAGCATTGTGCTAGTTTGGAAGAAGGATGACAGTTAAGTGGGAGAGTGGGAAAATAAGGCAGTGTCGATGAAGATTTGTTTTAAATTTGCACAACTCGAAACTGCCACCGAAGACGTTCTCAGGGAGATTATTCCACAATTTTACTGAAGGACCGAAGAATGAATTGTCTCGGTAATGTGATACTCTACTGTACAGCGAAGTAATGGTATAAGGATGAGTTTAAGAGCTGCCTAAGTGAACCTAGAGAACAGACGAGCTGGTGGCGTCAGGCCATGAATTTCCCTCGAACACTTTACATGCTAGTTCTGCCCAAGAGAGTTAAGAGAGGAAGAAATGGTTTATATAATTATTATTTTTAAAATTTTGAACGATTTACTTTGTTCCATCCCAACTAACAATTTTCCTTCTTATTTTAAACTTATAGTATGATTTAATGTTATAAACGTTGTAAAGTGCTTCAATTTGGAAGAATTGCTGTTATAGGAGTGTTTACTGGTATAAATCATTACAAGAACATTCTCTGAATCTGTTTACTCAGGGTTTATAGAAAAATCACATTCTTTTTGTATAATGATGTTATATTCATTGTATTAAATACCTATGAAGTGATTCTTCCTATAAACATCGCATAACAAAATTATACAATGTTTATGCCTTTGCAACACTCAGTTCGAAGTTCGAAAACTGTTCGAAATGAATACACAAATCGCCATGACACAAATTTTCTCTTTTTCGAACTAAGCTTGTCATTCAGAATATAAAAAAAAAATATAAATTATTTATATTTTATTAAAAAAAAAATTCTCTATGCGCCCGCAGCATTTGAACCATGGACCTTCATGTTCCAAGATGAAAACATTAGCACCCGACCTATTTGACAAACTTCGAATTTTTATACAATTTCTAATATAAAAAGCGAGTTCACCGTCAATTGTAGTTTAAAAATGTATGTCAATCACAAGTAATGTAAACACAAATAATAAAAGTAGGGAGTTTTTACCATTTGGAATTTTAAATTCTGCATGTGTTTATAAGGCCACATATATAAAATTTTATATTTATTGATAAGAGTCACCTCCTGACAAGATATAGCACTTTCAATCTGTCGGTCGACAGGATTACAACCGTAATTTTTGACCTATCGACATAAAATTATAATTATTTCATAAAAATGCACTCTCAAAGAGCTGATGTTGCTTGTCTTTCGTATTAAAAATAAAACACTTTTCAAGAAATATTAAGGAAGGTAGAAGAAGTAGATAGCACTACGGTGTGGATGTGATAGACGTCAATCTACTTCTGCCACCTTCTTTAAATAAATCTTGACACTTTCTAGAGATCTTGGAGATATAATTACGTAGACACGTGTAGGAGCTATGCAAGAGCTGGCTGCGTACCACCTTGAAAATGGTAAAAGGAATAACTAAGTTTATTTATTCCACAGAGATAATTTGGTAATATGAAAACGTAAGACGAGGATTTATTTTTAAGAAAAACGTTAAAAATTGTTTAAAAACAGACCTAAAAAATTATAAGCTCGATTCTGTTTTGTAATACTTAAATATTACTACCAAGAATGGGTGCTTTAACTTCGGGCATGCCGAAAATAATTATTAATAATTTTTTTAATGTTAAAGTTTAATAAAAAATGTTTTTGAACCAGGAAATTATGTTTTACTTATTCGTATAAAACAATAAAAATTTGAAAAATAACAGTTCATTTAATATGAAAAAAATTACCTGTTAATAAATAATGAACTATAAATATTTAATAAAGAGTGAATAGTTAAACAAAAATTTCGCCCTTTTCTTATAAAGAAAATAAAAGAAGCATCACCTCAATACGACATTATTGATATTTCGAATAAATGTCACATATAAATATTGAAGCTACCAATAGGCAGCGCAGTCGTTTTTAATTAAAAAATTTTTCAAAGTATTGAATATGAAAAAATGGGCTAGAGGTTAATGTGCCGGACTGGCAACACGGAGGTACCAAGATCGAATCCGCTTCCAACACAATAAATAAATTTTTATAACGCAAAAAAATGTTAGGAAAAAAAAAGAGAAAGTCAACTTCAATTTGTCACATGAAAACAAAGAAAAGAAAAACTGGAAAAGAACACTTCAAAATTATTTTTTTTCGAATAACATTTTTTTTCGAACATTTATTTTGACATATTTGACACGGCTATAAAACTTCAATATTTTCATGATATAAATATTCTCTAATGCCTTCTATAGCAACAAACACTGATATAAGACTGAAAAAATGATATAAAGCTCCTATAAAGTAATGATAAGAATATGTTCAACAGAATATAATTTTACTGATGTAGGGTTTAATACAAACAAAAAAGTGCGCCTTTTTTGTCTTATACGATTATTATACAATGATTATATCCGTAATTGTTGTGTTTTAATATGTTGTTGAGAATGTTCTTAGGTGTTTTATAGGAGGAAAATTGTTACTTGGGATGCCCTCTTTAATACTTAGTTTTACATGATCAGCCGGAGAGTGAAAGGCAACTCTTTGTTTGTCGGGGCCAAATAAATTCTAGGAATGAAAACTATTTCATGTTCAATACCTGTGCGATGATTAAATTAGTCATAAGATTTTTCACAACTAACCGCGTTTCATTACAGAGACCTCTTTTGATTTTTAAATTTCGAAGAAGTCTTATTATACTTCCAATTTAAAGATTTAACTTACTATTCTGAAAACCAATGTTGGTACTGATAAATACAAATTACATTTTCAGTGCATACTTACTTGATGTATAGTAGTTGAGGAAAATTACGCTCATCTTCATGTGCTAAGATTTCCAATGAATAATTTTAGAACAGGTTCTGTTTCAGGCTAAACAGAACTTAAATGGCTTAACAATAAACAAATATGAACATTATGAGCGAAACAGGTTCTGGTTCAGGTTAAAAAATTTTTTTAAAGCATAGCAATAACAATTATGAAAAGTTTGAGCATTTTAGGGCACGGAGCACGGCGCTTGTCTTTTATATATTAGGATAATTTTTTAAAAAAAAAGTGAAAAAATTTATATTTTCTTGTCGATAAAAAAATATTTTCATATTCAAGAAAAAACTTACTGATTTTCACTAATTTTATAGTTTTTTATCAGTCAAAATAAGTCATTTCTGTAATTCTTACCTAAAAGTTATTATAATTCAAATTATGTTTATATTTTAAAACTATGCTGAGTACTTCTATTTTAAGCACCTCTTAAAAAATTTCTCAAAAGTTTTTCTATACTAACAATATTTTATAAAAAATTATTGAAAAAAGGCATTTTTGACCGAAAAACTTTACCCCGCCCTTAAATCAAAAGTGGAGTCCACCACCTACAAAACTCGAAGAGTTTAAAGTTTGAACAAATTCGTGCTATATTTAGAGTCAGCTATGCTAGTTTAAAATATATTTTAAGCCCAAAAATGCAAAAATTGTTTTCACACTTTCTTATTAGCTCTCTTATTTTATTCCGCAACCAAGACTCGGATAACATAAATTTGTATAAGCTTGCTAATCAAAATTGTTTTTTTTTCCCAACTGCATTTAGAAGGCGTGCGTCTTGTATTCGATTCATTGTCAGATTGTGGTGTTGTGCATGGATCGCTATATTCATGTCTGCGTGCTATATTTGGACTTTCGGTTGCTGGCGTTTTGATAGCGGTCTTCAGCTGCATGCTGGTCTACCAGTTATTGAGGCATGTATTTGGTTAATTTATTGTTTAGATTTTTTTTTAATAACACACAGCAATTCTCTTCTCTTCACAGTCATGAGCGTAAGAAAATGTATTGGGAGCAATTGGAGTTACGCTGTCGTTCATTGTACACTAGCCAACAAGGTCCACAAGCGCCAAATATGGCTGCAATGGTTGGCGGACGTGCAAACGTCTGTCGTTGCTGTGAGCAGTGTCATGCGCATCGCCAAGTGCCACTACAGCCGTCTGCCTACCCTTGGGATGATGGTGCAGAGCCACGTTTCTGGACAGGACAACCACCGGGTAATTTCTACTCACCAAATCCTGGTGGCGATGATTTGCAAAACAGCACTGGCGGCACTTGTCGTGGTCATGGCATAACTGCAAATTCACGCAGTAGAGCCACTGGCTGGAGTTGGCCGCGCATGCCTTGGCAGCGAAGTTCGCCTGTGGCTAATAGTAGATTTCGTCAAACACCTTCTAGCCCGGACTCACAGTATGGTTTTTCAAATAATGCGCAACCACCACCAACTTCAGGCGAGGTTGCACTCAGTGAGGAACAAGTTTTTAATGGTGTATCCGGAACTAGTTTGCCGTATGGTGTTTGGGGACCGCCACCGCCATACAGTGACCCAAATAGTCCAGCTCGTCGCGGCTACTATCAGTTTTTACATCATCCTAGTGGTGCTTGTGCTAATGCGCTAACGGATCGTCAAATAACAGTGTCGAACGGTGGCGAACAGCATGGCTCACGAATGGATTGTCGCAGCACACACCGAACAGCTTTTGGCATGGAATCACAGCCAAGCGATGCTTCGGCTTTCTGTGCACAAACGACAAGCATGCGTAATCTGGGTAAACGACAGGCACAGGGAAATGCCTTCAAGCCTACAACTTCGAAGGGTGATTACGAGAACACTCCCTCGGACAGTGATGGTGGAGCACGTGATCACTTTTCGAACACGTTACCAACGCGCAAGCTTAAGAAACGTGTAGAAGCAGGTGCCAAAAGTATTGGTCCCAACTCCCAGTCCACTCAGCGTGTCAATGTTCAGCATGTCTTCTCAAGTTCGCACTGCGCTAGTGACAGCACTTCCACACATGATGCACATGCCTACCATGAGCCATTAGATTCAGCCGATGCTTTAAATAATGAAAACTTTTCCAACGCAAACTGCATCAATACCAGAAGCTGTGTTGCCCAGGCCCATGTGACAGCACAACGTCACAAGATTGGTGTTGAAAATTCGGCTTTTCAGAATAGCACTGAGTGCAGCGCCAATGTTATGGATGCACATGCACATGGTGGTCATGCTCATGAACACTGCGATCCCACTGAGTCCGAAGTTTATTTCGCTGATGTCAGCAGCTGTTGCAACATATCCGTTAAGAATGACAACTACTACGATGAAGCAAACCAAACACAAACTGAATTGAGCCAAACTGGCAAACACTGTCATACTCATCACGTCTCCAATGCGCATCACCATCATCAACACCATCATCAGCAGCAGCATCAGCAACATCAACTTCAACATCAACAGAGTGAGAGCAACAGCAACGTTGAGGATTATCTGGCACAGCGCTTTGGAAAGCGTGAAAACTCCATAAGAAGCCGTTTACCATTTCCACAAACTTGCAACGAGGAGTACGATGGTAACCTGGATATAAATGCGGCGTTGCCAAACACAACGCTATCCATTGCAGGCAACAACAATAACAACAACATGCAGAAGGAAATCTCAAGGCAAAGCATGTGCTCTGTGGATTCAGAGGCAAAGACTGAGTTCACCGATCTTTCTCCCTCGACACCATGTGGCAGTAATTTCATTGTGCCACATTGTGAGCAAACTCTTAGCGATGTCACTTCAGCGACGACAACAACAACGACAGTGACTCCACGCTTGCCAACAACAACAAAAACTTTTGTGGCATCTTTTCCATATTCTTCGGAATCTCAAAGTCTTGAAGCACATCGTCGTTCCACCAGAAACATAAGCAATGAACAACAGCTGCTGGTAACAACGGAAGCACAATATGAGATCATAAACGATGCAGCTGCATGCAAGCCAATGAATTTTCCAACAGCCCAACAGTCAAATGTGCGATCAGCCAAGGTAGGAAGTCAAGCACCGACGCGTCCAACAATCTTGCGAACAACTACAACACCAGCAAGCAAAAAAAAATCATCAATCAAAAATGATCATTCGTTGGAAAAAAATCCTAGCTGCTATCAATCGGACGTAGAATGGTCCGACAGCAGCAGTTGTGCAAAAGATCGTGAGAATTTGTGAAATGAAGTTTTTGTGTAAGCGTTAAAAAGAAAAAAAATAAGTAACCCACCCATAAGAAATCTGCTTATGTTTGCCAAGAAAAGTAAAAGAAGGTCTGTCTCAGAAAAATATTTCGATTATAGTGCAATCTTTCATAAATTTCTTACCCCGTAATTTTTTGGAAATTTGGTATTTTTTCTGTTTTCATGCCCTCTTCTTAGTTTCATTGTGTTTTTCATCTGACCTTTCAGGTTCTTTTTGCACTTTATATCTCCTCAGGTTGTAATTTCTTTTATCAATTAAACAGTTGATTTCGTTGTGCCATCACGTACTGAAGTGTATAATATCAATCAATAAAATACTCAAAAGAAAAAACAAAAGAACATGAATATATCATCCAGTTAGTGTTTAAAGCTCATAATGTGTGTGTACAAGATACATTAACCCCAATAGAAAATTTCGTAAATGCCATGAAAAATACAAGCGGAGCATAAATCATTCATAATTTTTATGAATAAAAATCATAAAATTCATATACAAATACAAAAAGAACAAAAGAGTGCATGATTTTAGTGACAAAAATGCATGAATCTCATGTACGTATACAAGGGAAACGTGAACTACTTTAAGAGTTTAGTGACCGAAATTCATAAATTCCATTTATTTTATACACATATTCATATATGAGTGCACTCAGCTTATGAACAGTAACATAAAACCAGCTTTAGACACTCCTTAAAACAACTACAATTTATGCGACACACGTGATATGAAATTTTTTGCTAAAGCTATCCAACAATTTGTTGTGATATTTTTTTGCAATTTTCATAGCACTCTTCATACACACATGCAATATACTTAACCCGTAAATAAATTTTCGAAGACAGTGCTTGTGCTCAGGTTTTTTGTGTACGACAGATTTGTTAGCATATTTAAACGTTTACATAACTTATCTCTGCCAATATTTGGAAGACGATTGGAAGAATAGTTGATTTGCAGACTCCCTAGCGATTCGCCCAAGAGTTTTTTGTAAGATGGATCGCTTTTCGATAGCCGAAGCGATGAATGCGCGATTGACGAAAAATTTTCAAGATCTTCCTTCGCTCATTCCACCGATCGTTGATCGTTGAAGATGGATCGCTTTTTGATCGCCCAAGGCCGCGTTCATAGGAAAAGCTGAAGCTGGTTAAGATTTTTCAAACGATATCATTACTCTTTTTCTTGCTGTTGCTGTTCATAGTGCGCGGTTTTTGCTCGCGCTTTTAGACACTTTTTCTCGCTGTTGCTGTTCATAGTGCGCGCTTTTTGTTCGCACTTTTAGACGGTTTTTGAGATGCTTTGATAAAAAAAAGGACCCAAAAGCGTGTTATAATAAGCTGCAGATCAAAACATAAACAAGAAATAAAATAAAACAACGGAATTATGTAAACAAACGAAAAAGAAAAAAAGCGTTAAAAAGTATGAAACAGCAAAGCATAAGTACGACATGAAACAAAATATCAACACTGTGTACCGGAGCGAGATACAAGAAAAAAGTATCAAAAAGTTTCAAAAATTGGAAGCTGGTCAAAACTCAACCGTTGGAAGCTGGTTTTTGAAAAATTTATTTAATACTATCATTATGGAATATGAAGCCGTCTCTGAAAAAAAGGGGAAAACATTAATAAAAAAGTTGAACTTCTAAAAAATTCATTTAATTGGGATATCACAACGTCTGTTGAATACGCTAGTTAAAACTAACAACAACTTTTAACGTTCAACGACAATGCTTCACTATAAATCGCAATGGAATCGCTATACCCCTTAAAGCGATTTGTTTGCCACTTTTGTCGGCGAATCGCTGAAGACCTTTTCTGCTGATTCGTGTGCGACTCTTTGGCGAATCGCTTAAGACTCCTCTCGGCGATTCGCTCGCAACTCTTCCTAGCGAATCGCCTAAGACTCCTCTCGTCGATTCGTCGGTGAATCATTCAGGCGAATTGCTTATGACTCCTTTTGGCGATTCGCCGGTGAATCTTCCCGGCGAATCGCTTTTATGACCTCAGCTGCTTACATTCGGCGATATCCGGAAGACTCTCAGAAGAGCTCGCCGGCGATTGTTTCATATTCCAAGCGATTCGCTGAAGATTCTCAGGCTATTAAAAATGTTTACAGGGATTCTTGAATTTTACATGTACTTGTATATGAATACACTCAACCCATGTATAATTTCTTGGTGCTCATGTACAAGTACACATAATCAGTGAACGCAATATTCATGTAGGCTTTTTATGAACGCATACACAATTTATATTTTCAGTGTAGAGCTGCACGTCGAGTGTTTATATAATTGAAAATTTGTTCATCCTCAGGTGAATCAGTTGTAAGCTTCATTTTTTCAAAATGCTGCTTATAGATTTTTTACAATATTTTTTTTCTTTTTATTCATTTATTGTATGGAATATCATTTTACGAATTTTACAAACGATTTAAAAGCTTTTGGAAAAAAACTACCCATATTAATTTTTTTCATATCGCACACTAAATACAAAACAGTCACAACTCAAAAAACATAACTTTTCAGGAAAAGCGAAAAATAAAACTCTTTGGTTGAAACTGCAGAAGAAAACCAATTTTCTTTTAACACAAAAACTTCATTCTTCCAGTTAATGAAGAAAATAACGAAAAATATAGTCAGATATGTGATTTATAAATTGATTTATAACAAAAACTCAATATAAAAAATTTTGAGTTGTGACTGTTTTGTATTTAGTGTGCGATATGTCAATCTTGCATCAAGTAGACGCTGAAATTTAAAATTTTGTTTAAAAATTTAAAAATTTATCAATGAGTTTTGTTATTCAAGTTAAGCATATTCGTGCACAGGGTGCACCATTCCATTTCTTTATCTAAGAAATTTTTAAATTTTAAGTTTATATCTAAATCTGTTCTTCCTTGACTATTTTAAGCAACCATTTTTAATTAAACTATATTCTATTCTAACGCATTTTTAACTCAAAAAATTCAACAAAAGGTTAACTAATTTCAATTTTAGTTCTACTCATATATATTTTTATGTTTCAGTTTTTTTTTCCTTAACAAAAAGACTTAATATTATATTAGTTAATACAATTAGTTAATACAATTAGTTTATTGTAACATACATATTAATAAAATATTAATTTGAATCATTTAGAAATATTTCCGAATTATTTTTATTAATAAATGTCATTTTATTTGTTATGTTAAAATAAATAAAAAATAAAACTAAATGAGCATTCACAAAATACTCAAGCTAAGCAAAAACTTCTTAGGCGGAATGTATTATTTTCAATATGTTATAATGTAATTTAAATAGCATAAAGTATGTGTATCAAAAAATCAAAAATATATATATTTGTAAATATCAAATAAATAATTAGTTATTTATAAAAAATAATAAACATTTGCTGTTGTATTTACATTATCTAAACTACAAAAAAAAAATAAATAATATCTTCAAACTTTACTGTAATTATCGAAGAGAAAATGTATGTTTTAATTATTTTCTGAAATGACATCGATATTTGTTGACAGCTATTTGTTGATTGACAATTGCAAATTTATTGACAAGCGTAAAAGTTATACATTTAAAAGAATTTACTAATCATTCTTTATAAACTATTATATAAAAACTGTCGACATCAGAAAAGGTTTTGATAACAAAAAATAATTGTATACAACTAGCTGGTTCTAGTTTTCGAGTATTTCCTAGTAGTTGGATATAAGCAAATGTAACTCCAAACCAAGTTTTTGTGATCAACCAAAAAAAAAAAAACAAATTGGCCATTTCAGCCCTTGAAAGGACTTTGACCGAGCTTCTTATGCTCAATTCTGTTGTGTGTGTTATTAAATGTTTGCACACAATTGACAGAGAACTGGACCAACATGTTTTATGCCGACTCCGAACGGCTAAAGTTCATGTTCTCAAGAAGTTTTACATGGCATTATTTACTCTCTAAGGTTTGTCATTGTCTGCAGAGAGGTGGTGACCAATCAGAAAAAAATTTTATTGAAAAATCTTTTCGCCACGACTGGGGATCGAAGCATGCTCCGAGCATGCTAAGCCATACACTTAACCTACATGCTACGGTCACCACCAGTTTTTGTGATCTGTGACTATTATTTCCAAAGCGATTCAATTAAAACTAGTAAGGTATACCTTCGACTTGGCCGAAGTTAAAATACCCCCACGGCCGATTTTTAAGGGTGGAAGAATATTAAATTGGAGAGCTTTTTGTATGAGATTTTGAGAGATATTATTATTTTAAAGTGTCTAAAAAACATACATATCAAATTGTTTTCCTGCAGCTTAAATATAAGCATTTTTATAAAGTTTTAAATTTTGGGGTTGTATGGGAGGTGGGCGTGTTAGATTTTGTATGACGCCCATTTTTCTAGCATATCTCAGTTTCGACATAGAATACACAAATACCGAGTTTCTGTCTTGTAGCTTTAATATTATCCTCTTTATAGATTTTTCAATTTTGGGGTTGTATGGGAGGTGGGCGTGTTAATGGGTGGATGACGCCCAATTTTATAACACACCTCAGTTTTGACATAAATTACACAAAAACTGAGTTTCCATCTTGTAACTTTAATATTAGCCTCTTTATAGATTGTTAAATTTTAGGGTTGTATGGGAGGTGGGCGTGTTAGTGGGTGGATGACGCCCATTTTTCTAACACACCTCATTTTTGTCATTGAATACACAAATACCGAGTTTCCGTCTTATAACTTTAATATTAGCCTCTTTATAGGTTTTTCCATTTTGGGGTTGTATGGGAGGTGGGCGTGTTAGTGAGTGGATGACGCCCATTTTTCTAAAACATCTCAGTGTTGATATAGAATACACATATACCTAATTTCAGTATTGTAGCTTAAATATTAGCTTCTTTGTAGAGTTTTCAATTTTTGGGTTGTATGGGAGGTAGGCGTGGTTTTCATCCGATTTAGCCCATTCTCGAACTTGATCTTAGTTTTTTTAAAAAAAGCTTAAATATCGAATTTCAGCACGATAGCTTCAAAATTGCGGCTGTAATCGTGTCGACAGACAGACGGACAGACGGGCAGACAGACGGACAGACGGACATGGCTAAATCAACTCAGGTGGTTATGCTGAGCAAGAATATATATACTTTTCCATACCTACCACGCCTCCTTTTGGGTGTTACACACGTCGTGACAAAATTAATATACCCCTTACGCAGTACGCGTGGGGGTATAAAAATGTGTCTTAGATGGTCGGAGCGACATCCCTTGCACAATGCTCTTTCTAGTTTTCCAGTAGCACAACACAACTAAATAGTAACTCCATTTTGAGTTAAAATATTCTGTGGCTTTTATTTCCATATCTATTCTTTAATATACTTCTAATGGAGCCATGCCCCATTTTCCCCTGTCAGATTTTATAATTGAAAGTCTTGGCTAATAAGCGACTTCATTCCGAGCTTCATTGTTATACGACATTTAGTTCTAAATTTGTTCGATATCAAAAAACTTGTTTCATTGATCGAAGCACAGCGCCATCTATTATTTATCTCGTTAACTTCTCCATTCAAAATTAAAGAAAAATATTTTTTATTGAAATGAATTTCACAATTATTTGAAATTTTCCAAGCTTAAAAACAAATTTTCAATTTTCGACCATAACCATCAAATTATACGATAAAATGCAAAATTTCGTCAAAAACGAATTCAAATTTTTCGGAATTTTCCTTGTTTTCTACAATGATTTTTCGAAATGATATTTCGAAAAGCAATTCCGGAACAATAGCACACAAAATAAAAAAAATAAATATTTGATATTTCCAATTTCCCGACTTTTCCCGAGGGTTTTACCAAAATATTCTTTCGTAAAAACCTTCTCCTGACAATTACGAGCAAGTTTTGATGGCTCGTAGTCTAAAAACTTATAAAAATCACAGAAAAGATACAATATTTTGGAATTTTCGCCAAATTTTCACTGGAGTATTATCTTCCTTTCAATCAACATGACGCCAGCAAAGCCGCTAAATTTTTTGCGTTAGACTATTTAGGTGTCGGCGTTCAACTCATACATACACACATTGTTTCTTTTAAGTCGCCATTGACGCAGATAAGATCAAACATTTTACGAAGGATTTTCCTCTCGAACGGTCTCAAAGTCCTTCATCAGATCTGCTCAACGTCCAAGCTTGTACTCCACATAGAAGGACGGGCATAATTATTGACTTATACTGAGCCCATAGTAACACTTGTTGGCAATAGTTATCCTTCGTTTAAGCTCAATATTAATATCATTGGAGCATTTAATGCTGGATTCTAGCTAAACGAAGTCATTAATAACCTCAAATGAGATGTTGTTTGAACATTGACGTGGTTTCCAAGAGGGTTTTCATTTGACTAGACTGTATTTCTAACCTGGAGAATGCTTTCACTGACTTCACGCGTATTATGACCAATGATGTCAATATCATCAGCATACGCCAGCAGCATTACACTCTTAGAGAGTATTGTGCCACTACGTCTGAGATCAGCAGCTCGAATGATATTTTCCATAACAAAATTGCGTGATCTTCTCCATTATCAAAAAAGTCACACTGTTAAGAATCACCTTGTCTGAAACCTTGTTTGGTATCGAACGGAAGTGAGTGATCCTTCCCAATTTTCACTGTACTACTGGTGTTGTGTTATCTTGTAGAGACGAATTAGCTTTGCATACCAAATTCGAACATAGTGGTATACAGGTGATTCCATATTGGACTGTCAGCTTTAAAAGCAGCTTTGTAATCGATAAAGAGATGGTGTGCATCGATTTGTTTCTCTAAGTTCTCCTCCAAGATTATTCCTTAGAAACAAGTTGGCGAAAATGGCGGCATCGTCTTTCTTGTGGAGTACACTGAACATCTGTCACTAGATTCCCATTTTCCTCTTTCAAAAGATGGTCCGGTCTTCAAACCATTGGCCAGTCATCTAATCGTTTCGTAAAACGACAATATTATCAAATGCATGCGTAAGACAAAGATGGTTACATTCGTTTATTATGTGTTAACATTTTCTGAGTAGGCAAAAACATGCACTTTTCCAGGGTTGCGGGCAACATTGAAAACATTTTGCATCGCGGCAAGGCAAAACTTTTTGGTAGAAACGAAAACGCCATTAGATAAACATTACAAGAAAAATAAGGTCAATTAAGATATTTTTGAAATCAAAAATTTTTTAAAACACTTTTCTGTTTCTGAAACTTAAGTAAAAAAAATAATTAACAATAGTTTGCGTTTTAAATCCGACAACCCCCTCCCCCCCAATGCCAGCGGGCCTGATACATACCAAATCGTTTTCCTCAAAAAATATTAACAAGATTTTATATTGCTTTATTATTTTTTATGTTTTAACATAATTACACCCACATTTGAGTTTTATTCGTTTGTAAAACACCTCTTAGGTATAGTGAGGAAACATATTTTAGGCACCATTTCTTTTTTTATCGGTTTTGCCCTACTAATTTCAGCTGCAGTTCCGCTTGCTCTTCCATCTGACTTGAAGCCGGCCTGTTGGTTGACCTCGTTTTTCATTTGCTGTTGCACTTGTTGTTCATTACTCTGATTCAATTGTTGTTGAATTTGCTGTTCCATCTTAATTTCCTCCAAGGCATAAATAGCTGCCTCATTGATAGTGCGTAGTAGTGGATAATTTGAGTTTAATCGTTTGGGCAGCATGACATTTTCACCACTTAGTATTTTATAGTCCGAAAAAGTATCATTGGCAAGTGCACAATCACCCAAAAAATCGTCAGTATCGACAGTCCAAACCGAAACTCCGGCCAAAGATTTTCTCATAGCAAATAAAACTTTGTTAGCAATTGAGCGAGAACTGTCAAATATGACAACTCGAATTAATCCATTAGAGTCGTCACGATCTGAGCGTGCTATAACTTCTGAGGCTGTGGCATCCCAACTGCTGGTCCAGTAAGATTTTTTATCACTTAACATTGAACAGATCTCATTGTAGCCAAGGAAGCCATTTTCGCGTGTGAAAGAACCTTGAAAACCAACACCATCAGTGTCATCCCCAATTTTACCTTCCAAAAGAGTATTAAAACTTCTGCCATAAAAAGGTAAGCCAAGCACTAGTTTGGATGGTGATGCGCCCAGTTTTATAAGATAATCGATGGTGTATTGCTAGAAAAGAGTTTCAAGTAACTTAAACAAAATATTTGACAAAATGGCATTATAAAAACTTACCACACTGAGCACATCGCTCGTATCGGTTTTAAGAGGAGCATTGAAGTTGACTTTATTTTTCTCATGCTCATGGTAATCATAGCACATAACGTGCAGAAAGTCTAAATATCTAGATAACTGGCCCACATCGTATGCCTCATCGATGATTTTCTTTTCTGCACTAATTGTTGAGGTCAAAAGTAAATTATATTTATCAAACTCTTCACGTAACTGCTTCATAAGTAATATGAAATTATTGCGGTCCTTCGCCTGTCCATCACGCTGAGTTGGATACTCCCAATTAAATTCCAAGCCATCGAAATTATATTTTCTAACAAAACTTGTGACTTGCCCCCCAAATTTTTCGCGTTGAAGGGGATCGGCAGCAAGTAGTGAGTAATTTTTGGAACCTTCATTCCAGCCACCAATGGCTAAAGTGACTTTAAGATGGGGATATGTTTTCTTCAGTCCAGTTAAGCGCTCATAACCACCTTTGCCAAAATCGTCTTTCAAATCTTGCCATGGATCTGAAATGTGTGGTATAATGATTTTATTCTCTCTATCTCTCTGAAGGGATTTATTAACTTTTTATTGTAATATAATTTTTTATCGAAATCATTTTAAAAGTTACCTAATGACTTAATAGCCGATTCTGTACTATCTAAGCCAGCGAAGGCATATATTGCATGCGTGCACAAATTCGCATCGAAATTTTCAATGGAATACGCACCATGTCCTGGTCGATATACCGACCATGAAGATATGTAGCAAACAACCAGTTTATTGTGTGTTGGTCCTGGTATGAAAAAATAAAAGAGAAGGTATTTTTACATTTTTACAGCACTTTCAATTTGATACTCAAACATTTGAGTCTATTTTATGTTCGAAAATATTTCAATACAGATGTAGGCGATAAGCTATTAATATGAAGTAAGTCAGTTGTAATATTTTTTTTTTTTGTATATTTTGTTACCTGTTTTTGCCAGAGCCACAGTTGTTAGTGATAAAATTGCAAAACTGATAAGATACAGTCGGATTTCTTTAAACAGTAAGTTTGAAAAAGCCATCTGAAAAATATAATCTTATGTTAATAACATTTAATAACAGCTGTTGATATTAAATATTAAGGTTCGAAATGTGATCTTAGTTTTTAATTTACATTAAATTTTTTATCAAAATAAGCTGGCATCAGAATTTAAAATCAGATATAATCAGATGAATCAGATATAAGAATAGGTTTTTAAGCTTAAAGCAGAGTATTACCTAGGAATTGTACACTAAATATGCCGTTTATTTTGAAAGTGACATACATAAGTCACTTTGATTTTAAATCTAGATAAAATATCAAAACATATAAACAGTTTTTTGCACACCGTTATTATGTTATTGTTTGAATAAACCTCTTCAAATTTCACCGTTAGAAATACAGTAACGAAAAAAGTGTTCACAAGTATATTTTTTTTAGATATTCTCCACTTTTAACTACTTTTCCCTAATTATTACATCTTGTTTTATTTTTCTACGTAATGAGAATTATATCCCGTTATTTTGAAAAAACAGTTCTGCATAAACTATTTCCACTTCAGCTGTGAATAGTATTGGCCGCAAGTGTTAATTGAAAATTTTAAATATTAAAAAAAAGAACAAGTGTGTAAGTAAAATTCTGCACCTCAAGAACTCAGAACTTCTACATATATGCTTATATACACCAGATCTTACACCAGTAAGCCAAGGGCGTTTAATCTAATGAAACTCTTTCTAATTTCAGTAACAAGGACACAATGGACATAAGCGTCGAAATGAGCCAAAACAGTTAGTGAGTCACATCAGTGTACCTAACCCATGATCCCGAAGTCCTTCCAGAAACCAACATTATAGACCTGTTCGTCACAGCGTCAGCACAAGCCAAGGACCTAATGCTCATCATGTGATCGGGGTAAGTTCAGAGACCAACAAACGGTGTGAGTCTCTTTCTGATTACATCCTAACTACTTATCTTTTTATTAGTAATGTGGGTAATGAACCTACATTTATTATAAGTAATAGGCAGGACGTTTTAGACATTACACTTGCCTCTTATCATATATCAAATAGGAAATAAGAACTGGAAACTTTAGAAAGAACAATCCTTTTCAGATCATAAGTATATTATTTTTGACATAGAAGACTGTGCTCCAAGATCACGTAGCTTCCGTTATAAAAAAACCAGGTCAACTGAGATCTGCAGCCACAACAACAAAATAAATTGAAAAATTTTATTTAAGTTTATTATTTTTTAAAACTTTATAAACAAAATACTTTTTTGTATGAAAATTTGGAAATGATTGTTAAGCAACTCTCAAATATTGATTGCAATTTCTTTTTAAATGGAGAGATATCGTTATACATATTGAACTATAAAACTGGATTTCTTCGAAAAGTGACTTATGCCCCTTTCAAAGTAAATGCCTCAAATATATCAATTTGTGCATCAAACTAGAGAATAAAGATCAGAATACTTACCTTGTATGACTTCAATCGTGTACTGATATCGTCTTGATGATGTTTAAGCTTTTAAAGAGTTGGTTCGTCTTTTTAATTTTGAAAATATATTTTTATATTTTATTATCGTTGTGTTTCAATTTATCCTAATTGTGCTGAAATTATAAAAGTGTTATCGCTTTTGCTTACAATTTTTATAAACCTTTATTTATATGATCGCTTACACACACGCAAGCTTAAAATGTGTCTGGCATTTGCCTATCACAGCTCTAATCACATATTTTGAAAAAAAAAACACAAACACAATTTTGCCAATTCTATTTTGTTTTAGTAGAATTAGTTTGCCTTGTTTCATTAGAGCTTGTTTCATTATTTATCTGCTCTGAGATGAGCAGCACCGATAATGTATACAATTCTCTGTAGATGCCTTTCTATAAGTCTGTCCCTACGGCGAAAGCAAGGTAAATTTGAATAACGTGACCGGTCCTGTGACAGTTCTTTTTTAACCAATGTGTTTTACTACATTTATCCACCAATATCTCAGTGTAAGTGCGTTAGACTGTCATGCGGAGGACGTGAGTTCGTATCATGGCTGTGTAAGTATCAAACATTTTAATTTAATTATTTAAATTCTAAGTCCGTTTCATTAACTGTTCACTTAAAATTAATTGTTTACTTCACAGTTTACTTAACATCTTGAAAAAATTGTACATTTTATTTTTTATTTAAAAAAAAATATTTTAAATAAAAAAAACATTTTGGTTGTTTTGTCGGGGATTGAACCCAGGTCACTCTAGCACTAAACGTGAACGCTTACAAGCTCGGCTGAATAACAATTTCCAAAAAATTTTTTCAATTTTATTGACAACGTGCGTATAAGTGTACCGTGCTCTATAAATAGACCGGCTACTGATTGGGTCCAAAGGTATCTATGACGTGTCAATTTATCCCTGTCCTGACAATGTCATGTAAAAGGGACCGGTTCGTTTAATATGTTGGTGGCAGAATTGGAACCGGTTACTATCACTTTGGAACCTATCACGTCATAGGTTCTGAACTAGTTTTTTCCTCCGTAGGATTATAACATTTGTTCAGGAATGATCGCTTAAAGGGATTTAGTTTTAGAATTTTTGATTTTTTTAAAAATTTTTTAAACGTTTTACTTTAAGAATTCGTTCTTATAATTTGTTTTTGTTTAAAACTCATTATATACAGAGAAAAAAAAGAAAAGTGCGAACAAATTCATTCGCAATTGATTGAAATACGATCCCTCGCTGATTTTCTGCTTTGTGATTTAATTTATAACACGAAAAATTTGGAAGCAGACGAACGATTTCAAACGAAAAATACGAAGCTGACGAATTTACCACTCTTAAACAAACCTTTGTTTGAGAACAATCGTATTTTAAACGTTCTCCGCACTCTGAAAAAAAGTAGTTTGGCACCGATACCAAATTTGTGTCATTATTCGTTATGTCTCAATGTCAATAGTTCTGATTTCTAATACAGTTTTGTTCAAAGCAAGGCTTCATATGGGACTAGCTTTTACTCAGGATAAGGCGAAACCTATTCCACTGAAACCTTCCTCCTTTTTCCGGGCTTAGGACCGGCAGGTTGAACCCAGGCGGAGTTAAAGTGGTCTTTGAAGCATAAAGAAATTCAAATTTATTTTTTCTGATTACTTTTTAAAAAAAATGTTCACACGCAGCAATGAATAGTATACACACATCAATCAATAATCGAATTGCAATAAATATTGTGTACCTGAATCTGTATGATCTCTAGCGTGACTTGTTTTAAAATTATTCTTCGTGTGCGAGCAAAAAAGGAAACCCAAAAAGAAAGCAGGAGGGCTACGTACCAAATATTTTGTATTAAAATAACATATATTTATTATATATATTCATTTTTATTTTGTTTCATAGTTAAAATAATAGTATTCAGAAGATTTCTAGCTCTTCTTTTATTAAGCGATACTCTTTGTTTTTTTAAAAAAACAAAGCTAGATTTGTTTTGCAAAAAAAAAGGCAATGGGTCTATTTCATAATACAAAATTCAAAAAACGAAACGACTTTGCAAAGAAGTTCAAACGAATTGACTAGAATTGCAAATGAATTTGTTGACATTTGAACTGTGATTAAGATGTCAATATTTTATTCGCACACGAACCGATCATGTACTCGATATTATAGATACCAACTAATATTTCGCATGCTGTAATGCTGACATTTTTCTAATTTAATAATAAATTAATTTAATAATAAATAATTTTACAATAAATAGAAATACATAAGAACTCGCAATGCTTATCATAAATACTTTATTTGACCTACAAAATACATAATTCAATTCAATAATTCAAAAGTATTATTCAATATAAAATATTTGTATGACAATTTTTCTTTCGATATTTATTTAGAGATTTAAAACATTTTTGCAGATCTGTTTAAACAAACTCAGTTTAGTGGGAAAACTTCAGATTTGTATCTGAATACAACGCTTCATGACTGAAATTTATAGTCTTATTCGTTTAAGAAGCATCTCTTCGGTATCGTAAGGAAACATACTAAACGATTCATCATATTTTTCGCCGGTTTTTTTTTCTGCTGCTTCAATATGTTATCATCTTGTTTCATTATATGTTCCACCTCTTGCTCGATGTGCTTTTCCGACTGCTGCTCTTCAGTCTGACGTACCAACTGTTGTTCCACCTTTCGTTCGGTTTGCTCTTTCAACTGCTGCTCTTCAGTCTGACGTACCAACTGTTGTTCCACATTACGTTCGGTTTGCTCTTTCAACTGCTGCTCTTCAGTCTGCCGTACCAACTGTTGTTCCAGCAGCTGTTCCATTTCAATTTCCTCCAAGGCATAAATAGTTGCTTCATTCACTGTGCGTAGTAACGGATAGGTTGAATTTAATGGTTTTGGAAAATTCAATCGCTTAAAGTCCATAAAAGTATCATTGGCAGGTTCGCATTCACCCAAAAAATCATCAGTATCGACGGACCGTACTGAAACTCCGGCCAACGATTTTCTCATGGCAAAAAGTACTTTGTTAGCAATCGACCGAGAACTGTCAAAAGTGACAATACTACTATAAATTGACTCGTTTTCCTCCGATATCGCCAAAACTTCTGAGGCTGTGGCATCCCACCTACTAGACCAGGTGGAATTCTTATAAGTTAACATGGAACAGATTTCATTGTAACCGAGGAATCCATCTTCTTGTGTGAAAGGACCATTGAAACCAGAGCCAATAGTGTCATCGCCAATTTTGCTATACAATATTGAGCGATAAGAAGTAAAACTCCTGCCATAAAAGGGTACACCAAGTACTATTTTCGATGGTGGTGCGCCCATTTTTATAAGATAATCGATGGTGTATTGCTTAAAAAAAGTTCCAAGTAACTGCGAATTAAATATTTGGCAAAATGGCCTTATAAAAACTTACCACACTGAGCATTTCTCCAAAGTCGTATAGAGGTGCACTGAAACCGACTTTATTATCCCAACTGCCATGGTAGTCATAGGACTGAACATATAGGTAGTCGAGATGTTTGGATAACTGGCTCACATCATATGCGTCATCGATAATATCTTTTTTTGCAGCGATTACTGAGGTCAAAAGTAAATTATGTTTATCAAACTCCTCACGTAATTCTTTGATTAGCAACATGAAGTTTTCGCGATCCTTTGCCTGTCCACCGCGTCTTGTTGGATACTCCCAGTATAAGTTGAGCTCGTCGAAACCATTTTTTGCAAGAAAATTTGAACTTTCTTTCACGAATCTATCTCGTTGCAATGGATCTGAAGCAAGAGTTGAAAAACTCATGGAGTTGGCTTTCCTACCACCAATGGCGATGCCAACTTTAAGATGAGGATATCTCTTTTTCAGTCCGGTTGTAAGCACATCTTTTTCTGGATGAAGAAATACAAAATTATGTAAGCAATTTCATTTAGCGAATGCATCCTTTCAATAGTTGTAATAACTCACCTTTATCCTCAAAAGTATCTTTTATTGTATACATAGGAACAAAAGCATAAATGACTTGTGTGCACAAGTTAGGATCAAACTTTTCAAAGTTAAAAGCACCTTGGCTTGGTCTGTCAAATGCTTCTGGGAATAAATAGCAAACAACAACTTTATTATGCTTAGGACCTGTAATGAAGAAAGAAAGTCGGAAAGAAGGTATATTTTCTATTGCACTTTCAATTTGGAACTCTAACAACTAAATAGAAAAAAATATTTAACTTTTAAGGAGATTTAAGCACAACTGTGTGAGTAAAGTTATTAATATGATTGAATGTCTGTTGTATGTTGACCTGTTACCTGTTTGTGCCAAAGCTACAGCTGTTAGTGATAAAACTGCAAAAGCTATAAGATAAAATCGGATTTCTTTACACAGTAAGATTGTGAAAGCCATCTGAAAAATAAAATAGCATTAAGATTTCTGTAAGAAATGTGATTTACAAGTTAAGATTTTGCTCAGATTCAGTTACGTCTGGTGTTACCATAATTTTGGTGAAAGAGAATTCTTATATAAAACACTATGAGAACGTCGCGATAAATACGATTTTATCCAATTTGACAGGAATTTGACAGGAAACCCGATAAGATGAAGTTTTTTCAATAGAAAATTATGATTGACGCTGTCAAAAGTTTTGCTAAAGTCCATATTAATAACATCAGTCTGTTTTGCCAAAGTTAAACCTTTTATGTCACATTTAGTTAACTCTAATAGGTTTGTTGAAGATGAGATGACAAGTCAGTTTGCGCAAGAACGGCGTTGAGTTTAACATAGTGTGTTCTTTTTTTAAATTATATATATATTTTTATATTTCACTTATCAGGAGTAAGTTTATTTTCATTTTCGTTAGTAAGTAATACTGTTATTTCAAGAGTTGAATGATGTTTATCTTCCGGAAGAGATACAGGGTTTGAACGATTGAGATCTGCAGTAGTGCATCTATCTTCAAATACAAGTGCTAAGATTTTATTAAAAGTATTATTGACTTGTTGGAGACACAGATCAGATAACTTCTCTAAAAAATCATTTATTCAATTACAAGCGGAAACAGATCTAAGAAATGAAGAATCTTCTGTCAAATTCCAAGACAAAATCGTTGAACACAACGACTAAAAATCGTCCAACGCAATAAGAACCTCATTATTTTTAACCGACTTCAAAAAGGAGGAGGTTCTCAAGTTGGTTGGTTTCTCTGTTTTTTTGTTTTTTTTTTTTTTTTGTGAATGTATGTACATCGATTACTCCTAAAGTACTTGCCCGATTGCCGTAATTTTTTGTTAACATATAGAGACTATCAACGCGGAGGTGCCCGTCTATGAAAGTGGGCGGTATTCGACAAAGGGGCGTGTCTCTATAAGAAAAACACTGTATCTAAGTAAATATTGACTCTATGGTAATAAAATTCACAAATTACAAGGGCAAGCACAAATATTAAAAATGACGATCACTTAAGTGGGCGTAATTCTAAAAAAGGGTGTGGCAATATTGTAAAAACTCTGTAACTCCAAGAAAATTAACACTAGAGTACTGAAATTAAGTACAGAGGTAGGTACAATTATTGAAAATTACTATCAAAAAAGTGGGCGTAATTCGACAAAGGGGTGTGGCAATATATCAAAGTTACTGTGTCTCGAATAATATTGATACTAAGGTACAGAAATTTATTACAACGGTAGGAAAAATTACTACAATTTTTGTAAAGAAAAAAATGAGCGTTATTCGAGAAGGGGAGTGGCAATATTAAAAAAAAAACTGTGTCTCGATTACTATTGACACTACGATACTAAAATTTAGTACAAAGGTAGGTACAAATATAACAAATTACTGCCAGTAATGTGGGCAGTATTCGATAAAGGGGCGTGTCACTATTAGAAAAACACTGTATCTCAGTAAATATTGACACTAGAGTACTAGAGTTAATAAAATTCACAGCAAAAATGCAAGGGTAGGTACAATTATATAAAATAACAGTCAATTAAGTAGGCGTTAGTCGACAAATAGGTGTGGCAATATTAGAAAAACTCTGTATCTCGAATAATATTGACACTAGAGTACTAAAGTAAACTACAGGGATAGGCACAGTTATAAAACAATTAATTTCAATAAAATGGGCGTTGTTTGATAAAGGGATGTGGCAATATATGAAACACACTGTATCTCGAATAATATTGACACTAGAGTACTGATATTTAGTATAGAGGTAGGCACACTTTTAACAAATTATTGTGAATAAAGTGGGCGTCATTCGACAAAGGGGTGTGGCAAAATTAGAAAACACTAAATCGAATACTGACACTACTAACTGAAAAAGTACAGACGTAGGCACAATTATTACAAATTACTACCGAGGAATTGGGCGTTATTCGACTAAGGGATGTGGCAGTGTGTAAAAAAACTGTATAATATTGACTAAAGGGTGATAAAATTCATTGTTAGAATGGGTAGAACTATTGAAAACACTATGACAAAGAGTGTGATATTCTCGACAAAGAGGCGTGTCACTATTATAAAAACACTATATTTCAGTCAATATTGACATTGGGGTACTGATAAAAATACAAGAGAAGGTACTGATTAAGATACTGACAAAGAGAATAAGAAACGACAGAAAAGCATTTTCCATATTATGAGCATAAATAATTGGTGTTTAATTAATTTATACACTTTTTCAAAATATATCATTTTCTCTAAAAAGAAAGAAATAAAAACTTTTTAACAAAAAAAAAACCTACTTCAAAATCACTAGAAAGTAAAAAATAATTTTAAATTACTTTTACTATTTATTTCATGGTCAAATTTGTATTTATATCATAAATATATTAATTTTTTATGATAATAAAATCTTCGAAGTCGGCGCTAATATAATCAGATTTTTTGTGCAGCTGCAACACACATACAGCATTTTAATTAAGATTTAAGAAAAATTAAGATTACAAATTAATACAGCGTCACCCAAGCAGGATATTTACAAATAAAAAAGTCTTAAATAGAGTAGGGATGGCAAAAATATCATGATTTTACGTCAATGATTAGCGCTGACTAGAAGCTTTTATTATCATAAAAAATTATTTGCTTGCTCTATTTATCATGCTTACTTTTAACTTTTTCTGTGTTTTTGTCTCGGTAAAAAGTGCGTAATTTATTTACTTATTTGTTTATTTTTCAAGATAAATTAAAAATATGTGTACACTGAAAAAGCAACATTTTCAAAACTAGCAGAAACGTGCTACTTTTGAAAACGTTTGACCCAGATTTTGCGCCTCTAACGTTTATTTTTATTTTAAAAACGCACATTTTAAGGAGAGCTTCTAAAACGTTTCTTTGATTTTCTGCAATAAACATTTTAAAATGAGCTGCTAAAACGTTCGTTTGATTTTCTAAAAACGTTCGTTTGATATTTTAAAATGAAAATTTTAAAAGAGCTTTTAACTGTCTCGATTTCCTACACGTACTATAAGAAATTTAAAGACTTTTGAGTTTAATACTCAACCGTCCAGGGTGCAATCCCTGACGAAACCTGCAGGAAACCTATTTTAAAGGAAGGATTTTGATTTTAGCATGGCGTAGAATGTTTTTAAAATAAACATTTTACTAAACATTTTTAAAATGTTCGTTTCAGGTAAGATACATTTTTAAGACAACTGAATATTCGTTTGCAGCAAGTACAGTTCGCAAACGAAGTATAGTTGGTGAATTTTTCAGTTGCAGTAAACGAAAAATTTCTGTGTGTGTGTGTTGACAAAAACAGTTCCTGAACATGAAATAATGTTGATGAAATTTTGTTCCAAATTAAATTAACTATGGAACAGTTTGTTAAAAAGATTAAAAATATCCTTGAACTTCTTTAGAATCTTCGTTTTTAGCTGCACAACGTAAGGTGAAAAAAGTCGTATGATGACGATATCATAATTTGTTCTGTTCACAATGTCAATAGCCCTGGTTACTAACAGAATTTTATTCAAAACACGGCTTCATATGGGCTACAAGCTTTTACTCAGGCTTAGGCGAACCCTATTCTACTGAAACCTTCCTCCTTTTTCCGGGCTTAGGACCGGCAGGTTGAACCCAGGCGGAGTTAAAGTGGTGTGTCAAGCACAAAGCATTTCAAATTTATATTTTTCTGATTACTGGTCTATTTCATAAAACAAAATCCAACAAACCAAACGACTTTGCAAAGAACCCAGCAAACATTGAGGTTTGAGAGTGATTTGAGTATGATTTGATATCAAATGTATTTTCAAATGCCAAACGTTTGATATCGATTTGAGATTGATTTGAGAATGATACAATTTTCAATAAAAAGGGGACTTTATTTTTTCAAATTGATATCAAAAGTTGTTCTCAAACTTGCATCAAATGTGATTCTTTTACATTTGAAAAAAAAAAATGTATTCTCAAATCTAATTAAAAAAAAAAAAATGTTCAAACCTTTGACTTGTGTTTGCTGGGAAGTTGAATCTAATTGACTACGATTCGCCAATGAATTTGTTTTCTTAGAAATTTGAACTTTAATTAAGAAGTCAGAACGGATGTAGATACTCGTTATTATTGATCTCACCGAATTCGTTTTGCATGCTGTAGTGATGACTTTTTTTCTAAGGTTGCGGAAAGAGTAAATCCAAATACAGACAGACAGGCAGGCAAACAATGCGAACAAACGAGATATAAATAGCTATCGATCTCGCTTGTTCACAATGATTTCAGGCTGCCTGCCTGTCTGCATCTGGATTCACTCTGTCACAACCTAATTGAATACAAAATTGATATCGAGACATTTAGATTTATTCTGTAACTGTAATTTATGAGAATTAAAAAATTTTACAATAAATAAAGTTAAATAAAAACTTGCAATGCTTGTCATTCATACTTTATTTGACCATTGCAAAAATATGTTTGTAAGTATAATTCAATCCAAAATATTGTTATGCTAATTTTTTTATATTTAATTTCATTTTCTTTCGATATTTAGTTAGAAATTTATAACACTTGCAGATAATTATTGAAGCAAACTCACTTTAGTGGCTAAGTTTCAGATTTTTTTAAGAATCTCAATACAACGATTCTTATGACTGAAAGTTATAGTCCTATTCGTTTAAGAAGCATCTCTTCGGTATTGTAAGGAAACATACTAAACGATTCATCATATTTTTCGCCGGTTTTTTTTTCTGCTGCTTCAATATGTTATCATCTTGTTTCATTAGATGTTCCACCTCTTGCTCGATGTGCTTTTCCGACTGCTGCTCTTCAGTCTGACGTACCAACTGTTGTTCCACCTTTCGTTCGGTTTGCTCTTTCAACTGCTGCTCTTCAGTCTGACGTACCAACTGTTGTTCCACCTTACGTTCGGTTTGCTCTTTCAACTGCTGCTCTTCAGTCTGCCGTACCAACTGTTGTTCCAGCAGCTGTTCCATTTCAATTTCCTCTAAGGCATAAATAGTTGCCTCATTGACTGTACGTAGTAACGGATAAGTTGAATTTAATGGTTTTGGAAAATTTAATCGCTTAAAGTCCATAAAAGTATCATTGGCAGGTTCGCATTCACCGAAAAAATCATCAGTATCGACGGACTTTACCGAAACTCCGGCCAACAATTTTTTCATGGCAAATAGTACTTTGTTAGCAATCGAACGAGAATTGTCAAAAGTGACAACCTTTATTAATCCAATTGAGTCGTCTTCCTCCGAACGCGCTATAACTTCTGAGGCTGTGGCATCCCACCTACTGGACCACGTAGAATTCTTATCACTCAACATTAAACAGATTTCATTGTAACCGAGGAAACCTTTTTCGCGTGAGTAAGGACCTTCAAAACCAGAGTCAATAGTGTCATCGTCAATTTCGCCTTGTATGGCTGTAGTAAAACTCCTGCCATAAAAGGGTAAACCAAGTACTATTTTCGATGGTGGTGCGCCCATTTTTATAAGATAATCAATGGTGTATTGCTAGAAAGAAGTTTCGTGTAACTTTTACACAATATATGTTCAAATAGCCGTATAAAAACTTACCACACTGAGCACATCACCAGAAATAGCTGTTAGAGGTGCATTAAAACCGTCTTTATTATCCCAACTGCCATGGTAGTCATAGGACTGAACATATAGATAGTCTAGATATTTGGATAACTGGCGCACATCGTATGCCTCATCTATGATATCCTTTTTTGCAGCGATTACCGAGGTCAAAAGTAAATTATGTTTATCAAACTCCTCACGTAATTCTTTGACTAGCAACATGAAGTTTTCGCGATCCTTTGCCTGTCCACCGCGTCTTGTTGGATACTCCCAGTATAAGTTGAGCTCGTCGAAACCATTTTTTGTAAGATAATTTGAACTTTCTTTCACAAATCTATCTCGTTGCAATGGATCTGAAGCAAGAGTTGAAAAACTCATGGAGTTGGCTTTCCTACCACCAATGGCGACGCCAACTTTAAGATGAGGATATCTCTTTTTCAGTCCGGTTGTAAGCACTTCTTTTTCTGGATGAAGAAATACAAAATTATGTAAGCTATTTCATTTAGCGATTGCGTCTTTTCAATACTTGCAATAACTCACCTTTATCTTTTAAAGTATCTTTTATTCCATCCATAGGAACAAAAGCATAAATGACATGTGTGCACAGGAAAGGAAACTTTTCAAATTTAAATTCATCTTTACCTCGACTGGCAAATTCTTCTGGGAATAAATAGCAAACAACAACTTTATTATGCTTTGGACCTGTAATGAAGAAAGAAAGTCGGAAAGAAGGTATATTTTCTATTGCACTTTCAATTTGGAACTCTAACAACTAAATAGAAAAAATATTTAACTTTTAAGGAGATTTAAACACAACTGTATGAGTAAAGTTATTAATATGAATGAATGTCTGTTGTATGTTGACCTGTTACCTGTTTGTGCCAAAGCTACAGCTGTAAGTGATAAAACTGCAAAAGCTATAAGATACAGTCGGATTCCTTTACACAGTAAGTTTGTGAAAGCCATCTGAAAAATTAATTATCATTTAGATTTCGTCAAAAGAAGTGATTTAAAAATTAAAATTTTACTCAGATTTTAATCTTAATGAGCAAATAGGAATAAGCTGGCAACAGAATTTGTATGATCAGCACAGATACTGTTGGATACAGAAGTACTATGGAGCAACAAAATTGATGTTAGGCTTAAAGCATGCATACTACTTATCCATTTATGATCTTGGTAAAATGTATTGAATGCACAAATTATATGAACATTTTCATGAATTTCCCTAGCACAATAAAGCCCAAGTAAAGATGGCACCAAAAGAGAAAACCATGTTATGACGTTAATGGTTTTTTTTTTTGTTTGGCAGATTCATCGCATTTTGTGGAAACTGATTCCAAACTCTGAATTTATATATTTATTAATAGTGGTGCACAGTCATACAATTACTACTACTATTCAGTCATGAACGCTAAAAACTGATGACATCTACTTTTTACAGTAAGTGGGAATTGCGATAGCGCCAACTACAGAGGTATCAGTCTTATATCCATCGCATATAAGGTTCTTTCGAGCGTATTGTGTGAAAGATTGAAGCCGCATACCAAAACACTGATTGGACCTTATCAGTGTGGCTTTCGTCCTGGCAAGTCCACCATAGACCAGATTTTTACACTACGCCAAATCCTGGAAAAAACCCACGAAAACCAAATCGACACCCATCATCTCTTTGTTGATTACAAAGCTGCGTTCGATAGCCCGATTCGGGATTGCCTGTACGCAACAATGTCTGAGTTCGGTATACCTGCAAAGTTGATTAGGCTCTGCAAGATGACGTTAAGCAATACATGCAGCTCCGTCAAGGTAGGAAATGACCTCTCCGAAACCTTTAATACCGAACGAGGTTTCAGACAAGGCGACCCGCTATCATGCGATCTCTTCAATTTCATCATGGAGGGGATCCTACGAAAGGCAGGTGTACATCGAAATGGCACCATTTTCTACAAAGGTGTCCAGCTCCTTGCGTATGCTGACGATATCGATATTATCGGCAGAACCAAGAGAGATGTAACCGCTGCTTTCGCCGCTATCGAAAAGGAATCAGCCAAAGTGGGTTTGACGGTGAACGAGGGCAAAACAAAGTATATGCTGTCTGCAAATAGGGAAGTGCGGCGTCTAGGCTCCCATGTTACAGCAGGCAAATATAACTTTGAAGTTGTCAAGGAGTTTACTTACCTTGGCACCGCCGTAAACAGCAACAACAATGTCAGCCTGGAGATAAAGCGAAGAACAACAATTGCTAATAGGTGCTACTACGGGCTAAGTAAGCAATTAGGTTCCAGAGCCCTCTCTCGATCGACAAAACTAACACTCTACAAGACGCTCATCATACCTGTGCTTCTCTATGGCGCTGAAGCATGGGTGGTATCGCAAGCAGATGCAGCCGCTCTTGGGGTGTTCGAGAGGAAAGTTCTTCGCAAAATCTTTGGTCCTGTTCGAGTTGGCGACGACTATCGCATTCGAATGAACCACGAACTGTACGAGCTCTACGACGACATTGACATAGTCCAGCGTATAACAATTCAGCGACTACGTTGGGTGGGTCATGTCTTTCGTATGGATGAAGAAGCTCCAGCGAAAAAGGTGTTTGAGGCGAAAGCCGAGGGTCGACGACGAAGAGGAAGGCCATGCCTCCGATGGATTGACGAGGCCGAGGAAGCCCTTACCGCGCTTGGTGAAAGAGATTGAAGACGGCGCGCGCGAAGCAGAGACGCCTGGCGAGACCTGATGAAGTCGGCCGTAACCCGTCAACGGGTTGTCATGGCCACCTAAGTAAGTAAGTAAGGGAATTGCGATAATTTTCAGCATACCACGCATACAAACGAAGAAAACATGAAAATATAACAAAATTTCTAGCTAATTCAAATCAAATAGAATTCTCTAATAAATTTGATTCGGCATGACCAATAAAACATTGAAGCATGAATATTAGCCAGTGCCTTGGGATAAATCCATTTTTCCCTCAGGAATTTTTTCCCTAAAAGGAAAAGGAAAAGGAGTTTCTAGTAAATGAGAAATTGATGATGATGAAATTGAAAAAAAAGTTAGGTTAGGTTGGGTTAGTTGGTTCGTGCACCGCTAAGGTGCTTAAACCAAAATGTTCGCTGGGGCATTTTGGTCCATAATGAATCCCTTATTTGTCTGTGTTTAATCTATGTTTAATCTATGTTATTTATTATGGTACCTAATAAAACTGTTTCCTTCTTATTTATGCTCGTTCTTCAAATCATTCTGTACTCTTAGTGAACTTCCATATGTATAGCAATGGTGTGTTCACTTGGTCCTCCAAATCTTTGAAAATCATCTTACCTAAGAGATCAGAACAAATATCTTTGTTCTATTCTCGTTTATTTCTGCCCAGAGCCTTCAAGATTTAATGCAGTTACTTCTGGAAGCCCATTTTGTGTTGGTATTATCACTGATTTTGAGTTCGTGCGTCTACATCGATGTAGAGGTTGTTGTCCTTTCTTACAGTAGGTCCTATGGCATGCATAAAGGGCGCATAGTGATTTTTCCTTCTTCCTTGTTGCGTTTCCAACAGAGCTTGATAACAAGCTAGTTCCCAGATATTAAGCTTCAATGGAGAGTTACTTCATTGAGTTTCGGCAGTGTGAAGCTGTCTACTGTTCTTCTTCTTGTGAACAGAACGAGTTCGGTTGTGGTTGGATTCACACCCAGGCTGTTCGTAACTGGTCATATATATAGTTCTTTTAGTGTCCCGACATCAGTTCACTAAATTTTTGCAAGCATTTTCAGCGTATTAGGATGGCGACGTCTAATGCTTCCACTTTCATTCCAGCTGCTTTATGTGTGGAAAGGATGTCGCCAGCCACAATTAGCCAAAGAAGGAAAATATTACTCCTTCCTGTGAAGTGCCTCGTATTTTGTGCTTTTTTTCGTCTGCTATTCAGCTGTTTATAAATTCATTGGGTAATCATGATATTAAATCCTTTTTCCACTAAAGCATTTCTTATAGATTCCGAATTCACATTATTAAATGCGGCTTTGATATCCTAAAACGTTGGTAAAGTGTATTCTTTGTGATGAAAGGTGCCTTCTATGACCGAAGCCACATCGTGTAGTGTGTCTCCACTGATCTGCCTTTAAGGTAGACGTGTTTTAGTACCGTTCAGAGATTCTCTTATGTGAAGAATATCTATTATTCTTACCAAATTCGGAACATAACCTGTTCTACGGCAACTTATGAAAATTGCCTTAAGTCAGGACTGATGCTGGGGAGAGCATGTTGCATCAAAGTCGGCAGGATTTAATCTCAACTTTTCGAATTTTTTAATTTTCATTCAAAAAGATTTCTCAAATATATATTTTAATGTACCCCGACATAACTCCATGGGCAAAAACAAAGAATCAAATTGGTCATATCAGCCCTTGAAAGGACTTTGGTTGAACTTCTTAGGATCAATTCTGTTGTGTGTGTTATTAAATGCTTCCACACAATTGACCCAGACCTGGACCCTGATATTTTATGGCGAGTGTAGTATCTAAGATAAATGAAAATATGAATCTGGCAAGGCCATAATAAAAGTTAGTTGTTAGAAGTGCAGTAAGATAAACGAAGCATTATTACATTGGCGACGAGGAAAATACGAAAAGAAATGGAAAATACAATTGGAAATACAATCGGAAATGCATTTACCAGTTCAGGTTTGTTAAGTGTTTAAAAAGGAAGTGGTAAAATGAAATGCATTAAATATTTTGATTAAATTAAGTTTTACAATAAAATTTAGCAAAAATTTAGAGCATAAGTGCGAGTGAAACATTAGCATGGAACAAGAAAGCGAGTACAAGATGGAATCCAAAACCCCATAAAGAATGTTTACATTAAAGTGCGAGTGAAACAACACGCTTGCGCAAAAGCACTAAGAACTATCATAGAATTAATTTATGCTATCATGTAAATAACAAAGAAACCCAGTAGACAGTACTTTCAATAAGTACAACACTTAGGCATGAAATTTGAAAAATCATAAGTCAACTGAATGTTAATCAAAGCGACGCATTCATAAGTCATAAAAGTAGAGGCAGTTAATAACTGAATCAGTACTAAATATAGAGATAAAGAACTCTGAGAAGTATGCAACTATCATAAATGGAGTATTTACTGAATTATTGAAAGAATTCCAAGGATAGTACTTTTGTAATGTAGATATTTGGTGTGATGTTGATATTTCTTGTGAATATAAACATTTTAACTGGTTCACTCACACATGATTCTATATTAAAAGTGATATAGTTTATGTCAGGAATTGAGCTTAAATGCTGTTGAAAAGGACATGCTTATTAAATTATTTTATTTCGATGTTAGGTTTGATTTTAATAAAATAGCTTTAATGCTGATTGTTTCTTAAGGAAAAAAATGAGTGCTGAATGGTGACAATTATATGGAAACAAGTGTAGAAGTGTCAATAGTAGCTTTAATGCTGGATTTCTATTTGGAAATACCTAATTGAGCTTAAATGCTGATACTTAAATTGGTAAATGGTCATAGTAGTACCAATACTAGCTTTAATGCTGATTGTTTTAAAGATGTAAATATATTATTGAGTTAGAATACTGATGTTTTATTTTAGAAATATTATCAATGTGTTTAAGAATACATACATTTGGTTTCCTTGGATCCGAATTGGATCGAAATAACATTTAATTTTGTTTCATTATAGGAATGGGGCTGAGTGTATCATCATTTGATTATACTTTATACGGAGAAAATAGTGGCTATGAGTGGCAAAATTGGCTTCAATCTTTTGAATTTTGCATGAAAGCAAGTGGAGTTGAAGATTGGGAAAAAAAATTAGCATTGCTGTTGCATTTCGCTGGCAGAAAGGTCCAGGAAATTTATTTAAAATCCCCTGATGTAGAGCGACAACAAACGGCAGGTCCGTTAGTGACTGGTTATGTTCCACAAGCTAATGTTTATGAAATAGCCGTAGAAAAGTTAAACGAATTTTTCTTACCGAAAAGAAATTCTACATATGAACGACACGTATTTCGGCTGATGCAGCAAGAAGAAAAAGAAAGTATTGGAGTTTTTGCAATGCGTTTGAAAACACAGGCTGAAAGATGTAATTTTGGGGAAAGATTAGAAGAAAACGTGAAAGATCAGATTATAGAAAAATGCTGGTCAGCCACACTTAGAAGAGAAATGCTTAAGCAAGGTGATGCAGATTTAGAGTTCGTTTTGAACGTTGCCAAAATTTTTGAAGCTGTGACCAAACAGGAAAAAGTTTTCTTAAATAAAGATAAAACACGAGATGAAGAGATGATAGTTGATGTTAACAAAATACATGTGAAACCAATGAAGCGGAAATTTAAAAGCAATGAAAATAATGAGTGTTATCGGTGTGGATACACAGGTCATCGGGCAAGTGATGAAAAATGCCCAGCGATTGGTAAGACATGTAACAAATGTGGGGGTCAGAACCATTTTCGTGCTAAATGCAGATCAAAAAAACTCACTTGCTCAAATACCAAGAATATAAGTAAACAAGATAGTTATATGAAATCGGGAGATGGAGAAGGGAATGATAATCCGTCAATAAAAAGTCCCACATCAGGTGATACTATTCAATACATTCACAGCCCTGACGATGAATACGTATTTTGTATTGATTGCAAGTATGATGAAAATGTCATTAAGTGCCATATTGGTCAAATTGAAACAAAAGCTATAGTAGATTCAGGATCGAAATATAATCTCATGGATTATGCAACATGGAACGAATTAAAAGCTAAAAATTTCAATATTTTTAATCAGCGAAAGGAAACAGAAAAAGTTTTTAAAGCATATGGGGGGCACGTTCTAGAAATTGCTGGTGTATTCGAGGCAGAAATTCAGGTCGGAAATAAGACAGAATTTACTGAGTTTTATGTTACTAAAGGAAAAGGACGGCTGCTAATAGGTCGCGATACCTCAATTGCATTAGGAGTTTTGAAGATTGGTTACAATGTTAACAAAATTGATACCCAAATCAAGAAAAACATAATTATTGGGAAAATAAAAAATGTAGTAGTTGATATTCCGTTGCATGAAGATGCAAAGCCAGTTATTCAACCGTACCGACGAATTGCAGTTCCATTGGAACAAGCAGTTGATAAAAAACTTGAAGATTTACTGGAGCAGGGGATAATTGAAAAAGTTGAGGGTCCCTCAAAATACATTTCACCAATGGTAGCTATTCCTAAAGACAATGGTAACGATATACGTATTTGCATCGATATGCGACAAGCAAATAAAGCTGTTAAACGTGAAAATTATCCTTTACCAACAATGGAAAACTTTCTGCCTTACATGGGAGGAGCAAAGTGGTTCACCAAACTTGACATAAAGCAAGCATTTCATCAAGTAGAAATTTCGGAAAATTCGAGAGAAATAACCACTTTCATTACGAGGAGAGGACTTTTTAGATATACTCGGCTTATGTTTGGCATAACATGCGCTCCAGAAATTTTCCAGAAAGTAATGGACCAAATGCTTAGTGGGTGTGAAGGCTGCCTAGTGTACATTGATGATATTTTGCTATTCGGAGAAAGCAAAGAACAACTGAATGAACGGGTTACCAAAGTTATGGCGATATTGAAAACTAAGGGTGTAACTCTTAACGAGGAAAAATGTGTGTTTGGCGCGGCTGATATTGACTTCTTGGGTCATCGATTGTCACAAAAGGGTATAATGCCAACAGAAGACAAAGTACTAGCTGTTAAACAGTTCCGTGAACCCCAGACTATGGAGGAAGTCAGAAGTTTTTTAGGGCTGATTACCTATGTCGGTAAATTTATACCACATCTCGCTACTATTACAGAACCCCTCCGGATTTTAACACGTAAAAATGAAGTTTTTAAATGGAATGATCCACAGAGAAAAGCATTTCAATCGCTAAAAGAGCTCATATCCAGCGATATGGTACTGGGCTATTACGATGTTGAGAAAAGGACACAATTATATACGGATGCAAGTCCAGTTGGCTTAGGGGCTGTTTTAATTCAACATGATAGTCATGGACCCTATGTTATCTCATATGCAAGTAAAAGCTTATCTGAAGTAGAGAAACGATATTGTCAAACTGAGAAAGAAGCGTTGGGACTTGTCTGGGGAGCTGAACGTTTTCATTATTATTTATATGGGAGAGAATTTGAACTCGCTACAGACCATAAGCCGTTGGAAGTGATATTTGGCTCAAAATCTAAACCTTGTGCTCGTATAGAAAGATGGGTCCTCCGGTTGCAATCATACCAATACAAAATTATCTACAAAAGTGGTAAAAATAATATTGCAGACTCACTATCAAGATTAATAAAGAATTCGCAAACCCACATTTCGTTCGATGAGCATTCAGATCATTATGTTAATTGGATTGTGAACTTGGCTACTCCAAAAGCACTAAAGTTAGCTGAGGTAATAGAGCATTCAAAAAGAGACAAAACCTTAGTAGCGGTAAAGTCCGCTATCCTTTCTAATAAATGGACTGAAGACTTAAAGCAGTTTAAATTGTTTGAATTAGAGTTGAGTGTTGCTGGAGACATTATTTTACGGGGTACTCGCATTATAATGCCAAAAGACCTTCGCGATACGACTATTCAACTTGCTCACGAGGGTCACCCTGGTATGACCGTCATGAAACGTAGGCTACGATCTAAAGTGTGGTGGCCAAAGATTGATCAGCAAGTGGAAGATTTTGTTAAAGAATGCAAGGGCTGTACACTAGTGGCAGCTCCATCAGCGCCTGAACCCATGAAGAGAAAAGAATTACCATCCAGACCATGGGAACATCTAGCTATCGATTTTCTTGGTCCTTTACCATCTGGCCACAATCTTTTAGTAATAGTTGATTATTATAGTCGATTTGTTGAAATCGAAATCATGAAAAAGATTGATTCGGCTGAAACTATTAAGCGGTTGCGCATCATATTCGCGCGTTTTGGATATCCTATCACCGTAACAGCCGACAATGGGAGACAACTGATAAGTGACGAATTCAAAAGCTACTGTGATGAAAATAATATAAAGCTCATAAGTACAATACCATATTGGCCACAGCAAAATGGTGAAGTTGAGCGGCAGAACCGTTCAATTTTGAAGCGTCTCATCATAAGTCAAAACCTAGGTCGAGATTGGAGGGAGGACTTACAGGCCTATCTTCTTATGTACCGGTCGACACCCCACTCTACAACTTTAAAAACACCATCAGAGCTTCTTTTTGGATTCAACGTTCGTGACAAAATTCCAACAATTAATCAACCGCTTGAAAAAGATGAAGAAGTAAGGGATCGCGACAAGGAAAAAAAACAGAGAGAAAAGGAGTATGGGGATAAGAAACGTAACGCCAAAATATCAGACATAAAAATAGGAGACGATGTTCTGGTTAAGCGTGTCATCAAAGTTAATAAACTGGCATCAACATTCGAACCACCTGTCCATACGGTCATAAAACGAAAAGGCGGAGAAACTATAATTGAATCGAAAGAAACCAACAAAAAGTATCGACGGAATGTTGCCCATTTAAAGAGGATAGATCACAGCAGACGACAAGTGGTTCGTCCAACATATCTCAAAGATTTTGTGTAAAGCTTTCTTTAAATCTTAATTACTTTATACGCAATAATCATTTCATCTAAATATTTATTGTAAAATTAAATTAAAAAACAATAATTTTAAAAAGAGAAAAGTAATGTAGTATCTAAGATAAATGAAAATATGAATCTGGCAAGGCCATAATAAAAGTTAGTTGTTAGAAGTGCAGTTAGATAAACGAAGCATTATTACAGCGAGGTTTGCCATTGTCTGCAGAGAGGTCATCAGGCGGATCAGAAAAATTAGTTTCTTTTGAAAAAATAATTCTGTGGAGATTTGTTGGCTCGCTTGCCACACACTTAGCATGCACCACCACGGCCGCCACACCATTGGGCTTAATCCCAATTTTTAATGCTCTTACCTTACAATTTAAGAGCTGAAATATACTTAAACTAGACAGTGTCATATAGGCTTTAGTGCGTCTAGTAGAAAGTAGTAGAACTAAATATGTGCATATTTTTGATTTAAGAACTTATTCAAATCTCGTTCTGGATCATTTGTTGTTTTTGTTTTTAATGCACAGCAAGAGCTAGATCTAGATCTTGGGCCGAAAAAAACGCAGCCTTTAACGAGCCATAATTATTTGCATAGTTTTCAAGTGAATAGTAAGTAGTTGAATTGTTTTATCATTTTGTGTTAATAAAACATTTTCAAGGTATGCCGAAAACTAAAAGTTCAACGGAACGTATACGTGCATTTTGAGCACGCTAAAAGGCATTATTAAATGGGAAAGATTATGCCTCAATTGAACATAATATTGAAAATATCTTATAATTATCCCACTCCTAATAATATGAATGCAGTCAATCGTCTCATTCATGATCGAATAATAAGGTAGGCTCATATTAACATGTCTGCTCAAATGTCTAATTTTACACAAACAATGCAGTGAGTGCTATAAACGTCAAACGAAAAGGCAGCAACAACAACTATTGGTCTGTTCGAGTACTTATCCAGTGAAAAATATCCAACAGAAACTTGCAAGAGAGTAACACGCAATTCTCTCTCAAATAGAAAAATATCATAAAAAGTACGCGAAAAAAAATTAGCAAAAACATGCAAACCACGATAACAGCTGATTAACGTATTGTTTACATTTCAAGTTGAATGGCAAGCAAACGCAAATAGGACATAAAGTGTTCTCCTGGAACATTTCACAAGGTTGAAAGCGGTTAGATTTAACAAGTGTACCAATAATCATGGTGACTTTTACTTAATTTTACAAAATTTTTACTAAATTTGTTTGGCTTGTTTGAAAGTTCAAATTGCAACTGTTTGAAATCAGCTGTTTTCTAGCTTGCAAATTCTCGACAGTAAAAATTTTTCCAGCAGGAATTTGCAACTTCCCCTCCGAGCCAGCTGTCACTTTGCGCTCTCAATTTCTCTCATTCTGCAAGTTTTTTGCGTACGCGAACGCCAAAAGCTGATAATTTGTGAAAATTATCACAAATTATCAGTACTCGAACAGACCATATAACAACTCAAATTCGAACAGATGATTTTGACATCTAGCTCATTTCCTCTCCAATATACGCCTACTTTGTTATTCTATCATGGTCTCATTCAGTTTAGTCTTCGGAAGATTTCATATGTAATTTTCATGTTCCGATGAAGAACAAGAGTGAATTTCAGGATTGTTTTTTTTGGCACGCCAATACACGCAAACCTCTTTTGAGGTTATGTTTTTCAAGTTTCCCATCTTGTTATCTTTGGTTGAAGGTTTCACTTCTACCGTGTATGTCAGCCACACACGTAATTTTTTTAAGTGGTATTGGTTAACCGTTGTTTGTTGTTTAGTGATTTATTAACATTGCTGCTTTATAGCTTGAACATATGGCACACGACAAGCGACGAGCGTCAAACGTCACTTTAAATTTACATGTACATCTTATGGGTCGAAATTTAAAGACTGCGACGAAAATGTTGAGCGTCATCCAGTGTCGTTGTCGTCGGCTTCAATTTAATTCTAATTTGACTGCGACAAAAGGAAATATCTACCATTGTTTACATTTGTTTTTGTTTTTTGTTTCGTGCTGGCTGCTCAAGTGGTTGTTTTTGTGTTCGTTTATTTATTTCAAATACATTTATAACTTCAATAAATATATTTTATCAATTAATTCCTAAAACACTTGTTGTTGATGTTGCTGCTGTCGTGTTTATTATAATCAAGTCGCCTACCATTTTTCTACAGCGACAGTGAGGAGACATGCCGTCCGTAGCTTGTTGTGTGCAATGTGTTCAAGCTATCAGTTTCAGTACAAAAAAGGACACGCTACGCTATAGTTTTATTATTTTTAATAAAAATGTATTACAATTTAAATTATAACAAAAATGTATTATCGCTAACTGCATGTACATTAAGGGTTCTGTACTAAAAATTTTTAACAAAATAGTTTTATTGTACAGAATAGTTTATACATAAATTTCATATTAAATAATATGCGAATATGTTTAGGCTTATAAGTAATACATTTCATTGATACATATTTTGATTTAAGTGTGTGGTTTAAAGTGTGTTGGAGGTTTATTAGAATTTGAATATTAATGTGGAGAGGTGGTGTGGACAGGTGGTAAGGATGTGTGATAGACTTTGTTTTAGATTGTAATAAAAATGGGTTACGGATTGGGACTCTTTTCTAAGCAGATGAAGACGAAAGCGTTCTTGATGGATGTTGAAAGTTTTTTTTTGAGATCTATTGAATCTAGTGTAGCATCTAGTCAAGTCTACAAGCAAAATTAGCAACTTATGCACTTGGAAGGACTTTGACCAAGCTTCTTATGGCTAAATCGCAATACTGCGTTAGCTCGGTCGTGCGTTGACAGCTCGAGTAGAGATCAACGTGTTATTATGGTGCAAATCAAAATTCGACCTCAAGCATTGGTCGTACTTTATATCGTAAAACAAGAAGAATAGATAAAATACGACCAAAGTACGATCTAACGAGATAAGTAGAAAAATGTTCTACTCGGTAATTTTCCTACCAAAAATGCTTTAAAAAATGGAAAAAGCGTTGGTATGATGAAATAAAAATTGAAGAATAATTAACCGTTGTTGTTTTATTTGCACAGTTCAATTTTGAACAGAAGGTTTAACACTCTCGTGATGAAGTGAGCAAATTTAAAATACATTGAAATGACAAATTTATACATTTTGATCTATCACGAAGGAGAAAGGTTCACTGAGTTGTAATCTTATTGCAAAAATCACTATGAAGTCAATTTGTTGACAGATCGAGTACACTTTTGAACGAAATTTTTTTTATTTTCATAGAATTGACAACGGAGAAATTGTTTAATAAGATGGCTTAAATATTCTTTGGATCATACCAAAAAATTTATGAATTTCGGCCATTTTTTTAATAAATTTACAAAATTTTTGTTTTTGAGGTGTCCGGCAGATCACTGTTTTTGATAATTGTTCGCACGTATCCTATTCTATACATGGACTTATTTGCGGTAGAACACATACATTTTTATATAGAACCAGATACTTTATATATTTTCCTAGAATCAGAATACTTGTGCGTTCGTCATAATATATGGTTTCATAGGATTGTGTTCAAATATTGTGTCTTATTATCTCAATCACGTATAGGCTACAAGCAAATACCTTAATCTATTTATTTATATCTATTTATATATATATATGCATAATTATATATTTTTTAGACTACCTGCGCCAATAACAACAAAATTATATTCGCCAACATGAAAGGTGTTGATAAGAAATTAATTTTTGCTGCCATATTGGCACTGCCTTTGTGATCTTCTTGTGTACCATATGGAATTTCATTGTCTATGTCATGCGGTATCATGCTCTCTAGCTGTTCTATCTCAATTTCATCCAATGCATAAATAGTCGCCTCATTGATTGTGCGTAATAATGGATAATTTGAATTTAAACGTTTGGGCACCATCACAATTCCACCATTTTGCGTACGCATCTTAAAGTCCATAAAAGTATCCTCGGCAGGTTCACATTCTCCCATAAAGTCATCGGTATCAATGGACCATACCATAACACCGGCCAAAGATTTTCTCATGGCGAACATTACTTTGTTAGCAATCGAGCGAGAACTGTCAAAAGTGACAACTCGAATAAATCCAGTATTATCGTCACGCTCCGAATGCGCTACACTTTGTGAGGTCTTGGCATCCCAACTACTGGTCCAGCCAGAAGTTTTATTGCTCAAAATTGCACAGATTTCATTGTAGCCAAGGAAGCCGTCTTCGCGTGTGAAAGGACCTTGGAAACCAGTACCATCAGTGTCATCGCCAATTTTGCCTTCGAAAGGAGTATTGAAATTCCTGCCATAGAAAGGTAAGCCAAGTACTAGTTTGGATGGTGGTGCGCCCAATTTTATAAGATAATCGATGGTGTATTGCTAGAAAAGAATTTCAAGTAACTTATGCAAAATATTTGGCATAACTGCCATACAAAAACTTACCACACTGAGCACATCGCCATCGGTTGCTGTTAAAGGAGCATTGAAACCTACTTTCTTGTCCCAGCTGCCATGGTAATCATAGCACATGATATGCAGAAAGTCTAAATATTGGGATAACTGGCGCACATCGTATGACTCATCGATGATATTCTTGGCAGCTCCTATTGCTGAGGTTAGTAGTAGATTATATTTATCAAACTCCTCACGTAACTCTTTGGTTAGTAAAACGAAATTTTCACGATCCTTGGCCAGTCCACCACGTTGTGTTGGATACTCCCAATCCAAGTCCAAGCCATCGAAATTATATTTTCTAACAAAACTTGTAACTTGCTTCACAAATCTACCGCGTTGGAAGGGATCAGAAGCTAGAATTGAGTAATTCTTGGAACCCTCATTCCAGCCACCAATGGCTAATGTAACTTTAAGATGTGGATAAGTTTTCTTAAGTCCAGTTAAGCGCTCATAACCACCTTTGCCACCATCATCTTTCAGATCTTGCCATGGATCTGTAAGAATTTCAAATATTTGTTAGAGATTTTCATAAATGGAGTTGTTAACCTTTAATAAGGTCTCCATAACTTACCGAGTGACTTTATAGCCGACTGTGTTATGTCTAAACCAGCAAAAGCATAAACGGCATGCGTACACAAGTTCGCATCAAAATTATCAATTGAATAGGCACCATGTCCTGGTCGATATACAGCCCATGTGGATATGTAGCAAACAACCACTTTGTTATGTGTTGGACCTACGGCAAAGAATGAAGTAAAGAAAAGAAAAAAAAAACATAAATGGAAAAATGTACACTATTCAGCACTACAGATATCTAACTGACCTATAGTACTATAGATCAGTTCCCGCATGCAAAAGTTGTTTAAAATTTTTAAAGTATAAAGGGCTAACTATAATAGCCACATGCTGGCATACGCTTATGTCATGAACTGAACGGAAAGCCAGCCGGCTGTTGTCAAAATCGACGAATGCCCATAATTGCCCGACGTTGGCTTTGAGAAGTGTCACAAAATTATTTTGTTTTGTCTGTGAATATTTGTCAGTTTTTTTGAAAAAAAATATATAAAATGATATAAAAAAAAATAAATTAACAAAAACAACCCTTGTTGCTTTGCTTGAACTGTATGAAATTTTTGTTTTCAATTTCTTTTTGACACTTGCCTATGCTGTGAGCGATTTGAATCGCTCTCCAATAAGCCAATGAAAGTCAACGAAACTTAACGAAACTGTGGCTATTCCAATTATGGGTATACTCATATATTTATATGAGCTCGCTTTCATTTTGACAATTCAGTCTGCCAGCATGTGGCTATTATAGTTAGCCCTTAAGAGTAACGCGTTCCCGTACTCGAAAAAAAAAGTGATAATTATTTCCCTTCCACTACAAAATCCACCAATATTTTTACTAGGGCCTTAATTTTAATTTGTTTCTAAAATGCGAAGAACCGTTAGGGTACCCCGAAAACACGGTACAGAACAAAAATATACTCCATATCGTCACCTTAATATAGAAAGGATGTAATAGCCTATATAAAACCAAAAAAACTGAAATATGGTTTTAAATAGTTGGCTTATAAGTGTTACGAGGATGTTACGAGGGTTAATATGTTCTACAATGTCCCTCGTAGTATTTCACATAAATGTTCCAAATACATTCTATAGCTAAAATCACATGGTCACATGGTATCTTTCACGATTCATCATAAAAATTTTCAAAAATTGGGAAAATTAAAATCCCCCTTAAATAAAAATATTTTTGCAATTTTTCGTGTACTTTGTATTGATTATAATAAAGAGACATTTCTGTGTCGACAAGGAATAACCGCTAAAGTCGAGTTAGGACAAAACGAGTTTATTACTTTCATTGCTTTTTTTCACAACGAAATACACTAGTACGCAAATTTTTATGGTTATACCTTAAAAATTAAATGTTTGAGGTCATCAAATCTAAACAACAAAAGTCAGGGTGCCCTGATATTAGGGAGCAATTTTCATCTGAAAAATGCTCTTCTGAAATTTTGAAAATGAGTTTAGCTGTTTTTCCTTGTCGGCAAAGATTTACTCAACACAAAAAATAAAGTTATATCACAATTTTCATTTTCACTTTGGTTGTTTTTATTTTTTCGAAAACGAGAGTCTAGTACATACAGTGGTGAAAAAAAAGAAACGTTTATTTTCTTTAACAATTTGTTCAACAAACATTTTTTTCATAAATTAATATAAATGAAGTATGTGGATGAGTTACTTAACTAAGTTAAGATAAGTTAAATAATAAGATTTATGCTCAAGAATTAACGTAAAAATTCAATTTCAATTTTTTACTTTTAATTAATTACTTTTGTAAATTAATTTTGAAGAAAATACTAGAAACAAAGCTCTATTTTGATAATATTTCTGTATGTTTTTAAAAAATTTACTTTTTCCTGAGTTGGAAAGTTATGCAGTAAGTATTTCACTGTTTCTTCTTTAGATTTAATAACTTCATGACATCTCCACTTCATAGAATTAACCACATTGGCACAATTAACCGCTAGTATAAAGGAATACCATGATTCCTTGTTTTTATGCCAAAACTCTTCTTGTTTTTCTTTTTTTATATACTCAATTTAATGCTTTATAACTTCACCCCAATTGTCCTCTCTCTGTTTACCATCCGGAGACTGCGAATTTCATTCTGTAATACGCATTTTATCTCTTCGAAACCAATATTTTGAGAGTTTTGAGGAAAGTTTTGGATCATAATTCAACATTTACTTTCATTCTTAAAGGCATTTCCTGTTTGGCTAATGGCAGCATTACTGTTTCAAATATATTGACAAAGTCCACAGACATGGTATTTTTAGTCAAGAAAATATGGCCTACAACAAATAAAGAGAAGCAGCTCAATGTCATAGCATTTCCGCCCCACATTTTATCGGTTTTTAGTGAGTTTTAGGGTCGTATATTATATTTTTTTGACCGTCTCACATATATGGCCCTGTCAGATCTGAAGATATTAACTTTTGTTTCATCTGGCCAAAGTATATTTTGACAATTTTCTTGAAAGACATGTGTCTTCGCAAAAACAAGTCTCAGTTTGCTGTCTTTGAGGCTCAAATATAGACATTTTCTCGGACTTCTACCCATTAATACTCCTTGCTGGTGCTTGTAACGCATTTTTTAGTTGTACTGAGGTGTAAAATGGTTTATGTTTTGATTTCCGCACCAACAATTTGTCGAAAGAAGTTTTAGTTTTGCGTTTTTGGCCATTGTTGCTGGTTAGGAAACTGAAATTATTATTCATTCTAGACGTTCGGAATGACGTTTTCTGTTAATTTATTCATTCCGCACATTCTGAGGCATTCTTTTTAATCTGTCAACTGAGGTGGAATAAATAAAATGACAAATACAGCCATTTGTTTATAATTTAAAATTATGCAAATGAAATAATAATTACGTTCCGTGAGTTAACCATAGCATACAGTACAAATAGTTCTTCTAAAGATTGTTTTTCTTTTAATATTTCGACACTAAGCTCTACAATAGAAACTGTTTCTATTTTTTTGTCCACCACTGTACATATGATATATATTTGACTCATACATTTGAGTATGTTTAACATTTACTCAAGTTACTCTTGCTCATGTGCATGTTAAATGAAAAAACTTACTAGAAATGTATGCAAGCATGAGTGTCGGATTATATTTTGTTACCTGTTTTTGCTGAAGCCATACTCGTTAGTGAAAGAACCGCAGCAATACTAAGGAACATGTGACTTCCTTTACACAGCCAAAGAGAGGAAGTCATCTGAAAAGAAAAAAAAAAATAAATAAAAAAAGAGTTCATGATCATGATATAGTAATCATGATATAAGAACCAGGTATTATAAAAAGCGACTGCGCTGCCAAGACGGAGGCATGATGTGTCAAATTAAAGTAGTGTAATCATAAGAAGAAGTAAACAGGGATTTTTTTTTCTTTGGTCTTGCACTTTCTGGTTACTTTTGCAATAAAAGAAAGGGATTTTTCTGTTGTTTCACTTGCACATTTTGAACATTTTATAAAAGGTAAACACTTATATTTAGGTTAACAATATTATTTTCCAACTAGAGTAAACAAGTAAAATTTTTTTATCGTTATTTTAAAACAATTCCGCTTTTATTTTAGAATAATCAGGAGTATTAGGTTAATATATTTCACGAAAGTTAATAATAATATAATATAATACTATAATTTACGCAAAAACTTAATATACATTGCAAAATATTTGCAACTTCAAGGAAAACACATAAATAAAAATATCCCTGTTTTCATGTATTATAGTACAAGAAGCATCATTGTTTTGGCGTCAAATCCTCACTTTGACATTCTATGCCTCCAATGGCAGTTGAGCCCTCGCGATTTATAGTACCTGGTCATTATATCATGATAGTAATGAGGCATGTCATGGTACACAGAATAAGGTAGCCGCAAGACGGAGATGACTGCGCGACTGCCAAAAATGTCAAAGCGAACTGCTTCAGCTGTTGTTGTTTTTTTCGACAGCCAGTTGATTTTGACACTTACTACAAAACTGTCTGAAAGAGAGCACAGTCAGTTTTGCAGCAACCTTGTTATTCAACCATGAGGCATGATATAACCAAAGAAGGTAGCCGTGACAGTTCTTTTCGGTGCCTTACAAGACTGGCATCTGTCAAAAAAAGCTGATCAATTTTTGCAACGAAGAGAGAGAATGAACAAATAGAATATAATAGCCAAGACACATTGACTGCGGCTGCAGCATTGCGTCAAACGTCAAATTTTTTTTAACATGCTTTTCTTATAGAGGTGAATGTGGTAAAAATGTTGCAACGACAATGCGTCATTGCAGCAATGTTGCTGTCGTCGATTTAATGTTTTCGTTTAATTTCGTGCTTCTTTTGTGTTTTTTATTGTTCATTCTCATTGTGTTTGTGTTAAATGTTTGTTTTTTAATGATAATTCGATGTTTAATAATTAAAATATATGAAAATACGGCGTATTTAGCTGCATCCAAATTAATCAAGTCAAAGACAACATGCAAACATTTTCATTTTCACCTTGTGTTGTTATGTTGCAGCCGCAGTCAATGTGTCTAGGCTATAAGGCTGTGTGCCAATCGGAAACTTCTACCATGATAATGAGGTACGGTAAAAAGATTCACCACACCGTCTACGAATGTCATGCGAATGTGAGAATGAACATTAGCGATGCCACTTTTTCTTTAAGTTGATAAATGTGGGCCAAACACTTTGAGAGGGAATTATATACTCGATTTCGTTATTTAATCGTTTTTATATAATTTTTTAAAAATTTTCAAACTACTTCAGTCTGGCAAATATCGAGATGATATATCGATATCGATTTGTAAATAATAAATTATTCTGAAATTAAAAGTAATTTTATTTCTTTGTTGCCAGCAGGATTTATAATTATAAGCTATGAACTATATATTATTTGAGATGAACTATATATTAAGGGTATTCATGCAAAGCGGCAGGCTGAAATTTTGACCAATAAGTTATTTTTAACTCCCCTTTATTTTCTGAACCTCCCCTTAAGTTGATTGTGCATTTACAGAGATAAGTCAGCTGTTAACTTGTAAACAGCCAACTTTCAGCATTTCATTTCGTTTTAGTTTTATGTAATAACAATTATTTTTTAACTCATAATTCATAACTCAATTATTTTTATTATTGTTTGTTTATGGTAGCTATGCTTTTCTTTGAAGGAAACAACTTTACTTGGAAGTATATAAACAGCTGACGGCTGATATAATATTCTTGCATGCATTCTAAATCTAATAAATAATTTTTTTACATCGTTTCGCGAAAAAACTTGTGAACATAAATCAAAAATTTATTTTTGAAAATTTGCATAGTGCATAATTTGTTGGCCATTAAATTTTTCATAACCTTATTGATCTTATTTAAAAATTTTATTGATGGCTTCTTAAAGCTCTCTTTTAACACTTGGTCTACCCATGTCCATGTAGATCCTTCAGAATACTCGTGTTCTTTTAAATTTAATTTTTTTATAATGTATCCCGCTATATACTCAAACATGGATATTTCATGAATACTTTTTTAGATACAGCAGCACTGATTTTTGTTATTTTGATATTCGTAGTCGGAGTGGTGAATCACTTTACCGTTCCTCATTATTATATCATGAAAGAGTTCACATAAAAAGTTCTCTTGAAAAAAATACCTGAAAATTTTTAATCAAAGCGTAGATTGTTGCAGCTTGACTAGCTGCGTAGCGTTTTTTCGTAAGAGACTTCAACTTCTTATCAACAGTCATGAGTTGACTGTAGAATGTAACAACAATATAAATTTAAACAAAAATACATGTGTGTAAATATGAAATGAATGTGCCAGAGAAAGTAATGAAGAATTTGTCATAACAATCTTGAGTTGAGTGCCGGAAAGCGATCTTTGTGTGTCTTCAGACTGATGAAATACTTAAGCTAAGAAGTGCAAGAGGAATTTATGGAATAATGTTAATTTTATAAACGACGCACACTGGGGCCAAGTGTGCTCAAAATTCAATTTTGAAATAATGCATTTTTTTAAAAAAATAAAAATGCAGTAATATTTGCCATAAAATTGTACATCTTAAAGTAATTTTTCAGTTTTGTAACGTTTTTCTGCTTGGAGATATGCGTGCCCAAATATGACATATTTTCATATTTTTTTTATTTCTCAAAACTGTGAATTTTGAATGAGCAATTGAAGTTCTTACTGTGAGAAAACGGTACAAGATTTCATCAATTTGTTTTTTGCATTAGTTCAAGTTGAGTTTTCTTATTTTTGCGTAGTTTTAATTTTGACAGTATGTATGTGCTTTGAAAAAATTACAGTTTTCAAAAAACGAACCTAACCTCTAGTTTTTTGCAATGGAATTTTTAAAGTAATTTTTTTTTAAAAAGGCGCAGAGTTTCAATTTAATATGATCCTTCCTTTTTGAGAATCCCTGTTCAAAACCAAAAGCACTCTGCGTCTTTTTAAAAAAAGTTGATTTATTTAACAAAAAAATCATCAACACATGGCAGATTAATAAAAGAGATTATCATGATAAACTTCTCTGGGCAGTTGCAATGTCCTTTTTTTGCAATGCACATAAGTCAATGCACAGAAATAAAACTTGATGGTAAATTTGAAGATTTGCGTCAGCTTTTAATCAAAAAAACATCTGTTGGGAAAAAATATGTTAATCCTGCTTTCAAAAATTTTAAAACACAAGTCACCAACAAATGGGAATATAGTAAAAGAAAATTCGAAAGGTGGATAAACAGCGACTGCTATTTGATAAACCTTAAAGAATTTTAAGTGTTGGTTTTTATAACATTACTTTCTTTTCGTTATTATTATTTATTACATTTCTTGTTTTAATTTGAACCTTGAAATTTTCAATATTAAAACGTAAAATTAATTATCTTTGTTGTAACCTAAACTGACTATGTAATCTTAACTATTGAAATTCAAATTATTTAGTAACTTAAATTCACTCATTCGTGTAATATCCTGGTCTCTAGTTGGCAAAACCAAGGCTTTAAGCAACTGGTTAATCGCTTGAAATTCGTATGGATTATACAATCAAAATCGATTGGTTTAAGTTGTTATATAATTTTTTTTTTAATGGACTAAATCATGGTCACGAATAGGTTAAGTCAAAACATTAATTGGTTAAATCTTTTTTTATTTTACACAATAAAATGTAATAAATTAAGTTTTGCGTAAGACTTTATATCAAAAAATTTGGTCACTAATGGGTTAAAACATGGTCTTCAAAGGGTTAAGTTGTCAAAAAATTGCTGCAAAAGTAAAGATCAACCAAGTTTGATGGAAGGAAAAGTGTTTTAGAATATTGAGCACCCACTTATATGGGGCGGTCCCTGTGTGCGACGAATTATTGTTATAAAGAAATGGGTATCATTCAAACAAAAACACGCCTACCTCCCATACCCCACAATAAGAACACTCTATAAAAAGGTTGATATTTGAGCTACAAGAATAAAATTTTGTATATGAATATGTTGTATCTAAACTAAGATTTGAACAAAAAATAGGTATCAGCCACCCACGAACACGCCTACCAAGAATGCAGCCCACAATATAAAAACTTTATAAAGATTTTGATATTTGAGCTATAAGGATAAAACTTGGTATATGCGTATGCTATGCTGGCGCGGATCCACGTGGAATTTGAAGTAACTACTAATCTTTAAAAAATATTGCATTTTTGTAGTAGTAACTATTGTATCAAATTTTGTTAGGTTTTACCAAGGAATAACAGCTATAACCAAGCTAGAGCTAGAGAAATATTGCTCGGGGAATTACAAAATAAGAAATAATAAAAATAAAAATTAAAAATATAAAGATTTTTTAAGTGTAAATTGGATAATTTTTTTATTTGTGGCCGATTTGGTACCTTTTCACACCAACTTGTTGTTCCTATAAAAGAATTACGTATACAAAATTGCATTACTCTGGGATGAATTTTTGGGGAAATATAGCAGTTTAACGATTGCGGTTGTATGAGAGTTGGGTGTATTAGTTGGCCGATTTGGATGTTTTTTCCACCTACTAGTTGTTCTAGTCTTAAAAAGAACTAGATGTACCAAAGTGCGCCGCTCTAAGATATTTTTATTTGTGAAATAAACCAGATTAACAATTTTGGTTATATGATAGGTGGATGAATTAGTTGGCCGATTTGGTTCTTTTTCACACCAACTAGTTTTTTTCTGTAAAAAAATTAGGTGTACCAATTGTATTGCTCTGGGATGTTTTTTTGGCAAAATATACCAGATTGGCCAAGTTGATCACATTTTTTGTGAGAACTCTTCTCTTATCCAAGAATATATTTCCACAAAGTTGAATGATTATACGGTAACTGTTTATATTTTTGGTGGTGATCGTGGTGATCGTGTCATGCAGGTTAAGTGTGTGGCTTAGCATGCTCGGAGCCCGGGTTCGATCCCCAGCCGTGGCGAAAAGTTTTTTCAATTAAAAATTTTTCTGATCGGTCACCACCTCTCTGCAGACAATGGCAAACCTCAGAGAGTAAATAATGCCATGTTAAGCTTCTTGAGAACATAAGCCGTTCGGAGTCGGCATAAAACATGTAGGTCCAGTTCTCGGTCAATTGTGTGCAAAAATTGAATAACACACACAACACAATCGATCCTAAGAAGCTCGGTCAAAGTCCTTTCAAGGGCTGAAATGGCCAATTTGTTTTTTTTTTTTTTTTGTTTATATTTTTGGCCGCTATATGGGATCGTAACTTTATATGGCCTAAGTAGGATTCGAAAAAGGTACGTCTGGGTTGTCAGTCAAGCACGTTTATCACTCGATTACCAAGACCATCTAAAAAAATCGATATCAGGACCACAGCGCAGCGTACTAAATGTACGGTGTTGAGTTAAACATTGCTGAATGGTACAATTTGGTAGCGCTCCAAAACTCATGTCCTCATATGACGCCAGCCCCGAAGTTTCAGATGATGAGCTGCCCGCGAAAGCCAAATTTCTTGAGCACTTTATCGTGTTACAACGATGTTATCAAGGCAATGTAGGGCAAAAATGAGCAATTCCCAAAGTAGAGCTACCAAATGAGTCACAGGAATTTGCATGAGTTCTATTATATTTTTACTCAGAATTCGATGATAAACGTTGGATTATTGATTTTCGATGAATTCCACTTAAATCATTTGTGAGTCTAGATGGGTCGTAGGAACATTTTAATTAATAAACTATCAACGGTTAAAAAATATCTTAACTACGATTTTTTACAAACCTAGTTGATTGAATCATTGATAATTTTTTGATCTGTGAACTCTTTCAACAAAAATCTACGTTTTATCTAAAAATAGGCTGCACGGTTATTCTATTTGTGGAACACTGTATAGATGTGGAACAACTTTATAGATGTTTTGAACCTTCTGGAAAAAATAGTTATCAATAATTTTCTGTTGAACATAGTACGGGTTCCGGAAAGTTTATGGTTAGTATGGTAATTATTAATTTGTAGAAACTTTTTTCATTTCTTACTATTTTTTTATAAAAAATACAAATTTTGCGCTTAAATTAAAACTGATTAAAGTATGTATCTGAGACACAACTTTATGATTTTGAAACAGATTCAAGAATAAGATGTTGTTATCAATTTTATACTCTGCAGTTCTTCTGAAGAGTTTCAAACACATAGAAATTTTTTGAAATTATTTTGAAAAAGACTTTATCTACTCATATTATACCATAATTGTGTGATAAATGCGAGATTCTACACATTTTTTTTATTTTGTTTAAATGGAACTTTTATAGAAAAAGTTACACAATAGTCGATGACCATGCAGTTAAGTGAAAGATACTTAATGTTTCATTGTAGCCATCATTTTGAAGCAGAGTGTACAATATAAAAGACAAAATTATATGGCAATATAAAAATCTACAGTTGCATTTTTTGTTCAGGCTAAAAGACAAATTTATAAACTTTTTAAATATTAAAGCTATGGAGAGCGCATGATGAGGAGCACTCCCCACTTGTGGTCAATATTTCCACCTTTATACTTTGTGTATTAGTGATTTAAAGCAGTGATGCCCAGAAAAATTATTTGAAGAGTGCTACAACAACTACAACAAAAAACCAACAATAATAACAAATCATTGGATTCGTGCCACACTAATTTTTTCCAACAACAAAAACACATAAAAACAACAACGCGCATACAATCAACATCCGCGCCAGCGCAAAAGTTCATATAAATTGAACACACAAAACAACAACACGAATCCTTCAATGTTCGCAAATACAACAACAAAGTAATAAGAAGTAAGGGTGAAGCTGAAAACTTAATTCGGCGAATTACAACAATCATTGCAATATTGAAGTTGTTCTAGAGTGGAACATGTTAAAAACAACAACACGAATGCTGGCATCACCCAAGAACAACAACAACACGCATGCTGACAGTGCCTAAGCGCACAAGTTAAATTGTTGAATACACAAAAACAACAACATGCAAATGCTTAAAAAAACAACAAAACATTAAGAAGCAATGATTTGACTTCAAACTGAATTCACCGAATTACAACAATCATGAAAACATCGAAGTTGTTGTAAAGAGTGCAAAGAGTGGAAAGAGTTAGGCGCTGGGCATCCCTGATTTAAAGCAACGCAAAAAAGTAACAAAATAAAATACCAACAGTTTTTAATGATTATTAAAGTTGTCACTCCAGTTCAACCGATCACACTTACATTCAAAGAATCGGACCGATCTTGTTGTTATTCTGAGATTGTACATATTTTAAGACAACACATTGGAAGACACACTGCAACTTAAAAAAAAAACATTGTCACGTCATTAAAGGCGCTCGAAAGCACACTCACTTTTAAAGTTATGCCATTTAAAATAAATGATTAAATTTTCTATGCTAGTTATTAATCAGAATCGGTATTATGCACAGTTTGAATTTCATAATTGTTCTGTTTGTAAATTAAAAATATAAAAAATAATCACTGAATATCAACCAACGACCAGTGCCACTAAACAGCTTTAACTGGTTTCACAATTTATTTTTATGTTAATAAAAAGCACTTAAAGATGCTAAAAATTAATTGAAAGTAAAGTAGGAGGGCTTAAAAATAGAAGAAAAATTAAGAGAAACAAAAATTTAAACCAAAATGTGTCAACACTTTTCATTGAGCTACTTGACCAAGTACACACCCTTCTTCTTATTACTTCTCGCCCCCTTCTTTTTAACCGAAAATATTGCAGTTGTCATTGACAGTTCAAGTTAAAATCAAGAAAAATTTTCCACGTTGCTTATGACTGCGCATGCGCAACGTCTTTTGTTCACTGTAAAACATTCACATGAGTTAAATTTAAGTTGCACAAAGTTTTTATAAGTCTCAAATATTATTTATATATAATTATATATATGAAGTAGAGGGCTTAAAACTTACTATGAACACAAACTTATATAATATATTAAAATATGAAACCCGTCTTATTTGTCACTCTCACTTAATTCTTTCTTACTGCTTCGGTGGCTAGTCTATCAATAACTAAAATTAGTTCAAACAGAAACCTGGGTTCACACACCAAAAAACTTTGCAAAACAGCTAAGAAGAGCTAAAAACTCCATTCTTCGTTCAAAGTTTTCTTCTCTTTCTCTTGGTCTTCGATCACATATGCTGATTAGTCATAGAGTCAGGTCTCTGTCGCTTAAGTTAAAGTGAGTGAATTACTTGCCATATCAAGTACCAATGTTTGTGGTTTCATGGCTCGGAAGTTGTATCTTATATTGGTAGTTGAACAAGAGAAGAATTGCAAACGCAGTTCAATTTACATTGAATATTAGGGTGGGTCCGAGTTATTTTGTGATGGTATTTTTTCCATGACCACAAAGGGTAGAGTCGTTTTAATACAGATAGATTTTTGCTTGAGGATTTATTTGCTCTTTAATTTGTGTTTTATAAAAATTGAAAGATAAAATAAGTTCATCATTAAAATGAGGACAGTATTTTGTTTTTTTACAAAAACAATTAAGTGTAGAGATTTTCTTAAAACCAAAACAGTTATTAAAGTGAAATTAGAAACACTATTTATTATATTGTCAATATAAAAGCACACCATTTTTTAATTTTTTTATTTTTAAGAAATGCTTTTTAAATGTTGTAAAATTGTATTTCCTTTTGTAACTATTCCCAATTATTATTCGGAAATAATCAATAAAGGGTTAAAAAATACCTGCCGCATCGTAACAATTGTTGTCACAAATTGTCGTATGTTGAGCTCGCATCACCTAAGAACCGGCCCCCCAAACTTGAACTGATTCCCTCCAGGAACCACTTTCGCAGTACTTCAAGGAGGAGTCCAAGTTTTAAGCGTACGCAGTCCGGGCTTAGCCTGTTTTGTTTTATTCTGGTAGCTAGCTTGTTTTATTCAGGTAGCTCAATAGCTTCTATTGTGCTTCTATTGTAGCTCAATAGCTTCTATTGTGCTACACATTTTCAGTTCTCATCGCTGCTAACTATATAATGTCGGTTGCAACGGTTTCAACGAACCGTGCTACACATTTCCAGTTTCCATCGCTGCTGACTATATAATATCAAGCTCGCAGTCTACATTAAAAGCGTCGACCTTTTTTATAAGTGCATTACGCTCCGATTGGCAACGTGTACATTAGGAGAAGATGTGCTCCGCGTCATGGAGCTGGAGCTTTCTAATTTTCCCATTTTGTGGAGGTACTTCCGAAGGTATCCGTGGCCTGACAGAGACTGCTTGACGTAGAAGTTCACCTCACCGAATAATCGGTTATACCACCTGTCATGGTGGGGGATGATATTCGCTGTCCACCTGCCTCTTGTGTCGGTCTCCCATCTCTTTTACCACCGTCGCAGGGTCTGTAGCTTTACCTCCTTCTATGTAATTATTTCGATGTTGTTGATCGATTGGTATGGTTCCACTGATCACTAATATCGCTACCCCAGAAACTGTACGGTACGAAACTATTTTTTCCGTTCCCAGAAACTGTTTTGTTTTGAGTGCGTCAGCCCACAGCTTACTTCCATACAAACGAATGGAGTGTGCTGTCGACATTAACAACTTTAGCTTGCTCTGCCTTGGTCTGCCTTTATTTGCCATTAGCTGGCTAAGCCAGGCTGTTGTTTGAGCTGCTTTTGTCGCCGCATATTGTATCTGTGTCCAGTAGGACAGCTTTGAATCAAGTCTTATCCCTAGGCAGTGTTTCTGTAGCATATCAATACAGAGAACTTCGTCGTAGCTTACACCCAGAAAAAAATCTTGTAAAAATAACGCTTTTTTAATACTAAATCATGTTATTGAAATTCAACACGATCAGTTATGTTAATATTTAACACTTTACATAATAATTCAACTCTGTTCAAAGAACGCTTGTGCAGAGCGCAAAATCACATAAAATGTCTTCAGCTGAACAGGACATTCAGAAAAGGGGCAATTTGTCACTTAATTCGCTCAACGGCAAAATTATTCGCACTGTCTTTTCTTTTTACATGCTGATGTAATGAGCAAATTAACACTTTACTCATGTTATTTTTTAACACTGCATAATACAGTGTTAATCTTTAAAAATTGTTGTTGTTTTGCGTGTAAAAATGATCATGTTAGATTGACAGGAGCCGTGTTGAAAAATTTTGCCTCATTTTTCCCTGGGTGTACGTTTCACAGATCTGGGTCTAGTTTTGACCCTTCTGCTGCTCCTGACGTTACGAGTATCTGTTTTGGTCTAGAGCCGCTAGTTGATTCGTAAAGGAGTTTGCGGTATTTGAGGTAGTTCCACCTTGTTTTCTTGAGATACAGCGGTATTCGGAAGCGATTTTCCAAAGCGTGGATCATATCGTTCCAACTAGCGCAGGTAAAAGCATTTTTCACCTCCAAGGTGGACAGTTAGACGATTCCTCTGGTGTATTGATTTTTACTCAGTGCTTTTTCAAAACTTGTCGAAGCTCCAATTGTGGATCTAATAAATCTCCAACCACGCTGTCTAGTGAACAATCCCCTTCCATTATTTATTGCATTTACAAGGCGAGGCTTAATCACTATTTATATATGCTTGTATAATCAAGCATTCATAAGGGTCGATAAACCGAAGGAGACTCCGAATTTCCTTTTCCTGTACTGATGAGCACAAGACTTTGTCTCTCCCATAATTCGGGAAAATGCTCAACAGTGCCTGAGGTCTAGATATTACAGAAACTTTTAAGACCTCTAATGGGACGCCGTCAAAGCCGGTAGCTTTGTTGTTTTTCAACGTACCCACGGCTAACTTCAGCTCGTCGTGAAAAATGGAAAAACACCGTCCTTTGGGGTCTGCATGATTTCTTCGCCTACATCATGCATAGATGGCATCAGGCAAGCTTTTATCCGAGCCCCAGGAGCCGTTGTTAATTTTATTTCGAAATTCCTTCCACTTTCAATTTTTTCTTGATATTAATATCTTGTAATCTTCTTTTTCGGATGGAACAATATCTGACCGTCTTTCTCTGATGTATCTCCTTCTGCTACGAAGAAATGCTTGTCTCAGTTGCGCTACTTCTTTCGTCCACCAATAAAGAGAGTTTGTGCCTGCTTATTCTGAATCTTCCCACCAGGAAAAGCAATCATACCAAGATAGCTTCTTGGCACAAACTTTTAGATTAGGAGATCATGACCCTTTGTTTCCAAACGTCATATACTTTTTTGTATGAAACTGCTACTACGCGGGTATTAATCTCTTTTTCACTACCTCGTTGCAGTGAATAAGTGATTAACCAAGAATCGTTGTAGCTGCTTTTGACAATGAACGAGAGATTAGGATTTTTGTATTCCCACTAGAAAAAGCGATGATCCAAGATAGCTTCTTGGCACGTACTTTTTGATTCAGAGCTCATGACCCTTCTTTTTCAATCATCATATCGTTGTTGCACCTCAAAAATCAGTTGTGTGCTTTTCGACAACTTTAAGGCCTTTTCCTCACGGAGCAATGGAAAAGTAAAGGAATTGCAACACAATTGTTTATAAAGTTTCAAACCACTGCAATTCAAAACATAATTGCAACCTATGCTTTCAGGGGAGCAACCCATGTTGCAACGCAACATTGATTATTTTTATTGAAAAAGGCATAATTTTACCTAAGGAAAAAAATCAAGCGGCGTGGGCCCCAAAGTACAATTTTTCCTTTTCTTTTACCATACGCGAAAAAATAAACGGCAAAAAAGATTTGGGTCCATCCGTACATTAAAAAATAACATAAACAGAAGATTTTTCGGGGCAATAAAAGAGCTGCAACAAAGTGATGCTAAATTTTTAGCATTGTACAGAATGACCAAAGAAAAAAAAACAAGTTGGTGATATAAATTGCAGCATGCTGCGTTGCATAAAACTTATCGCAAACATATTGCCAACTAGTTTGGAAAAGTTGCTCCATGTGAAGGTTTCGGTATAGTAACATGGGTTAGCAACATTTGTTGCAATTGCATTACTTTTGAATTGCTCCGTAAGGAAATGACCTAAAGGAGAGCAAAAAAATTGATTTGTCGTCTGCGCTTGCAATTTTATTGCAATGTCATAGTTTTGTATTTCTTGCTATAAAATTCTAGAGATATATATTTAAAAAAACTCCAACTTCTAACTCCAGCTCGAGGCGAGGATGAATTCTTTCGTTTTAAGTCACATAACTGAATTTTTTGCGGGCATTTTGTTTTTACTATTGGGACATTTTTCGAGCACATTTTTCAAATTTTTAATTGAAAATTCTAATAACTTTACAAGGATTTTATTGCAAAACTAATAAAAAAATGTGTCCAATGTTTAGACCAAAAGAAAGCCGTTCTGTGCATAGATGGACATCGGGTAGGGCTACTTAATTATGCAATAAAAAAATCATAAAAAATCACATGCCTGATTTCTGAGGCACAGCGAAGTAAAATAAGCTTGAATATAATACATTTATTTTAATAATATAATGTCTTTCATCACGAACTACTATTAACTTGCTTTGGAAGTTAATAAACACTACCTTCGCGAAAACTTTTTTGAACTGAAATGGAGTGACGTTTACGTTATTTATAACCAAATTTTAAAACTAGTTAAAATCTCATATTTAAGAACATAGGAATAAATATGTTTAATATATTATTGTGATAAAAATGTGTGTTATGCTTTAAAGTTTGAAAGAAATACAGCAGATGAGAAGCAAACTTGAATATTTTTTTTTATTGCAGACGGTTTCGATTGGCTAAGGAGATAAGACTCAAGTAAAATTCAATTTGAATGAAGGAAGTACTGAATGTTGAAACTTTTGTAACAGTTTGTTAAAAAAGAACAGCTATTCTGACTTTTCACGTACGCAAGTCTTTCAGTGGAAACTCGCTTACTAGTTACCGCAACCCATGATAAAAAAAATACAGGTAACATTGAAAGCTGCTTATTTGCTCATGCGAGCAAACTTGCTGCTGAAAAATATACAATAGGTCTGTTTCCATACGCACTTCAAGTAAAGTTCGAGTAAAGTTTGAGTAATAGAGAGTAACTTGATTATCTCACTCTTTAACAAAATGAGAAAATTTGTTAAAGAGTACGGAAACGGGTTCAAGTTCGTTTCAAGCACAACAGCTGTTTTTTGAAAACAACAAAATTTAATTGCTTTGTTTTTGTATTTAAAACACTTTTGTAAAATAATTTTGGTTATTTTAACTATTTTCATTAATTTGCTAACCAATTGCAACAATTCAATTTTATCACTTTGCCAATCAGCCGTTTGAAGCTCGAAATTCGTGCGCAAAGAAATTTTGCAAGTAAAGTTCGAGTAATAGAGAGCGACTAAAAGTGGCATTTTGCTTGTTCTTCTTCTCTCTCATGCTACACAAATGTGTAAAGAAACGCTTTCGAGTAACTTCAAGTTACTTGAAGTGAGCACGGAAACAGACCTAATATGCGATGTAGCGATACCTAGGTGATCGATGTTTTCACCACAGAAGCATCAGAAAATTTAACAAGTTAATGAAATGTAGGTTTTTGTGTCAAAAAGCTGTGCAAAATTACAATATATAACAATTTTTAGGTGTTAAATGCGTTATGTGCATCTTCAGTTTTAGGTGCATCACATTTTTACTCAACAGCTGCCAACTGTTGTGTACTCTGAATGTGTTCAATAAAAATTAAAAATATGCAATAATACATATATTTTGACAGAAAGTAGTTTTAAGCAGAAACGTCAAAGCTACCTGTATAAATCTCTAATGAGCTTAATTTGGGCATTGTCAACAAACAGAAAATTAGTGCGATATCATCGCAATATCGGTTGGTCTAAATGCGTGAAACAAAGCGGACAAATAGGCCGAATTCTTACTACCCAGTGAAAACATTCAAACAAAGGTAACACTGAAATTTAAATCTTTTAACACTAAACGTCAGCATAGATGCCAACCAAAATTCACACCCGAAATCACTAAATCACACAACATATATGTAAAAATCACTCGTGTGACACTCACAGCAAAAAAATCACGCACATAGAAAAAAATCACGCAAAATCACACAAACAGAACAGAAAATCACGCAAAAATCACACACAGAAAAGAAAATCACTCAGAAGCAAGTCAAATTTTACAGCATAAAAGAGCATTTAATGCCATACAATTTTACATATAATGAGATATTTCCTGCTAGTTGGTAATATTAGCAAAAGCTTATTGTTAAAAATTCATTAATATCTTATTTACTAGATCAAAATTAAGAAGATATGAAAATTTTTGGTAATTCAATATAATATATATCAGTGGAAATAATTTATAATTGTCAAATAATTGTCTGAATTTGTTATATAAACTTAATATTAACTTTTTAAAAGTTTAAACTTTATACCTGCGCTATCAAATTTCAATTGCAGTGTTGGGTTTGTTCGTTAATATACGTGTTTTCGCTTTTACTTGAAAGCACTCTTCAACAATAAAGTGAGTGATTAAAAAAATCACGCATGAGTGAAAAATCACTCGCTTCATTTCAGAAATCACACATTGTCACACAGCCCTCAAAAAATCACGAAAAGTGATTTATCACACGAAACTGGCATCTATGAACGTCAGTGTTATATTTTTTTAGCTGGACTGTCATTTTATAAATATAAAAAGGATACAATCTAATTAATATTGTAAAACATGAACAAAACTAATAAGGTACGTGTGTTAAGCTTAATTCTAGCGTGAAAATTTAAGATTATTTGCTTCATAAATAATTGGCTGGTTTGGCATAACATGCAACTCTAATTTGTTTGCAGAATTTCTAGTTAAGGACTTCAATTATAATGCTTGATCAGGAAAACTGTAGCCAATCGGCTAGTAAACGTCGTAAACCTACAGAGTCTGAAGAAGTCCAGCCGACAAAATTAGATAACAATGTTGAAGGCAGCAAAGGCACTGCCAACAAGGAAAGCTGTACTCCAACGGCAAGCAGCAGCAACGTCGTTAACCACGAGCTGTCGTCTTCTGAAAATTATGTTGATAATCGCTTGGATATGACTTGTAACGTGTCTTTGGATGATGTTGCTTGTTGCTCAAGCTCAAATTTAAAAAAAAATGAAAATGAAAATTGTGATCAAATAAAAGATAGCATTCAGATCAATACTGATTCAAAAGAAACTACCTCAGAAAAGTCTGATAAATGTCGTGCGCCTAGAAATTATAAGTCCAGAAACTATCGCAATCGTTTTACACTCCGTACTTCGTCTTCCGATGATGATGATGCAGATGCTGCCAATGATACAGTAAAAAAAGTAAGTGCCAATGTCTCGTCTGCTTTATCTATAAGAAAGAGTGCTTTGCAAATTTCGACTGTCTTCGAAGATATTGCACAGTCTTCTACTCCGAAAGTTGGCGATTTGTTGTCTTTTGAGAATAATGTAAGAGAATAATTTTAATATAATTTTATCTTTTTTTTTCTTGCAGTGCTCGGACGGCGCTAATACAAAAACTGTGCCTAACGAAAGCACGGTTGAAGATGGCTTTAATACAACGGTAGACGAAGAGAATTTGACTAATGAGGTTGTAACTAAAAACGTTGCTACGGAATATGGCACAGGCGCCGATACGGCGCCCATAGGCAATCGACGTAGTATTAGAGGTAATCGTAGGAATTATCGAAATCGTTGGGTAAATGTTTCTTCACCTTCGTCATCTTCAACAGATGAACCAAGGCAGGATAGTACCACAAGCGCAGAAGTAACTGGAAAGAACAACGTACGTGCTACAAGTTCGAAAAACAATAAGTTGGCAAGAAATGATGATGATGATGATGTAAGTGCAATCATTACTTTTTCAGCCTTTAAAAATCTTGTAGATACCTAAAATTGCTCTATTTCAAGAATATTTAAGAAACTCTAGAAAAATTAAAAAATTTCTTGTTTCAGACTCCCAAAAGCTCTGTTTCCATCATCCCATCTTCTAAAAACAAAAATGACAACTGTCATCAAGCTGTAGATAGTACACAGAACAATACGGATTCCAAAGAAACAACCTCAGAAAAGTCTGATGAATGCCGTGCGCGTAGAAATTATAAGTCCAGAAACTATCGCAATCGTTTCACACTCTGTACTTCGTCTTCCAATGATGATGATGATAATGATGAAGATGAAGGTGCTGCCAATGATACAGTACAAAATCCAAGTGCCAATGTCTCGTCTACGTCATCTTCAACAGAGGGACCTTCGCAAAAATCAACTGTCACCGAAAATATTGCACTGTCCTCCACTCCGGAAAGTCCCGACTTGGTGTCCATTACAAATAATGTAGGTTACTAATGTGTATTTCATGTTATCATTATATTTTGTTTGCCTTGTAGTGCTCAGACAGTGCTAATACAAATAGTGTGCCTATCGAAAGCGCAGTTGAAGTTGGCCGTAATGCAGCAATAGACGAAGAAAATACAGCTGCAGCTCATGACGCTACGGCTAACAATGCGGAATCGATAGCACCGGCAGGTAGCAATACGACACCCAGAGGTAACCGTCGTAGTGGTCGAGGTAATCGTAGGAATTATCGCAATCGTTGGGCATATGTTTCTTCACCTTCATCATCTTCAACAGATGAACCCATGCAGGATTCTATTAACGCAGAAGTAGCTGAAGATAATGCCGCACGTGCTTCAAGTCCGGAAAGCAACGATTTAGCAAGTAATGATGATGATGTAAGCGTTATCATTGATTGAAAAGTCTTATTTTATGAATCCATGAGCAAAACCTTAAAAACTAAACTTCCCAATTTCAGGCACCCGAAAGCTCTGATGTTTCCCTCATCTCGTCGCCAGATATACAGAATGTATTTCATCGACATTTATTTAGCAGCAGCAGTGATAATGATACGAGCAATACAGATGAAGTAATGAATGAGTCTATGGCTGAAGAAGCAAATAATGAGCAAGCTGAAGCCTTGCATGATGTACTAAATAAACCAAAACCGACTTATACGTGGAACTCTACCTATGAGCTGATGCGACGTGAACATGGTCTATCTGGCAATGGTCGCTATTCATTGCGAAATGGTGTATCGACCGGTTTCAACGCACGCTTCTATGCTTCACGTCACGTGGTGGAACGCATGAAATTCTTACATCCTCTGCGCAAGCATACCGGCTGTGTTAATTGTTTGAACTTCAATAGGTCTGGGAATTTACTTTGTACTGGTTCCGATGATACGCAAGTTGTTGTTTGGGACTGGGCTCAAAAGAAGGTACAGCATAGCTACAAGTCAGGCCACACTGCAAATATTTTCCAAACAAAATTCATTGAAAACGGTAATGCTTGTTTGGATATAATTTCTGCGGGACGTGATGGCGAAGTACGACGCGCAATTATCCCCACGTCAGGTGGCAAAATATCCACTACACGCCTGTATAAACACAGAGGTCCCGTGCATAAACTAGTCGTTTGCCCTCAGAGTCCCTCTGAAATAATTAGTGTCGGAGAGGATGGGTACATTCGACATCATGATTTACGTAAAGAAACCGAAGCTTCTGATATGCTGAAGATAGTTAAGGTCAATAATAAAAAGATTCGTCTATTCAGCATTTCGCATCATCCTTTCAATGCTGAGATTGTTGTTTGTGGCTGTGACCGCTTTGTGCGTGTATACGATAAACGCAACATGAGCGATACTGTGCACGAAATGTGCCCGGAGCATTTGTTGGAGGTATGTGCTTTAAAAACAAGCATTCGAAGTTTTTTTAATAGCCTTTTAATCATTCCTTTTCTATTCCACAGACAACTATTCCGCAAGTCACGTGCTCCGTTTACAATAGCAATGGAACTGAGATTTTATCCTCCTATAGTGACGATCACATTTATTTGTTCAACAATAAATTGTATAAGAAAGGCGACTATATGCATCGTTACAGAGGACATTAGTAAGTAATAAATGTCCTAATATAACACTGCCATAGAAGTAAATAAATTAAAAACATTTGTGGTTCTTGCCGCCACACACGGTATAAGTGAAATTTTATCAGGGAATAAATCTGTGTTGAAAAAGAATAACAGCTAGTAATTTTTCAGTTTTTCAGAAGAGCATTTTAAAGATTAAAATCGCTACCTTAAATCAGGGAACCTTTTGCTTTTGCTTTTTAGATTTGATGGCCGCAAATACTTAATTTTCAAGGTACAAACAAACAAATTTGCGCACTAGTACATTTTGTCGCGAATGCAATGAAAGTAATAACCTAACTTTGTCCTAACTCGACTTTAGCGGTTATTCCTTCTCGACACAAATATTTTTCAATGATCGTCATGACTTAACCAAAGCTCTTCTATTTATCTTCTATTCGAATTTTGTGCGAAATTTTATCTCTTTGGTACAAAGCAAGAAAAATGAAATTTATATAAGACAAAATTGTTACCCAAAAGAAAAGTGAGAAAAACTTTCACTTTTTGACTAGACTTCTGGTTTAGTCTTTTAGACTATAGACTTGAGATATAGTCTTCAAGAAATTTGAATAAATTATCCAGCATCAATTGATATTTTATTTGAATTTCAGCAACAATAAAACAATCAAAGGTGTTAACTTTTTTGGTCCAAACTCTGAGTACGTTATAAGCGGAAGTGATTGTAGCAATATTTTCTTCTGGGATAAAAATACTGAAGCCATACTTAATTGTATGCCAGGCGACACTTTGGGAGTGGTGAGTTGATTTAAGTTTAGTAGGCTAAGAAAATACTTTAAAAAATAAATTTTGTATATTCATATTAACAAATTTAAATACTTTTTTTTGCCAGGTTAACTGCTTGGAGCCACACCCTTTTATTCCGATATTAGCTACATCTGGACTGGATCATAACGTTAAGATCTGGGCGCCTCATAGTGAAACCGTAAGTTTTATTATCTCTGTATTAGAAAGTAATGCAAGAACAAATGTTTGTAGTACCCGCCCGACTTGTCCAAGTTGAGTGATCGTGTCAAACGTAATCTAAGAAGATCAGTGCTAGAAGAAGCTAATGAAATAGATAATCGTCAGTTTAATTATTTCATTCGTCAATTTTTGAGCAATTCATATGCAAGAAGACGTGCTTCACAATCAGAAAATGTGGCCGAGTCTCAAACTTTAAGCAGCAGCAGCAGCAGTGATGATGACGACGATGATGATGATTATCCACAGATTGACGGCGTTAACTGTCAGACCCAATAAATTTGAAACGATGGCACTGACTCCATCGTCTATACAGCAATCTGTTGATACGTGAATTTATTGTTTGTTTTTTTTTAAACCTTATTCTTTTTTAAGTTTACCTTCATATATATGAATATTTATAGAAAGAAGTACACGTTTCTTGTTGAGTATCAAAAAAATATATATATATATTTTTAAGAATGTTTAATGAATAAAAAAATAAATTAATCCGTTGTCTGGCAGATTAATGCTGCGCTACGTTTAACCCAATGAGATGCCTTTAATTTTGTATGAAACAGCATTGGAATAACATAGTTCGTAGAGTGACCAGTAGTGGACAAGACACCTTTTCTCTCAGCTGTTTTGTACAGGGGACATTTGTAACGCGTTCCTTCAACTAAATTGATTATTCTTACAGGCTATAAAATAAATAGAAATTTTGTTTGTAAGAAATTTAAGCAAGATTAATAATTGAAGCTGCTTACTTTAAGATATACAACAGGCATTGGATAGATCAGAATTTTTGGTAGCTGTTCATCTATTATAACTTGTTCCCAATTCCAACGAGCGCCTTCCAAATACAAACCATTTACATAAACACCATCGACGGGTGGTTCTGGCTTGCTGTGAGAAAAATTTATATATGTGCCATAAAAATTAATTCTATACTTAAAAAAAAAAATCATGTTCTTACGAATCAACTTGTAGCACTTCGTAGTCAAAAGTCAACGTGTCTATGGGTATTTTATATTTTCGTGCAAAATTTTGCATTGCTCCAGTGAGAAAAGCCTGTGTAAAGAAAAAGCCAGAAAGCCAAAATGTTGGTGGCTTACCCACTTGATACCTGTGCTCAAATTACAATAAATCGCATTAAATTGTGTTTTGTTTAAAGTATCAACAACTAGTTAAAGAGCAGTACATACCATGTGTATAACCACCTTAAGCGTTTATATAAATCATGTATATACGAGCCAAGTGGTTTTAAGCTGGGATATGATTTGCCCATCCATTTTGTGGGTATTCGCTTCAGCTTAATGGAATTGAGCATATTCTCTAATTCTGGCGTCATTACAATGATACCTATTATGGCCATTTCCAGTTGTTTGCAGGATGCTCGTATTTCGCGTTGCAATTTAAGAAAACGTTCCATTTCTTGTACAACTACCGTGTTCATAGATTCATTATAATCAACTGGATATTTCTTTTTAGCGGCTTCAATGTCCATATCAGCAGGCATGGTTTTTGCAATATTATTAACAGTATCAAGAAGCATTTGATCAGCACTCTGTCCAGCACCACCAGTTGATGTCACCTCACTACCAAATATTAATATCATTGAGTCCAAAAGGGTTTTTGTCGTTTGCAGATCGCGTGTGATGCCTGAGTTGGCATGCAAACCGTACACTTCCGGTTGCGCTAAAGATGGAAAGTTTTCATCAACATAGCGTAATATTTCACGATGTTCCGATTTGCGTGGCAAAATAAAACGATCATCGGTGGCAAATGTATAACGATTATCGGTAACAACAGCGTTATTAACATAATCGGCAAGAATAGTGACGATTGCACGACGATCCCAAGTATCAGTGACACGCCCACCATAGTTACATTCAGCAGTTAGATACGATATAGCATCGTATGGAACATGATCGTATTGATTGAGTAGCATCTGTAATTTGCATGAAATATTAGTTTTACATTTTATTGAAACTTGTAAATAGATGTCTAGAGTCAGTCAAGGTCTTAAAATGAAACGGTTTGACTCAAACGGTTTTGACTCAAAATGCTTTCATAACTTTTTTGAGTCTAAATTATATGCGCTCAATAAATTTACTGACTCTTTTCAGACTCAATTTTCAATCTTTTCGAAGTCATAATTATGTGTGCTCATTGAATCTTTATAAATAAGACCCTTTTCGGACACGTAACAATAAGCGCTCATAAAATAGTTGGAAAATACTCTCTTTTAAGAGTCATAAATATGAGTTTTTTTTCGAACTATTTCAAATTCACATAGACACAATGCTATGTTTTTAATGGGGAATGGAGGGAAGATGAGTTTAAATTTAAGAAATTACTGCATTTAAATATAGATGTGTACATTGAGATGTCAGCAGTGATTAGTTGCTGTTGTACATCATCAAGTTTTGACTTGTGCCCTATTATGTAACTTCGGTTTAGTATCCTATGCTCACTCACGATCTAACAAACTAAAACCGTTCTGGCATGGAATGCACTTCAAAACTTCCGTTTGATATCTATTAGATTTCTGCAACGTTTAAATTTTGAGATACTTTTACTTACACTTAATTGTTGAACGGATATTTGCAAATCAGATTCGTTGAATCCATATAAAATATTCCAACCCAATGGTCCATACTTTCGTCGTTCCTGTACTACAGCATGGAAAAAACATATGCCGAAAAGTAAGCGTGTAAATGCTCGATCCTGTTTTGCACAGCCTAAATGAGTGACAGTTTTCAATAGTTATCTCCAAAGTGGCGATTAAGAAGTTAAAACTCTTTACCAGTGTAGAAGGCATAATCATTGATTGGCTCCGAATTGTATGAACGCATTATGTTTTCTTTTAGACCGGTAGGAGGTTCATTGGTCATTTTAACGCCATTTTGGAGTAGAGCTACAGGGAATTGTGGTGTTGGATAGCTGGTTAACCATAAACGAAAGGAAGCTGCAAATTGAAGAGTTACAATTTTTAGCTATGAATACATTTCACTATAAGCTACTTACGGGTGGTATTAAACGTGTCCATATTTTCCCAAACATATTCTAACGTTGGCATAAATGAGGCAGCCAAATGACAATTTTGCAGACAAACCCACGTTCCATTTTCCTGTGCTTCTTTTATCATACGACAAGCAATCGGACCTTGACCCTGTCCTAATGAGATGCTTTGAAATGTATCGTCATAGCCCATTTTCTCCGAATAAGCCAAAAGCGAACCCATCGGATCTGTACCAGGCGAGAGTATAAATATCAATGGCGTCAAAGCGTTTGATTCCGTATACGATACAGCTATATCAAAGTCCGGCGGCGTGACAAACTTAACGCCCATTTCGTGAGCAATGAAATTTTGCACAGCAACGAAAACTTTGTCCGGCCGCAAGGCTTTTAATATTATAATCTTTTCGATACGCGTCGTTTTGTCTTGCCAGGGTGCTGGAAAGTCTTGTAATTGGGGTTCGGCGTGATCGTAAATACGCTTCCATGCTGGCAGAGCTTGTTTGAAAGATGCAATAAAACCTCTTAACTCACTTAAATCTTCTAGACGCATAACATTAGCCCAAATTAAATCGGTAATCCATGTAGGATCAGGATTTTGCGGCGTGCTCGCCGAACTTTCTGCCGCACCGGCATTAGTAAGAAGATGCGAAAGTTGTCTCAATTCAATCTGATTTGAGCCGAGCAATATACGCGAAGTCAAAATAAAAGAGAATAACAGTTTATCCTTTTCGAATATGGCACGGCAAACATTGTTATAGAGATTCTGCGTTATACCGCCCAGCAGGAATTTTATTCGACGAGGCAATTCCTTGGATTTATTGGCCGTATCAATGGAGTACATATACAGATTAATATACCAGTTCAGTGAAAACTGATACATGGGATCAACATTGGGCAGATCAGTTATGGAATAATACAATATGGAGGAGTGTATTGCTACAGGTTTGTAATTTTGACGAAAAGCTTCAATTTTTAATTCTGTTTCGCGCGATGCTTCCTGTTTGGCAACAATATCTAGTGAGAGCTCTTTCGACTCGCCCAGTATTTGAATGGCACTTTCATTTGCCAATATATCCCCTTCGGCTGACGTTAGAGTCTTCAAGATCAAGTTTTCGGCATCTTTTAGAGCTGCCTTGTTCTTGGCAGCTTCAAATGTCAGATTCAAACGTAACTCTTGCAAATCTGGACGTTCTTTGGCCACCACTATACTCAATAATTGATCCTCCAATGCATTCTGAGTAAGCGCAAAATTGATGATGGTCACCTTATTGAAAGTTTCGGGTAGAAAATGAGGATTACGTAAATTACATGTCATATACAAACGAAAGTGATCATGCAGCGGCACAATGTTGTCACCCAAACTAATAAACTTTTGTCCACCTTGTATGAAAATTTTTTTCATTAATATCGGGTCCAGAGGTACCTCGAGCTCCTCCAAAACATTTTCTATTATAACAGGTGCGCCATGTTCCATTGCTTCGGCTATGACTTTCATATAATTGCTTTGGTTGAACTTGACCATACTTAGCCGATTTTTACGCTCCATATTCTTGATCCAGTTGTTTGCTTGGGCCTGCGGATCAATGAAAAGACTATAACGGCTAGAGTTATCCATAATAATAGCGTTCTCCGTGGAGAACACATCATTCGGCAGACCGTTCAAATTCCAATTCTGTATAGTAATATCCAGGCCAAGCGCATTTGTTATATTGTACTCCTTAGAACAGGGTATATTTAATTTGACGCATTTTTTAAACCAATCTTCAACGCAATCGGTGCGAAATTTCAAGTTCACCGCGCCTAAATAGGCAATAATGCCACAAGATATAAGTATGTCACCCGGTAGATTATTGTAGATAGCTTGCAAGGATTCCGCTACGCTAGTCCAGCGTGCCTTTTCACCGCCCAAGCCGCCAATCAATGCTTCAGCACGTATCAATTTGTTTTGACAAAAATCAGCCTCATCCTGGGTGCGCTTCATTTCGGCATTTGCTGCATCCAAGTCCTCATTCAGCTTAGCTACTTTCGCCTCCAAAGCGGCGGCCAATTCTCTTTTTTCTGTTAGAAATCTCATTGTGTCCGCATATTCCTTCTCGGCAGCAGCCAGTTTTGCCTTTTTCGGTGCAACAACTTTCGCCACATTATCATAAAGATCCATAGCAATGATCCATTTACATAGACCTTCAGCAGCACTAGAGGCTTTTGCCACAATTTTTGGCTTAAAGTCTTTGTGCGGTATGAATTCTTTGCGTATGCGTGCCATTATTTCCGGTTTAATATTGTCCTTGTCAAAGTCCTTCAACGCTTGCAAGAAATTCATTTCGCCTAAGAGACGCTTACTTGGACCCCAATAGTCCGTGACCATCTTGCCGCTGCCTGGATCGGCAACACGGTCTGGTGTTATGCCTTTAATTACACAGACTGCAGCCATGACCAACTTGATCACTGGCGGTGGATTCTTCATGGACTTCACCAAAGTAATGTCGGCCGGTTTGAGCGTGTTTAAAGCTGAAATGGCCTCCTCTAGCACAGGTATTGCTTGCGCCAAATCCTTTTCACATTCACCCTTTAATTCTTGTGCCTCTTCGGCTTGAACGCCTGCAACAATTTCATCCTTTTTTACCTGTTCCGCAGCTTGACTTGCAGCTATAGTCTCGGTATTGATTTCAATCATCATTTTGCGCGAAAGTTCGGCCATTTGCACGAGTTTGGGCTGCAGAGCATTAAGCTCTGTTTGCATTATGGCAATGGCAGCAGCGGCATGCAATAGAGTTTCCAAACCACCAACATAACGCATTTTGGCCTCCATGATTTGCTTTTGCTTGCGACCAATAAGGGTTTGAAATGATTTGATCAGTTCAAGAAATGAAGCGTTGGTCTGATAGATATAACGTCCACTGAGTTGGCAAAAGTTTGAAGTTACTTTGGCAGCAGTGATGTGAAAATATTGACAAGACTCAACAATGGCTTGCTTTATTTCCTCCGAAGGCACATTCACATTTTCCAATGATATCTTGGCTATCATCTGCAAGGCTTCCTCGGGCCAACTCTGATACCAATCAATGGTACAGCAGTTTACCAGTGATGGATATAAGCGTACGCGTGTGCGCAAGGCATCTCCAATGGGTGAGAGGCATAAGACTATGTGAAGCTTTTGTTTGCAGCGATTGACAAAGAACGAGAACACTTGCAGTGGTGATATGTCAATATTACGATTGCCACCCTGCGCAGCTAGACGTACCATTTCCAAAATTTCTTGCTTTTCATCAATAGCATAGATATTGGGCACCTCGCCCTGATTGAGCAGACAATCAATGTCCTGCAGAAATAGTTCCATTTTAATTTGATTCTCTGTCATAAGAAAGACCGTGTGCTTATCTGCACCACCGGATTCTTTCAACACATTCTTCAAGTCGTCATGCCAATCATTTGGCCCATAGTTTTTAGTAATTTCTGGTTGAAAGAAATTTGTTTGTATAAGATTAGATGCCAGTTTGGTAAGTGATTGACGCCCCGAACCACCCATGCCGATAAGCAAAGCACTTGCACCCTGTATTGATATTATTCGACAAATTCTATTGAGATGCTCCAGCGCAAATGTAAACAAGGTTATATCCATTTTTGAGCGTCTAGTAGAGTTGTAGTCCTCTAGACTGATATTAGCCAATTTGGCAAAAGAGCCCATGGATCGTACTTCTTCATAACGCCGATCATCTGGTGCACTATCTTCGTCATAGTAGACACCGAAGAATAATTTGTCGACATCTGCCAGTTCAATATTAGCATCCTTGCCTTTTTTCTTCAGATATTTCTCGAACACACTTTCCGTTTTATCACGGAAATTTGCCTTAACGCATTCGTTAAGTTTCTCAAAGATCAATTGTCGATCACGCTCTTCTATAAGTCGATCACAAAAGACACGCAACGCCTCATGATACCAAAGGCGTACAAAAATTTTACGGTCACTTACGGACTCTTTCTTCATCAGCGAACAACCCGTCACAACGCGTGAGATATCGCGTAAATTAAATATGTAATGCGATTTTGACGGTGTTGCACGCAACTCAGTTTGAGCTGCCCGAAATACGGCTTGAGTGGCAGCGACAATTTGATTGGCCACTACAAACACATCATTGCCATGACCGGAACGCTTGAAATTATGCAGTAAGACGCTTACAAATATAATATTCATGGTTTCATCACCAAAAGTATTAACAGAGAATATATTAAAATGATTTAAAAATCGTGGATAGACATCCTGTCGGCTTCCACCCGGCAATCCGCAGGCGGTAACAATTATCAAATCGTGAATAAAGATTTTTGTGCTATCTTTTACATCGTACACGTGATCATAATCAAAATATTGTCGAAGCAGTTCTAAAGGCGGTTGGGCGCCATAAACTTCCTTCACTGGCATGTTCATATCATCGACGAAAAGTACCGTTATCTTTCCCTTGGGTGCTCCATATATGCCGCGTTTAACTTTGACAAGCTGGAAAGAGAGGCAAATTAATGAGTTTGTTTTTAAAATGCATATAAGTTGGATTGGTTATTTTGTGTACACCTATCTGTGGTCTCCAAAAAATATATGCGTAAAATAGCTAAGCAAATATAAGGAGGTGAATGAATAAAGAATATAACCATAGTGTCAGTTCGATTTTGAACAGAAATAAACTTTTCTGATCGACCGTCAAATCTTTGCAGACAATGGCAAACCTCAGAGAGTAAACAACGCCATGAAAAAAAGCTTCTTGGGGCCAAAAGAATTTTGATCACTTTAGTTTCCATTGTATAAATAAAATGTATAAATACATGAGATTCGTGCATTTTCTACTCTTATGTTAGGAACTATTCTTGCTTACCTTGTATTTGTACATGGATTATATCAATTTCAGCCACTAAACTCATAAAGTAGTTCACGTTTCCCGTGTATATGTACATGAGGTTCATGCATTTTCGACACTCATCTCATGAATTGTTCTTGTGATTCATTTATTTGTACGTGGATTTTATGAATTTTATTCACAAAAAATTTTATATACTGCTTTTCCAGGGGTTTTATGAAATAATCATGTTCCCGTGTTTTTTTATTTTGTATTTTGTACACAGATATCATGAATAGTTCATGGGACTCATGTAATTCGTTACTAAACCAAAATTCATTAAAACAATTCATGAAGATCATGAACATGTTTATCGAAGGGTCATAACGAATCGCTTAACAAATTTGATGTTTTTTGGAGAAAATAGGTTAACCCGTTATTTGTCGCCATATAGCGGTATACAAAATTTGTTTAATGTAGTGAATATTTTAGTGAAAACGATAAAATATTGACCTCAAATACCAAAATGTATTTTTTTCTTTTAAATTTAGGGCTAAAAAATTATTTATTGATTATTCCTGACTATAGTATTCTTGACTTAATTTAAAAAATGATCCAACACGTATTTGCAATGTTTCATCTCAAATCTAAAATGTCATAATGAAAACCCAGCAAAAATAAGTAATACTTTCTCTTTGGAAACAACTATCAATTTACTTGCAATAATTTTACTTACTTTCGAAATAAGAAGTTCCTGTGTTTGATTGGCTGTTATCATTACGGTAAACGTCATAAATGCAGACTCATATGTTTCGCTATCAAGTTTAAACATAAGATAGTTTTGAATATAAGAACTTTTACCAGTTCCAGTCGGTCCAACCAACAGCATTTTTTTGCGATGCTAAGAGAATAATATAATATCAATTCCAGTTAATTAAAAAAATTGTTTTATTGTGAAAAACTATTTGATAATGATTTTGCACAAATAAGCATACAAAAATCAAGAAACAATTTTACTCTTTCTCTGTCACAGACAGCTATCAAAAAACCTCTAATTCCGGTTTAAACACTGTACACAACTTTATCAACTCACGGAACAAAAATTTCCAACATAATCTGACATCTTTTTCTGTTACTTTTGCGGTTTAATCACACTGAAGCTATCAGTTATCACTGTACTTAAAGATATACAAAATAAATCTTGTCAACTGTCAGTTACGTTAATTCATAAGATTGACAAAAACCAAGTAAGTGCAAACAACTCTCTACAACTTACCTTAACATGCATTTCCAATAGATGTATATAGCGTGCTGTATCAATAGTTGGTACCTGCACGCCCATTGATGTCTCTTCAATTTCCATTTTCTTAACCAACGCCGGCCAGGACTTCCAGAAACCTTTTTGTTTGAAAACATAAACATAGTCAACCAAAAGACCCTCCATCGGAATAAACACCTCGACTTTTTCTATTTTCGCCGGTATAGGATTTTCTTCACCAGACCATATCTAAAATAAAAAATATTTTTTGTACATATCTGAAAAGAAAGAAAGCAAAACCTTCTGTTACGCACTTCTCTCAGAAAATGATCGAATTTCTCTCTGGACGTTGTGTCCAACAAACCACCTACGCCCCAAGTTATCGAAAATAATATAGCCACTTGAAAGTAAGTCACGAAAAACTTTTGATATTCCTCTGGATTTTCTTCAATAGCCTCGTCCAGCAGCATGTCGAATATATCAAAAGTTGTTGTTAAACAATTGAATTCGCCCGGATATATATGCTGTTTGCAATGCTTCCTTACAAATTCCTGACACTAAAAGGAAGCAAAATGATTAACATGAATGGTATAATTAAATATTTCACATTGCCCACCGGTTCCAAGAGCCATGAAAATAGCTCGAATACGTATGCAACATTCTCCGGTGTAGCCCATAGTGGATTACAGCTATTAAGCCATGATTTGGCAAATGATTTCCAACCTAAAGTAGCAGTTTCCATATAAATCATACCACAGCGCGATACTGTTGCTGGTGATGCCTGTGCCAAGTCCATAACTTCGAAAATCATTGACATTTCATGAGACATTGTTATAACTTCACCAGAGGTCAGACAGAGTTTCTTGTTGTCATCCAAGACAGTGTTCATGTTTTCAATCCATACAGCATCAACAGGCCCATCAAATATAACCTACATACATAAGTAGACATGTTAACATTAAAAATTATATCGTCAAAAAAAATCACTAGCATTTCTATTGGGAAAAAGCAAACTATGACAGTGTCTGTATGATAAACTCCCACTCAGAAAACGGAGATTGAGAATAAGAAAGAGACACTCGAGCTTAGAAATAGAATCTTGGATAACTCTAAAATGTATCCGATATTTCAGATACAATGTAGGGTTCAGTGAAATAACGCCCAATGAAATAACGCCCAAATAAAAAATGAAATAACGCCCAAAAAATTTCCATACAAATTTGGGTGTTATTTCATAATGAAATAAGGCCCAAAATTTTGGGCTTTATTTCATTTTATTTGGGCGTTATTTCATTTTTTATTTTGGGCTTTATTTCATTATGAAATAACACCCAAAATCAAAAATGAAATAACGCCCAAATATTTTTCATACAAATTTTGGAAGTTATTTCATTATGAAATAAGACCCAAAATATTTTTAATGATTATCTTTGAAAATATTTTGGGCGTTATTTCATTTTTGATTTGGGCGTTATTTCATTTATTTTGGGCTTTATTTCATTTTTTAATTTGGGCGTTATTTCATTTTTTAAAGCCCAAAATATTTTGGGCGTTATTTCATTGGGCGTTATTTCACTGAACCCAATGTCGGGCTCAAAAAGTACAACAAATATTCCTGCAAAGTTTTTAGTCCCTTTTTTTACTTTTTTTAAAAACAATTTTATTTTTGAATTTTTATTTATTTGTACGTTGTTTCCCTTAACTGTTTGCAACCGTCAAAACTGAACATTCATATAAAAACTTACCCATTTCCTATCTGGCGTCGGTGTCATTGCGAATTCACGAAATATTCTAGCCACCAAACCATCAGTCCATTCATAAGACACCGGATCAAAAGACCCATACAATTGATTCATTGTTATCGACTTAGGATTCATGATGCCCATGCTTACATGTTGAAAGTAGGAACTCTTAGCTGGAGCTTTCACTTTAAGAGCGGACAAAATTTTTGCCAATACTTGCAATGTTTTACTTTTACCAGCCAATGGATCGCCTACCAACATAAAACCATGCCGCACGATTATCATCTCATAGGTTTGTATAACTTTGGTTAGAAAACTCTCAGTTGGCTGTAAGTTCATCTCCTTACAGAAATGCTTAAACTCGCCTTCGATCAGACTATAATCGATTGAGGGCAGTTGAACACCCGGAAAAATATCCGATATAATACCTTCAAACAATGGCACATCAAAAGACATAAATTTTGGCAAATTTACATCGAGCAACGAACGAAGTAGCAAAATATCCTCATTTTCATATGGAAACTGCTTTTTGATATTACCGCAGGCCGAAAGCACTGTCTTTACTGCTCGCATTCCATAATCGTAGTGATTCTGCATTGACAACTGCTCGGAACAGAGACGATACGTGGTCACAATCTTCACTGCCAACTTGCGTGCATCTACAAAACCGTACGAATACAAAGAGATTTCTCCGATCATAGCATAATCCGGCACCATCATGGCGACTGAACGGAATAGAACTTTAAGATTGTCTGGCAGTTCTGAGCGTCCCGCATAGCCAGGGTTCATGGTAATACAAACATAACATGCCGGGTTCAATAACAACTCTGTGCCTTCAAACATAAATTTAACAGCTTTTGCGCGTACGGCCTGTATAATAAGCAGTATTTGTTGGGCAACAACGGACAGCACTTCAAGTTCAATGCGGTTGAATTCATCAAAACATGCCCAGGCTCCACATGATGCCAAACCTTTGAAAAATTTACCCATGGCTTTGTAGTCAAGACCATCGGAGCAATTGAAAACTTTACACTGTACGGCCAATGCTTTGGCCAAATCCTTGGTTGTCTCAGTTTTACCAGTTCCAGCTGGACCTTCAGGAGCACCATTTAAATGCAATTGATAAGCTCCAACCAACGTGCGATAACAGCGATCAGTTAAGGGAGTGATAACCAGACGATCGGAGTTTCCCAGATACTCATTAGCGTAAGGAACCGTGGCATTAATTATGCGCACTAAGCTGTCACCATTTTCCCAATAATAGCGCAATTGTGACATCCACTGAAAGTCGACTTCACTGTTTATTTTCAAACGTATTAAATCCTCCACAACATCTTTGGCATGTACATCAATCACAATAAGTGACTTGATGCTTATACGATTTAAATTCGAAATTTCTGTCGATCTAATTAAAGCAACAATATCGGTAAGATCTTTGTTAAGTTCTTTAAAAAATTCCTTGATCACCGCTTGACTACCCAATGACTTACGCAAGGCGTGATGAACATTGCTGGCCCAATGGATCTGCGATACACAAAGCACCACCATCTGTGGCCAGTGCAAGACCCATTTAAAGCGCTTTACTGTTGAATAATGTGTGTACGATAGCTCCATCTGATAACGCACTGCCTTAAGCATTTCAACTTCAACACCTGACAGCCATTTCTCAACACTTCCACCAGCAGCTGCGGTGGATACTTGTTCAACAAATTGAATTGTTTCTTTATCGCCGCTTATCATGGCTAGCACATTAAACTTTGGGTCGAAATGCAAACTATTTATGCCCTCGAAACACTTGCTCAAGTGAGGTAAAACACGCAGTGGATCCTTTGTCTCAGAGAGTATCTCCAACATTTCATCATTAGATAGAAAAAAAAATCTGGGAAAATATAAACGTTTCTTTTCCAAATAATTATTTACTCCAGTGGTGATGTCATCCAGTAGTTCCACAGCTTTAACCAGAGACTCCAACAGGCCCGGCAGTGGTGCTGTATCCATGACCGACGGTTGTCTCAAAATCATGCTCATGTTACGTGAAAAAGTTTGCTCAACTAAGCCAAACAGCCGTCCCTCTTCCGGCATTTGTGCCACAATATCCTTTGATGAGAAGATAGGCAGCAAATAAAGAAAGTTAGACTGTACTTTGCCCCATTGATCAAGTGTATCATTAACGCGCATAATTTTTTCATACCATGCCAAGACTTCATCTTCGCAAGGCTTCATAAAGGCCGAACCACGCATGGATAGCGTTTTTAAAATATGATCATCCAGTAGAGCCTGAATATCATCTAGATTCGAGAGTATCTGAACGCCTGTCTCTTTGTACGGTCCGGTGGGAAAGAAACGTGTGTCCCACTCTCTAATCATGGCGTGTAAATTATTTTGCAATTGTAATTCTTTGTTTGCACTAATGCTAATTATCTCGAATTGATCGAGTTTTTCTTCTGGAATATCTTTCATAATTTTTCGCAATGTGGTGCCAGCGTTGGGCGTAACATCAAAACCGGCTATTTCGGACATTTCCTTGAAGTGACGTTTTCTCAATGCTGGATTGCACATGATGTTTAGTATAAAAATGCCAATGGAAAAGTTTTTAATTGAAGTGATCATTGAATTGCATAGTCGAAGTGGCACGGGAATCTTGTCTGGATCAGGATCTTCAATTTGGCCCTTTATTGAAAAGAAAGAAGAAAAAAGTACGAGAAATGAACATCCAACAATGAAATTAAATATAAAATGAAAAATGTTATGTTTCTTAATTAACTGAAAAGTATTATTTGTAGAGCCAAAAAATCGTAGACCTTTTCTGACTTCGCACCATAAAAATAAGATGTTAGTGTCAATGCACCTCTTGGAAATTCCGACCATTGCACTATCTCCAGTCCCAGTGTTGTCTGTTGTCTGTTGAGCCCCTTAGAACCCCTTAATATGAATGGGGTAGAGTCTCAGGCTCAGGCGGAGTCAGTCGCTCTTAACGTTCTGAGCATATCGATTTAATCTGATCGTCTTTGGAACGATCATATTTTGGATGTGTTGAAAGAAGCGGCCAAGTGTCTGGCTTTCCTCAAACGGAACTCAATACTGCACTTCAGCTGATCTTCGCAATATTAATATCTCATATATTAGGCCGAAAATGGAGTACAATTCGTATGATATATCGTACATGGGATGTAAATGTTTCATCCTCCCTTAATTCTCTTGGGTATCAACGCAATGTTGATTACTTAGTTCCTGTATTAAAAGGCCATGAGAAGTGTTGAATTGCGGTGCACGATCTGACTCCACCAGCTTGATTATTTTCCAGATCAATTAGAGTGGCTCTAAAGCCCATTCCTACAATATTGCCTTGATGCCGAATAAAAATCGCATTACAGACACAATTTCTCCTTCGGTCGCACAATAAAATTATGGAATAATTTCCCTGCGAAGTTGTTCACCGAAAGTTTAGATTTGTGTAAATATAAAACAAATGTTCACCATGGCTATTCCAATTTTCCACCCTCCAAGTAAATTTGTACCTTTCTTCCGAAACAACACAATACTTACGTATTTATCAGGGGGCTTCTGAGCATTGGTTTGGTTGAAAAAAAATTTCCTTAAAAAAAGGTCAAGACTTACCCGAAATCGACATTCTACATTTTCAATGAGATCTTGCTTAATTTTTTGGCGATAAAATTTTTTAATCTTTAAAAATTCCTTGTAGAAATCGTCCGTAGTAGCTTCGACGAATTTCGGATCGAGATACTCAAAGGGACCATCCATCCAAACGTTATGATAGCGTAACCAATATATACATTGTCTGAAAACAGATAATCGGTTAATTTACTTTATAATCCTAGAGGGTGGAAGCTCTTTAACATATTCCATAGTCTTCATTGTTTTTGCTGAGAGTTATAATTGAGAGTTTTCCAATCAATGTATGTAAATTAATCTACAAAAATTTGACTTCAAACAATGGGGCTCAGGAAAATGTTAACACACAACTCCTCCCAACTGCTATACATATGTACTTTAATAGGTCGCCAAACGGAAACACAAACTCCTTCAGAGTATCGATCATAGGATATTGCGTTTGTTGAATTTTTAAAAGTTTCTCCTCTCGATTGATCCAAACAACATAATCATCGAATGTCTGCAATTGATCCATAAAGTTCTGTAGCAAAATATAACTGTCCAGAAACCTATACGGCTCACTCATGTCATTTACAACGTTCAACTTCGGTACAATATCATTGATATCCAGATTGAGTTTCTGCACAACCTTTTGCAAATGTTCCTCAAATGTAAACTTATAATTTTCCTGTTGCAAAGCGTTTACATTGCATATATCAAGAATTTCATGCAGCCAGGTAATAGTGGTGACTGTTAGATCAAAATGATACTTGGACATTTCAATAAAACCCACTAAATTGGTGCAAATTTTCATGCAATCCTCTATACGATCGCGCATTTCAAAAATTTTCTTCATTTTTACATGAATCATATATTCAGCACTATCCAAAAGCTCTTCGGTAGTCTTGGGTATTGCAAGAGCTCTATAACTTATGTACTCAAATTCTTGACAAATATCCTGCATGGTTCTGATATGCTGTTGCACAATTTGCTGCGTTATTAGAGCAATTTGACTTTCGGCAATCTGGCGCAATTTTCTTATGGCCGGATCATTGTTGATGACAACCATTTCGAAAAAGTCTTTCTTGGGCTCACTGCGCAGCTTATCGATAATATCAATATAGGTATAGATCTTGGCAATATAAACATCGAATTCACGTGGATCGCTAAGGAAATCTTCGAGATCATCGCGCATCTCTTGGCTATACAGGAAATAGTAATTCCTCTGGTAATATTCAACGTATTCGCGAATTGGCTCATAAGTGCGTCTTAATGTAGCACGTAGTTGCTCTAGATATTCATCTAGAAATTTCTGATTCAACTCGACCTTGAGATTTTCATGTGTGAAGATGGCAAAACACGGATCTATTTGAGACTGTATGGCCTCCATCTTAACGCCTACTGCAGCCATTTCGTTGGCGATCATAACAAACATTTCAACAATGGTATCAATGCTGGGGTTACAATCAATACCATCTCCCAGTTCGCTACACTCCAGTGTCAGTTTTAACATGGGTATACGGCGTGGATCAGCACAGACGTTAAGCAAATGGTTTAGTGAGCGTTGCTTTAGATTATTTATTTGTCGATTAATCAGTCCTTCGATGGCAAGTAATGTTCTGGGCCAAAGATTTCCCGGTAAAGCTCGTTTTCGAAATAATTTTCTAATAATACCCACAACTTTCGGATACCAAACCCAGCGTATGTATGTGTCTGTTTCTTCCATTGTAGTAAAGGCATATTTTTCAAAGGCTTTGATTGATTGAGCCACACGTCCAGCTAGACCAATTTCAATGTAAACCGAAAATCCCAAAGTCTGAGCAATATTTGTGAATGTAATCATTACATTTGGGAAGTCGATCTCGGATAAGTTCAAAATAACACGCAAGGGTAGGCGTACAATCAACAAACGACGACTAATTTTGCGTCTGTTTTCCAAAAACTTGGGATAGAGTTCCGTTCTGCCGGGAAATTTGAAATGAAAGTCCTTGGTTGGCACTTGAAAATCCTTGGGATCTTCGTCTGCAAACTCAGGATGTATCAATATATTTCTCATGCTGAAAATCTTCATTAATTTATCGTACTCTATGTTGACATCCTTCATATAAGCCTGTACCATTTCGGGATATTTGCGCTGTAGTCTTTCGGGAGCAAAACCCAATATTTTCTCTGCAGTACTACGTTGCATTTTTGGCACAATAATTTTGCGTACTTCTCGTCGTAAATTGTCCACATAGTGAGACTCCGGTAGCAAACGTAATTCTGGACTTTTACTTAAACGCTTGCGACAGATTTTCACCTTTTCACAAGCGGCCTTCTGTTTGAGTAAATTGAAGTGGCGTCTTTCATGAATGTCAGTAATATGAAATTTTAGTAGCGGATTTTTCGTATATTCTTCATTATCGTATTTCTTTAAATCCGTTGAAGGCTTGTACATGCTTTGCAGTTTCTTGCTGAACATGGTTTTTGTGATTTGTTTTTTTTTTATATATTTTTATGAATATTTTATATTTTTCAGATATTTTTTCTTAGAAAATATTTGACGATTAAAAAATATGAAGTATAAATTATGTTGATTTTGATTTGTTGAACTGACAATTGATTTCTCCTTCTTGAGTGAAAATTAACAAAATAAACAAAGCTTAACAAGCAGGTTGTTAGGTGAAACGGCAGGGTGTTTCAACATTCCTGAAGGTATAAAGTTTTAGTTGCCAGCAAGACAAGAATTTTCTGAACTCTTAAGACATAATAAAACTGTGAATTCCTTTAGTAACTAGCTGATTTTATACGGCAGGGGAAGGTTTTGTTGTGACCTTAAAATAAAAAACGTTATTGTCGATATTTGAATGTATTTTGAAATTGAAGCTTACCAAATTCTAGGCTACGACCCATAAGTAACCTTTGGATTCTTTTAAAACCTCTTCTTCTTGGTAATTTTTAACTTTCATCGACCGTCTTTAGGTGTCTCTGTTGAATGCTTTTCCGCCAGTTTTATTTAAAGTTCGTCTTAATATTTAAATAAATCGTGTCCCTAATTTTAAAAAATTTATTAAATATTGAAAACGATTTGTGAGTAGCGAGTTACATATGTTCAGTATTTTTTGCGACGAAGTTTTGTGATGTCTTTTTGTAGCATTAATTTTGATTTTGCTTAAACTTGTATAAATAAGTTGCTTGAAGGTATTTTTATAACGATTTCAAAAACATAAAATCTCTTGTTTTGTAAAACACATTTTGTTCGTACATGTCTTATGTTCGTTCAGTGAAAAAAAAAACGAATTCAAATTGTAAAGAACTTCATTCATTATTAATTTAAATTTATTTTACAAAATATAACAGTTGAAAAATTAAAAATTTATTTATTAATACATATTTTAGAGAAGTATTTATTTTATATTTTTTTTTTTTAATTTTTCATTAGAAAATAAATTGCATTATTTATATATGTACGCATAAGAATATAATTTTAAATGTACATTTTACAACGATAATATCAATTATTGTTTATAAACTTTTAACATTCGATTCGGTTTTGATTTAAATGATTCTTAACAACAAAACACATTCAAAACTCCAGACACAACAGCAGAGAATTTATTATTAATAAACAGTTTATAAAAAAATATGTTTACATATATATATGTAGTACAGAATTGCATAAGAAAACAAAAATAATACCATATTCTATCCTTTATTACAATAATACAGAGCAATGTTAAAGTCAATATGATTGCAATTTAAATATTAGTACTTTTTATTTATTTGAATATTTTTTAAATTTATTATTCATACTATGTTTCAAAATGCAAGACATAATCTTTAAGTGGCCCAGGTAAATTAAGACGATTTATATTCTGAGCCAATTTTCTATTGACTGCTTCGTAGATGGCAATGCGTGCCAACTGCTTTAAGCTGCGTGGTTTACGATACAGCGACGAGATCAACAATATTAATTTTTCTGTCTTTTTGCTTGGCACTTGGGCCACATAAAAATTGTGCAAAGATTTGAGGCAATTGTAGAGTGGATCATGTTGCATTGTCAAGAAAAACAAGTGTATGATACGCGTAAATGTTAATTCAGGATCGTTGAGTATAAATTCTTTTTTAGTTATTAAAAATACGTAATAAAATAGAATATATCTTGAATTTGTGCGAAACGAATTGCGAAAGGAGTTTTCACCGAGAACGGCTTGACGCGAGCAGGCTGCACCATCCACGTTGACGGTGACGCTGCCACCACTATTGCTATCTTCAGGTGAGCCATTGTTACCGCTATGGCATAATCCTTCGCCGTAGTTGGCAATTTCATTAGAAAAAATTGTGCTACCAGGTGTCGATTTGTTACTAAGCACAATATTGGGATCGGCTCCATATTGAATAAGAGCCAAGGTTAACTCGTGAATGCATTGCATATCCGGGCAGGTGCGCACATTTTGTACCATGTCCATGACAGCCTGCAGAATATGCTGATATGTTTGTATGCAGTCCAGACCATGCTGCAGAAGCAGTAGCAAAATGTTTTTGATAAAGTCAAAATTGGTGCGTTTTTGTGTGTCACAATTAAGCGTAAAGTTTTCACTAACTGTAAATACGAGCACATGTAGCGGGGTTAAATTAGCGCGATATGAGCAGTTTGGATTTGCGCCATGTTGTAAAAGTATGCGAATGCAGTTCAAATAACATACCTAAAGGCAAAATAATTTAAATCAACTAAATTGCATAGTCATTAAAAATATTATGTATATAAGTACCTTCATGGAGTGAGTAAAATGATGCAATTGATCTTTATTTATAAGAGGAACCAAACATACCATTATGGGCACAGAACCATCTCGGCCAACAATATTTGGATCACCTGCACCAAAAGAATCAATTAAATATTTAATTATAACTTATAGATAGCCAAACATTAGAACCAACCATCTTCCTTGATAAGCATATTTAACAACTCAAAGCACACTTCCCAATCACGCACGTGTCGGAATACACACGCCAGCGCGCTGTTTCCAGCTTGATTAATTGAACTTTTGGCACCGTTTTGCAGCAAGAAACGCACTAAGTGCAAGACATCCCATTTGCTCCATTTGTCGTAACCATACCTTAAACAATATTATATTGTTAAATCTTTTTGAATGGAAGCGTCATATCCAAGACAATTTATGTTTAAGTGTTTAAATAATGCATTTAAAAATAGATATATTTATCAAACAATAAAAGCAAAAGGAGTGAATATATTGCATTAAAAACATTACTAGATAGAAAAAGGTTTCTTTTGGCCTCTAACCTAAACAATTCAGAAGATTTGATTTGAAAAAGCTATACCGGTTTCGAAAAATAAATATTTTCATAGCACAGTAATGTTTAAACTTTGTTTAGTATACTTTCAGGCAGAGGTTGAGAAAGCGAGAACTTTATAATAACATGACTTGAGCTCGGAATAGCACACACTCCCAAAAGCATGCTTTATTAACAGACATTTTTTGCCGATTCTTTTTTATGATTTATATAGAGAAGTTTTGTTATATTCTTTTTTAGTTTTAGTTGAAAGTGAATTTTAAAATATTTCTTTTTCTAATCTTATATATAAAATAGCAAGTCGTATTTAAAAAAAAATTGCTTTCGAATCCTATTTATTGACAAATTTTTTCAAGAGACTCAAACTTTGTGTGGCTCAAAATAATAAGTGATCAATTATTAATGAAAATCATATCAAAATTGCTGATCTCCTACCTTGCTTCCTCCAAAGCATAGCGCACAATCAGTGCATGTAATGGTGTATTTCCGAGCGAATCAGGCTCATTGATCATTTCTTTACAGCCGCGTTCTAATAAGATGCGCAACGTGCTTAATGTATCTTCGGCAGATTTTCGCGCAGCAAAAATAACTATAGGATATAGTTTTATATTTGTATGTGAGCAAAAACTTGTATCAACCATCATATTATACTCACCCACATGCAACAGGGTCATTTGTTGTGTACAAGTGCGCACCGTAGTAACAGCACCATGTTGTATAAGAAGCTCTAAAAAGCGACCATCGTGTAGCACAGCCTGATGTATTGGATAATATTCGTCTTTTATCAGATTAATTTCTTCAGAACGCGTTATTACCAACTGTTGTACACAATTCCAGGCACCGCGTTCACAAGCCAAATGTAAAAGCGGTTTTTTTACTCGAAACGGTATCTGCAAATTTCATATATAAACATAAATTGTGATGCCAATGGCCAAATATTAATTATATAATACAAACCCAGGGGTCCTCCATCTTTTGTGCAAGTATATTCAACACACTGATTTGATCTCCATCTATGGCGTAGCAAACAGCATTTTGCAGTTTTGTATTGGATCTATCACAGACTCCAACATCATCATAGTTTCCATGATATTTTCCACTTTCCTCGCAATTATGCGAATGTGTTCCAGGAAAACACATGCGTGAATCTGTATCGATGCGTGCACCATGCTTCAGCAGTACTTCAACGCACTCTTCGTAACCCTTGAGGCAGGCAATATGCAGTGGCAGTGAGCATGGGCTGCGATTGACATCCGGTCGATGTCGATGCAGTAGCCACTTGGTGAGGTCTATGTGGTTCAAGCCAACACTGCGTTGCAATATATTGAAGCCACAATCATCATGAATAATCAAAATATTTTCATTCTAAAAATGTAAGCATGCAAATAAATTCATTAAGCTCCACACAAAATTAAAATAAATCACCTTTGGAATTTGCAGCAAGAGGCTTTCCAATGTTTGTATTGAAATTTTAGGATTCGCACGCAATATCTCGAAAATGGTTTGTATTTTCTCCTCAGTTGCTTTTGAAACTTTATGGCCGTCACGATGTGATAGAAGCGCTGATCCAGAACGGAAAACCTGACTCACAGAGCCTCCCATGCTGTTTCAAGACAGCAGCATTTCTGCTAAATTTCAAAAATTAGGCAATATCCAGCACTGAGATGCTTAAATCTCATTCCTTTTGATGTGCATAAATCAATAGGATACAAATGAAGAGAATGTTGATAGTCGCAGTGGAAAAGCAGTTCCAGATTGGATAATCACTTGACTTGCACCTTGTTTACAAATAGTCTTTGCTTCGTCGATTAAACTTGTAAAAATTAAAAAATAAACTAAAATCATTTTCCAATATCCATGTCAAGCACTTCCTGATACACACCAAAACGAAGTTTTCAATATTTTTCGCAGCTGGTAACGAATACTACTTATATTAATCAATTTAGGATTTAGTCGTGGGTGTATGTTCAGTCAGTATTAAAAATATAAATATGTTGATCGTTGTTGCCACATATATAAAAAATATCTAAATTGAGGAGCTCAAGAGCAAAATAGTTAGGGATTTCACAAGCTGTCGAATTGTTTCAGTGTGTTATTTTTCACAACAGTTTGGAAATTGTTGTTGTTAGCTTCCACATAAAACTGATTTACGACAATACAATGGCGATTGAAATTTTAACTTTTTGTAATATTTCACTAGTGATGTTTTTGTTACGAGTTTGTCGCGTACATTTCATCAGTTTTAAATTATTAAAATTATTAATTTACATATATTATGAAATTATAAAATTATATATATTAGTTATTTTATTATTTCTTTTCGTTAGTCACCTAATTTGTATGCAGTCAGCTTCATAAATACGACATACATCAAAGAATACTTTTAGGGAATACAACTATTGCATTTTTTATAAAAACGCAATGTGACACACGATAATATGAGAACTTGTAAAAACCCTAAATGTAATGTTTTTGGCTTCCATATGAAACTATTTTAGGACAAAACAATCGCGTTTGATATGTTAACTGCTTGTCGTATTTCACAAGTGTTGTTCCTTAGTGAGTTAGCTATTACGGAGTATATATCGCACACTAAATATAAAACAGCCACAACTCAAAACACATTACTTTTCAGGAGAAACTAAAAATAAAACTCTTTGGTTAAAACTGCAGAATAAATGCAATTTTCATTTAAGCACACAAGCTTCATTCTTCCAGGTAATGAAGAAAATAATGAAATAGATGGTGAGAAATGTGTTTTTTGAATTGATTTATATCAAAAATTGTATATAAAAAAATTTTGAGTTGTGACTGTTTTATATTTAGTGTGCGATATCATAACTAGGGCTCACTCTAAAAAATCACAAATTGTTCTAAAATAAAACCCTAAAATATGCTCTAAAAATAGTTAAAATATGCAATCAAAAATATTTTTTATTGTAAAATTTTACTATCAGAACAAAAATAAATAAAAACAATTTATTTTAAAATAGTTCATAAATTGATTAAAAATTAATTTATAAAAAACAACAAACAATATTAAATAAACATAAGTTTAAGTAAAATAATGGAAGTTAAGTAAATGCATATGTACTTGAGATCAATATTTATTTATTGCCATATTGGCGTAGACAACAACATTTTTTTTTCAAATAGAAAACTTTCCCGATTGCGTCTTAAGAAGTTTTTGTGCATGGAAAAGATCACTGCACATCAACAGTATATTTAAAGGCACACAATTCGTTTACAGTATAATTCGTTTAAGAAATTTTATTTAACTCCAAAATATCCGCAACTTTGACTAACTATTTCAAGAAAACTTTTGTTTTTTAGAACAAAATTTGATTTTCAATAATTTTGTGCCCAGTTGGTATATGATTTGATTTTTCATAAAAGTCTATAATTGGTATATACAAAAATCAATGGATATTTAGGAAAATGCAAGTTTAAAAGTTTTTTAATGATTTGAATCGATGTATTCGTTGTTAATAATAATATTAAATAAGCAAAAACCATATTCATTGTAAAATAAACATAAATATGCAAAAACAAAAATTTTAGAAAATGCAAAATCATGCATTATTGCAAAATTTGTAAAAATATACACTCACAATTATTAAATGCCATTTTACAGTTAATTTCGTAATTCGTAAAGATAATTTAACTATTTCCATATTAAGATGTCCAGTAAAAACATGAGAATCCGAGCCCTAATCCTAACTGTTTTCCCTAAATAAGTGCGTTGACCGGAGAAATTTTTTCTAAAGAAAATTACTGTTAGCCGTTTTTTTTATTTTGGGTTTGTTAATGCCTATATGGCACTGGCTTCTTTTAATATTTTTCAGCGCTTTAATTGTAAGTTAAAAGCAGTAAGACAAATGCTCACTTTAATTTTCCGTTTATGACTTTTCCGTTATGACTGCCTACGCTGTATGTGCAATCGAGCGAATCAAGCTCTAAAAAATACAAAAATTTTTTACTTTTTCTGCTTCTACCAGCTGAAAACCACGAAAAGTCACTGTGAATACCTTGTTACAGCAGAAGGAAGAACAAGATAAATATTTTGTAAAGCAGACATTCTGCATTTTTACCGTTGTACCTTTTAATGCTGTTTTTGCATTTCAAGTGGTTGCCTCTAAATGTTTTCAATAGAAATAAAAAATAATTGCGCTGCACGAGCTCGTAATTATTTTTAAATAATTCTGACAAGTTGTAAATTTTTGACACAAAATAAATTATATTTTTGTCGCAATAGCTGTTAAATTTTCCACACAATTTTCTACAGTCATCCCATTCACACAAGTCATTGCTGTCCCTTTAATCCCCTGCTTGTTTTAAGATCTGAAATCAAGCCAGTGTCATAAGGGAAAGTTAATTTTAGATTTTAATTTTTTTTTTTAAATTTAAGTTTGTTTTCTTTTCGACTTCTATTATCATTAAATTTAAACTTTAGCATTATAGGTATAACTTTATAACTTTTATTGTTTTGTAATTGGCCCTAGCTAGCTTTTAAATTACTTTGAATTCATATAAAATAAAAATAAAATAAATATAATTCTGTGTCGATAAGGAATAACCGCTAAAGTCGAGTTAGGACAAACTGAGGTACTAACTTTCATCGCGATTTTTCGCAACTAAAAACACTAGTACGCACATTTTTATGGTTGTAACTTGAAAATTTTATGTTTGAGGCCATCAAGTCTAAACAGCAAAAGTCAGGGTGCCCCTGTATTAGGTAGCAATTTTAATTTTAAAAATGCTATCCTGAAATATTTGAAATGAGTTTAGCTGTTATTCCTTGTCGACACAGAATTATTTAATTCAAATCTAATAAAGGTTTGAGTAAATATTTTCCATAATTTTAAAGTGTTCGCAATAAAAACTATAAGTTATGGAACTTGATCACATACCATTTTTAATAATAAATTCCATTATGCAATTTGGTAGTAACTACGAATAAGACCCATGTTACATTGATCAAGACTTGAAATCAAGTCTGTGAGCTTGTAGATATTGTACCGTCAATTTTTCGTGTTTCTTTTGTTCTTTTCTCATTTTTGGCAGAGCTGCACTCTCAAAAAAAAATTGTTATAAAAAAAAATTGGTTAAAATAGCATTAACAATAGCAATTGTTGAATTCTGGTTAGAAGTAACAATCGAAATTGTACAATTTTCGTAATTACATTTTGATGGTAGACTTGTAATTTATGAATGTAAATGTCAAAACATAATGTCAAAAATGTTTTAACGTAAAAAATTAAGTGTCAAAAATCAAATGTCAAAAATCAAACGTCAAAAACTAAACGTCAAAAACTAAACGTCAAAAATTTAATGTCAAAAATTAAATGTCAAAATTTAAACGTCAAAAATTTTAATTTTTCTGTAAAAAAGTCTTACATTTAAAATACGAATTTTATTTGATTATATTTCACAATTATTTTAGCAGGCATTTTTGTTTTATTCAAAAAAAAAAAAAAAAACAAAAACAAATTGGCCATTTCAGCCCTTGAAAGGACTTTGACCGAGCTTCTTATGATCAATTGTGTTGTGTGTGTTATTAAATGTTTGCACACAATTGACCGAGAACTGGACCTACATGTTTTATGCCGACTCCGAACGGCTCATGTTCTCAAGAAGCTTTACATGGCATTATTTACTCTCTGAGGTTTGCCATTGTCTGCAGAGAGGTGGTGACCGATCAGAAAAATTTTTTATTGAAAAAAACTTTTCGCCGCGGCTGGGGATCGAACCCGGGCTCCAAGCATGCTAAGCCACACACTTAACCTGCATGCCATGGTCACCACTTTTGTTTTATTCAGGTTTTTTAATAAACTTGGCTGGTTGAAAGCAGTTTTTGCTTCAGTCTTTCGTTGCTTTCGTCTACCTCTTCTGTGGAAAAACTTGTTGGATAATCTGCTTTAATAAATTAAATTTTCTTATAAAAATAAGACGCACCCTTAATATTCAAAATCAAGATCTTCATCCAATTTCTCTTCATCCATTTCTTAAGAAAATATCTGCACGGAAAAGTCTTGATATTGCGTCATAGAGTGACGTCTGTAAAATCTCCAAAGAATAGTTTAGATTAAGAATCATGGTTTAACATCAAAGCACCGAACATGAAATATGAATAGACACCATCAAATATTTCAGCTTAATGATATAAAATGTAATCATTATTGAATTTTTAAAAAAAAACAATAAAATTTCAATTTTCTTTTTTTTTAATTGCAGTTTAAATTTTTTCAACAAACAATTGAATTGTTGAAACAACAATAAATTTAACAATATTACAATAAGAATTGTCAATCTTTGAAAAGAAAAAATTAAAACTCAAAATCAAAGGAAAATTTTATCATGGAAATTGTTAAATATATTAACAATTGAAATTGTTGAATTTTAACAATAGTTTTGGGAGAGTGTGCTATAAATTTATGCTATTTCATTTATGCATAGCATTTTTTTTTTGTATTGTTATTATTTTATGTTGAAGAATTCATTATTTGTTGTTTTTAAGCTAAAACAATTTTTTATTTGCTTTAATTTACTGTTTTTTGATTTTTTAGCAAACAAGCAAAGAGGAAAAGGGCAGATTACGATTTCCAGGGCACCGCAATTTAACGATGGATTCGAAGAGTACTCTTAATAAAAATAAGAATAGCCAAAGGAAATGTTGATTTATCGATTTGTCTTCAAATTATCGATTTAAAAATTTTTTTTTGCTATAAGGTCTATGAAAAAAATATTCTTTATATATTCTTAATATATAACCGATATTAATGATTAAGGTATTATTTAAAAGGTTATATATAAGGCTTTTAGAAAAATTTTAAATTAATGAAATCTGTTGAGTACTTTGTATTTTATAGGTATTTTTATCCAAAAAAAAATATTTTCTGACATAAAACCGCTATTTTCTTACAAATTACCGTTATTACTATGAATTATAAAGAATAAATTATTAAAGCTTAAAAATTTATCTTTCATTTGGTATATATATTAAATTTAATATATATAATTTATTTGTCATTTGTTGTGTTTTTATGAAACAATGATACGTCCTTGTACGGAAAATTGCTTATTTCACTCATATTTACCTTAGATGTTTTGCTTTCTTACTCCATATTTTCGAATATCGCCATTACAATAAACAATTGTTTTTAAGGCAACAATGTAGCTACAATATTTATATAAATTAACGGGATTTTCAAGTCAGTGAAAAAATTTGTAATTTTTAGTCGATCAGTTAATACAAAAAAATATACATATTTTTGTCTATTGAAAAAAAGGTACAACTTTCAACTTTTCAAAAAATATATACTTTTAGTATCTTAACAACGTAAATTTTTTAAGAAAGGAACGGTTCTTTAAATTAAAAAATTCAAATCTGATATTTATTCGCTTATAAATTTTAAAACATTTTTGAAATTATATTTGTATTATATATCGTTGAAAAGGCATTTAATAACCTTTCGAATAGCATGTCAATCTTTAAGATTCATTGGATATTGGCAAAGTTATAGAACATTTTTTGAACATATTTTTAACAAAGAAAACACTTGGAAATTTTAAATTTTATGTCAAACAAAAGGCCTAACTGCAAGCTTTTCAAAATCAATATATTTTTAGTAACTTAATAACGTCAATTTTTTTTTTTGTTGTTCTCTACCAGAAACCATCTTCAAATCGCGGCGCCCCGGAAATCTTATTCGTGCCGAAGAAATAAACTTGGATTCAATTCTTGAAGATTGTAAAAGGTTTCGTCAAGTCAAAAAAAAAACAATAAAAAAACTTGATTTCAAGTCTTGATCAACGTAAAAGGGGTCTAATAGTACGTTTACATATGGAGGTTAAATCGATATTAAGCCTTTTTAGGAGATTAACTCGCTAATCTTGTTGAATTTGTCGAGATTAGACATACAAAAGTTAATCTCCTCAGAACGAGATTAAAAATTAATCTACTTGCTAATCTCCTCAAAAAGGTTTGCAACGCTGTGAGTAGCGATAATTCCTTAAAAAACTACTACCCTTTAAAGAAGCAAGAAAACGAAATTTCAAACAATTTCTTATATAGAATTTATGTATTTTGCTGCGGCAAAGATTTTTTTGTTTATACTATCGCAAATTTCTGAAAATCATTGAAAATTCGAGCTTAATCTATTGCTCTTATGTAAACATGTAAACATAGCTTAATCTCAATATGTAAACATAGTATAAGTCATGGTAGAAGAACAAGGTAGGCGCATATTGGAGATGTGCGCTAGATGTCAAAATCAGCTGTTCGAATTTGAGTTGTTCTAATTGTTGTTGTTGCCTTTTCGTTTGAAACTTATAGCACTCACAGTATTGTTTGTGTAAAAAGACATTTGAGCAACCATATTAATATGAGCCTACCTGATTATTCTATCATGGTATAAGTAAGTAAGTCCCTGGTTAACTCTGCATGTAAACGCTATGTGTGATATGACTGCATAGATATCAACCAAAATTCACACACGAAATCACTAAATCACACAACATATATATAAAAATCACTCGTGTGACACTCACAGCAATAAAAATCACGCACATAGAAAAAAAATCACACACAGAACAGAAAATCTCGCAAAATTCACACACAGAACAGAAAATCACTCAGAAGCAATTCCAATTTTACAGCATAAAAGAGCAATTAATGCCATACAATATTACATATACTGAGATATTCTGTTAGTTGGTGATATTAGTAAAAGTTTATTGTTAAAAATTTATTAATATATTATTTACTAGATCTAAATTATGAAGATATGAAATTTTTAGTAATTCAATATTATATATATCAGTGGAACTAATTTAAATTGACTGAATTTGTTATTTAAACTTAATATTAACTTTTTAAAAGTTTAAACTTTATGCCTGCGTTAGAAAATTTGGCATAATTGAAGAATAATGGAAATGCAAAATTTGTATTTTTTTACATGTAATTATATGGATTTGGGGCTCCTAAGTTCGATTCTGAAAAAATTAAGAGTAACTCTCAAGTGGTTTAGAAGTTATAGGGATCAAAAGTTGAAAAATTACTACACATTTGCCTGTTTTTCGATTTTTTTTTAATAAAATTTAAGCAATATGGGTAGGAAGAGGTCATACCATGACCTATTCAGTTAGGTATTAATTATAAAAAATCCATTTATTGCTAACTATCCAAAAATGAAAATCGCACGATTTTTTATAACAATTTTTCGCCTGCGGCGCTTTTTTTCGTCTCAATATACTATATGTAAGTGTACAACAAACTTGAAAAGTACTTGCATTAATTGTCAAAATATAAAACTTTATATATTGTGCACACTTGACTTCACCCTTTTACGAAATAACAATAAATAACACACTTCTATGAAAACATTTATTTTTCTAGTCTCAAAGACAAACACTTCAAAAGGACAACCAAAATTAGCACACCTCAAATTCTTTGAGTACAAAAACAGTTATATCATCCAAAATAATGCATAGATTTTTATGATTGAATGCTCATTAAAAAGGTTTTAGCATAACCTTTCTTTTGATATCCATTACGTTTACTTATGTTCGAAAACAACAACAAAAAACACAGGTTTTTAAGCCCATTTTCATAAACGTTGACCCCTATAACTTCTAAACCACTTGATTTTTAACGCTTTTTAACGCTTAATTTTTTCACCATTCAATTTGTTAGCTCAAAACACGCATTTTAAAAAAAAAAAAAAGAAACAAGACCATTTCCACTATTCTTCAATTGTTCCGAAAATTTTATTTACAGTGTTGGGTTTGTTCGTTAATATACGTGTTTTCGCATTTACTTGAACGCACTCTTCAACAATAAAGTGTGTGATTAAAAAAATCACGCATGAGTGAAAAATCACTCGCTTCATTTCAGAAATCACACATAGTCACACGAAATTGGCATCTATGTATGACTGTTAGTCTGTGTTATTGTGAATTGTCTTAAGCAAACTTGGTAGCACTTTATACCGTCAATTCTATTGTGACAAATGTATTCGCTTTCACGCAAAACATTTGTTTGCTTCTTTATATAAATACTTTAATTAAATTCATCATTACAATGGCATCTGGTTTGGAGGGATATATCAATCACACAGTATCTATAATAACAGCTGATGGCAGAAATTTTATCGGCACACTTAAAGGCTTCGATCAGACTGTAAACATTATATTGGATGAATCGCATGAGCGAGTTTTTTCTACCAGCGCCGGCATTGAGCAAATCGTACTTGGTCTACACATAATACGCGGTGATAACATCGCAGTTATTGGACAAATTGATGAAGCTATCGACGCTCGCCTGGATTTTAGTAACATACGCGGTGAACCACTGGGACCCGTAGTACACTAAATCGTATACATAAGGAATGAAAATAAATTAACTATACAATTTTAATTAATTTTTTTATTCTGATATATAAAAGGATACTTTACGGCATTCCAGAGTGTCCAGATTGACGACTGCAACACATTGTGTTTTTGAAAACGATGGCACACAAACAATTCGTGTGCGCTGACCGGCAGAACCCACGTGCAGGTCAGTCTGAAACTCGTCACAGTTGCCAACGAAGTAAACATGTGGGCACTGCGACATTATAAAAGGATCACTGTCAACATAAGGATAACACCCCAGAGTATCTGGAGAAGTGGGTGCAATATGACTCCAAATAAGTGTAGAGCGCAACGCTTCTATTGGATCGGAAATAAGTGTGGTGCGCAGAATATCTTTAACATTCTGTCCAGAGCAGCCAACAATCATGATGTCGTCAACTTCACAGGCATGTGGATTGGTAACGCGACTGAAGGACGAGTTTGCAGATGCCTGTGGAAACATGCATTGATGGAACGGTTGTTGTGGTAGCATAAAATTAGCAGGGTCAAATTCACCCGGCATAACGTCTACGGGAATGGTCTTAGACCAGTTCGCAAACCAGTGATCTAATTCACGCACTGCTTCTAAAGTGTTGCTGAGTTCAACAGCATTGCGTGTTTGTAATGAGACAACTTTCAATTCGCTTGTTGAACGCACTGAATTTCCTGCCACAATAAGACGCACCAACTGATTGCTTTTGTTGCCACTGGAGACTAAATTCCCACTTAGCCAATGTTGGAATAGATTCAGCGAGTCTGCAAAATTATGACATTCTGTTTGGTCAAGACCAGCCATTAACACTAAATGGCGTTGTTGTCCTGTTTCGGTATTCGCATTTATTAACTTTTGTGGTCCGCTTTCGTAATAGATAAGATCCTCCACTTCAAATCGTCCATCCTCTTCTATAGTTCCTAATACAGCACAAACGACACCCGTAGCCATAGTGCGAGCATCAACCTTGCCATAGAGACGAACACGTTGTAGTTCATCCTCTAATATGAGCTTATCTTCGGGGTCAGCATAATGTTGGCGCTGAGGTTGTGGCGCCAACTGATTCTCCTCCGAAATCTCGCGCAATATGCTTGGCTTGTAGGCTTGATGTTTAAATACAGTGCCTATTAAAATACAAGTCTCATTGGACTCTTCGCGTAGTTCGCACAGTTTCAAAATTGGATATTTATCGTTCCATTTCTGCTGAGCCTTGGTGGTTAGAAGCTTAGTCATTTCAGCCAACCGAAAAGCATAAAGATGTGAAAATTGTTTCTGATAATCACATGATTTGACAATAAATTTATTGGACAAATTGATGTACCCCGTTTCTAAGCGGCAACACTCGTTTTTCGACATGTTTGATCTTATAGAAAAAATTAAATTCTATGAACTATCGAGCGCCTTAAAAACAACGCAAAACTGACAAGTTGTAACCACATCACAATAATATAGAATTCACAATTAGTTTGAAGTGACAAGCCGGTCACAGTGAGCATATAAAACTAATAAAGCCTTTTACACACTTCTCAAACTAGAGAACTTTTTAAATTATCTTTATCTTTTATCTAGATAAAACCTCGGTTTTATTTGACTTAAGCCCGCACTTAAAAACTGCCCCTAAGAGCGTTCTGAGTTATAACTAGTGTCCGACCGAAACCAAAATTTTGGCTGAAACCGAAATTCGGATATTTTTGTAATATTCGGCCGAAACCGAAACTGAATGTCTACACTTTTTAATAAACATTTTATTTTTTTTTAATTTTTTGTTAAAAGCTTGAAAAAACATAACTATTCAAAGAGATTATAATAACGTATACATACGATAAATATTCTTTGAATATTAAAGTTCAACTTTAAAATAATAAATAAAAAGATAATTTTTAATACCGCTTTAAGAAACTTTTTAGTATTTAAATATCTTAATATTATAGTCTAAAGAAAGAGCTTGGCTACATTTCCAATACATTTTTCGTTCTGTGCTGGGCTAAACTCACACGGTCAATCAAATGACTGTGAGTTTCACGTTTTTGTTCTACTTAACACCATTGATGAAAGAAATAAAAATTTTGATGAGAGCGAACTCACATCTACGATTGAAATATATGAAAGAACCGAATTAGTAGTGTCCGACCAAATATTCGGTTTCGGCCATATTGATGCCATATTGATTGATGACTTATGAATTTAACTTTTAAAAAAAAATTATAAATTAGAGGGTGATCAAATCATCATTTGTAAAAAAACCAATTTATATAAAAAAAACGTTACTTTTGAGGGCTATTCAACTAGTAAAATGGCCATGCAATTTTTCGATACTATTTTTATAGTACGACTTCTGCTTCGCCTCAAAATAGTCCTCAGTTTTAGTCATAGCTATGTCATTAGTGCTGAATTTTTTCCAACGAACATTTTTTTTAAGACTATGAACACGAAATATTGGATGGAGATGCAATTCGTAGCCTAATTCTTACAATTTTTCCATCGTTTTCATTGACTTACGACACGGTGCATGAAACGACACTTTTTCTTCTTAAAACGCTGCAATAAATTATTGTCTGTCTAGACGCCCTGTTATAGAAACGTGTGATATTCTGTCACATTCGTACGCAAGAAATTTAAACCGTACCCAATATTTAGTCCTCTTCCTCACTACATCAGCTATAACGAAAATATGAGTTAGTTCAGACTACCAATACTTTGTATTATAAAATTGTAAAGACATATGATGGATATAGCCACCACCGTCCTTAAAAAAATCGGGGTCTTCACTTTTTTTGAAATTTGAAATAAACTTTATTCATTTGAGTGTAGCTCGCAAACTATAGATCGGACAGAGACGAAAGTCGAAGGAGACAAAGGCCATTCACTCAGCTTGACTCATATCAGGATTTTTGGAAACCCAAGCGAAAATTGCGTACTTGATAGACACGTCTATGAGTGTTCTCTGACTCGCATATGCAATTTTATGCAATCCGTTAAGTTTGCTGCATCTTCACTTTCTTACATGCATCAAAGAAAAACAGATATATAACAAGTAGGTTCGTTTGTGTTAGTTAGCTACAATACATTCATTAATGTGTTGGAGTTTTGGCAAGACTTGTCTTGCAGGGTAGCTTTTAAGCCGCGTTTCCATGCAATCTTCTACGATCTCCCACAATCACTTTTTTTGTAAGACAGAATGAGCATGCGAACCCTATCTTATGGGATTGGCTAATGTAAGTGTGAAACAGGCATAAATTTTCTATTTTTATAGCATGTGATATCCTCTGTGATTTCATGAGATACTAGAAGATAGAAAAAGTTCAAAATTTTGAACTTTTACCATAAAAGTGTATCACATGCTATAAAATTTTACAACAGTTCTTATAGTTGCATGACATTTTTTATTTTGTATGACATTTCTAAAAATCTTAATATTAAAAATTTCACAGACAAACAGCTTGAAATTGTAGAGAGTAAATTTGTAACTGTTCCTTTCCACGTTAAAAGCTAAACTTTCCTTTTCCCGCTAGGTCGTCGTCGCTCTAAGGAACAGAAGGTGTTCGATATCAAAGCAAAAATTGCTCAACTTCTTGCTGTCATGCAAGAACTGACTCGATGTGTTTGCCACAATGCAGTTGCACAGACGCCAGTTTAATGCTACGCATGAACGATACACCGCCACTGCTGCAAGGAGCTGGTGGCGGTCCAGGAGCTTCCTCGCCCATGTAAACCGTTATAAATGCGGGCGCAGCAGCAGCTGGTGAACAGCAAACGTGCATATACGGAGGTCATCCACATAATGCAAATGTCAACAATGCTACCAGCGCTAACAGAATACGTGGTGTTTTCTGCGGCACTACAACATCAGCAACAATAAAATCAACAACAGCAGCAATGCGCTGGCATCGTATCCATTTCGGTTGCAACACCATTGGCAACACTTCGAAATTGGCTCTTCGAAATTAAATTCCAATGCCACGGTCTACACTCCGAAAGGTGGCGGCTCAAGCAATGGTGGCGATGTTAACGTTTGACAAAATAATGAAAATCATTAATAACGACGTTAAGTTTGAGATTATTGTTTTTATAATTCAAGCAATTTATGAAAACAACAACAATTAAATAACTAAAAATATATTTCCGTTTGAATTGAACTGAACTGTATTCCAAGCTGCCTTATGACGGCTTCTGGTAACATCTTCCTCTTTTTGTTTTTGTTCCGGCTTTGTTTCCACTGGAGTTCCTTATTTTATTCGATATTTTGAACAACACATGTTGGCACTTGAAAAATAATTGAATTTATTCTTTGTTTACTAATTTCCCATTTGTCAAACATTTATAGCAAAATGTACATATATGCATCTCGCTCTTTATAGCAAGTGTTTTGTGATATGGGATAGGATAAGATACTGGAAGATCACATGGAAACGCGGCATTAATCGAGTGTTAGTTCGCTGCACCCACTTTGCACTAAGCATTCGCTGTTTTGTGTAGTGTAGGCAGACTTTTTCGAAAATTAACTGGCAGCACTTCAGCTGCCAAACTTGACAACGATATATTTGACATTTTCCGATCAGCTGTGAATCTTTGGTTAGTTTTTACTGAGGAAATTATTGAATAAGTTATTTAAAAATAAATAGATAATAATGCTGCGAAGACTTACAAAAATATCCGTAACAAATTTAGCACAGCGTCCATGCCCAAATAATTTTATGGCAAGACAACAGCAATTTTATGCATCAACTGCAGCAACGACAGACACGCCGAAGGAAAAATGGGATTTGTATGCTGGTGTCCTAGTTGAACGCCTGCCAGTCGTTTCGAAAACGCTCAATGAATTAGAACGCAACTTTCAAGAACATCTTTGGCAAGTTGAATTTGAAAAGAGTTTAAAGTCTAATCACGAACTGCAGCATGAACGTGATTTGCGCCAAGCAGAGCTCATCAAGGCTGGCAAAATCGAGATTGATCTCGATGAAGCATCTTCAAAACAAACAGCACAGGATTCACACGACGCTTACAAGGACGAACTTCAAAAGTTTCAAGTTGCCTCACGCACAACCATAGATGATGAAGCAAACAATTTTGCATCGAATAATCGCAAACTTGAGGACACACTGTATTTATTGGTCGAGCACAAGTTGGGCAACAAAACGCATCTATTGCTACCACAAGGTCTTCGTTTGGATGGTGAAACAATGCGTCAGGCTGCAGAACGTGTGCTACGTGAACGCTGTGGTGATAGCATAAATGTACAATTTTACGGCAACGCTCCATGTGGATTTTACAAGTACAAATATCCAGTTAACTTGCGTAACGAGACTGCAGCAATTGGTGCCAAAGTGTTTTTTTATCGGGCATCTCTGAAAAAAGGCAACGTTGATGCAAAAATAACAAAGAATTTTCAATGGTTAGAAAAGGCCGTTCTTGGGGAAAAATTACAGAATACAGCTTATACCGAAAGTGTTCAAAAATTTTTGTTGTAAATTATGAAAAGTGTACGCTATAGTTATGGAATAAAACTATGCATGCTAATGACACATGCTTTTTAAGTATTTTAGTTTTTAATTAAGACTTATTTAAACATATCAATGTTTTTTCTTATACTCGAATATTTTATCACCAAAATAGGAGGAACAAGAACATCGAAAAATGTTAACATATATCTTGAATCTTGAACTTTATAATTTGATTATTAACTTCAATAATTTGATTATAATTTAACTTTATAAAAGAAAACAATTTTCTTCACCAAAACCACAACTTGTTGGTTTCTCTAAGAGAAAAAGGGGATGGTCCTCTGGATGCTTAAGATTCATAATTGGACCCAATAGGTAACGCTGCGGACGGGTTCAAGAAAATTTGTTTTTAAAAATTTTGTTCGCATACCAGAGCACTGACGTTGAATTATGTGGGTTCGCTCATTTCCAGCAAGTATTTGGAAGTCTGTTTTCTTGAAAATCGCTTTAACTAGTCTTTTTCGATTCTACTTGATGAGCACCAAAATAAAATACATTGCCTGAGTGGAAGCATATTTTGCTCCGTTAAACGATCAAAACCCGAATGCATGTTTTCAACGCAACTAGATTAGGATATTAAACAAAAATTATGCAGAATCACATTTTGATCTCTTATCTTGTTCGACTCTGCTTGACGACCTGCAAAACTTGTCGTATGCGGAAACATATTTTGCTCCGCTGAAATGACTCGAAAACAAGTGGTATTTTAATCATATTTTCGATTTTTTAGATAAAATAACGACTCGAAAAAAAACTCTTCAAGAATAGTCACATGTAGGGCACCATTTTCTAACGAGCAGTATTTTTTGATCAGAAAATGAGCGCGCATTCAAATGTCTCTATCGCGGAGGGGAGTTGAAAACGACTCATATGTTAAAAAATTTGATAAAATGTTAGCTAGTACAATTTAAATCAAAAAAACTTTAAATTAAATTTTCCGAAAATTCTAGTGGTTAACGCCTTTCACTATACTTGCTTCACAAAATCAGTTATTTTCATATTGTTTTGTGTTTTTAACTTTAAGATAATCTGTCAAAGCTTGTGCTCCAGTTAATGGAGTTTTTTAAAAACCCCCACTCCCATTTAATAAAATACACTTCAATTATAATTTATTTGACATGCATCATCAAAATTTTTTATTATTATTATTTTGAAATATATATATAATCATATTTTCATATATAATTTACTAATAAGTAGATAGGTGTAAATATATTATTTTTTTTTTTTTAATTTATAACTTTGAATTGATTTGAATTCATGTTTTCACGTTTTAAAGAATATTTGTATTTGCATTAAGAAATAAGCAAATTTGATTCAAAGTATTAAATATTTATTTTGTTGTTATAAATATTGAATAAAAGCCTGGCTATAAGTAATAAATTAATGGATAAGCCTATGTATGCATCTCTTGGCGTAGCAGCTGCGTGAATATATATAATTATATATTTTCATGATTTGTTAAGAAAGAAAACATTTTCAATGGCGATTAATCGATCGTATTATTGGTATGTATTTGAAAGCGAATTTGATTCACAAACAGTTCATTTATGTTTTTAACTTTGTTTTTTTTTTTAATTTTTGTATATGTAGGTCAAAGGTATGGTTTTTAATGTTTTCTTATAAGATTTATTATTCAAATAAGTTCGTTATATTTAAACACTTGTACGAGATTTCTTCAATTTTAAATTGATTTTTTCTTTTCAACAAATACATACATATATGTATATTATAAAATTTCCCTACTTTGTTTGTTGTGTTTGCAGGTTCTCTAAACAATCACTGTCAGTCAGTGTCAGTGTCGCAAAACATTTATATATGCATTTATAGAGTTTACTGTAAACAACAAATATTTTGTTTAGTTGGACTAACATTTAGTTATTTGATTATTTTTCGATTTAATATACTTTTATGTTGAACAAGTAAGAAAGGCTACAAGTACAAGAATTTAATTTGCAATAAAAATAAATGCGCATTATAAATGTCTGCGTAATTCTGCTTTAATTGCAGCAATGAATGCTGTCTTACATAAGTGTTTTCTCTGTTTGTGTGTTGTGTTGAATTTTATTTGTATTGTTTTGTGTTTGTATGTTGTACGAGTGTGATTTTCACTCTGCAGTGTAAATAATATTGCGTGTTTTTCTTTTTTCTTATTAATAAATTTGTTATAAAAATTAAAATGTTCTCCAGTTAATCTAAGATCCACTGCTGTGGGCTGCCTTTAGATTAACATACATCATCTTGTAATATAATAATATATAGTCACTTAATCTAGTATTTAATATTATTTCAAAATAAAAGCGAATTTAATTAATCAAATGAAGACGACAGATTGAATTCTTAGTAAATTAAAGAACACTGGTTTACGGAAACGACTTAGATGATAACTGCTTAGTTTTGGAAAAGTGTTCGCGTGAACTCAATATAGTCGAGTGCATCCTTGATGGATTGCCCGGAACGTGGTTCAGCATATGGTTTCATACGTTGTACACAATAGTCGGCCATATCCTTGGTAAGGTTCTATGGAAGATAGAAAAAAAACATAGTTTTAGAATTCGAGGTTCTCAGTGAAGGCGAATATTTCGGTAAACATTGTGGATTGATTCTTTTTTTTTTCAATTCTTAATAACGAAAACGTACTTTTTCTTCCAAAAAGTTACATACGTAATAGTTTAAAAAAGAAACAAGTAGATTCACTGAACTTACACAATAGAGTTCTTCCTTTGTAACGTAGGGACGATCGGAGGCAGTGATTGCGCGGAAGGCATTTTCGATCTCTTCGTAGGATTGCACATTTTCGGTTTCCTTTGATATCATGAATGCAATATATTCCTGCAACGAGACGTATCCATCGCGATTAGGATCGACAACATCAAGAATTGCTTCGAATTCGGGATCGGGTTGACCTTCCTCCACCATGGGCAAATCATAGCCAAGTGCACGCAGACACGATTTGAATTCCTGATGATTAAGTTTACCGCTCTTGTCTTTGTCGAAATGTTTGAACATCATCGAGAATTCTTTGAGTGAATCTTCGGATACGCCCGAATGGTTGCGTGCTTGAATTTGTTGTTCCAAATTGTGTTGCATACGCATGGATAGTTGGTCAAGTTGATCCCATTGCTGTGCCAAGCCCACTGTTGAATGTTCCGTATAACGATTGTCCAATATCAAATGTTCTTCAAGCAATGCGCCCAACTCTTCAATTTTTTTAAGGTCTACGCGACGTGCTCGCACTTCAGTAGCTTTGACGCGAAGGGCTTCTAGTTGCTGTTCCAAAGAACCAGATCCTTCCATCATGGATGTTCTAAATTTAATCGAACATAGTATTGTCAAATATTAAAAGCGGTACTAAATAATAGCATTTTATTATGTGAGTAAAAAGAGTAGTTAAAGGAGAAAACTATCGTCAAAGGCGCTGACAAATTATTATTGGCTAAAGCTGTACATAATTACAATGGGCTGTCTTAAGAGACTTGCTGTTGTCAACAATTATATAACAAAAACTTTTAACTTATAAAAGAGAAATTGATCGCATAGAAAAAGCTGCTATATGTATAAAGGTGAGCAAAGATTAAATAAAAAGAGCTAATTTATAGTTAAACTTAAATTTTTTTCTGCTGTCTACTTAAAAAAATGTTTGACTAAAAACAAAAAACTATAATTTTTACATTTTTTGTATTCCAACATGGCCAAGATATGAACTACCGCATGCACGAACGAACGAAAAAAAGTTCGTTTACTGCAAAACAGAAAAGTTACAAAATTCGATTAATTTTGCTTGTTCACTAGCGCTTAACTATGCTTAACCAATCTGCGTATAACGAACACAATTCACCCGTTCACAGATGCTTAAATTCGATCCCGGTCTAGCATTGAAATAACAAGTCTGTTAAATAATTTCTGCCAATGAAGGTAGGGTAGATATAACTGTTAGCAATGCAAATATTCTAAGCGATTAATTCTAAGTCGTTTTCTAAGTCTTCATAAACAAACACTCAGAAGATTTCTATATTACTAATTGTAGATACGCTGAAAGTCATGTTATTGCACTCTAAGCTTTGTTAGGAATAGTGTTTTTAATTTTTCAGGCACTCTTCAAGGCAGCAAAAGCTTTAGTTCAAGCATTTGCATCATTTTAATATTTTTCACTGATATTGTTAATAGCTTAAGCTGTGTCCAACAATTTCAGTTATTTTGAAGAAGAAAAAAAAACAACATTTATTTAATGTTCATGACAACTGATGGCGTTCAAAATATTACCCTTGACCGTTATAACCGAGCATATGATATCTAAATAAAGAAGGAGGATTTTTACATAAATTCATTTGTTCTGAAATATTTTTTCTTCCAATAATTGTTAATGCTTTTGACGATCTGGACTTACCTTGTTTCCGTAAGCCATTGATGGAATAGATTTGCATGCTTGGCAAATTCTTTTCTCAGCTTGTCGTTTTCTTCTTGTCGTTTTGCCTCCTTTGCTAACTCTCCATCACGCTCCTCAATGATCTTTTGCAAATTGCGCCAGGTTTCTTCAAGAGCTTCCATGGTGAACCAAGTATATGGATTCGGTCCAACATTAAAGCTCTTGATCTTCTGGTCTAGTGCTGCTAATGCCTTGAAATCAGCTTCAGCTGATGAGAGTGATGCTTGGAATTGGGCGTGGGCATCGCGTAGGGCGCGTATTTCTTCGATCGAATTGCAACGAACAGGATCGGTAAGATCCTCTTCGGCATTCTCGAACCAAGAATTAAAGGCTGAAGCTTTCTTGGCGAATGTCAAGTAAAGTTCTTCGATTTGACGGAATTGATCTTGCATAGCCAGAAGCCGTTGCTTGCGTGTTTCAGAGGCATCGCGCAGTTTCTGCCAGCGTGAAATAACATCTTCGTGACGTTTTAATATAGCTGGTGATTGGGCGTGGTTGGCGTTGATAAGCTGATCCTTGAGTGCTGTTATATTGTGTATACCTTCCTGTTCGAATGCATTGAGACCTGTAAATATTTTAAAACAAGTAATGTAGTGAAAAATCACACTCAATAATATTTTATAAATAAAGACAACTCACCAGCATCAAATGTCTCTTGCTTGGTCAATAGAGTTTGAACGGTCGATAGATCACGTCCGTATTCATCAGAACGCACATAATTCTCTTTATCGGCTATCCAGCTCTCCACAACATCAGCCTTCCACATGAACTGCAAGTATGCTGAGTTATCCAGCAATGCGCCTTTACGACGTCCAGCCAAGGCATTCAAGTTATCAAGTTTGTTGCGCAGCTGCTGACAACGCTGACCAATCGAATCGCCATGATGATTCTTAGCTTCGACCAACTCGGTGCCTTGCTCACAAATTAAAGAGCAACGATCTTTGTGTGCAGCAAAATCTGTTTCGAATGCATCATGCTTCTTCAATAGACCTTGCACTGCTGCCATCGAATCGCCATAGTCATCAACAGAGAGCAACTGTTGCTTTTCAGTGATCCAAGCTTCTTCTTCTTCAACCTGTGCCAAGAACTGCTGATAGATAAGTGATTCATCCAATTTTTGACCACGTGTAGCAGCCAAATTCTTCAGCTCTGCCCAAGCTTGATTGAGAGCTTTAAGACGCTGCTCAATCTCTGGCACACCCAAGTTAGAAACATCCATTAATTTTTCACCAGCTTCTTGTACGGCTTGAATTGCTGGCTCATGTGAAGCTAGCTCAGCTTCCAACCGCTTATGTTTCTTTTTCAAATTTTGCACACCTGTCAAATCACGTCCGTAATCATCAGACCCAACTAAAAGTTTTTTCTCCTTGATCCAGCTCTCTTCGTCGGCAATATCGCGGAAGAACTGATGCAAAGTTAGCGCTTCATTCAAACGCGCCTGCCGATGTGCAGCCAAATTACAAATACGCTCGTAACGTTCGTTGATACTCTGACGCTTCTCTTGTATGCCAGCGCTATCAAATTGACCGCTGTCAACCAAGGAATCGGCCTGGTTGTTCATGTCTTTGATGCGATCGTCATGCGCAACAATATCCGCTTCGACCAACTGATGTTTCTTCATAAGGTTTTGAACTGAAGCCAAATCCTTGCCAGAATCTTCAGTGGTAAGCAAACTCTCGACCTCGCCCAACCAGAAGTCCAAATCCTTGACGGCAGCAATATAAGTACGCTGCTTATTGGCCTCCTTCAGTTTCAATGACTTCTCAGTGGTCTTGTGTGTCAAGTATTCCCACTGATCAGCAATTTGGGTGAGACGCTTTTGAACAGCATCCTCAGAACCACTGCACTGCTGCTTGTCAATCAGGTTTTCGCCCATGGCTAGGACGCTTTGTATGCGATCAGCGTTGGCAGCTAACTCGGCCTCGAAAGCTTGATGTTTCTGATGTTTGGACTGAATATTAGCGGGGTCTTTGTAGCTCTCCTCAGTGGCTAGTTGGAGCTTCTCAGCGATCCAGTTTTCAATTTCATCAGCATCACGTGAAAATTGCTGTAGTGTTTGTTCATCACCTAAACGAGAGCGCTTCTCGATGAGACCTTCCTTCAAGTGACGCCAGCGTTCCAACACCTGCTTACGTTTATCGTCAATCAAGTTGGTAGCATAGTGATTCTGATTGATCAAAGTATCAGCGAGCACTTGCAATGCGGCAATTTTTTCTTCATGTCCATTGATGGCCTTATCGAAATCTTCGTGTTTTTTAATTAAAGCCTCGACATTGTCACCCTTGTCATCGCCGTCAACATCGTCATTTGCATTAAGGAATGCTTCACGAGCCGACATCCAGTTCTCGGCCTGCTCACAATCACGCATATATAACTGCAAGTCCAGATTCTGCTCCAACTGCAGACGACGTTCAGTCCATGCCTTTTCTAGCTCTTCGCGAGTCTTTGCTAGATCTTCAATTTTTTCCTTAATATCTGGAGATGCATAATGATTAGCCTGCAGCAGTTCATTGCCAAATTGTTCAAAAGCTGCAAAGGTTCCAGCGCGTGCATCTATCTCGGTGCGATGTTCCTAATTGAAGAAGGATTGAGTAAAATTCATTTGAAATGAAAAGAAAAGCATTAAAAAAATAGTTAAGCAATAAGAAACGAACGGTATTAAATTGCGGCACACATAAACAAAAAGTTAGTTAAACATGTAGAGATTATTTAAACAAAAATATCCGAAGAAGAAACAACAATTAGAACAATAACATAGAAATGATGAGAGCCAATATTATATATGAGTAAATGCGTATGAATTATAAGGTAACCATCGTTTTATCATATATTTCGGTATATGAAAAAAGAAAATCACTATGTGTGGAATATGTTTAAGCAATATATAGTATAGAAAGGCTTATTAAATTTAGTTCCAATGACGCTTCACATCATGAAAATCTTGAAAACGTGAATCCGTGCACACGTGTATAAGTGAATATGTGACACATACTTTTGTAACTATAAGTGTATTTCGTGTTTAGCATTCACGTGTTGTTTAAATTCGTGAATTTTCTAAAATTTTTTAAATATATGTGATCACGGATATCACGTGTCCATGTGAAATTGGAAGCTCTAGTAAGTAGTCAAATTTGGAGTGTACAAATTTGAATTTGAAACGTATGAAGAAACGTATTACAATTTTGAAATTGAAGTGTAAAAAGCTGAATTTAAAACATTAAGGATAGAATTTTAAGTTTAAAACCTATGATATAAGACAGCAAACTAAAGTTTTCTTTATTTTTTTACCTTTCTAAATAACTTATATTTTGGGCAGTTTTATTTATTTTGTAGAATTTCAATTTGAATTTCCAGGTGCACGGCACGAAATTTCGCTACTGTACCAGTCATATTTCTACAGATGATCATCATATGTATGAATGTGTATTTAATTTAAAATCAAGATGGACAGATAAATGACCCAAATTTAGATTTTAGATTTAAAAAATGTATCTGAACATAAATTTTTCACTCAAATAATCTGCTAATTATTTACCAATATAATTTTTTTCTTAACAAATCTGCTGTGATTGGAAACATAAATGGCAAAAATTACTTTAACTATTCTGTGCTTGCGTTGCTTTCAATAGAATCACGCGATTTTTTCTGTAGTTGAACAATCTAGTGGTTAAAAGTATTGCAGAGTGAAAAATTATTAAAAATGAAATCAGGAAAACATACCATTTTTATCTCAAAAGATAAAAGAAAATCCTATCGAGACAGTTGCGTCGTATTCCGAGTACATTCTAGCTTTAAGTACCTTAAGTCTATAACAAAATATTGAGAGACAACTCTTATTTCAAAAGTTCTGGTGACAAAGTGCTAAAAACATAAAAAGTGCAAAATTCACGGATGTATGCTTTTAACTATACAGTAAGGTCTTTTTAATGATATACAGTTTATTTTATTTCTCGATATGTTCACATTTTCAATTATTTACCTGCACAAAAAAATTATTTTCTTCAAAATAAACGAAAAAGTATATATTAAATTCTCTTTACAAATAGGATTGAACGAATTAAGATACTCAGTTCGATGAAATCAAAAACTCAAACTAAGCGGACAGAATAGGAAGCCTTTTTTATATATGGCTTCAAAGTTTAAACTTTAATTCAATAAAAAAATATTATATAAAGAAAATGTAATGTGTAGATAGGTACAATAAGATTCAAAATTGTATAAATGATGATATATGAGATGAAACAACTACGATTAAAAGAATCATATTCTTTGGGCGCGTTGATAATCGCTATTAATTGCATTTTAAAATTAATTCGAAGTTTCTTGAGAATTTCATTGTTAAAAAGGATCTATTTCAAAAGTTCAAATAATAATTTTAAAATAAACTATATTTAAGCTCAATTTTATTCTTAATGGCGTTTTAAATAAAATGCATTAAACAGCTTTTGACTATATCCTCATATCTCGAAGATATATATTGAGTTCATTTGCTATATGAAGAAAGTAGTTAGCACTATTTGCAGCAAGCAGTTATTTAATAATAACATTTTGTTTATTAACAGTTGACATAAAATTGCAAAACAGCATTAAATACACACATTAAAGGTTTGGCATTATAAACAGCAGCATGTTTGAAGTATGAAGTGTATGTAAACCATTTGTATTATTTTTTAAAGATGACTAATTACACGCGTAAAATTACAGGACAACACTTTATTTTTATTTGATTTGCATTAAAGTTGTTTGTGCTATTAGAGAACAGCCTAGTTTGTATACATAAGTTTTGGATTTGTTGAAACTACCTCTGCAGGCTTAGAACCAGTGTAACCACTATTTCCAAAAATGAATTCAATTTCGGCGCGATGAGCCTAGAATTTGATGTGATTTTTTTTCAAGCAAAACAATGTAATACAAAAGAAATAAGTGTTTGTAAAGATTAGGGAATGTTGTATTTTTTTATGGTGGTGGTTGGTGGTGGTGGTTTTGGTGGTAGATGGCAATAGCAGGTTTCCAAGGACACACGAACGCGAACAAACCAACACGTTTACCAAAAAAGCAACAACGAAACAAAATATTTATATTGATAAATATAAAGGTATGTATGAGGAATGAAATTTATAAAAACTTGATCATTTTTTTTTAGACTAACATTCATGACATGAGCTTAGAGCTGAAAAACCTTTTATTTATATGAAGTGTTTTAGAAATTAAAAAAGTCTCTAAGCGTTGTATAACCCTGCAGTGTACAGTTATACTTACATATCATTAAATTTTGAAGTTAATTATTAACTAGTTAAATCTATTACGTCATGAATTTGCCAACCAGTTAAAAATACTATTGGTTTTAATAGTTATAAAATGTCTACATTTTAATTAACTGAACAATTATTTTAATAGAAAAACAAAGCAATTAGTTACGTGAAGTGCTTAACTTCAAGAAAAAGTTGATATTTATCGTTTAACTATTTGTGCTACACTGCAGGGTATTTAAACAAGCTTCCATCTCTTTTGATTTCAAAATAAATGGTTTTTGCCAGTACTCTGAACTTAACGTGGTTTTTTCAAAAACTCTTTCGCACTAAATCATAAAAAGATATGCATACCTGGTGACGTTCTATGAGTGCTTCGGCACCTGTGACATCATTTGCCAACTCATCGGAGGTAACAAGACTCATCATTGAGTTGATCCATGCCAACAAATCACGATAGTCGCTTAAGAAACGTTGCAAATCGTACGAGTCCAAAAGTTTCTCCTTACGCAGCGTAGACTTAGTTATGATTTGATCCCACATTTCGTTAATTTCTTTCTGCTTGGCATATGTTTGCTCAGCAGTGTCTGGATGCGATTGCATCAGTCTATGTGCTGTCTCGTCCAACTGACGAATCTTATCACGCAGCGCAGCCAAATCACGTTCTACACCTTCATGCTTGCGTTGCAAGGTCTGTACACTGCGCAAATCTTTGCCTAGATCGTCATTGTTGAGAGCATTTTCTTTTTCGGCAATCCAGTCTTTAGTTTCATCGATGTCACGATGGAAGCGTTGCACTTCATGTGCCGAGCCAAGCTGACTTGCCTTCTCAGCAGTGAGCTGCTGTAGGTTATTCCATTTATCATTCAAGTCCTGCATTTGTGTTTGTATTTTCAGCGCGGCTTCAGTCTGGCCCAGCGATGTTAGTTGAACTGCAATTTCATTCATATTAGCCAAGCGCACCTCGTTTGCTTTCAAATCATCGTTAAAGTCGTCGAATTTCTTTTGCAAAACCTCCACTTCCTCTAGATCTTCACCAACCACATCTGCGATTTGGGCATGATTTTCCTTGTCCTTAATCCAGTGTGCCAAATCAGCGGCTTCGCGCACCAGCACATATGCCTTCACGGTTTCATTTAGTTTGTTCTGACGTTCACGCGCCAGCGCCAAGAGATTGTCATATTGCGAATTTATTTGGTTTTGACGCTTGGCAATGGAGTGATTATCAACAAGATTTTGTTGACTGGCGCTAAGGCCGGCCTCAATTTTTTTAATATAAGCAGCCGGCACAAAGCCTTGACGATCATTCACCTCAACCTTCCACCAATCCTTGTTGTTTGAATTTAGCAGAGTGAGCACATCGCCCTTCTTCATGGATACTTCACGCGGCGACTTTTCGGTATAGTCGTAGAGCGCAACAACACATTCCTTGCCAGTGATATCCACAACTGGTGTTTCTTGCTGACGGCAGTTCTTGGCCTGTTCCTGTAAACCTTGTATGGTGTTACCAAAGGCTTCCAGATCGGACACGAGTGCTTCATGTTTCTTTAACAATGCTTCCGATGAATCTTCATCTTTGCCGTAGTCATTACCGGTGGCAATAGGTTCCTTTTCACGCATCCATGACTCAGCTTCATTTGCATCGGCAAAGTATTGGTGAGCTTGCAAAGAATCATCCAAGTCCTGCTTGCGTTGGTTAGACTTGTCCTTGATAGCATTCCACTGTTCTTGCAAGGCATCGAGGCGTTGACGAATATCTTCGCTTGCAAAAGGCTGATCTTTGAGCATATTTTCACCAGAGCCAATGACATTCAGCAAACGTGCCTCGTGATTATTGATTTCAGCCAAAACGGCTTGATGTTTCTTGATCAGGTTTTGAACACCAATAAGATCGCGTCCGCGATTCGTAGATGCTGCGATGGGTTCTTTTTCACGTATCCATGCGGCTTCATCTTCTAGGTCTCTAAATAGTTGCTGCACTTGCAAAGAATCGAGTAAATGTTGTTTGCGCTCATGCATAGGAGCAGCCAATGCTGCGTAGCGGCTAGATAGATTAGCTTCTTTGTTGCGTATGTTGTCTGCGTCAAAGTGTCCAGACTCAATGAACTTGTTGGCGGCTACTTTAATGCTTTCAATGCGATCTTGATGTGCCATGACATCGGCTTCCAAGAGAGCATGTTTCTTCTGCAAATTTTGCACAGAGGTCAAGTCCTTGCCATGATCCTCCGACAACAATTGCCCTTCAATTTCGCTCAACCATAGCTCAATGTCCTCAATTGTGCGATTGAATTGTTGCTGTTGGCAAGCCTCATTCAACTTTGTACCTTTCTTGTCGGATGCTTGTACAAGTGTTTCCCACAACACCACAATTTCTTGCATGCGCGTATTGATCTGATCGGCGGCATAGTGTTGCTTTTCAATAAGTTCTGTGCCAACTGTGGTGATGTCCTCAATGCGCGACTTGTTAGCGTTAAGCTCGTGCTCAAAGTTTTGATGCTTCTGCATCTTACCATTCAAATTGGTAGGGTCCAAGTAACTATCATCAGTGGCGAATTTGAGCTTCTCGCTTATCCATCCTTTAGTCTCATCGCAGTCACGTTCGAATTGTTGATAGCGATTTGAGTCCTCTAGCAGCTGCCTGCGCTTGGCTGATTTCTCTTGGAGTGCAGCACGACGTGCCAGTAACATTTGACGCCGCTGTGCAACATCGTCAGCAGCATAGTGCTGGCCATCGATCAGTTTAGTTGCAAAGATGTCCAGAGCTTTAATTTTTTCCTCTTGTGCAGCCAAACTCTTTTCGAAATCCTCATGCTTCTTAATTAAAGCCTCAACGGAATCAAGCGAGTCGCCAAGATCTTCATTGGCTAGAAAAGCTTCCTGCTTTGCCATCCAAGTATCGGCTTGCTCAGTATCACGATAGAAAAGCTGCAAGTCCATGCATTGCTCATAAAGAATGCGACGATCCTCCCAGAGAGAAAGCAATGAACTTTTATCATTTTCTAGAGCTGCCAGTTTTTCTTGAATTTCGGCAGCTGCATAATGTTCGCGTTCTAGCAACTTCTGACCCGACTCTGTGGTCAACTTAAAGCTGTCTTCGCGCGCATCAATTTCGCCTTTGTGCTCTTGATGACGTTCTAATAGAGCTTCAGCACCAGCAACATCCTTGGCTAACTCGTCGGCAGAGATAATGGCCTTCATGCCATTGATCCATGATACTAAATCGCGGAAGTCTGCCAAGAACCGATGCAAAAAATATGATTCATCCAATTTTTGTTTACGCTCGCGAGCTTTGGCAGTCAAACTCTGCCAGTAGTTGGCGATTTCGGCTTGCTTGTCACGTATCTGTTCGCTGTGATCAGCGTGAATAGAACACAAACGTTGCGCCTCTGCACCTAGAGTAGAAACTTTATCCTCAAGTGCGGCCAAATCACGTTCGACACCTTCGTGCTTGCGCTGCAAAGCTTGAACACTTGCCAAATCGCGACCATAGTCATCAGAGGAAAGCACGACATCCTTTTCGGCAATCCAGGCTACTGTCTCGTCGGCATCACGATTGAAACGTTGAATTTCATGGGCACCAAAGAGCTTCTCCTGACGCACAATAGCCAACTGCTTGAGTCGTTGCCAAGCCTCATTTAACTCCTCTTTGCGTTTGCTTATGGTATCGCGTTCTGGGTGACCATCCTGCACTAATTTGTCAGCCAACTGATTTACTTCAGTCACGCGATATTCTTGCGAAGCCATATCTTTTTGAAACTCATCAAATTTGCGTTGCAGCACCTCAACATGCTCCAAATCTTGTCCGAATTCATCGGCGGTTACAAAAGCTTCCTTGTCCTTAATCCAGAACATAACCTCCTCGCATTGACGCAAAAACTGCACCAGCACTAGAGCCTGCTGCAATTTCTGGCCCTTCTCTGCAAGGCGGCTTAGCAGTAGCTCCCACAAACGATGTAGTTCATCCAAGCGACGCTGTATAGTTTCCGACGCAAAATGCTGTTGGTTGATCATTTCCTGACCAGTGTTATCCAGCGAAACAATAGCATTGCTATGTGCGGAGACCTCGGCTTCAAAAGCTTGATGTTTTTGTATTTTCGCTTGTAGATTTGTGGGATCGCGATAACTTTCCTCGCTGGCCGCTTGTAACTTTTCGTGAATCCAAGATTCCAGCTCATCAGCATCGCGCTTGAAATATTGAAAACGTCGCGAATCTTCAAGCTTCTCACGTTTCTGACGTGTCTCAATTTTGAATTCATTGTAACGCGAGAGAACCTGTTCACGACGTTCTTGTATATCTTCAACAGTTTCTAGGATTTTCACCTCTTTAGGTGTGAAATTCTCCATGGTTGGTTCGTCGTTCGTTGTTCTTTTGTAAAGTGAATTTTCTAAAAAAAAAAAGAAGCAATTCGTTAAAATCATTTAAATTGCTTTAATGCTTGAATTTATTTTACCTTTTTTCTCTTTAGCTGCTTTAATTTAATACTGTGTTAATTGATTGTTGTTGCTGCCGTGCGCCTTATTCCTGCTCAACTACCTAGAAATAATTGAAGAGAATACTTTTGATTAGTCATCCCAATTGTAAAAGTGTTTAGTAAGCAAGCAGAACAGCAAAACAAAAAACAAAAAAAAAGAAATAACAAACAAAAAATTATTGCATAACAGAGAGGCGCAAACGTTGAAATTTAACGATTCGTATGCTCGTGTTTGTACGTTTAACTACCTCAGCCAACACACTCTTGCTCAGCACTAAAAATCATTTTAAAAATCTGAGATTCGTTCAATTGTTGCATGGATATGGGTTGACATATTTTTAAAGTTCTACTAGGTTGTTTGCGTTGATTAAATTGATAACGCAATTTTATTGATTAACTGACTTCTACACGGCAGGAAAAAATTTTTGTAATTAACTAATTTAGCTATGAGCAGCAATGAAGAACTCATTCTACTACGAGATTTGTTTCGAAAAAAATGTTCTCTTAATTTCTAGATGAAAAATAAATAAATATGTTTTTTATTACAACTGAACACACATAAATCTCAATTAAAAAAAACATTTAATTTATAAAAGAAAAGTTGGATAATTTTTTTTGATGTTGTCAACGCGCTGACGTAAGCCAATATATTCTCCATTTGTTTTTATAACTTATCTTTTTCGATGTGTGTAAAGTTTTATCTTATCAAAAACATAACATATATGCGTTAAAATTAATTTTAAGCATTACACACAACTTTGCCACAAAATATTTTATTATATTTTACTTTTAGTTATTTCTATTTGGGATATAAAGAAAGCTGACGAATATTTTTACTTAGTAGATTTATGATTAAATTTTAAATTTATTTCTGACCGTTTATTTTACTATTGAGTGGAATTTTTAACCTGTCAGAAATCCTATCTTTTGACAAACTTAAAAGTTCTAAATTGACAGATTAGCGAGCAAATTTCAAGCACATAATAAGGACTCCGAAAACTAGATCTCGATGCATAAAATATTTATTTATTTTTATTTCATCAGAATACAAGCTCTCATAGACTACGTAGATAATTAAAAATACTATAATACCAATAAATGTACAAAATGTACAACTATACAAATACAAATTTATTAATTATGTGAAACATTACAAGTTTATAACAAAAAATAAAATTTAAATTCATGTCTAAATACATAACCATTTACAACAATGGACTAGATATAGAGTGTAGATACTAGAATTATCAATCAAGCATCATGTGCGATAATACTTAGCATGATAAGATCATTAAAGGATTTGTGTGAACCATCGCTATATAAGTCAGATATATTAATGATTTCGTTGCATCATGAATGCAACGAGTTTTAGAATTGTTATGACTATGATTTGTCGTTTGGACCGTACCCTGAAATTAAAGTGGCTACGGAGATGGCGAGATTTTCTAACAGTTCAGGGAAATTTATATTGTTATAAATCAGATAAATACAACAACATATAAATATTACAGAGAAAACATATAAATATTACAGAGAAAACTTAAGGCTTTGTTTCAAGCGGATGAATGTTTATAAGGGCACAAGGAGTATCATACCTGAAAAACAAATTGTGTCCGTACCAAAATGCTTAGCCATAAAAGTCCCGAGTATCAGACTTAATTTAATTTTTAAAAACTACGAGTAGTAACGAAAAACTCCGAAGTGTATAAAAAAAATAAAATTTTTTTCATTGATATCAGACGGAATGCAAACAAACTCTAGCGAACAAGAACCGAGAAAAATTCATATATTTTACCGAACAAAGTATAGTAACGGGCCTGAGTCTTAATTAAAGGGTGATCCAATACGAGGTCCTTTTTCAACTGGATTATTTTGATAGCTGTTATGTGTCAAATGGCTTGTCCGTATAACGTTTGCGTTCAGTAGTCAATACGAATCAATCATGAATAGACTAACTTCTGAACAACGTTTATTAATTGTGGAAACTTACTACCAAAATCAGCCACCAGTTCCAGAATGTCGTTATGAGCGTCCAACTGAGAGAGCTATTCGTAACACCATCACCAAATTTCGAAATAATTTCACACTATTCATCATTCAACCAGAGTGCATAGAGCCCGTAATTTTGAGAATATTGCTGCAGTAGCAGAGTGTTCTGAATAAATTGTATTATTGAAGGTATACCGGCCGATATGCTCGAAAGAGTTGTCGAAAATTGGACCCACAGAATGAACCATTTAAGAGCTAGTCGTGGGCAACATTTGACAGAAATGATTTGTAAACATTGAGTTGTAGGAACCGAACTATCATTGCAACTAAAGATTTGCATCTATACAATGATTTTTATGTATTTTATTTAGAAAACAAATTAGGAAGCTCTTATTGGATCACCCTTTATAATGTACAAGTGACTCGAAAGTACCTGAAATAGTACAGTAGTTAGTCTGTATTATGTTAACAAAGTGTGAAAAAACGAGCGACTATATTCGGACACAATAAACTGACGAGTGCCCGATTCGGTATTCGTTCGTACAAGATGTTTCAAAACTAGCACTTCTTTCAATGCAGAGATTGGATATTCATAGACACGGGCACCGGAGACATAAGATATCTGCTATTTTATTGATACAAAATATGAAATTGTTTCTAGGTTTGAGGTTTGTATTGCATAGGATTTGGAATACCGTTTAATTTCCTCCTATTGTTTATATAATTCCAGAAATACTTCCTGACTTCCTTAAACTTTCCCTCAATAGTTACTTGTAGGTGTTATTAAAATCCAATAATCCAATGTAGGTGTTATTAAAATCCAATAAATTTATTTTTTATAAAAATTATACTATATGTAACTTAAATAGAAATTTATTAAATGATTTAAAGTTTTTTAGTTATGCTAAATAATGAGATTTTGATTATTCATTATCTTTATTATTTCTAAAATATGGTATATAATTTCAATATCAGAACGATTTATTTTCAAAAAGTTGTGTAGGAACTCATCGAACGGAAATGAATTCCGATTCCGACCCACTTCCGAGGTGGATTTCAGAACATGCCTGAATTACTAAATTTTTGTATAAACTACTTTATTTCATATTCTATCTTTATCAATTCCACAAAAATTAATGTGTTCACTTGATATTTCAAGCATTTGCTTTGATTTTTAAAACGCACTATAAGTTTGAAATTTGACGAAATTTGTTGAAAACCACGCTTATCTTCTCTTATATAAAGTGTAGTCATCTGATATATAAAGTGGAGTCATCAAAATAATAAAACCTAAATAATTTCAAATATAGTTCAACACGACTGTAATGGTATTTTAATTGCGGACAAGTAGAGGATAGTTCCTTACTAGTTTGTTATATACTATTATCCATCTCAAAAGAAATGCAGAAGGCTTGAAATAATAATGATTTAACCCTGATGCAGCGTACATTCCCCAAAAAAAATATTTTTAAATAAAAATCACAGTTGGTTCAGTGCTTTTAGAACACCATTTATTTTATTTAAAAAAAATATTATGTTTTTTATATCTTAAATTTAATAATTGAAATGAAAGGAACATTGTAACAATAAATTATGATGAAAATAAATACAAAATTTTAAAAATTGTCAACATCTCTTGCAAAATCAGCCAGAACTTCCATAAATAAGTTTGATTTTAAATTTTCGAGAGCAGCATTGGGAGATTCTGCGCTGCCGGTGCCGCCGCTGCCAACTCCTCCTCCTGGTCCTTGAGAGCCAATAGTTTCATTTGCCACAGTTTGCAATAAATTCGATATTTCATTTAGCACCCTTGAATCCCAATCCTGTTTTAAAATAGGCACAAACAAATCGTTAACAAAATTTACGGTTATCACATTGGACTGTATCATAGCAACTAAAACTTCCTTCAATTTAGTGAAACAATTCGTATTTACACCAATGGATGCTATAAACGTGCTTGTTACAAAACCATCAAAAATACTTGGAATGCTTTTATTGTCCAGACTTTCAGCACTCTCAACGACATCAGTAGCAACCTCATCTTTTCGGCTTAACAAATCATCCTTGCTTTGTTTACGCATTCCAATGGTATTCTGTTGCATTTCTTTGATTGACCAGAGTGACTGTAGTGCTTTTATAAATTCTGAGGTTACAATTGTGGGATGTCTTGATATGAGATTTTGCAGCAATTGTACTATTCCAACCTCAACTACACGATAAAGAGCTGTGGGCAACTTGTTCTCGAAAGCCAAAGGAAGTTGATACAAAAACGCTTCAATGTTAGCAGAACCGTTCGGCACAAGTTCAGGACGCAATGAAGTGCAGTGTAGCCAATACTGTAGCTCATCCAGCAAATTCGAGACACTAGGTTCACTCTTGACAATTATTAACTCTGATGACGCAACAGTTGGCAGTGCCTGTTGCTTTTTCTTATTGACTTTGCAAATTTTTTGTGCCAAATCCTCGAAATTGGCGCAGTAAAAGTTTGTTGTAACTATATTAGCACTGCGCCATTGGTGAACTTTGCTCTCAGTTTTGCGGCAAATTAAATGAAGATATGTTTGTTTAACTATTGGTGCAGTGGATGGATCATGTGGTAAAAGTGCGTCCAAGGCAAGCTGAACTCGTTGCTTAATTATTTTTGGAACACTCTCATCCCATTGCTTGAGTGCAGACAGGCGCGCTTCTTGATAAATGAAGTTAACCTCCTCAAAAATATCTTCATATTTTTGCGAAGTAATTCCATTAACAAGATCATCTGCAGTGCTTTTAGAAGGCAACAGTATTTTAAATTGTGCATCCTTAACAGTCGACTTATAAATACGCTCAATAATAAACTCTATCAGACGACGCATTGTACTGTTTTGAGAGTGTAGAAAAGCTTCAATTAATGTATGTTCAGCACGCTTGGAATTTGTTTGGCTATCAGCAGCATTATTATCAATATTTAGCAAAGCTGAACTTCGCTCATGATGGTTGTTGGGTGAATGATTGAGTTCAGTTATGCGCGTGGTTATATGGCGATATCTGCCCGAGCGAGAGACATACTTAACTGCAGCGTACTTAGCAGGCATGATGGATACACGAAATTCGGCCAAAAATGGACATGCAACATTTAAAATAGGTTCAAGCATAGGACTAACTTGCAATTTTTTTGAGTTAGTAGATTGTGAAGAGAAGAGCCATTCAATTTCTTTGCTCTCGGCTTGCTGAAAGCTGATTCTAAAGTTGTAATACTGATCAGCGATAATTGGCTTCGTTTCAAATAACCAACCTAAACAACAGCGTATTATAAAAACTGTGCTTGGCAGCAATGCTGATTTCTCCAAATCCATATGCATGTAAAGACAAAACATCAAATGAGTAACTGCTACATAGCTGTTCAATTGCAGCGTAACATTGTCCAACATGGCCATATATTGTACTATCCAAGGCAGAGAAATTATTAATTTTCCTTGGTTAATAGCTGTTCTTAGCAGTAGCTCAATGTTGAAATTAGGCTGTACTAAACTTCGCAGTTCAATTTGTTTTTTATCCAAACCGGTCAATTGTTCCGAGCTTGTGCAGTTTTGAACATAGTTAAATGGCAAGACATTGATGTAACCTAAGAATTTTGCCAAAACTAGCAGCGAAGATAGTACCTGCGGCCGCACAATAAATTCGTTGTGCTGATCGATGTCATGTTGAGCTTCATCGTCGTCCTCTTTTAGCATATTTATCAGCTCTAGAGTTGAGTCGTTTAACGAAACCAACTTTGCATAAATAGCCAACTTAAGCTGTTCTAAAAATGCAATCGAGCGAGTTTCAAAGATAAAATCACGAAAAAATGCCTGGCTGTTGGGAAACTGATAGTCAACACTAAAATTGCTAGGTGCTACAAGACGCTGAGCAAGTTTGCTGAATTTTTGCACATCTATATCGACACCGATTTCCTCTGGCGATGTAGCATAATTGGCTGATATCAGCAGCTGTGATACAAACAGCTCTGCAAAATGTGCCATATTGACAGGATGCTCTGACAAGCGAAAAATGTCTCTTATTCTTGGTGTTATTTCCAGTTGGAAATTCCATAGTGGTTGCAAATGATTTGATTCCCAGTATTTGAGCGCTTTATAGAAAATATCGCGTTGTGACTTGAAGGCACCAAATTCTGTGTTCGATGAAAAATTTTGACGCGAATCTTTATCTTCCTGATAGTAGACATTGTTAAAAGATTTATCAAGAGTAGGTATCATCATGAATTCATTGTCCTTTTTATACTGTTGCCATTCATTTTGTTTGCTTTCGTAAATGCGTGTTAGGAATAACTTTAAGTCGTTTGAAAGACACTGTTCATTATACAGCACAACACTTAAACTCTTGAGATCTAACATGGCAAGCATTGTTCGTTGTCTGTTTAGTACGCATAAGGCAAAATATACACAATTCACAGCTTGTCGCAATAGTTTTAATCCATCTAGTGAGTATTCAGTTTGCAAAGCTAATTGCTGCACTTCAGCTGTCAGAGCATGAGTATCGCGAATATCTTCGCTGGTCTCAACAACGTTGGCATTAAGAATATTTATTAAGAATGATAGCTCGTTGAGCAAATTTGTTGTAAAATTCATATCCAAGAGTGTGGAATATATTGCAGCAATTTTTTCAATAACTTTACATTGTTTTTTATTCTGCGGCTTTGGTGGAGTAGATAAAGTTGCTGGTAATGGTGGTTCATCATGACTTTCCGCTGCTGCAGTGACATCAATTAATTTACTTTCTCCCAACAATGAAGATTCCAACTCTCTGCTGATCTCTCCCGCCTTGAGCTTTAATGACATTCTTGCTTCCAATATTGAGCATTGATTTTTATCATCTATTTCCGTGCTGGATAATTTTAATATGTTGTTTTCATTGCTAAATGAGGATTTATTTGCAAACGGTGTGCTGCAGCTGGCAGTGGTACGATTACTGATCTTAGTGGGTACAACACGTTTTTTAGGTTTTCCTCCACTGCTATTTGTTGCAGTTTTTTTATTGCTTCTACTATTGTTAGTTGTGCTGACTATCAAAAAATCGCCTAAGCAAAGAGAAGATGAGGCTCCAGTTCGTGTTTTTCTTTCAGTGCTGTTGGGTGTAGTGCAGGCATTATTGTTGAAACTGTTGCCGGAGCGACGACTTTGACTCTGGCTAGAACTGTTTAAGGAGTTAGGTGCACGTCTTACAGGTGTCGATGTATTACTATTTAATGAATAACTGAAACTTTGTTCGAAATTTTCAAGTTGTTGCATTCCGCCAAGTTCTGCATGCGTCAAAGAGTCATCTAATTGTGTACCGTCTAAGGTGTCTGGTGTGAGCGCATTTTTTAGAGATCTCTGCAGCGCAGGTGTTGAAGGTATTATGACTGCTTTAATATCATGCTGACTTTTTGAACGTAACGGCGTTGTACACTTTGGAGTATCTGTTTCGTTGGACTTTAAATATACTTCCGTTTGTTGACGCACGATATTTAAAAAATATACAGCAAAATCTTCTAGACGACATGCTTTATTATCATGCTCATTATCAAATTGAAGCAAGAACCAGTCTTTAAAATTTCTCGATTTTTCATTGGTTTCATCATCGTTGTCTATTGTCAGTAGTTGTTTTAATTTCTCTTCAACTTCCGTCATATTGCATGCTCGGTTGTATTGTTGTTTTAGATTTTTTTATTAAACAACTTTTATGCAAGCAATCGCTGTCTGAAATGGTATAATACAAAGAAAATAGGGAAATTCAAGTTGACAGTAATTGCAGGATGACGTCATCACATTTTAAGTTTTGTACATTTAATTTATTTGTTTAGTTTAATTTGTCTACGGTTTCTAAAATAAATTACATAATATTAGTAGGCTACGAAAAGTTGAGTGAGAAATCGAGCATAAGAATTGTAAATGATATTAAAAACGTCGTTCAACAGCGGTAAATAGTTATACAGCCAGAATATATTAAAAAATACCAGGGATAAATAATAGTTCGCCTGTTAAATACATGTTCATACTTAACGACTAGGGAACTGCATTTAAATGTTTATGTTTTCAATCGAAAACTTTGAAATTAATATCAAAATTTTTCTAACCCTAAGAGTTGTCTCCATATAACCGATGTACAAAAATAAAGTTGTGGGTATCGATGAAATGTAGAATATTAACTTATTTAGGAATACTAAGCATATTAACCTTGTGATATCGATTCTCGATGTTTATAAAAAAAAAGTCGATGATGCCCGACGTCATCATCAATGCAGAAAACAATGTAGAATCATGGGGTTAATTCAGTACATGATCATTAAGGTGACTCGAAAATACATTTTCTTCGCCACATATATTTAGAAAGATGCATTCAAGAAGATCCTATATCTAAAAAACTTTCGGTTTTGCCATGACAAAAACAGTTTTTCGGCGTACCTTAACGTGGGTATACCGACCCAAATCTAGGTTGCAAATTTAAGGTTTCCAAAACCCCGAAGGTGTGGATTCCAAGTTTGGGTCTTCGGAGACCTTTAATTTGCAAGCAAATGTGGGTAGATAGTTAATCTCCATAAGAATTTACGCCGAAAAATCGACGCTTTTGGCGAAAAAATGAATTTTTTTCAAATCAAAGACGTCGAACTGATTTCAAATTATTTAAGGTTTAATACCTTCTCGAATAGAACTTCCACAATGAGTGTCGAAAAAACTTCCCATGTTAAAACATCGATTTTTTTATCTTAACATCGAAAATCGATTATCATCAAACATACCTATTGCGCACCATATCAAGTCAATAAATAAAAATTGTTGATTTTTTGGGGCTTTAAACGCTTATATGACGTCACTTTTTTTATTTCCATCCAAATTGGGTCATTTTCACACTCCATTCCTTCTTCGGTTATATTGGGTAAAGGAAAAAATATTCAGCGTTTTTTTAGTAAAACTAAACAAAATTTTATTTTTAAACAAAAAATTTTATTATTCAAATATTTTTCATTCTTTTCAACTACTACCTTCTGCCATTTTTGGGTTAAAGCCCCGACTCTTGAATTTTAGAATTCCATGCTTTTATCGTTGAAAAACTGCCGCAGGTGGTTTTCTCAGTCATCTTTTGAGGTTGATTTCTTCCCATCAAAACGCACAGCATCACCTTCTTTGTCGTCAATCCTGGCTATGACCACTTTCTTGGAGTCTTTCACCTTTCTTCAACTAAGACCGTTTTCGAATAAAATTATAGTAAGTTATTCACGTTTCATCACCTGTTACCATACGTTTCAAAAATGGCTCAATTTCGTTTCGTTTCACTAGCGAATCGCAGATAGATATTCATTTCCATTTCATTACATTTTTTGCACTAAGTTCATGAGACACCCAAACATCAAGCTTCTTCTTAAAACCAACTATATTCAAATGGTTTAAAACTATTTTGTGGTCGATCTTCAGTTACTTAGCGATGTCGTGGCTGTTGTGGCAGTTCCTGGCAGTTGATTGTTATAAAGACCTTTCACCATAAACCTCACAAATCTTTTTACATGCGTGTGAAGCATTTTTCCACTTTATTGTAGTAAACTTGTAACATATAACGCATTTTTTCTGAAATTCCACTAATGAAATAATTTTTAACACCATGCTCCAATATCAGTGAAATGATCACAAAAAATCAGCCGATTTTTCTTCTTTTAAAGGAAAAACAAGATTTGCCAAATGTAGCTTACCGTTTCAATGCCACTTTGAAATCAAACGATCTCTAAAACGCCGAATACTTTTTCCCCTACCCAATATATATATGAATTATGTTCGTAAAATTACGAACGAATTATGTTTTTTTTTTGTTCGTAAAAATTGGGTAAATTTTGTTGTTAATATTTATGTATTTTAGGAGGTTGTTGACCAGTTCTTTTTTAATGCAATTTTTATATTAAAACAAAAATTCAATATTCTCCCGCCGTTTCGTTAATTTTTTGTTTTATATTTAAATCACATTCTTAAACTTAAACTTATAAACTTAGTTCAATGACTTAAAGTTAAACTATCTAGTATATCATGTTGTCAGTTGGACATCGCGTAACTCTTGTGAAAAATCATCGCAAATTCTTGTGACTGAATTTCCAGGCACTTTGGATTAAACGATTGAGATGAAATTTTGCAACATATATTTGGCAGTCGTGGACTTGCGTGATAAGTGTGATTGAGTGTTATGATTGAGTGTATGATTAAATTGAATACAATTTTTTTTTTAAATTCAATTCTATAACGAAGTTTTGTGCCTCTCATAAAACTAACGCCCTTAAAACTCAACAACTTAGCACACATGGCATAGTAGTGTTTCCTTTTAAAATTGTGAAATATTTTGGTGTTCTGTCTACCACTTCGAATGGGCCATCGTACGGATTTTGAAGCGTGTATCTGATGGAATCGTTACGAATGAATACAAATTTACAACTCTTCAACGCCTGGGGTATGTACTCTTGATTTGATCTTATATGAAACTTGCTATCTGACTGAATGTTTTTAGTCTTCTCTTAGATCCCGTTAGACCACTATGTACTACTAGCTGCCGCGGCAGTCTCAGATTCTGTCCTTGATAAGCAGGATCGTATGCAGGATCGCCAGTTGTGGTGTATTCCACAAATAAAAATATTTTTTTTTTTATATAAATTTTATTTTATTAACATTAATTTTTATACGACTATGTTTGTCGAATACAATTTTATAATAATTTATTTTGATTTATAAAAATTGACATCAACAAAAAAATATTTTTTAAATTCAAATTTTTAAAATTAAAGTATTTTATATTGTGTGACTAATGTAGGTGTGTTGTGTGTATGTGATATGCAGACACCACATAGTCTTACAAATTTATATAGTAGTCAGATCATAACACTTAATATGGATAGAACAACATATAAAATACAGTAATTATAGTAAAATTTTTACCAAGAGGAATAGGAAAAATAAGAGCGAATTAGTTTCAAAATTTTTGTTATCGTTTTCACTGCTTTTTTGGTATTGTTGATTCAAAATATAACACTCTTTTATAGTAATAAACGCAAAGAAGAGAAACGCTTTTTCTACTTATTTGCATTAAACTAAATCTTAGCCATACTTTTCATTCTATTATCTTCATGAACAAGCACATAGATGGCTTAATTAACCTTATATTATTATTGATTTAAGTGATGATTGCGAGCAGAAGTTTATTCTACAGTAGCACAATAGTTTGCAGTTTAAAACTGTAGTGCTAACATTCGTTCGTATTCGTTTTCGTTACAAAATGAGATATGGGCATTTATATTATGTCGAAAGTAAGTGTCGAAGTCATTTTAATCTTTTTTCTTACTTTAAATTAAAGCTCTTTGATCTCACTATATTGAGAGTATAATAGCAGTTAATAGCCTGTTAATAGTATAACAGGTATAATCTTGGTTCCATGTCAAACGCACAAAAAGAGCTATTCGAACGGAATTAAAATGTAAATAGTAATAATTGCATCCAACAAATACTGAAGGCAAGCACACCACATGACATCAGCATCAAAACTGAGAGAAAAACAAACAATAATCGACACTGCTGAAGAGAAGTAATGTTTTATTTATTTGAAACCAACCTAAGCCTGGTTTTATTAGGTAGAGCATAAAAATAAACAAAGTTTTAAGAATCAGGTTCCACCAACTACAGTACAATGAAAACCAAAACAAACATCATTTAGATCTGCTTTGTAATGCATGCATGTTATTCAAATGTTCTCAATTCCAAATCCACCCCAAAAAATTCATGCGGTGATGCAATATATACAAAATTGTATAGTATAAAATACTAAGAGTTTTTTTCATTAATACTACAGAAACAAAGAATGACAGATAACAATTTATAAACAACAACAAAACAACGTCAATTTTTTTTTGTATATATTTAAAGTAGAGATGGAAAAGTGAAGAATTAAAGAGCGAGGAATTTGACTCTCACTAATATACAAAAGCGCTCACTTCTAATTGATATGTTTAATCAAAAATAGTGCGATGACGTAATTTTTCAACACTTCAGTCATTTGTATGTTAATTCAAAATCACAAACAGAATACTATAGGGATAAATTAAGAAACAAATATTTGTTTCTTCATTTATATTTACAAGATAGGTATTTGGAAGCAACAAAAAATATTTAAAGTAAGTAAACACATTTATTTATAAAAGCGTTAAGTGTTCACTTAAATAACATATTTAAAATAGCTTACATAGCAACAATAAAGCATTCGAATAAATACCTACTTTTTCTAAAACGTACTTCTTGACAATCATTAGTTAAGTTTCAGACACACCCAATATGCTCGTTTGAATCTTTTAGTCATACATATGTGTATAATATACTGACCTATATAATATAAATATTTGCTATACCTGCCTATATTTTAATAAAGCGAAACCACTTTTAAATGCAAAATATTTTTTAATTCACAATAAGAACGAACACACTCTCCCTCTTTGATTTGAATAAAAATTAAAAAGGCAAGCTCAATTTTATTGTAATTTCATTATCATGCAAACTAGTTTTTAGAGTTGCCGGTATGGTTACATAATAATTCAACGTTTCACAGTAATAATTACTCGTAAGGTCGCTTGCTAAGCTTTACTTTTAGTACACTTTTCGAACGGTTAAACTAATTCAAGCTATGTTTAAGCACAGCCCAAATTAGGCTTTATAAATTGAAGCCGAATAAAATCTAATCCGTACTCTACGTTTCGCATCGACAATAAACAGAAAACTGGGCATTCTATACTAATGGTAGCGTTCCTCCAAGTTATACGCACACTCAGTTTAAAACATTGTGAAAATTAACCTTTGCTCCAAAGTTTAGCACTGAGTAAAGCTAGAGAGACAGACCATGAACAGAGCAAGCATACAAACCCAAAACAGAAACTGGTGGTTGAAAATACGTAATAATGATGTTAATTGAAAGCAGAGCATTCGAACAGGAAGATTCGGAAAGGCACAGCATAGCAAAGCACAACACAATGGAGCGAGAGTAGATGATACACTCAACGTCAAAATATCTCTCTACACGAACTTAACGCACAGAAATCGAAATGATTTCATCTATATAATTGAATTAAAAAATTGTGCACTTTGCTCCAAAGCTTAATTCACAAGCCAAATAAGCCAGTCCTGCAAATAAATCTTTTGCAATTCTTTTCAATCAATATTAATGATTGACGTGAGTCTTGTTTCTTTTGTTTTTTGAGGCATACAATCATTTAATGCCGCAGTGAAATGCAGAAACAGCGTCTTTGGCCACTGCGTGATGATGACGTCGTCGTTCCGCTCTCACTCGCATTTTTGTTGCACTTGACTTTTCCATTCGAACATTTCAACTGGGTACAGAATTTTCTTATGCTGAATTTGGCAAAAATTTTTAACTTTATCTACTTCCTTACACAGTTTAATGCATGATTTTCATTTAATTGTTTATTATTTTCAAAGTAAATTCCTTTTTCAGTGCTAATTTTCTTTTTTTCCAATGAGGGTGTGGCGATGACCCATTAAAAAATATTGTTAGATTGTATTGAAAATTCAATTTTAAACGCATTTTTTAAGAACTTTTCGGTAAGCTACACATTTAATATTGATTCACACTTACACTTTAGCTATTTTATGGTTTATTTTTGTAGCCTTTAATGAAGTTTTTATTATTTTTCTTAGGGTTTTAGTAGAAAACCGTAGCGCAGAGAATTTTACGTTTGACCGTATTAAGAGCACTTTACAAAATGGTGCCGAATTCGATTGGCAGTTGAGGGTGTGAGTAGTTGTCGGTAGAGGTCGCACCAGAAAGCATTGCCATATCAACATTGACGAGCACGTTCATTAAATCTAGCATATAATAGCATCTAACATATAATAGCAAAAGTGGAACAGAATCTGCAATAACGTCTACAATGGAAAAAATTTATGATGCTCTTGATGAAAAAAAACATGTAGCAGCTACATTTATTGATCTCTCCAAAGCATTTGACCTAGTAGATCATAAGAAATTGTTGAACGCTCTTTCAGATATAGGAATAAGAGGGCTGCCAAATGAACTGATGCAAAGCTATTTAGAAAACCGGCCGCATGTAACAAAAATAAATGGAGAACTTAGCGAAGAGCTGACATGCGAAATCGGAGTTCCACAAGGTTCGATACTTGGACCAAGGCTATACTTACTGTACATAAACAACATAAAGAGCTGTCATTTCAAATCCACATACAACATTTATGCTGACGACACAAATTTTATAACAACAGCGAAGACAGAAAAAGAATTAGAAGAGAAAATAAATCACGACATGACAGTATACTACGACCAGTGTTGCCAGAAAGTTTTGAGAAAAGAAGCTAGATGGCCTTTAAAAAATGGCTAGAAAAGGCTAAATGGCTTTAAAAAAAAGCTAAAAAAAGGCTAGATTTGTTAACGCTATTATACCCTAAACATGTAAGGTCAGGGTATATTGACTTTGTGCAAACGTTTGTAACGCATAGAAATAAGCGAGTCCGGTATAGAAAAGTATATATTCCTGATCAGTGTCACCTCTTGAGTCGAGCTAACCATGTCCGTCCGTCCGTCTGTCTATGTGTTATCTGTTAATATAGGTTAAGAAGGAGATGAGATTGGTACACATGTTCACATGAACCCAAGCATCTGCACTATTGAATATTTTTAGAATCCGCCCACGGACACGCTTACTTCCCATACAACTAACAAATAAAAATCGCTGTATAGATGGTTGTAATTAAGCTACCGAAATAAAATTTAAATGTATTTATTTTGTATAAAAACGTAGACGTACACACAAAATTGGCGTGCTCTACCCATGAACATGCCCACCTCCCATACAACTCCAACATTGAAAACACTATTATAAAGACCCTTTTATTTGAACTACAGGGATTAAACTTATCAGATATGTATTTTATATTAAAACTTAGATGTGTACTTAGATGTAAAATAGTCGTCATTCGCCCTTAAACACGCCCACCTCCCATACAACCCACTATAGTAAAAACGCTATAAAGAGGTTTATATGAGCCAAAAATATAAAACTTGGTATTGAGATTGTTGTATCAAAACTAAGATGTGTTCACAAACTGAGCGACATCCGCCCATAAACATGCTCATCTCCCATGAAACCCACATTATGGAAAACACAATAGAAACGTTTATATTTGGCCTACAGAGATAAAACTTGGTATGAGATCATAGTATATAAAACTAAGGTGTGCTCACAAAAAAAGGCGTTATCCACCTACGAACGCGCTTTCCTCCCATACAACCTTCATTAGTACAACCTATATAGTTCTATAAATACAGGGATTTTAAACAAAAATAGGAAGTTACTTCTATTTGTTTTAGTATTTTAATATATAGTTTATTTAAATATAATAGGAGGTCTAGGGTATTTCATAGTCGGACTAGACTTTCTTTACTCGTTTTCTTTTAAGAACAGTTGAATACGGTTTCTTTTCTAGTTTTTTTTTTTTTGAAATTTCGTTGTACTAAGAATTCTTTCTACCTCAGCGTTGCTTAATGCTAAAATAATAAAACTAAAAATCAAATCTGATAGCTCTTGGATTCAATGAATCTCTAGCTTCTGCCCAGCTAGATTCCTATTCTACTTGTGATTTACAATTTTTTGCCATCATATTTCAATTATAGTTATTTCTTCTGTAGAGTAACTGGAGTTTTCTTTCTCTATAACAGAAAATATTTGGGTTTAACCACTTTAAAAGAATAAAAAGAGCAATAGAAGATTTACACTTTCAAAATTGCAACGTCAGAAAAATTGGATGTAGTAATGCATCTTTAAGCAATATATTAAAAAAGGCTAGAAAAGGCTAGAAAAAAACAAAAAAAGGCTAAAAAAAAGGCTAGAGGCTAGATGGTAATTTTCGAGGCTAGACAACAAAAAAAAAGGCTAGATCTAGCCTCAAAAAGGCTAGACTGGCAACACTGACTACGACTGGGCTTGCGGAAACGGATTAAGCATTAATATACAAAAAACCAACTACATCGTCTTTCGATCACACAACAACATTAATATAAGCTTAAAAATCAATATTCACAACACAGAAATCCAAAGAGTGCAGCATACAAAATATCTCGGTATGATTATAGACGAGAACCTTAATTATGAAAACCACATCAGAGAAATAAAAAACTCAATACTACCGCTAGTCATGGTCATCAAGAGAATTGGAAAAATTAACGAAAACGCAGCGAAACTTATATATACAGGGCATATTCTATCCAGAATACGTTACAACATATGCAGCTGGAGTCAATGCAGCAAATTTCAGCTAGAGCAAATAGGAAGAGTGATGAATAAGGCCTTAAAAATATTATTTAAAAAAAATGCAACAATTTCTACTAGAGAATTATATAAAAGCACCAAACAAATGGACATAAGCCAGATAGTCTTCTTCGAAAAATGCAAATATATTTATAAAGTACAAAATAGTATGCTGAAATCCAAACTAATACTCACAACTAGAAATACAATTCATCAACATAACACGCGTCAAAAACATAATTTCGAGGTACCGAAAGCACGAACATCAAAACAACTTAAGAGCTTGAAGCATAGCGCCATAAAGCAATACAATACATTGCCTGAAGATATAAAGAAGTCACCAAATTTACAAATCTTTAACAACAAACTGAAACTCTATATACAAAATCTTAGAAATTATATTATTTAACTAACATTAAATTTTTGATCTCATAAATATGCACACGTATGTGATATTATTGTGCCTTAGTTTATATTCTAAAAGTACAAAGTCTATATTTTAAATACCTAATATTGTTTATTAATATTTTTTTCTTAAACTCACACCTCTCATACACGGAATTAAATCCGTCTGAGGTTTTTAACGTAATCTTTAAATGCCAATTGTAATACATGATTGTTATATTTTAACTATATACCTTTATTATAAAATCATTGAACTAACGTAAAAAAATTATGAAATAGTAAATAAAGATTGCATATAATAATAATAATAATAATAATAATAACATTTTATCACCATCAAAATACGATTTTCAGATGAGTAAATTCATAATTTTGGATAAGAATATACTTTTGAGTATTTGCGTAATTTCAAGTATTTTTATTATAATCTGACTATTTGTTATTGTGAAAAAAGTTTACTTAAAGGCAACGCTCCCTTTTAATATGTTTTTCAACCTCCTAAATGCAATAGTCCAAGGAAAAAGAGCGTACTCTTAGGCCTTTTCCTCACGGAGCACTGGAAAAGTAATGCAATTGCAACACAATTGTTTATGAAGTTTCAAACTACTGCAATTCAAAACATAATTGCAACCTATGTTTTCAGGAGAGCAAGAAATGTTATAACGCAACATTGATTATTTGTATTGAAATAGACATAATTAGACTAATACTAAGGACACATATATGTAGTGTCCGACCGAATATTCGGTTTCGGTTTCGGCCAGTTTCGGCCCTTTTAATCAGTTTCGGCTATTCGGCATCAATATGGCCGAAACCGAAACCGAAACCGAATATTTGATCGGACACTACTAATTCGGTTCTTACATATATTTCAATGGTAGATGTGAGTTCGCTTTCATCAAAATTTTTAATGGTGTTAAGTAGAACGTGAAATTCAGTCATTTGATTGACCGTGTGGGTTGGGTCCAGCACAAAACGATAAATGTAGATTTTTTTTTTAGATTATAATATTAAGTTATTTAACTTTAAATACTAAAAAGTTCCTTAAAGTGATATTAAAATGATCTCTTTATTTATTATTTTAAAGTTGAACATTAATGTTCAAATATTTATATTAATATATATAAAAATATCTTGAAATAGATTTAAAGTACTCAATAGTCAAAAAGCTTTTTAGAGATAAAATGCTTTTTCAAATTTTGTTATTCATAAAAATATTGTCTCAGCTTATTTGTTACAATAGGAACACTCTCAATTTGAAATGGGAACAGTGTCAAGAATGGTTTGTGAATTTGATAAATTCAATAATTTTTTGTTTATTTTTCATAATTTTATCAATATTTTGACATGCAAACAGTAAAAAAAATGTTTAATCTATGTTCTTCTCTGAAAAAATTGTCACTTATAATTTTTATTCCCAATATTTTGAAATGTTTTGCCATGTTTCCATATTTTTTGAAACAGTTTGAAGTACTTTTGACAATATTTGTGCTCACATTAGAGTAAAAATTTTAAAAAGGCTTTATCAAGGGTTTATTGAAGGTTACTCATTTAAGAAGCCTTTATAAGAAATTTTTGTCGTTATTGGACGTTAATGAATACTCTTTTTGAGATTTTTTCTTTGTAAAGGCTTTATAAGAGGCTCGTAAATTTTTATGAATAAAGGCAAAAGAATATTTATCGTATATATACGTTATTATAATATGTTTCAATTGTTATATATTTGAAAGCTTTTAACAATTAACAATTTAACAATTTTCAAGTAGACATTCAGTTTCGGTTTCGGTTTCGGTTTCGGCCGAATATTACAAAAATGGCCGAAATTCGGTTTCGGTTTCGGTTTCGGCCAAAATTTTGGTTTCGGTCGGACACTACATATATGGTATCGATACCATGATATTGAAACCATGAACGATTGTAAACTATATGGTATAAAAGTAGTGACACACATTTCGATATAGTTTTAATTGACAAAAGTGTCAAATAATTATTTAAAAACAAATCACAAATTTTTCAGCTGCTTCAATTTGCTTATCCCGTCGAAAGATAGGTCCTGCAATAAATAGCCAAGCAAGCAGCCTTTAAATATATGGTTATATATTTCATTGGTCGCGCAAATTGCATGTTTTGAAATATGCATGCATTAAAAAATTTCACAATTTGAAAGAGCTTTTTTCATTTTTTTTTTCAGCTGCTATTTTTTTGAAATTTAAATTTTTTTCATAATAAAAATTTTCAATATTATGACATTAATGTAGTTAAAAATTTGAACGCTCTCTCACATAGGCGCTGATATCATAGCAATATCAGGGCTGAAAGTCGAAAAAATGTATGTTAGCATGGAGAAACCATGAAAATTTGTTGTGTTTTGTATACCATGAATAAGACGCTATACTAGTTTCAGAAGCTGGTTTATAGCTGGCATACCGTGACACACATGTGGTATACAATGTAGTATATTAACTTTGTAGTATCGAAACCATATGTGTGTCTCCAGTATAAGGGCCCAAAAACTAAACAAGCTGTGTGGGCCCCAAAGTACAATTATTCCTTTTCTTTTACTATACACAAAAAAAAAAAAAACAAACGGCAAAAAAGATTTGGGTCCATCCGTACATTAAAAATAACATAAACAGCAGATTTTTCGGGGCAATAAAAGAGCTGCAACAAAGTGATTCTTAATTTTTAGCATTGTACAGAATGACCAAAGAAAAATCATAACAAGTTGGTGATATAAATAGGGGGTTTCGCACGGTCGTACATGTCAGCCGACATTGTACGACGACAAACTAACGGGAATATTTTGTTGAGCTTTCGGACAATCGGACATGTACGACGACTTCATTTCATTGCCGACTCTTGAGAGTAACACGTCGGTGTAATTATGGCTAGGCAATTTTTAGCGGCAACTATAATTGATCAAATTTTGGAAGAAGAACATGAAGAAAATATAAGAAAATGAACTCTGTCCAAAATTTTATATGCGGAGCACTTGCCATTGTTTGTTTTATTTTTTTTCTTACTTTATGTTGTTGCCTAAGTTGATGTTCACTCGTTGAAAATTTTATACAAATGATAAATGCAGCGAGTCGGACCGACATGCGTTCGCACGAACGACATGTCGGATGGACCGGCAGAAAAATCAAAAATTTTTGATTATCATCCGACATGTCGGTCCGACTGTCTCATTTGCTTTCGAATGATCGTACATGTCATCGTACATGCCCAAGTCGGATGACATGTACGTCCGTGCGAAACCCCCTAATTGCAGCATGCTGCGTTGCACAAAACTTATCGCAAACATATTGCCAACTAGTTTTGAAAAAGTTGCTCCATGTGAAGGTTTCGGTATAGTAACATGGGTTAGCAACATTTGTTGCAATTGCATTACTTTTGAATTGCTCCGTGAGGAAATGGCCTTATGGTTTGCGAGATGAAATTCATCAAATTTGTGCAATTCAGTTAAAATATATATAATTATTTGTATGGAAATAAGCTATATGAAATCTTATTTGTGCAAGCAAACCGAAGTTGGAAGCAAAGCAAACAGGTAAACCTATTTGGGGAGATTGGGTGGTTGACCCCACCTACCCCTTGGAATTAAAAACGTACGAAAAGGTAAAAAAGTGTTCATACAAATTTTACAAAGTGTTATATATATTATTATGATTGATAGTAAAGATGTTTTGAAGTAACAGTTATTATCGCGAATAGCAACAAATTTTTATAAGAAATCACATATTTTTTATAAAAATTTTTCATAGTCTTGACTGATAATATAGGACAAAGGAATAGTTATGTTTTTAAGTAATAAGCACTGAAGTCGAACAAATTTTATAAAGAGTTGTGGGAAAAAAAACGTTAATTTTCAAATATCTAAATTAGAAGATTATGATCATTTTTGTGCCACTTTGGTTAAAACTAGTGTCCGACCGAAACCAAAATTTTGGCCGAAACCGAAACCGAAACCGAATTTCGGCCATTTTTGTAATATTCGGCCGAAACCGAAACCGAAACCGAAACTGAAAGTCTACATACAAATTTGTTTTTAAAAACATTTTATTTTTTTTTTTAATTTTATTAAAAGCTTTCAAAAACAAAACAATTCAAACAGATAATAATAACGTATACATACGATAAATATTCTTTGAATATTAAAGTTCAACTTTAAAATAATAAATAAAGAGATAATTTTTAATACCACTTTAAGGAACTTTTTAGTGTTTAGAGTTATTCGGTTTCGGTTTCGGTTTCGGCCATATTGATGCCGAATAGCCGAAACTGACTAAAAGGGCCGAAACTGGCCGAAACCGAAACCGAAACCGAATATTCGGTCGGACACTAGTTAAAACGTTAAATAATTTCTTCTAAGAATAAGTTAATTATTAAGACAAGCTTTTATGTTTTAATTTGATGGTTATTTTATTTACGAAAATTATTAGTGAATAATCATTTAAAAGTCATGGAGAAATCACAGATTATAAAGGAACAAAAACTATCATGTTTTTTCATAAGCAGTCTTTATTAATTATTTAATGATTAACATCAGGTTATGATAATTTAAATTAACTCTTAATGGTAGGCATAGTTACAATAGTCTTGATTATTCTAGTGCACATTTTCAATACAATCTAAAAGCCATAAAAGTAAAGTCAGTTTGGTCCTTTGAGAATTCAATTTCCTCAACTCAAAAAGAGTTCTTCGAATTTTAATTCATATGCTAGATATCATTATATTGAAGAGGAAATGGAGAAGCTGTTGCACAAAAAAGAAACAAATTGGCCATTTCAGGCCTTTAAAGAACTTTGACCGAGCTTCTTATGATCAATTGTGTTGTGTATGTATTAGATGTTTGCACACAATTGACTGAGAACTGGACCTACATGTTTTATGCCAGCTCCGAACGGCTAGAGTCATGTTCTCAAGAAGCTTTACATGGCATTATTTACTCTCTCAGGTTTGCCACTATCTGCAGAAGGATGGTGACCGATCAGAAAATTTTTTAATTGAAAAAACTTTGCCGCGAGTGAGAATCGATTTCGAGCGCCGGTTATGCAAACCACACACTTAACACACATGCCACGCTCACCACAGCTGTCGCACTAACAAGATATTTTTCATGAAAATTGTAGATAAGTTATAGCAGTAGCTCGTTTCTGCAACTTTTGCGACAAATAGTCACTTTTTCTGTCGTCACACTATTTCGTTCCAAAATACTCACTTTTACGAAAGCTAATGTTTCTGAATTAATAAGTGAGAAAATATTGCTCTGTGATGAGAAAGATACACAAGTGATAGGGAATATATAAAATTGAAACAATTGACATTTTTTTTTTTTTTGATTTTTCCAAAAATAAAAAAATAAACAAAACAATTTTTTCATGTTTTGACACTTAGTGATGTTGATATTTAAAAAACAAACCCTATCCATGCGTTGAGATCCGAGTATTCTTTTCATGCGGTTGCTTAATGCAGTGATACAAATTTTTATCATGGAATAAATCTCATTAATAAAGTATTTAAGTTTGTATATTCAATAATTTATGCATTGTAATACTTATAATATTGTGTATATTATATATTTATAGTCTAAATGAAAAAATTAAGTTGATACCTTGTACCGGGTAGAAGTATTAGTAACCACTTCATTGAAATCGAATGTTGCACTATCAACCACAAATTGTTCTCACCTAATCAGAACATAGTGACAACTTCAGCCGACTCGAATCGCATATTTTAGTTTACAGAAACACTTTGGCTATCGAATTCCTACACTCTCCCAAAATTACTGTTAAAATTCAACAATTACAATTGTTAATAAATTTAACAATTTCCATGATAAAAGTTTCCCTTGATTTTGAGTTTTAATTTTTTCTTTTCAAAGATTGACAATTTTTATTGTACACTCAAAAAAATACTGTAGTAGAATATACTACACAATGTGTATTTGTTTCCCAAAACATGTAGTTTTATTTATTTTCAAACACACTTGTAGTTATTCGATAACTTTTTACTGCATTATACACTTAAATAATTAATACTACACGATGTAGTTATATGTAGTAAGTATTTATTTAAATGCATTTATTTTTATACACAAAAATTTTTAAAAAAAATATTTTTTATAGCTAGCTGTGAATTATTTAAAAAAATAAAAATAATATTGTCAACCAAGACTGCACAATGCTGGTAAGTAACCAAATTTTAAATAAAATGTTAAGTGCTTATATAAATAAATAATATCATTCTAGTTGACGATATTTGGCTCCTACCACTATAACTAGTCATCAAGATTTCAAGAAGAAAAGCTTTGCTGAAAATTGATGGGAGTTTAATTGCCCACAATATTGGCATTTAGATAAAACTGAAACGTAATTTTCATGTTTTTTTCTCCCGTTTTATATTCAGCCCAATCATGAAACATTTTCTCCCGGAAGTTGTTAATGGAAATTTCCGTTTTTAAGATTAACTTTTTGGAAATTTTAATGCAATTTTGTTCATCAACCGCCAATATTCATGAGTGTAAAATAAAAAAATGAGATACCTTTATCTGCTATCTTAAAACCGGAAACTTCCACTTACAATTCCCGGGAGAAAATGTTTCATGATTGGGCTGATTATGTTCTTTTTTTATCATTCTATGTTATTTTTCATTATATTGTTGACATTATTGTAAATATGTTCTTGAGATATTGTTGTTAATTAAATTGTATAATTTAATATAGAAATTAAAAAACACAATTTAATAATTAAAACAAAACACCGATTTTTTTAGTCAATATAAAAAAACTACTACACATGTAGTAAGAATTACTACATATGTAGTAAAAATTCTTTTTTAATGCAGCATAAAAATTTGGATTTTAATTTTCGTTTAAATAAATATGTAGTAAAATATACTACGCTTGTAGTAAAAATAACTACAAAAAAAATTTTTTTTTCTCTGTAGTTAAAATAAATAATCGAATTTAGTAAAAATAAATACATTTTTATTTGGACGGTGAGCTACTACTTTACATTTGTTTTAAATACATTTTTATTTATTTTTACTACAGAATTTTTTTGGGTGTAGCATTGTTAAATTTATTGTTTTTTTTTTTTTATTGTTGAATTCAACAATTCAATTGTTTATTGAAAAAAATTGAAACTTCAATTCAAACAAAAAAAAAACAAAAAGCTTTAAATTTTTTTTTACTTCAATTTAGCAAAATATAATTCGGAACAATTAAAATAACAATAACAAACATAACGAAAAGGAACAAATTATTAACGAAATAAAGGTAAATATTGTAATTATATTTTATTTCATTAAGCCGAAATATTTCATGGTGTTCATTAATATTTCATGTTCGGTGCTTTGGTGTTTATACATTATTCTGAATGCAAACGATTCTTTGAGGATTCTACAGACATCGTCCTGACCTTCGAAGCAGAGTAGCCAGAGAACGTGAATATAACGAAGCTATAGGCTTGTAATTTGTAATTGTTACAAGCTTGTAAAATATTGATTAATAAAATTTGTATTTTAAATACAGCAGTTGTAAAGATGTCAAATTTTGAGAGTTAAGTTTTTGACAGGTAATTTTTTTCAATTTTTTGACGTTTAAATTTTGACATATAGTTTTTGACTTTTAAATTTTGACATTTAATTTTTGACATTTAAATTTTGACATTTTAACATTCATAAATGACAAGACAACCATCAAAATTTAATTTCGAAAAATATACAATTTTTATTGTTATTTCTAACAAAAAAACAACAATTGCTATTGTCAATGCTATTTTAACCAAGATTATTGTTATTTCATTGTTAGAATTAACAATTTTTTTTTGAGAGTGTACGAAAATAGAATTGAAACAAGCAAGACGAGTCACCGACTTTTCTCATTTTATTACAGAGACGGTGCAAGTGAGAATGACGTCATTATGGCGTCAAAGTGAGAAAATATTGTGAGAACTGCGGTGACAAAAGTTGCAGAAACGAGCTACAGGTGTTTTAAGAGGAAACTTTATACAATCACAAAATTCAACAAAACACATTTTTAATTTCACACTCTCAAAAAAAATTGTTAATTCTAATAATAAAATAACAATAATCTTGGTTGAAATAGCATTGACAATAGCAATTGTTGATTTTTTGTTAGAAATAACAATAAAAATTGTATATTTTTCGAAATTAAATTTTGATGGTTGTCTTGTCATTTATGAATGTTAAAATGTAAAAATTTAAACGTCAAAAATTAAATGTCAAAATTTAAAAGTCAAAAACTAAATATCAAAATTTAAACGTCAAAAAATTGAAAAAATTACCTGTCAAAAACTAAACTCTAAAAAATTTAACATTTTGACAACTCCTGTATTTAAATACAAATTTTATTAAACAATATTTAACAAGGTTGTAACAATTACAATTTACAAGCCTAAAGCTTTGTTATATTCACGTTTTCTGGCTACTCTGCTTGAAAGGTCAGGACGACGTCTGAAGAATCCGCAAAGAATCGTTTGCATTCAGAATCATCCATAAAAAAGGATAAACACCAAAGCACCGAACATGAAATTTGAATAAACACCATGAAATATTTCAACTTAATGATATAAAATATAATCACAATATGTACCTTTATTTCGTTAATAATTTGTTCCTTTTGCAAGCGCCATACAAAATTTATTTCTGAATTATATTCTGCTAAATTGAAGTAAAACAAACAAAAAAAAATGTAAAGCCTTTTGTTTTTTTTTTGTTTGAATTGAAGTTTCAATTTTTTTTTTCAACAAACAATTGAATTGTTGAATTCAACAATAAAAAAAACAACTATAAATTTAACAATACTACAATAAAAATTGTCAATCTCTGAAAAGAAAAAATTAAAACTCAAAATCAAGGGAAACTTTTATTATGGAAATTGTTAAATTTATTGTTGTTGTTGTTATTGTTGAATTTTAACAATAATTTTGGGAGAGTGCACCAGCTACGCTGAATTTTAAAGTTATTGTTGCACCTGCTAAGTAACTAACAGATGATGTTTTGTTACAAAAATATGTATAAATATAAATTAGATGACGTGCATTCAAACCCATTGACAAAAATAAAGTTTTATCACATTATAAGCTTGCCTCTATGCATGAATACCCTTAAAAAAGTTAAACTACATCTTGCGTTGTTCCAATATGCTTTTTTAATATAAACATATAGGGTGCTCACAGTTCTGTTTTATCTGCTCTGTTAACTTTGCCGTCTATTAACTTTAGAACATTTTAGCACGTGTTAACTTTGATTGTTTTTGTTTTACGTACAAACTTGAGATACCACTTGTTGCTAAAGTTATCTCACTTCTGCTCATGTCTTTCTTTTGTGTTAATGTGTTATCACTAGTCAGCTGATTGAATTTTATTGCAAAAAAATGGAAGAAGAATGGATCGTCGAAGAAGTAAGTTCATTTTTCCCATAATTCTTCGTTTCCGTTCATTCGAGGCATGTTTTTGAACAAATTTCAAATTTTTTAAAACTATTTTTGCAATTTAGCTCCAAAACACAAAAAGAGGTGCTCACAGTTCGATTGAAATATCTTTCTAAAGTTGCCAAGTGTTAGCTTTAGAAGCAAACTGTGAATTCCCTTATATATCTTACTAATTTGATTCGGTGAGTGTACAAAATGACATAACAAAAAAGTATCAAAAGTTTAGTTGGCAACGCGAGCATACTGGAACCTTGCCCAAAAGTTGACTGAAAAATTATATGAATTTTATAAAAATGCAGTTTGCCGCATCGGCACAAATTGAATGACACATATAGAAACATGTAAGTAATCGCGATATTAAATGAGGATTTATATTAATAATAAACACATCAATTTCTGCTGCAGCTAAAGATGGTAAGAGTTCTATTTTTGCACCCAGATCTGGGTATCGGTGGAGCTGAACGTTTGGTTGTAGATGCCGCTCTAGCCTTAAAGCAAAAGGGTCACAGTGTGAGCTTCCTTACGAATCATCACGATCCGAGTCATTGTTTTAAGGAAACTATTGATGGCAGCTTTCAAATTCGTGTTGTTGGCGACTGGTTGCCACGTAATATCTTTGGACGCTTCTACGCCTTCTGCGCTTACTTACGCATGTTATATGCTGCTCTATACGCTTCGTTCTGGATATCATATCAAGAACGTATCGATGTAGTGTTTTGCGATCAGATATCAATCGGTATACCTGTTCTACGCCTTGCTAAACACAGTCCTCGGATTGTATTTTATTGTCATTTCCCGGATCAGTTGCTAAGCATGCGTGAGGGCTTTTTAAAGAGTGTCTATCGAGCACCTCTCAACTGGCTGGAAGAGCAGACTGTGGGCATGGCTGACACTACGCTGGTGAACTCAAAATTTACATTGCGTATATTTCGCGAAACGTTTAAACGTCTAGATGTGGTGCCGGATGTCTTGTATCCATCGTTGAACACTAAGTATTTCGATGAAATGCAACAAAAAATTCAGAGTTCCAACTCGAAGCAATCATCGCTAAACATTCCACAAAATGCATTTGTTATACTCGATATTAATCGCTACGAACGTAAAAAGAACCATCCGCTAGCACTGAATGCCTTCAAACTGTTGGCAGATGCATTGCCTGTTGCCGAGTGGAAGCGTTGCCGTCTCATTGTAGCTGGTGGTTACGATACGCGCGTGGTTGAGAATGTGGAACATTATCAAGAACTAAAACGTTTGACCGAAAAACTAGACTTGCAGGAAAACGTTGAGCTCTTGCGTTCGCCTAGTGATGATGAAAAATTCCAACTCTTGCACTCTGCACATTGCCTTGTTTACACACCGGAAAACGAACACTTCGGCATAGTGCCATTGGAAGGCATGTATATGTCTAAGCCGGTGATTGCCCTAAATAGCGGCGGTCCTACTGAGACTATAGTGAACAACTCTACCGGCTTTCTCTGTGAGCAACAATTGAGCAGCTTTGCTGGTGCAATGCTGCAACTATACAAAGATGAGGCTCTGCGCGAGCGCATGGGCGTGATGGGTCGCAAGCGTGTACAGCAAAGATTTTCGTTTGAAGCTTTTGCCAATAAGCTAGACAGTATTGTACTCGAAGTCATGGAGAAATATGGCAAGAAAAAAAATAAGTAATTTTATCAGTCTAGATTTCTGCTCTCTGGATTTAGTTAAGAAATAAGTAGTATTAAAATAATTTGATTCAAACGCAAAAGCTATACAAACTTAAAGCACGCCAGTGATATTTAAACTTAAGAGCTGGTGTTAACTTTATTTTCAACTAGAATTTCAAATACTTCAACAAAGCTGTTCCAAAGTTTGCTCGTCAATAAAAGACTGCACAATTTATGTTGTTAAAATGCATTTTAAATCTTTATAAGTTATTGTTTTTGTTTTTTTTTCAAAGGTCAGTTCAGAATAAATAATTTCCATATAAAATTGTTGGTATTGACCAGTACATTATAATAAAATGGTGCGTGGCCAAATGCAAATGTTAAAAAAAATTAATAATAGAAAACAAGTTGCATGCCTCATTCAAAGTTTCAATCCATGCGCTTATACAAATACATGTAACCAAGATGTTTTGGTGGATTTTGTGATAGCGCAACTTTGCTATCATTAAAAATAACCCACACTCCATCCTCTTTGCGTATGTGGCACACATAATGACCTACTTGCGCGGAAGTGCCCATATGTGAAATAAAAGCAACTAGCTTGTATTTTCCAGTGCCATCGTGATAAATTTTTGATTGACCTACAACAACTGACGGTGACCCATGTTGTTCCATGGTAGTGGCAGTTTCATCTGTATCCATGTCGTCAGCATGTGAAAAAATCCAGTCGGTGGCACGCTCAATATTGCCATCAGTAGCTTTGAGAGCTTTTGTGGCTTGACGTTCATCAAATCCCATGCTCATAAGCATTGCAAGACTCTCGGGATTGGCTACAAAAGCTCCTGCCGACTGGGTTCCATCTCCGACACTGTTATCACTGAGAACAAAAGGATCTGATATATCCGCATCAGCAATATGTTCCATCAACCAATCAGACGCAGCTTCCAAACCCATATTACGCGTATGGAATAGAGCTCGCTTGCAGGCTTCCTGTGGGAAACCCATCTGCAAGAGTTCACTCATAACCGCTTCGTCAAAAGTGAATTTAGATTGCTTTTGTTGATTATCGGTGTCGGGTAATTTCTGCTCGCCCGCTTGTATACCTGTAGCACGCCAATTGGAAAGATCCAGTTCATCGGGCATTTCTACTGCAACATCCAATTTCTTCGGCACCCAATCATCGCCTAATGTAAATTTGCTTAAATGCAACATAAGAAAATCGGGCATTGTAGCAATACGTGTTATCTTTTTCGCCGTAGTTTTGGCATTAATAGCCGAGGAGAAGAATTGTCCAATTAGTTCGGGTGCAAAGAACTCATCTAGACATGCCTGCAGCGTGACTTTATGGCGCACAACATCTTTTTCACTGTTTGCGACTGCCGCATTGCCCACTGCAGCCTTCCGCTCCAAATACTCCTTCACTTCGTCTAAATTCGATGCCTTGTCCAGCGGAATGGCCAAAGGCAAGCAATACTCATCGCGACGCGTATATTTCACCTTATGGCTAGACATGCACTCCACGCGATCTTCCAAAGAGAATGTGAGTGCATCCATGGGATTGAATTGATTGCGGGAATGACGCTCAAATAAGTTAGCTAAATGCAAATAAAAATCGCAAGCATCCTGTTGTTGTTTGGTACTGAAATCTGGATGATTTTTCCCAACAACATTTTTAAACATGGCTGGTGAAATGCCGGTGGTTTCTGTATCCAGTGTATTTTCACATATGGAGCTATATTTACCAGACCACAAACCGTTACCGAGTTTTGCCATTTGAATATTAAAGTCATTGGCGGGATCTGAGGGAAATTCATTAAGATACTTTGCAGCACCTTCGCCTACAAAGCGTTTCATAAAATCTGGTATGGTGAACAAAACCTATAAGAGGAAAAAAATTAAATATTTATTTAATGGAGTTAATCATGTTGAAGGATTATCGATAATTTTTTTATATATTATTGATTAGGGAAAAATGAACGAAAATGAAAAAATTAAATAGTAAATGCAAATTAAAAAGAAAACAAACTAACTTGGATCTAACAGTTTAATATACAGTTTTAATTTAATTTCTTCTTACCTGCATAACGCTATTTATGTAGCAAGAATTGCCTAGATTACGCATGCCTGTATAGCCCGGTCCAGCTAATGGCTGCAACTCACTTTCACTTTCCGTCAACAGTGACCATTCGCCGATGCGCTGATTTATTTCCAATTCCAACTCAACCATTGATTTTTCACTTTTCTTCATGGCAGCCATATTAATGCCGAAATGTGTTAGATGTTCGTTAAGTTTTGGATCAATGACCATATCATCCTCCGGATACGAGAAAACATCAGACTTGCCATCGGCACTGATTGTACCCAACTTGACAGCTAAAGGAAAACCAGTCTCCTTGTAGTATTGCACAGCGTGATCGTTACCACCGGAGCCGTCAAAGAATTTGCGCCCACACAATATGGAGCCATCGGTAAGATTTAACCACAAATTATTTGTCAAATCACATTTCTCACATTTCCAACCAGATGGTGGAATCTTTTTGCCATTATCCAATTGCTTAAGCTGTTCCGCGAATTTTGAAATTTGTCGCACCTCGCCATCCCAAGTGCCTTAAATAATAAAATATTTTGTTTATCAATAATAACAGTTAAGTTGAAGAAAAATAGGTCACAATCTTACCAGTCACCGTCAGCTTCTCTAATTTAGAAATGGCTGATTCAGCTGACAGCAGTGCTTCCACGGCCTGGGTTACAATCATAGGCAAATTCTGATTGGGATATGGTAATTTATTATCCTTATCTGGCATCACAACAATGCTGTATGTATCTTTGAATTCGTACTTCTTTGCATGAGCTTCATTGTAGCCACCTTCAACGCCAATGGCAAGACGGGTTATTTTCCGTTCTGGACCACATTCCTCGTTAGCAGTTTTCTCACTCATTTCGGAACAATCCTGTTTCAGCTGTTTAATGCGTTTTATATGAAGAAACACAACATTACCGCTCTTATCTGCATACTGTTGCGCATAATCTTCACCGAAACCCAAAAATGTTGTGAGATTAACATACAACCCAGTTGGTGACTCTGGACTATCGTATGAATAGACGCATTCGTCCTTATATATGGGTTGGCTTTCATTGGGCACGCGGATTTTTGACAAATTCTTTTGCAGCGCTTCCATGTTGTTGCAGTAACTAAATGCTTTTTATGCTGGAAATACACACAACACTGTTTTGTGTTTGCTCCTTCGGCTGTTAAACTCTTTTGAACTTACTTTAATCTTGCGATAAATATTTTAAGGCTCAGCAAATTTTCAGCAGCTAACAACAGTCGGCAAAAATAATTTTATTTTATTTCGAATATCGAAATTCTGCTAGGTCATTTTTTTCGGAGTTCTTATTGACAGTTCGAATATAAGCAAAATTAATATCAACGTCACAAACCTACACTACACAACACAATATAAAGACTTATATGTAATGAAAATCTATTAGTGGTACTCACGATGTGTCAAGGAAGGTGGCAGAAGTAGGTTGACGTCTCGGAAGTCAACACCACTGTAGTGTCAAAATCGAAAAAACGTAGTGGTGCTTTATTTTGAACGATAATCCTATGAAAAATCTGATGATTTGTTACTTGGTCTAACAGCTTCGAGTTTTTTTGTATATATCTTGTAATTTTTCTTATGCAATTTTTTGCTGTGATTAATAAGAAATCTATATTAAATATGTTAAAAAACTGTTAATTCGTTACTTGGTCTTATGGTTTCAAGTGAACAACACTAGTTTTGATCGACTTTTTTGTACTTTGCTTGTGATTTTTCTTGTGTGTATTATTTGTTGTGTTTTGCAAATTATATGTTTTGCAAAATATATGTTTTGAAAAAATGCAGAATTTTTTCGAGCTTTATATTTTTTTCCTAAAGCAAAATACCCTCTCAAAATGTTGGTCCCACATAAAAAAAGGAAAAGTGGCAGCACTGCAATGAAGTTTGACAGCTCTACGGTGTGTATGATAGACGTCAATCTACTTCTGCCACCTTCTTTAAATACATCTTGGTGGTACTCACGATTCAGTGCACTTGCTAGCGCAGTTGAAGACACATTTTAAAACACTCTCCCAAAGTTATTGTTAAAATTCAACAATTACATTTGTTTATAAATTTAACAATTTCCATCATAAAAGTTTCCCTTAATTTTGAGTTTTATTTTTTTCTTTTCAAAGATTGACAATTTTTATTGTAGTATTGTTAAATATATTGTTGTTTTTTTTTATTGTTGAATTCAACAATTCAATTGTTTGTTGAAAAAAATTTAAACTTCAATTCAAGCAAAAAGAAAAATAAAAAGCTTTAAATTTTTTTTGTTTTTTTTTAAACTTCAATTCAGCAGAATATTCAGATATAAATTTTGTATGGTGCTTGGAAAAGGAACAATTAATTAACGAAATAAAGGTCAATATTGTAATTATATTTTATTTCATTAAGCTGAAATATTTTATGGGCATTCATATTTCATGTTCGGTGCTTTGGTGTTTAACCATGATTCTGAATCCAAACGACTCTTTGGGGATTCTTCAGATGTCGTCCTGGCTTATTTTTATTATAGCTAAACGTTTGTTGTTATGATGGAGTTACAAGAAAAAATTAAATCAAACGGTACATTGAAAATGAATTCAAAGCAAACACAAAAAAAAATCGTTGCAAAATCACTGGTACGGCTGATGTGTTCCTTTCCGCTTTCTTCTCTCCTCCCGATTCATCGAAAAAATCGGTGAGTAAAATCAACGCAATGGAGGATTTGGAGTAACCATGTGTGTGACACTCATGGTAGAATAATTACAAGGTAATGGCAGGCTTGAACGCACTCTCTTTGAAAGTACCTTAAATGTCAATCTTAAATCGGCCATCTTTGCGAATGCAGACAAAGCAAGCCAGCGAAAGCAAATAAACAAAAATTCAATTGAACATCGTGTTGTGCTAAGTGCAAATTACATGAAATACTACAAATCACAATTTTCTTCAATTATCTCTATACTTTATACCAGAGAAGGGCATAAATTAAATTTACTATCCCATGGGATTGGAAGCAAAATGCTGCTTGCACGACGTCGACACTAGAGGTGGGTAATGGCACAATTTTTGGAGAGTTGACACACCAGCACATGTGCACCCATGTGTGTCAGCACTCTGTGTTAGCACAATTGTGCCAAGACACATTTAAAAAATTCCTTCAATAACGCCGTTCAAAACATCAATAAAATATAAAGTGCAAACAACCATCGCTACTGATTTGTGAGATGAGTTTATTTGTTAGTAAATTTCTAAATAATAGTATACTAAAAAGTGTAAAAAATCGATCGTGTGCATTCGGCTGTTGCTTTGTTTTTATTTTGGGAACAAATCAAGTCAGATGCTTTTCAGCATTTGTTGAAATAACATTTCTTTGCGCAATTTGCGAAATTGATCTTCGTTTTTCTCAACTTTACACACAATCAAAGAATGTGATAGTATGTGTGTGCCCATCGCTGCTCTATACTAATCAGAGATCTGCAATGAGTACCAAAAAAATTAGTATACTTAAGTCATGAGCCATAAAAAATGCAAAACAGTTATGGTTTGATTTGGCACGTGTTGCTTGACATTTACAATTAAATTTGGAAGAAAGCTGAAATAAAAATGACTCTAAGTACTTAAGTCATTCCTCTGAACTCGTGGTGTTTATAGGTGTTGTTAGTCATTACGGTATAACACAATAAATCCATTCACTCAATGAGAGACCTGAGCACTGCAACGGCTTATACCAACACAAAAATTATTCTTGTTCATTCATTCGCTATGTGTGCCGCACACGAACGAGTATAAATGGATATGAGTTGAAGTTCTTCTTTGACTTAAATCCACTTATACTCTTTTTTGTGTAAGTGAACCTACGACTCAAAAACAAGAATAATTGCAGGTCTCTGATACTAATATATAAAAATTAAACTCAAAGATTCGCTTTTTTGATCTTGTCGATAAGGATCTCCGGAACTACTGTACTGATTTTAATGAAATTTTCACTAATCGAACAATAAACTATTCTAGGCGGTCATAGCATACTCAGAATTTTAAATTATTAAAAAGCTAAGAATTTTTGGCCAATAATCTTACTAAGTCAACATTTTTCATCAAATTAGTCGCTTAATTTCCATATCGTCGCTGAACCAAAAAATTACTTATGTGATTTTGTACGATTTTTTTTATTGCATAATTGAATAGCTCTACTCAATGTCCATCTGTGCGCTGAATGGTTTTTCGTTATCTCTTTTGGTATAAACATTGTAGACATTTTTTTTATTACTTTTGCAATAAATTCCTTGTGGAGTTTTTAAAATTTTTAACTAAAAATTTGAAAAATCAGGTATTTGTTCGAAAAATTTGATCATAGTTAAAACAAAAATGCCCATAAAAAGTCGGTTATGTGTCTTAAAATGGAAGAATGCATCTTCGCTTCGTGCTGGAGTAAGAAGTTTAAGTTTTTTTTTTAATATTTATCTCTAGAATTTTATAGCAAAAAATACAAAATTATGAAGTTGCAATAAATTTGGAAGCGCAAAGATGAAATCAGTTTTTTTGCTCTACTGAAAAGTTGTTAAAAAACACATAACTGAATTTTGAAGCGCTGCGACGATATGCTGCCTACACCTTCACAGTTATGTGGGTATATTGTTTGAGCAAATTAAAGATCTCCCCGTTACCAAGAAAAAAGTCAGTGGTGACATGTATCTCAGTAGTGAAATTCCCAAGCGCGTTCAAAACACTTTTGAAAATCGTTAACTGGCTCTTAACCACACTTACTGTTAAAGCTGGTATGACACTTCCTTTTTTTTACATTTTTAAGATCTTAAAAAAAGCAGCGGGTAAAAGGGAAGAATATACTTTTTAAAAAAGTATAATTATAGCAGGCTGTATAATTTGGCATTTTAGTGTTATTTTGAATTTGTCAAAAATTATGAATTCTATACATACAAATGAAAAAAATTTGTTAAAATATTAAAAGTTGAACTTTTTCGCAGTTGTTGTGTTATTTTGTGTTTTTTTGGTTTTGTTTATTCATTATAAATAAACAACAGAAAAAGTATATTGTGAAATGTCAGAATTTATCAGATTTTAAGCTGCTAGCGGCTGAAAAAGTAAATTTTTTTTACATTTTTCAGCCATTGAAAATGACTGTATTGCATTTTTTTTGGACTTGTAACGTACTGCTCACACCAACTGAAAATTATATAGCTTCGTTTGGTGTGTTGCTCTATTTGTATTTTTAAGATCTTAAAAATGCGAAAAAAGCAAGTGTTATACCAGCTTAACTGGCATTTCCAACACCTTTTCTAGCGGTGTTTGGCCTTAACTTTGGCAGTTCGTTAAAGATGTTTGTTGCAAGCTTAACTACGATTATCTAGGCGCCGCTAACTGATATATCAATAACGTTAAGAAAATTTTGAGTGAAATGCTTCTTTGTTTAAATTTTACTTTTTTATTAAAGTTTTGTTATTTATTGTCTTAAATATAATAAATAATCGAAATTACAATTTTCAAAACTATAAAATTTATGTTTCGACGCTGCTTTGAGAGCGAGCGCCGGTACTTTGAGGGTGAATATAAAATTGTTGCAGCAAATTGATGTTGTTTATTTTTGGGTTTTCGGTTTGATTCTTCCTCTTTTTCGTCCAGCCTATCCACTGACCAATTTTCCTCCATTGCATTGAACTCTTTTCCGCTCCTTTTATACAGTTGAGCATTGAAGCAAACTCCTCCCATCTCTCTCCCGCTTTTTGTCTGCCATGCCATAGAGGCGGACCTCCCTTCCGCCAACCCTTTTGTTGTTGCTGAAAAAAAATCAAACTTTAACTGCTCTGCTGTTGTAACGATATATCTTTTGTTTACAATATCTCTTTTTTCTTATTCTTGTGTGTATTTGATGTTGTTCTAATATAAAATGGTTATTTTTTGTTTTTACTTTTCAAAATGAACAGTGCTGCCATATTTTCAATATATGTTAGCGTTGTTTGTGGCTTTCATTGAATTATTTTTTTACTAAAAGTTTCGTTAAGTACAGTTTTGGGAATACGACTAAGACCCGAACAGAACCAAAGCGGCTGACGGCTGGCGGTCCTCTCTCGGCGAATTGAGCTGAAAACACGTCTACAACAAGAGCGGCTAACGGTTGTCGGAACAGAGTTGCTTTTTGTCACGGTAGTCGCACAATTGACAGATAGGGGTGCAACAGACGGACAACATGATTAACATATAATGAAAAAATTTTGACATATTCAATTAAGTTTTCATCAAAATCCATTATGAAGAAAATTTTTTCGTATATTATTGTGAATTCACACACTCTCAAAAAAAAATTGTTAATTCTAACAATGAAATAGCAATAATCTTGGTTAAAATAGCATTGACAATAGCAATTGTTGATTTTTTGTTAGAAATAACAATAAAAAAAATGGTTGTCTTGTTTATGAATTTATGAATGTTAAAATATCAAAATTTAGGCGTAAAAAATTTAATATCAAAATTTAAAAGTCAAAAACTAAATGTCAAAATGTAAACGTCAAAAAATTGAAAAAAAATTATCTGTCAAAAACTAAACTCTCAAAAAATTCAACATCTTTACAACTCCTGTATTCAAAATACAAATTTTATTAAACAATATTTTACAAGCTTGTAACAATTACAATTTACAAGCCTATAGCTTTGTTAAATTCACGTTTTCTGGCTACTCTGCTTCGAAGGTCAGGACGATGTCTGTAGAATCCTCAAAGAATCGTTTGCATTCAGAATAATGTATAAACACCAAAGCACCGAACATGAAATATGAATGAACACCATGAAATATTTCAGCTTAATGAAATAAAATATAATTACAATATTTACCTTTATTTCGTTAATAATTTTTTTTCTTTTGCAAGCGCCATACAAAATTTATTTCTGAATTATATTCTGCTAAATTGAAGTAAAAAAAAAAAATTTAAAGCTTTTTGTTTTTTTTTTTTGTTTGAATTGAAGTTTCAATTTTTTTTCAACAAACAATTGAATTGTTGAATTCAACAATAAAAAAAACAACATTAAATTTAACAATACTACAATAAAAATTGTCAATCTTTGAAAAGAAAAAATTAAAACTAAAAATCAAGGAATCTTTTATCATGGAAATTGTTAAATTTATTAACAATTGTAATTGTTGAATTTTAACAATAATTTTGGGAGAGTGCATAAATATAACACAGACAGAAAAAACAAAACGTCAGAATATACTAACAACTTAAAAAAATTACATTAAACACAGCCAATGCTTAGCAAAAGTATGGCAACATTTATGTTACTCAGAGAGGGGACCGCCAGCCGCCATAGCAAAAATAGAATAATTGATAATAGTGATATTCATGCAATGCCAAAAACGTGCCGAATATGCCAAAAATCGGAAAAAGCGTAAACGCCGTATATCAACTGTCAAAATTTGTATAGAATTTGATATACGGCAAAGTTTCTAGTTTTCCTCACGATTTTGATGCGAAAACAGCGCCGAAAACTTTCGGTAAGGAGTTGTTGCCAACTTTCAAATATTCATTACAAAATATAAACATCTTACTCAACTTTCAACTTGAGAATCCTTTTAAACGAAAAATTGCATGTTGTCAGTTGTCGAATAATAAAATAATTTATCTGGAATTTCGTTGTCTTCACCTAAATTATGAAACTATTTATATATTTACTTTTTAGCTCATTTATTAAACCAAAGTGGCCACTTTTGCAATATAACTTTAAGAACAGCTGATTGATATACGCCCCTAACAGAAGAATACAAAAAAGGTGCCTCATGCAAAAACAGCGTATATTTTCCGATATACGGCATGGGAAAATATTCGGCATTGCATGAATACCACTAATCTTTTTATAATATAATATAATCCTGTGGATATTATTAACAACACAGTCGGCAAAATATTTTTATTTGATTTCGAATATCAAAATCCTACTGGGTCATATTTTTCGAAGCCAAAAGTTCGAATATATACAAATTGAATATCAACGCCACAAACCTACACTAGTACACAATAGTTTTGTTCTGTACTTTTTATTAGAATAACAATGGCAGTGATGGTTCGGCGTAGACTAGTACATGGTGAAGACTACTATTGCCGCCAACTGATTTTATCGACTTTTAACTATTATCTGTAAAAAAAGCCAAAAAAGAGAGCGTTAAAAAATTTTGTATGTTTTAACCGTTGTATGTTTCAAAGTTTGAAAAGAACCAACCATTTGCTTATAAAATACACGAAAAGCTGTTTTTGACAGAAGCTGACTGAAGCTTTAGAAGAGAAAATCTGCACTTATCAATTGGTCTGTTCGAGTACTTATCCAGTGAAAAATATCCAGCAGCAACTTACAATTCTCTCTCAAATAGAAAAATATCGAACAAAGTACGCGAACGCAAAATTTGCAAAAACTTGCAAGCCACGATAACAGCTGATTAACGTCTTGCTTACATTTCAAATTGAATGGAAAGCAAAAGGAAATTGGACGTGAAGAGTTCTCCTGGAACATTTCGCAAGGTTGAAAGCGGTAAGATTTAACAAGTGTATCATATAATCATGGTGACTTTTACTAAATTTTACAAAATTTTTACTAAATTTGTTTGACTTGTTTGAAAGTTCAAATTACTACTGTCTTAAATAAGCTGTTTTCTAGCTTGCAAATTCTCGACAGTAAAAATTTATCCAGCAGGAATTTGCAACTTCCCCTCCAAGTCAACTGTCACTTTGCGCTCTCAATTTCTCTCATTTTACAAGTTTTTTTGCGTACGCGAACGCCAAATGCTGATACTTTGTGAAAATTATCACAAATTATCAGTACTCGAACACACCCAATGTTACCTGTATGATTGGTTGGACCTAGGATAATAAGAACCTAGTTTGCCTAAATTGCACACTATAGTAAGTAAAAAAAAATTTATAATATATTTTTATTTATTAATTTTATATTTATTTATGCTTTTTTGCTTGAATATGTTTGTTGTTGGTTTCTGTTTCTTCACTACAATAATATATATTATATATTATAATTTTAAACTTGAATTAATAATGCGCTGAATACAATTTACTTTAAATTCAATACTACTAATATGTAATTTTATTTAAAGGTATTTTTCAATTTGATCAAACAATGTTCATTTTTGAATTGGTGTGTGTGTGTGTATGTGTAAACGTGTGTTTATTGTTGTGTTTATGTTATATCTTATTTATGTAATTTTCAAATCTTTGATCTGCCACACAAAAAAATATTCTGCATTATTTCTTAAATCAATTTTCATCACACCATGATTATTTTAAACTATATAATATTTGATTATAACACGTACTTAGTAAGTAATTATTTGGTGTGTTCACAATAACATACATTAGCTTAGAACTTGCCAATTACCATTTTACTATGTATTTGATATACACAAATATTTTCACTGCAAAAATTACAACAAATTATTTCAAGTACCTAATTTAATAATATATTACATTTTTCTCTTAAAAGTTGTTAAAAAATAACAATAATAATATTAAATTAAATTATAAACTAGAAAAACAAAAACATATTCTTTTGTAGACTCTACACCCAGTATTATTTAGATAACATATTTAAGAACGAAAATTGTTACAAAAACAGGCTAGAATGAATCTTTATAATGCAATAATAATGACCAGTTGCCAGAAAGAGTGTCATGGAAAAATAGAAAAATACACAGAATAAAAGCCAGACATAAAAATTAACATTTTAATTACATTAAAGAAAAGATATTAAATTTTTAAACAAATAATTAAAAAATTATTTGATTTATTTACATACAAATTAACGTACTTAAAGCGTCTTAAACTGGGTATAGAGTGCCAAGTTCAAAATCAATGTTACCTTTTAAATTAATTAATTTCTTTCTGGACACGCTTTTTTTACATACATTTTTTACCTTTTACTTAATGTTTATGTTAATGTTGTTGTTGCTTGTAAAAAAATACATTCATTCATTGTTGTGTGTAATTCTCTTTTTCTTTTATTTTTTACTTTGTGAATTTTATTAATTATTTACTTTAACTCTTCTCAAAACTTTAAATTTATTAAGCTATGCTAAATGTTTAGGTTTTCTTTAATCCGTACTATATCTCGGACTTCTCAGCTTTAACTCCTCACAACTTGTATAGGCTGTGGTATATGTATGTTTTACAAAGATTAATGATTGTTAAGATATTCAAAAATTTTTCTTCAATGCTATTATCTATAAAGTAAGTCGCTAACGTCCACGTTCAAGCTAAACAAAAAACAAATGTATACCTTAACTGGCATTCATATAATAGACGTACGTTAATGTGTAATCATTAGAAGTCGCAGAAAATTGTTCGGGTAGCTTAACGAAGTGTCCTTAAACAAGTAATAAATAACTGCTTTATATGGGTTGTACAAAAAGTTTGGTTATACCAGCATCTAATGAAATTTACGGTGGTAGAACTACATATGCACTTAAGGGTTCAATAAACTTAAGGGTAAGAACTCACGTTATAATTAAAATTGAAACATAAAAATTGGTGAACACTATTTCAACAAAGTGAAATTTATTAGTATAGTGAATGATTCGATGTTGTGAAAAATAAAAACTGTAGCTTGATTACTGTGCCATCCTAGCGGGTGATTAGCTAGGGTGTGGAAGGGCGTAGTGTTGGACAGGCACTGCGTAATGATCGAAAACACCACATAGCAACTGGCACTGTAAAGGCGAATCGGAGCCACCTCAAAAGCTTCATGTTCGAAACAATTGTTACCCCCTTTTGCATGCTTACAAAATCCAACTCCTGCAAGAATTGAAGCCACACGATCATCTAGCAAGGCCTAGATTCGTTGAATGAGCCCAAAACAAGTTGCCGTTGGTCCCGATACTATATTTGATTTTTATTTTTTAAATTTTTTTAGCGATGAAGTTCACTTTTGGTTGAAGATAATCATCAAGTGTAAGTTGAGACACCGTTACATCCAGATAAACTGACTATTTGGTGTGCTTTATGGTGTGGTGGAATCATTGGTCCATACTTCTTTAAAAAAGATGCTGCCCAGAACGTTACAGTCAATGGTGACCGCTATAGAGCCATATAGAACCATCATTACTGACTTTTTCGGTCCTCAATTGAAGAACCATGATGTGCAGGAGCACATCAAACAGCTCGTGCCACAACTGATTTACTGAAGGAAATGTTTGGTATCCGCATAATTTCACGCTCCGGATCCGTGAATTGGGCTTCAAGATCGTCCGATTTAACGCAGCTAGACTTTTTTCTTTTGGGGAAATGTGAATCCGCTAGTCTACGCCGATAATTTTGTGCAATTAGTTTTAATTGTATGCAATATTTATGCAATATATGCAATTGGTATGCAAAATATGCAAATATGCAAAACATTTATAGTGCAAACCGTTTGTTTTTCTCAAGAATAATTTGTGTCTTTGTTTTTTTTTATTTTATTTTTTTATTTATTTATCCGCTCTCTGATTATTACTGCCCATCAAAAACTACGCATCAATTCCAAATTCTTCCACATAAGCCTTATTTCCATGCACGCCCCGAATTAGAAAAAGGACGATGCTGTTAAGGACGCCTTCTACGCAAGCCTAAATGACGTGTATGATTACTTCCCGGCTCATGACGTGAAAATAGTCCTGGGTGATTTCAACGCGAAGGTCGGAAAAGAAGGCTCCACTGTTGTTTAGTTCAGTCTCCACGAGACCACTTCGAACTGTCTTAAGACTGATTGAATTCGCCGCGACGTGAAACATGGTATTCATGTTTCACGCCAGATTCAAACGCCTCCATATCCACAAGGCCACCTGGCTGTCCCCGGATCAAAAAACGGGAAACCAAATTGATCATGATGTGAGCGATGGAAGGCACGCTTCAAGCGAACTAGATGTGCGCACATTTTGGGGATCAATATTGACTCCGACCACTATCTTGTTGCAGCCAAGATCCACATGCGATTGTGCAATGCGAAGAATATACGCACAGGCATGCACCGAAGTCTAGATGTCGCTAAGCTGCAATCGAAACGGACCGCCGACGCCTACTCCACTGAACTCCCGGTTAAGCTTAACCAACATAACTCTTACCTCGATGACGTTGGTGAACTTTCGGTGTATATAACTTATTCCATGCACACTGCTGCTAGACCAGGATTGTCGCGACGCAACGACAGCAAAAAGCGCAGCATATAAAAAGACGCTGCAGTCATCTGGAACGCGAGCCGTGCACGAAAACTATAGCGAAAATAGAAAGGAAGAGAGACGTCTTTTTAGACGTAAAAAAAAGGGAGAAGAAAAAGCGTGAGCGTAAGAAAATAGAGGTGTGCCAGGGCAAGAAGGATGGGCGAAAATTTTATCAACAGGTTAAGCGTCTAATTCAAGATTTCAAGCCTGGAGCATCCACTTGCAAAGAAGAAATGTAGAATATGCAGTGTGCACTGAGATTATGAAGCTCTTGCGAGCGACGATCCCAACAATTCCGACCTTGGAGAATGTAATAGGATGCCACCAATCAACGATGATAGAGTGGAAATTCCTCCACCTGACGCCATGACGAGGTTAGAGTTGCCATCCAGCGGCTCAAACGCAACAGTTGCTGAAGGCCTGGCAGTTGAATTGTTTGAGAGCGGCGGCAGTGAATTGATAAGTAGCATAAATAAACTCTTCAGCAAATATGGCTAGCGCATAGTATGCCCGACGATTGGAATCTCAGTGTTCTTTGTCCCATACTAATGAAAGGAGACCTGAAAATCTGCGCCAACTATCGAGATACCAGTCTTATATACATTGCGTACAAATTTTTTTCGAGCGTATTGTGTGAAATATAGAAACCGCATGCCAAAACCCTGATAGGACCTTATCAGTGCGGCTTTCGACCTGGCAAGTCTCCCATAGAACAGATTTTTACACTACGCCAAATCCTGTAAAAAGTCCACGAAAATCAAATCTCTTTACCACCATCTCTTTACATGCCATAGGATCTCCGAAACCTTTAATAACGAATAAGGTTTCAGACAAGGTGACCCGCTATTATGCGATCTCTTCAATTTCATCATGGAATGGATCCTACGAAAGGCAGGTGTGCATCGCAATGAAATCATATTCTACAAAGGTGTCCAGCTCTTTGCGTATGCCGATGAATATAACTTTGAAATTTTCAAGGAGTTAACATACATTGGCACCGCCGTATACAGCAACAACAATGTCAGCCTGGAGATTAAGCGAAAAATAACAATTGCTAAGTAAGCAATTAGGTTACAGACCCCTCTCTGAACGCTCTACAAGACGCTCATCATACGTGTGCTTCTCTATGGCGTTGAGGCATGGGTGGTATCACAAACAGATGCAGCCGCTCTTGGGGTTTTCGAGAGAAAAGTTATTCGTAAAATCTTTGGTCCTGTTCGAGTTGGCGACGACTATCGCATTCGAATGAACCAAGAACTGTATGAGCTCTACGACGACATTGACTTAGTTCAGCGTATAACAATTCATGGATGGATTCATGAAGAAGCTCCAGCGGAAAAGGTGTGAGGCGAAAGTCGAGGAGCGACGACGAAGAGGAAGAACATGCCTCCGATGGATTGACCAGGCCGAGGAAGCCCTACCTGCGTTTGGTGAAAGAGATTGGAGACGGTGCGCGCGGAGCAGAGACGCCTGGCGAGAGCCGATGAAGTCGGCCGTAACCCGACCAAGGGTTATTGTGGCCACCTAAGAAGTAAGTGAATAAGTAAGTAACTTAAACAATAACTTCTAACATGCATTTGTGGAAGCTGTTAACAAGACCGGCTTTCGTTAACTAGAACCGCAAATTCACAGTAGCGTAGTTAAACTTTTTACCATAATAGCAGGGGTGATTAAGTTTTGTTCGCTTAATTTTCTGGTTTAAAATATTTGTTATTAAATTATTATTTATAAGAAACTGAATCATCAAATATAACAATCAAGTATAAATAAATACACAACATAAGTTGAGAGCGTTATTTTCATAAAAAAATGTATGACATGAAAAAAAAAATACGCTTAGAAGGTGCTTAAGTTTGGTCAATACAGTAATTGGTTGAAGTTACAAATCAAAGATGTTAAAAACAAATGAAACATTTTGATGTTATGTGCATGCAAACTTTTTGCTATTAATTTTAAATAAAGAAAATTGTTTCAACTATTCTTGTAAAATTCTCAAAAGAAAAATTCCAAGAGCTGTAAAAAAATATGCTGATCTTGACATACCTTCATAATCTTAAAATTGTTTTGCAAAAGCTTTAAAAATAACACTTTGCAAAAACTGTTTGAAACGACATCAACTTAAGGGTGGTGTGTAACAATACTAAGATGCTATTTTTTGTGAACAATCAGAATTTGCTGTGTTGAAAAAATATTTTTTCCACACACCGAACACTCCACTCGAAAGAACATACAGAAGCAGATTAAAAATTTAAAACTGTGTAATTTTAAATGCTGGTCCTTTACTATAGTTCATTTAAATGAGAAACTTTATGGCAATAGTTGATACACATATTCGAGTTTATTAATGTTACAGTAGCGTGAAAATGTTAACCTTACTTTTATTTATGTATATTGTTTAGCTGCTTCACTGCTTTAAAAGCATATCCTTATTTTTATTTTGTTTTACATCAATTTAACAGTCAGTCGTGGGGAAAGTTTCCAGTTTACTTCATTTCATTTATTGCAAGTTATGCATGTTGAGTATTTTACTTTTTGCTTTTTTTTTTCTTTGTGTGAATTTTAATTATTTATATTGAGCTTAAAAATTATTGAAGATTTGCTTGCTGTTTTAACATATTGGCATAGTTTAACAAAAACCATTCTGAAAACACACATATTATTCAACTTAGCCTACACTTTCTAGGAAAAGGAATAAAAGTATAAATATGAAAAATAACTTCAAAAGAGCTGCTTCTTTCAGTAAATATTCTTCAAGAACTTTTGAATTTGTTTGGTTAACGAAACAATAAGAAACGAGTTATGTTTAAAACGAGACCTGCTCCATACTCGTCGTTAGTAAAGCGTGGGTTTAAACAATTATTCAATTGTCTGATAACCTATTAAAAAATGAAGCTTTTAGTTTCTTAAAAAAATGTTTAGGACAACACTAACAACTAATTATAAGTTCGAAAAGTTTGGTCGGAAAAAACTCTTATTTTCTTCAGCTCGCGAGAGCTGCACCTGGTTATTATAAAAGTGTCGCCATAAAACTGTCATTAATAATTTCTTTTACAACAAAATATTTTAAGGTTTTTAACTTGAATGAACAAAGTTAAATTTTGAGAGTTATTTAAGTCGAAAATAACTCATTAGCATATGCCGCAAAAAAAAGATAATTTTGGTTTAGTGTCATCTTCCTGAAAATTTAGGATGCAAAAATAAAAAGAAAGAACGTGTAATATCAATTTAAGCTTATTATCTTTTAAGCTTGCATTTTATTAAATAATAAAATACAACTAAAATATTTTGTTTAAATATTTAAATTAAAAATATTCTGATTTGATTTTAGATATAATTGTAAAGTAAATAAAAAAAAAGGAAACTTAAAATAAAACTGTTGAATTTTTACGAAAAAAAACCAAAAAAAAAAAACTAAAAATAAAATTACACAAAAAAGACACAAATTCTTAATCGTTTAGATCACTTGCAATGTTTCCTTAGCTTAGATTTATTATAACAAAATTAAGCGATAGCATTGTTAATTATATAAATTTTAAACATAATAATATCGCTAGTTTAAATATACGCTAGAAAATAATTTTTTTTTAATTAAAATTTCTCATTAAATTGCTTTTTGTGAAAGAAATGCGCTGGAAATTTAATTAAAAAATATAATAATGTATATGAGGAAATATTAAATTCTCTTTCTAACATGCCTTTCATAAATACTTTCTTTGCAAATACACAAACAGTAAAAATGAGAAAAAAAAAAAATGTAAAAAAAGAATGTAAAATAATTTATATAAAAAATAAATGAGTAATGTCGGTAAATATATGTATGTGTGTGTGTGTGTTTGTGAGTGTATAAGTCTGAATAAAAGAGCACTAACAAAGTTCCATAAAAATAAGTAACAATCTTTATCACTTTATAGAGTGCTGCGGCGGCAAATATAAATTGTAGAAATTCCCTTAATTGCTTTTCTGTTATCAGCCTGCATTTTGCATTCGTATTTTAATTTTCAATTTCAAAATCAATTTTAATATCTATGTTGTATTCTTTGTTTTTTTTTCTTGTTGTTATTTTTTTAACTGATTACTTTAAACTATACGGTGTTGCTGTTGTTGTGTAGATTTCTCTGTTTTTATAAATATCAATCAATGTATAGTTATCATCAAGTTTGTTACTATTTATTAAACTCAAACAATAGCCACAACCACTGTTGTTCACGTATCCTTTGTCAATTCTTTTTGGTATTGTATGGGACTGGTGATTGCTTTTAGGAAATCGTGTTGTGACTGCAGTATATTTCGTACCGTCTCCAACCATTCACGATTCAAATCAACGGTCGCTGCAAAGCAAACCATATGTAAATCAGGTCGATTTGGATCTGTTGATTTCAGTAGGAAACGATTGTTGGGCAGCTCTTCGAGTTGCATTTTATTAACCTGCAAAAGGAAATTTTATTTTAATTAAATATTCAATTTATAAATAGTAAACTTTTACCTGTATGTGCGATCGATAGATGTATGAAGGACTTGTAAACTGTGTCTTTTTGCCAACAATATCCGAAAAAATAATACTTTGTTCGAATAGGAATACTTGAAGTTCGCGCGGTTTTTGCACCATACATGCATTGCGTTCCATGCTCTTTGCATCTTCGATGCAGGTCAGCGGTCCATGTAGCAGCAGTTTACCTTGTGCAGTTATTTTTCCTTCAAATTTCTGCAAACGTCTGAGCACCATCATGTCATTGACAGCCTTGCAGACAACCTGTAGAGTAAAGAAATCGTTTAATATGAGAGATATACAATAGAAATGGCTTTATATCTACCTTCATGACATGAAAAGATTCTTCCATGCTAGACACTTCCTCCACAAAACCAGCGCGTTCTGTTTGTTTAGTAATTTCTCTCAAAAGCAGTTCATACTTGGTTATTCTCTGCACAGGTTTGATGAGCAAATCGCTGAGCTATGAATATAAAGAAGATGGGGAAAAAAAATCAAGATATTTAAATTAAAATTTGAATGTTGATTCATAATAAAACCCTCTGAATCATAAGCAAAAATTTCGTTTTCCTATTTTTATTTTTTTTTTTGCTTTTTACAAATTTTTAAATATCATTTGCGTTATTCCTAAAATATAAAGTTTTAATTGAAAAAGCAATAATTTAATAATAATTCAGTTTTCAATAATTTAGTTGGCTGGCTGCTCTGGGTTAAGAGTTATGGAGCCTGAAGGACTCAATTGATGACTACAATTTCGACAGAAAATTGCAAGAAAACGGCTGCTCCTATGCAAGTGATATCTGAGAACAAACTTGAGATAAAACTACGAGAAACTTTTTTGGTAAATACTGCAAACATGTATCTCTTCTAAATAGCGTTTCTGACAGTTTAAGTTGGGTCAATTTAACTATGCGACTTTTTTTTAGTCAAGGAGCAGAAACCTTCCAAAGTGCTTTTATATAAAATGTTAATTTTCAAATTGTGGTTCAGGTCTGCTTCTCAAATTATGACTCATTTAAATCTCGCTTTATAATTTTTGAAAAACCACCAATACTTACATCCAGGCGATGTCTTAATTTCTGTCTGATTTGATCGAAATACATAAAGTGTTCGGTGACAATGTGTTCCGAGACAGGTTTGTTCTGACAATAAACGATATACATATGGAATTTACGCTCATAACGTTTAATCAAAGAGCCCAGCTCAACGGGTGACTTTTGGCTGCGTTGTAAAGCTTTTAGAAAATAGCTGCAAAGAAAAAAAAATGAAAATTTTTTATTATATATGCAAATTATGTATGCATGTGCTATTTAATTAGACGTTTAGAAGACAAACTTACTCTCGGTGCCACTCATAGATGGCTTCAATATTACCGAAAACCATACGTTCCTTGCCACCCTTCAGATCATCAGGCAATGGAATATCACTGTTTGGATTGCGTATTTCTGCAATATAACTATCAAAAAAAATGAAAAATGTCACAAACTTAAATTAATAAAGAAAAACTTTATGCTTTTGACAACACTTACCCACTGACGATCTCAGCCAAGTCCTGTATATATAGTTCTTCGGTGGACAGCAGCTCCGCCAGAGCGCACATGCGTTTCTTTTGTGCAGCCTCAATATCGTTTGTCTCCGTATTATTCTATTATGTGTTAATAAATGGAAATAAATGGTATTCACAGCGGGGTGTTGCTTGGGCTAATTGAAAAATGTGTTTTTATTGTTACCTCGTCATTGTTATCTGTGGCATTGTCATGGTAGCATTGTAAGTCCAAGTCACGCCCATTGCTGTCACTGCTGCTGCTTACAACAACATTGTTGCTGGCATCGAAATTTGGTTTAAGGAACTTGGATTTCTCTTCGTGTTGTTCCTGTATAAATGAGAAGGATAGCAAATAAACACATTGTAGACAGCAGCAATTAGGCAGGAGGAGGAGGAGAAGAAGATGAAGGATATTGCTTAAGTGGCGAGGAACTCGTTTATTCTGGGAATAATTTACAACTTTTTGATTAAGTTACTTTTGGGAATTAGCTACCGCGAGTTAACAATTTTAATTTTTGCTGTAAGCTATACATTAAATGTTGCAATTTATTGCTGTTTTTTTTTTTGTTCTTTCATCCTACTAATGGGTGCTATGAGGAAAAAAATTGCTATGAGGGTTCTCTGCTGTCGTTTGAGTTTTTGTGATTTTCTCAGAATTTTGTATATATTAATGAATAATAATAAATTTTTATCTAGGATATTAAATAGAATAATTTTAAAAAAGTTGTGAAAAGCTGACTTAATCTATTAACTTTATTGCCCGAAGACAAGATAAATTAATGTTCAAAGATCAATTTTAAGCAGTACAAAGAAATTTTCCTTATTTATGATTAAAAGAACAATTCAATTATTTTGGTTAGCAGCTATATTAAAGAGATTTTTCTATATGGCGCCCACTTTTGTAAAAAAGTGTCAAGCTCATTAAACAATTTTGCAGCTTAGAGTCAAAATTTATCGTTTTGAATAATTTACGCCTACTTCTTCTCAAGTGGGCTAGTCAGTTTAATTTTGGAAAACTTTAAACTTATTTATTCTGACAAACAATTTATCAGAAATCCATGAAACAACATTCCATCCATCTTCTTAGTGTAGAAACATTTTTAAGCTAAACCCTATGATGCATATTTATTCATATATGAAACACTACCATTATAGTGACATTTTACAAATGACCTGATCTACTCTATGCTTACATCAATATGTTACATAAAATGTAGTCTTTCTTAAAAAAAAATTTCTTAAATTTTCACCTGTTGGCCTATAAAGATGGTTACGGGAAATTTCATAGATATTGCATTAGCCCTTCTAGGGTCAGGAGTTTATGGATTTATCTTAGAAAATCTATTACTTAATCTACTAAATCTTCTCGTACAGCCCAAAAAATATCGGGTACTATTCACTGAAATCAAGTGTTTAGGCACAAAAAAAAAAAAAAATACAAAAAATTGTTACTAATGTATTCAATTTTACAGTTTAATTGAACTATTGAAATAATTCAAATAAAAGCAAATAATATTAAAATTTGTTAATTTTTTTGCTTACCGTTTTTTCCTTGACAAGTTGTTCTATTTCGGAAAGATCTATGGCGGTATTACCATCCATTTTACCGGTGTTAGCCTGAAAATTGAAATGATAAGTTGGTTAGCATTGGTTTATATATATTAAAGAAGATAAAGATAGATATTGAGTTTATAATTTAGTAATTTTATGAGAATTACTTAATTTTTTATATAATTTTGATTTATGATCAATAAAGAACAACACGGGTGGATAAAGTTTTACGAAGTTTTATAAGTGCTGTGTTTCTATGCTATTGAATGAATATTTGAAGTAGAGTTAATTCGATTACAGTTATCAAATTGATAGAACGAGAACCATTTTATTTAATTATTGAAAGCTGGTAAAACTATTACAGGATTGAGCGTTAATTTTTAGCATGATCTGTCGCTCAGGAGATGCTTTTAATGGCCGATTCTGACATTCAGTGCACCATTGCAGGTGACGAGACGTAGGCGAACGAGTATGACATCAAAATTGCTCCACAATCTGCAGACTGGCGCAATCCAAAAGAGCTGAAACCAAAAACTAAAGTTTTTGACAAACTCATTCAAATATTAAGTTGATGCCAACTGTTTTCTTCGATTATCCGAAGATGTCGTGCACTCCGAATTTCTATCACAAAGTCAATCGGTCAACGCTGAATGTTTTACGCGATTATCTGACCAAAAACAATGTCAATATAATTCAACAAGCACTATATTTGCCAGATATGACCTCCCTGTTGGGGTTGAGTCAATTGAAGTCATTAAAGAGAATTCGTGGAAGAAGCTAGAAGCCATTACGAGATCAGCCTACCAAAAATGCTTTCAGGAATGAAAAAACATTGGTACCGCCTCCGGTAGTGATTATTTTGAAGATGATAAAATAAATATTGAGTAATAAGTAAGAGTTGTTTTTTTTTGCACAGTCCGGTTTAATTTTGAACAGAAGATAATTTCGAAAAGGCTATTATTTATGCAAATTTTATCAACGCTCACGATTATGACTCAAGAAAATAAGTAATCATGATTTCGAGTCAGAAAAAGGGTTCTTTTTAATGAAGACAATGTGCCTTTTACGAGTCAGAATATATGAATGTTTTCGCACTCTTACAAGAGGCATATTTTGTTCCCTCTGTGACAAAATACATCTGTGCGTCCTTCCAGAATGGGAAACAAGCTCATTTAGGACTCCAATAGGAGTATTTTATGAGCTCATTAATTTAAGTTTCTTTGAGTAACTTTTGTTAGAAATGAGTCATAAAATATTACGAAATATAGATCTTATAAGACCTCAAAAGCACTCATATATAATGATATATATATATGATATATCAGATATATGTGATTCTCAAAACAATATGTGCCTTTTAAGAGTAAAATTTGATCTTTGAAAAGGAAAACACGCTCTTACTGGTGTGATCAAAATCAGTCCGAAAAAAAGGCACAAAGGAGTCATAAAAATGAGGCTTAAAGAAAAAGTCAAAAATAACTTTTTTATTATATTTACTGGGTTTTTGAATCTTATCTTAAAAGGTAGGTGGAAAAACCCCAAACTCGTGGGACATTCGTAAGACATTATTTAGCACACTTGTTCAATTCCTAATTTTTCCTTAGCGCTATACAAAAATAAAGAAACTAGTAAGGAATTATCTTCGACTTAGTCTAAATTAAAATATCCCCACAGCCGCGTTGCAGTTGAAGTATATTCGAATTTATCTAGGCTTTATTATTTTAAAGACGTCACTTTCTTATGGGAGCTAGGGTTGGTTTCATCCGATCATTTTCAAACTCAGTGTGCATATTTGAGATAAAAGCTTTTGTGCAAAAATCCACGACATTATATTAATTTTTTTTTCAAGCAACATACGTAAATTCTAAGAAAAAGGTATCGGAAAGTAAGTGTCAGTTTTTGAGATTTCAATCGAGCAAATCACAGAACGAGGCGGCGTAAGAGGTTTTGTGGCAACAAGTCCATATATTTTTTGTTATTCAGTCAGAAACACATATAAGCGGTCTATGTTTTTCTGAGATATGTTCAAATTTCTCGAGAATTGATAATTTCCAAAATAAAGTTTTCTTCCTAATTTTTTTCTAAAAAAAATACCAAGACGAAATTTCGTATTAAAAACCGAATATCTACATAGATGAGGCACAAATTATATAACGTTACCAATAAAAACCAGTGGCATTTATCAAAAGATCAAGAAGGAAGGAGATAAATATAAAGTGCAAATAAACGACAAACATTTAAAGCCATTGTTAAAGTTTTCCATCGTAAAAAAAAATTCTTCTCAATTGAAGAAATATGTATGTTAACTGTGAATGTTTTCTAAAACTTACACAGAAAACCATTGGAAAAGGAATGATAAAAAGAATTGATTTTCAATAAGACGAACACTTGAGTAAACAATCAAAGCTGGAAGAAGCTTAACAGAAGAGTTGTGGCAACAAAACTTGCAGGCAAAGTCAACGATGCGAGTTTTTATGCCAAATGCAATAAAGTTGTGTTATTCAATATCCAGGTGATTTGAAATAATTTGTTCAGTTTGGAAAATCAATAATAAAAATAAACATAAAATAAGTATGTTACATTCTTTCAACACAAATCTGACTAACAGTATGAGCTAAAAAAATAAAAAATAGAACAAATTTTCCTTGACAGCAGAACAAGGGGAATTCCTATGCAACTGTCTGTAAGAAAAATAATGTAGGAGGATGCAACCTAATTTTGAGAATATTCAATAGAAAAGATGATAATTAATTAGTTTCTATTAACAGCTCAAAGAAAGAAAACTTCAAAAATAAGTCTTTTAACTTAAATGTGGAAATATTTAAAAATTTTGATAGGGCAAATGTGCCTAAGAAAAATGCCTAATTTTATCATATTCAGAGAAAATTCAAAGCGGCACGTGGTGAACGAAAAAAAAAATTCAATAAAAAGCAGCGCCAGATGAATATAAATGCTCATACATTAAGTATATTTTTAAAAATTTCGAAAAAACACAAACGAAAATTAATTTAATAAACAATAAATTTGATATTTTATTGATTCTTGATACTGTATGATGTGTTTATGTTATTTACTTATTTATCAAACACAAATTAATTTTTATTGTTCTTTAACTTGTGTGCTTCAAGTAAGCAGAGAGAAATCCGCCGCTAATATTCGCATGATGATTGTTTAAATAGAAGCCCGGAATGTCTTTAGCGATTGGCGAAGCCAGCCTACGCCTCACAGTGTCTGAAATGGAGTTCATAGAATAATTTCAATAATTACTTGGAATTTATAGTTAATGAGGTCTATTTTTTTGAAAAATTTGGGGCTGTTTTGAAAGATCTGCCTGGTCATGGTTATGCCTGTCAGGCAATAGAAGCTGTAGCTTCGCACAAAGTATTTTATAGAAGCTGTAATCTTCCTCATCTGAAGCTAAAGGCTTTAGCTAGCATAAAAAAAACTGTAATCTTCCATTTAAGCACCAGCTGAAGCCTGTCGTATGTACCAAATATAAGTTTTAGCATCACACTATATACGTGATAGAAGTTAATACTTGGTATTCAAGGTGCAGTTGAAGCCGAAGTCGTATTATATACGTAATAGAAGCTGTAGCTTCATATTATGTACGTAATTAATAGAAGCTGTAATTTCCCATTGAAGCATCAGCTGAAGCTTCCCTTATGTACAGAATAGAGGTTTGGCTTTATACCATATTGATACTTAATAGCAATTTTTACTTTCCATCTAAGTTTCAGCTGAAGCTTTTCGTATGTACACTGAAATTATAAATTATGCATGCGTTCATACTGATTAGGTGTACTTGTACACAAGTTCCAAGTTATTAAACATGGCTTGAGTGTATTCATACACACAAGCCCATGCAAGACACAAGAATAAGTTATGTACACATATAAAAACGTTCATAAATCTGTCGTAGATTAAATTCCTGAAAGAGAACACTGTCTTCGAGAATGTATTTACGGGTTAAGGGTATTGTGTGTCTGTATGATTCATGTATGAAGTCATGAAAATCCGTACTATGTTTTGTACCATTGAAGAAATTAAATATTTTTAAGTAGATTGGAATACTTTTTTATTAAACACACCTTTGAAACACCAGCCAATATTTTTACAAAAAACTCGATTTTTAGAGGTTATTTCAAACCATTCTACCTGGCGGATTGCTATCGCTAGAGTCGAAATATTTGGGAAATCATGATAACATAAACCAAAAATTTGAGCAACTGTGCCGAACAACTATTTTCTGTGGAGCATGAGGCGCCTTAATGTACATGAGATTACACTTATCTCATGAACTGTTTTTGTTCCACACGTATTTGAACATGAATTTCATTCACAAAAATTATGTATGATTCAGTGTTCCTCTTGTATTTTTCCAGGCATTTATGAGAATTTTCAGTCAATCACAATCTACTAGTGAAATAACTAATCAGAAATGGGTAATTGGTTACTCTTAATACTGGCAGGACTTCATGGAACTGATATAACTGGTGACTGGACTCAGAGTTCATGAAGGAGATTCACTGAAATCATGTACAATTTTATAATTATTGTCCTTTTTTGGTTCAGTGTAAGTGAGGTGCAGGAATAAAACCTGATATGTGTGAATGTTTCATCACACAGTTCTGTACAAATTATGAGCTTCATCCGCTCATGGGCATGCCTACCAACCGTACAAGCTGCAAAAAGGAGCACTCTATAAATAGGTTATATTTGAGCTACGAATATCAAATACGGATACCCCCACTTCACATAGATACTACTATTATATATTGGAAAAGAAGGTTTAGGGTATTCCATAGTCGGAGTAGACTTTAAAGTAGATTTTGAAGTTTCTTTACTTGTTGCACTTAAGTGAGTTTGCAACTGAAACATGCCCTCCAAAAATTTTCAATCACCTCATAATCCCCAGCGAATCACTTTGAAGATGGGATTATAGCCGACGAGTTCATTTGAGAGTCATCCGGGTATCGTCGAATGCAAGCAGTTGAGGCCATAAAAGCGATTCAACGGAAGATTCCCCGTGAGGGTCTTCAGCGATTCGCTGGGAAGATTCGTCGAGAAATCGCCGAGAGGGTTCTTAACTTTTTTGCTGGGAAGTCACGAACGATTTTTCAAAACTTGCTTCATATTCCAATAATAGGTATTGAAAATTTTTCAAAAAGCCATCTTTAACGATCGCCGGAAAATTTTGAAAACTTTTGAATCGCGCATTCATCAAAAAATGATACATCTTACAACAATCGAAGGACTGAACGAAAGAAGAATTAAGAAATTTTTATTGAATCGAGCATTCATCCTTTGGGCAATCAAAAAGCCATCCATCTTCCAATGATCGCTGGAATGAGCAAAAGAAAATTTTTAAAATTTTTTGAATCGCGCATTCATTCCTTGGTCAGGGTTAATTTTAATTTATTTTTGTTTTTGTGATTTATAAGAAAAGTAAATTTTTTGTTAGTTTTGTTGTGTAAAAACAAAATTAATCATTTTACGAATGTGTGAACTTGCAATTTTTGGTATAAAACTAATATATAAGTAAGTAATTTTCATTTTATGGTGAATTCTTAAAATTTTGACAGATGATAAAGAAATTTAAAAAACTTAAACATCGAAAACTATTAAGTTCGAAAAAATTTCAATACGAAAAAATTCGCAAAACTCATGTTTCTCACCAAACTTTAGCTTGTTGTTTGTGTGGTGGTGGGTCTGCACTGAAAAATGTCACGCTTGGCAGGCAATAACAAAACCTACACGAGTACATCTACCTTGAAAAGTATTCGTTCACATCGTAAACAACACAAGTGATAAATACTAGAGCACTAGGCCAACCTTCAGGCTGTAAAATATTTATTGAAATGGCTGAGGAAAAAAATTGAAGAAATATATTTAAAAATCAATTCGTTGACGCATTTTTTTAAATTTAAAATTTTACCATAACAATTATTGTTATTGTTGAATAATTTTACCGGAAGTAGAGGAAGAATTTTTGATGATAGAAAAACTCGAGATGTTTTTCAAAATTTTTTTGATGCCGTTAACGGAAGCATGCAATAAAGGCAGTTCCAACTTGATACAGGGGCGCAAGTTTTTATTTTTATTTCTGTTTGTAAACTTATTTTTGTTCTTCTTAAAATAGAAGATTTCTAACACTAGCTGCAGACACGAAAAAAAAATAAAATAAAGGCATGATGTTTTCTAACACGCTTTTCAGCACCTGTGATCAGCTGAGTATATAAAATAATCAAAAATTTTGAATGCGAATTGTGTGAGCCGCACATTATCTCGTCGTTATTGCGTATAAAAAGTGTTTAACTCTTATTAATTTAATTAAAAATTTCATCTTGGTATTTTCAATTTGATTAGATAAGATTAAAGATAAGTTAGTGGCGACGATGATGCTTCAAGTGCATGTATGATGTACGCGTATGTGCGAGTACACAGCAGTGCGAGTACACAGAAGAACACAATGAGTGCATTATTAAGCATTTTTTGTTTTTATTATTATTATTTATTTAAATTAGTGATGATGCTTACAAACCACAAACGAAAAAAGCAACTCATGCTATTTTTTAATTTTTGTTTTTGTTTAATTGTAGTATTTCGTATTGATGTATTTAATGATTTTTGCACAAATATTAAAATTAAATTATAATTTTTTCAATTTTTCACAATTAACAAATGTTAAAAATAACACACGCATTTCGACATGCGACGACGTGCACCGAGTGAAGAGTGAGAACACTTTAAAACCTGCGCTCGTTCGCACGTAAAACTTTGAAAATATATTTTGAGCGAATTGTTTATATTTTCATTTTGTTGCTATTCTTGCTGTTGTTTTTGTTGTTATTCTTGTGGTTTTTATTTGATTTTTAATTCTACCACAAGTTACTTAATAAAAATTCTCATAATACAGCAATCAAATTTTCTTTAAATGTTTGTTTGTTGTTTACTCTTAACAGAACATGTGGCGCTTGGAGAGTTAAACAAAACAAAGATATATCTACGCATATTGCTAATTTGCTCAAAGAACGGTCTAACTTAAAAAAAAGTTATTTTACATACAACGCGTTTAAAGTTTTCAATTAACTCACGGCTTCTATATAAAATAAAAAAATATTCTCTTCTCACGCAAAGAGTATTCAAGATAATATAACTGGTGAAATTTTTACACAATATCAAGCTTGATATAACAAATAATTCTGCATCATTAATTAAAAAAAAAACGCTTTTTGTTTGTTATGACGTTTTTCGTGCAATTGAGCGATGTGTAGTATGTATATCTAGCTAAATGTTTTGATACGAAAGTATATTAATATTTAAGTAAGTCATATTTAAGTAAGTCAGAGATTTCCACCAGGTACGTATGTATGTATGTATGCAGATGTGCACGCATGCATGCATGAAGGAGAAGGCGAATATAAATTTATAGTTACACTCAAAAAATTATAAGTTTTCATAAGAAATTTTGAAAATCCTTACAGAAAGTACAAATTTTAAAATATTTTTCAAGTGAGTAGTTAAAAAATTTAAAATAAAGTAATAAGTACTAGTATGCCTTAGTTAGAAGTTTTGAAATTTTTTGAGGAAATGAACTGTAGTCGTTCGGTATCGGCATAAAATATGTTCGTCCAGTTCTCGAGCAGATTTTTGTTCGTTTAAAAGCGATGTTAGGAGCTTTTAGCTTTTAGAGAATTGTTAAAGAATGATTAAAAATGTTCACCTTCAAACATTTTAGCTTTTTCGAAAGCAAACCATTTCGAAATTACACGTCAACTGGAGCAAAATTCGCTCCTTCAAGGAAGTTTAAAGCTTTTAAAAAACATTTTTCTAAAAACTAATAATATTTTTATTAGTTTTTAGAATAATAATATTCTATCCCGACAAAATACTAATAATATTTTATTTTATCGGGATAAAAAAGCAACAAATTTGGTTGGTTTTTTTAAATTCGATAAAATTAAAACGAAAAATATTTTAACCGTCCATTTTTTTTTAAAAGATTTCAGATATTAAGATTTATTTTTTAATAAAGATTTATTGATATTTTAACAATACAAAAAAAAATTGTTTGAAAATATAAATCTTTAAACACATTTTTCTTACGAAAAATATTTTAACCGTCCATTTTTTTTTAAAGATTTCAGATATTAAAATTTATTTTTTTTTATAAAGATTTATTGATATTTTAACAATACAAAAAAAAATTTTTTTTTTAAAATAAAAATCTTTAAACAGTTTTTCTTGAAACTACTTTTTATAATACGTCTGACGTGATTTCTCAAGTTAACGTGAAATTTCGTGTGGAAGGTCCACTAATTATTTCCAAGGTCCACTAAGGTTAATAATTTGTTTTTACTATTTTTAAAAAATGAAAAATTTAAGGACAATAACAATTTTTAATTTCCGTAGCTCAGACAAAGCGACATTCGAACTTATTAAGAATCTTTTTTTCTTTAGATCATCAGAATCTTTTCTTCCAATCTTCACCAGGTTGGAATCATGTCAAGAAGGACGCATCCTTATTTTTAACCCCCCACTTTATCAGCGTGTAATTTATTCAAATTTTTAATTTTTATTTGTATTCTTAAAACATCTTCTAAAAAAAATGCGTGGTAAAAATATGCTTAGTTTTTTTTAAGAATTTTGAAAAACACCCAAAATTTGTATCCCTAGACTAGAATATCACCTTAAATAAAAGAAATGAGGTCAAAAAAATTCTTTAAAATTTTGGTTTCTTTTTTCAAGAAAATTCTTGTCTTATATTTAAGTTAAAAATATCGTATTTTAAGACTTTAGGCCTTTATATCTATTTTATACTTCCACGCGTACTGCGCAAGTGGCATATTAATTTTGTCACGACATGTGTATTGCCCAAATGGAGGTAAAGAAATGTATGTATATATATTATTGATCAGCATCACCACTTGTTCAGCATGTCCATCTGTTTGTCAAACGAAAACAACCGTAAATTTGAACCTATAATAATGTAATTATTTTATTTTAAGCTTTTATTGTTAAAATAAAGATCAAGTTTGAAAATGAGCCAAATCGGATGAAAACCACGACTACCTCCCATACAAAGTGAATTTTAAAAATTGTTTAAGTCTCTTAAATTACACAAAAAATAGTTTAATGGCTTGAAATTTTACACATAAACTTTGATCATGCATACGCACTATGAGTTTAAAAATTATAAACATCAAATGAAAACCAAGCATACCTCCCATACAAAGTGACGCCATCTAAACGGAAAATCTCTCAAAAATTGCCAAAAAAATAATCAAATGACTTAAAATTTATCACAAAAGCTTTAATTTGTAATATAAACGCTGAAGTTGAAATTCGACAAAATCGAATAAAAGCTTCCCCTACCTGCCATACAAAGTGACGTCATTAATACATAATATCATTCATAAATTCCTCAAAAATTGCAGTATTGATATTAAAAGGCTCTCTGAGTTTGATATTTGGAAAAATTGGATGAAAATTAAGCTTATCCTACCTAACTTCGAATACACTCCAAACGACCGTGAGGGTATTTTAACTTGCAAATTGAAGATAATCATTGCTAGTTTTTTAGTTGATAATAAAAGTTTTGATAATGAAAACAAAAACAATATAAATTTTTTCAGTGTCTACATTTATAAATGTTTAAACGAATGTATCTATATGTTGTTTTCTTTATACGCAATAACACAACTAGATATCATTTATACAATGCAGAAAAATTGAAATACATGCATATCAATTAATGGCAATTTCTTTTTTATAAGGTGCATTGCATGCAATCAAAATCAGAGGAAAAAAAAAAACACTTACAATGTAGTATCATTAGATATTAATGCAAAATGTTTCTATTCGTTAGAGCTGTCTCAAATTATTGAGTAGGTAAGAGAAAAATTTAAATGGAAAATAAGACATGCGTTCCAAATCAACACAAGTTCTTTGGAAGTATCTACTTAATCACTACTTAAGTAGTAGAAATAAAAAAAATGTGCTTTCATTTCTACAACAATTTAAGCCTTCCTACGATTATTTGCAAAATTTCGCAACACTTTATTACAACATTTGTGTCAAAACAGATGGCGTAGATATAAATTTAACTGCCTTGACATTAATTTTTACCTTTTAGGGACAGGCGACAAAAGAATGGCATTGTTTAAGTAAAACAAAAAGAAATATATATGAATCCATTAAAAAAAAATATATAAACAATAAAGCCTAATTGGGGTAAATAAGTACGAAAATTTTGCTAGTCATGTTTAATACAACATAAATATGTTTTATTCATTCAAGTGTGAAAACATACAACAATTATTGCAAATATTCTGTTTTATTGCCGGAAATACTTAAAAGTAATTTAACAACTTTCTGATTGTAATAGTTTTATTATCAACCTTCACACAAATCAACAGAGTTCAAGCTTGAAATAAAGCAATATCGAGAAGTAAGCGAGCACTCTTGTAATATTTTATTTGTAGCAATAAATTAAAAAATTAACTCCTTTTTTTTTACGATTTGATAACTTTTTTGATGTATTACAACATTTTCCAAAAATCGCAAATATTTGAAAATCGACGGAACTGTTTTCGTTAAAAAAAAAAAAATGAGAATTATACTGTCGAAGTACTATACCAACAATCAAAAGCTTTGTTAAAATTTTCCACTTGAAAAATATGTGACTTCTTATGTGGCGACCGTAGCCGAACGTACCAAAGAACCGCATTAGACCCAGGTTTAAATTTACCATCTAACACAGACATTTTTTTAATATAAAATTCTTCTGATCGGCCATTATCTGTCAACAGACAATGGGAATCCTTGAGAGAAGAATTAATGCCATGCAAAGTTTCTTGTTAACTTACACATTTCCCCTGCGGAGTCGGTATAAAGCATGTATGAAGCATGTCCAGTTCTCGATAAATTTTGTACAAATCAATTTTATACCTCCAAGCGTACTGCGTAGGGTATACCAGGTCTTTAACTTTGTCACGACATATGTTACGCCCATAAAAAGGAGTAGCAGGTATAGAATAGTATATATTCGTGATCAGCATCACCACCTGAGTCGATTCCGTCTATCAGTCGACAAGGTTATAACCGTATAATTTGAAGTTATCGCTTTTATATAAAATATAAGGATAAAATTCGAAAATGAGCCACATCGAATGCAAACCACGCCTACCTCCAATAGTAAGTGAACTTATTAAAATGGTAAAATCTCTTTAAATTCAGCAAAAATCAGTTTAATGACCTGAAATTGCATACAATTTCTTTGATCTTAAATACGCACCCTTAGTTCGATATTTAGAAAAATCTAATGAAAACCAAGTCTATCTCCCATACAAAAAAACATTATCAAAGCGTTATCACAAGTTTTAATTTCAAAGCGAAAAAACACTTTTCCACTTTCATGTTTTGGTTTGTCTTCCATTTGACAAAGCAATTCACAGAATCGCCTTCAATGTGTCAAATTCTTATCGAGTTGTTTCTGAAAAAAAAAAAATTACGTACCTATTTTAAAAAACAGTTGAAATATAGTTGGAGCAAAGCTTGTTCGAAGTGCTTTTTAGAAATTGAGAAGAACGAAAGAATAGCATTTAAATATTTTCATGTGACCCATACAATTACTTGATCTGAATCTGTATGGGGTCCTTGAAACCCATAAAGTACCAATGATTAACCTATAGCCTAAGATAGTTCTATGCATCCTATTTCAAATAGAGTTTCTCATTTATAATCAAGTATTATATGCCAATTAAGTCTTAAGGACCCAGTAGTCATTATAACCCATTGGAACTGTTCCAAGAAGTCCTGATGACGCAAATTGCAGTTGCCGAAACTTTTGTCTGGAATATCTTCAGGCGAGAAGTGTGTTATAAAAAGTTATTCCGTGAACAGGGACTTTTGCAACTTCATATCTAGTGTTTAACATTCACGTGTAGTGTAAGTTTTGGTTTTCAAAAAGCTATTTCTGAATTCACTGTCTAGTACTTATAAAATTTTAATACGTTATAAATTAACGATTTTAAGGAAAACTACGAGGTTTAAAACAAATCTTATGTAATTTTTCTCCACTTTTTAGTAATTCAAACTGCCTTAGTCGTCAGTCCACTTCTGGTAAAAAGCAGACTTACAACTATCTCCATTTCAGAATTCTTTTCCGATGATTTGATGGCCATCAGGGAAACTGTGTCCACTTTGGAAGAAAACCATGAGGTGGTTTTGGGTGATTTCAGCGTATTTGCCAGTACCCAGCAATATTTTTGATGCAAAATTGGCAAGCTTTCTTAGGTATACTGCTTCCAGAAGACCTTATAAAATTCCAATTATTCTTCTCCATGGCTCTTAATTGGCATTTTTATAAATTTTTTAAATGCTTCTTAAATGCTTAATGTATTTTGACTTATGCTTTCTGAATCATGGAATGCCTTCTTAAAGTTTTCCTGGAAATAGAAATAAGTATTCGTAGATATACTGCTTCCAGAAGATCTTATAAAAATCCAATTATGCTTCTCCATAGCCCTTAGGTGGCATTTTTATAAATTTTTTAAATGCTTCTTAAATGCTTAATGCATTTTGACTTATGTTTTCTGAATCATGGAATGGCTTCTTTAAGTTTTCCTGGAAAATATCTAATATCTAACCCTTTCATTGAATACCCACCCTTTCATTGAAGACTTCAAAGAAATCTTCCATTGAAAAATTCTAGAAACACTTCTAGAGAAGACTAAAGAAAGCATTCCTTCCAATGACATGCATATGTTAAAAGAATATGCCTTCTGGATATGAAAGTAGAAAGGATGGAACTCACTACTTTCACTTCCACTTTACCTACTTTGGAAGCACTTTTTTTGCTGGGAAATGCAACCGACGCACCCACGGAGGAGGTTATAGCCTTTGTGGATTTCTGCTGGCGACAATATCTACACTGGGTCATCGACTGAGAGGTTGCAAGGAATTGCATGTATTGGAATCACTGGCGCAGTGAGACCGTGCCTGACTGCTTCCTTTTACGATAGCGATTTGAATAGAGGCTTGTGACGCACTGAGGTTGAAGAAACTAAGTGATTACAGAGCAGAGAAGGACATATGAGGATTCCAAAAACCTTTGAAAATGATCCCTCTGTAAATATACCTGACAGGATGTTACTAAAGCTTAATATCTCGAGGTGCTACAAGGTAGTTATACCTAACAGGCAAATGTGGAGAACTACCTTGTAATACAATTCAATAAGCTCTGAGGAAGGAGGAAAAAACCAACCGAAAAGTCGGAAAAAGATGAAATGAAATATTGTATTCGCATTTACCAAAAATAACAAAAAAAAAGCAACATTTAAATCAAAGTGAAAATAAAAATTTATAAAATATACCAGCAACAAATGTAAGTATTTTCTGCAAGCATTAGTTAATTTTTTAAAAGGCATTTTAAGCCCTTAAATGTTAGTATTATTTAGCAATTTTTTTAATAACAGCTATTTTTCATTGTTTTTCTTTCTTTCAATAATGAATCGTGTATCTTTTTCTTGACTAGAACATAAATATTTACTAAATAGCATATATTTAAAAAATTCAGCATATTTTTGTCTCTTCAAAAACATCTTGTAAAAAATATGTTTAAAATTTAAATTGAGTGAATATTATTAGAATTCATAAGAGATTGAACTCAACCAAAGTGGTGGTCATTAAAATGTTTTGAGTGTCAACAAAATCGTAAAAAAAAACTTAAGTGGATTTTATTTATAAACAGCGCATGAAAGCGAAAAAATTCTGTCTGATATCTTCATACATATCTAGATGAATTATTATTTTTATCAACAAATATACAATGTATGTTCATCGATATTTCAATGATGTTTAAAGAGAAAAAAAAATTTAGAGCAAGACTTTTATATTAACTGACTAGTGAGAATATGCCCGGCTCATGCCGGGATGTTGTCGCATTCAAGGAAGACAACTTTAAATTTTATAATAATATTAATATTAAATGAAAATCAATGCTGTGACTAAGAGAATCGTCAAAGTTTCTTACAAAGAGAAAATTGTGACAGTAATACTGATATTAAGATTTATATATTTAGCGATATATTTATTGAGTGATATTTGTCTCGGTCAATTGTGTGCAAATATTTAATAACACATACAACACAATTGATCATAAGAAGCTCGGTCAAAGTCCTTTCAAGGGCTGAAATGGCCAATTTGTTTGGTTTTTTTTGATATTTGTCTTTAACAGGATGCTTTAGTTTTTGTTTTTTGTGCTGTTTCTTTTCTGCCGTCACATTTTACTAAAATTGCCTATTATTTTATAATATTGAGTGTGCGCTATGGAAAACTTACCATATTAGCGGAATTTTCTTTGTGGTCTTTTTTAAATGTAGGCGGCCCATTTGACATTAAATGCGGTTCTTGTATGGGCTTCATTGGCGGCGGCAATTCTAGTCCGGCCTCCTCTTCCGCTTCATAATCCTGTTGCGATGTATTGTGCTGTGAAGCTGCTGCATGTTGTGTTGTTCTGGTATAATTTGTGGTACGTTGATGACCACTTGTTGTTGTTGTGTTATTTTCATCCTCGTGCTCGGCATGTTTTTGTGGCAACTGATTGAAAAATGTAGGAGTAAAAAATAAACAAATAATTTTAATTTGATTATGGAAGTCATTGAAAAAAGATAAAAGCATAATAACGGAATTAAAAGCCAAATTCAACAGATAAGAGAGATAGAGAGAGAGAGAGAGAGAGAGAGAGAGAGAGAAAAAAGAAACAGCTACTTACTTGCAGATTTTTTTCGGATGTCTTTTTGATGAGGGATTTTTCTGTTGGTGGTTTTTCCACTTTGCTTTGTGAAAGTTTTCGCAAGGGTTGTGGTAACCATTTCCTCCTGTAAAATAAGAACATAAGGAAGAATTAGTATACGATGATGTGAATTGAGTAGTTCGAGAAATGAAAAAGAAAACTTTATGACATTTAACTTTTTTTACACAGCTTAATAATTTTAGACATCACTAAACATTGCCAGAAGATTTTGACAGTTCTATTCACTCGAAGACCTAACAATATAGCTAAAACTCTGTATAAGAAGCTGCTCCATAAAATAACATCATACCGGACCGGTAATAGAAAATGAGAGTACGAAAATCTACTACAACCGTACCATTCATTCGAAACACAAAATGCATAAAAATCCGCCTGACATCACAACCATTGTCAAGTTAGTGCACAAGAATATCTTCATCGACGTTGCCATTTCAGCTACAAGAAGCATAAGAAAACTATCAACTGTAATATTAACACTGTTAAAACACTGTTAGGTTGAATGATTTGCGTTTACATTAACAGTTTTCTTTGTTAAACAAACGTTTCAAAGTATTTTAGTGCTGTTAAAATCATCTGTTGAAATATTTTGTGCTATTGTTGAAATCTTTATCTTCTCTAAGCAATAGTTTTTAAATGTGTTTTGCTATATTTATCTTATCGTTATCAATATTTCAGTGGAAGAATGCTAGACTGTTATGCGGAGGACGTGGGTTCGTATCCTAGGTGTGATAGTATCAACAATTTTAATTAAATAATTGAAATTCTAATTCTATTCCATTAACTGTTTGGTCAAACCTTCAACATTAGTTTGCTAACAACCTTGAAAAAAATTGTACCTACATTTAATTTTTTATTAAAAAAAAATATTTCTTGGTCTTGCCGGCTAAACATGAACTACCAAAACAGTGATAAAATTTCAATAAGTACGTTTTTATATGGGTTTCGTGTTCTGTAGACCATCAGTCAACTGCCTGTTGATTTGAAAGTTTCATTTGTTGAATGGTACTTAACAAAGAAATTCTGTTATTTCAACCCATGATTTCTTTGATATAACAGCATATTTTCGCTGAGTGTACATATGCCGAGAAAATCAACAGATGCCGAGCTGTATTGAAAACATGTTATGTTCATTAAAACAACCTACAGACATTTTGCGTTCACTGATCAAGTGTACTTGTACATAATCTCCAAGTAATTATACATAGCTTAAGTGTATAAAACTGGTTTTGTGTTACTGTTCATGAGATGAGTGTATATTATATATGTATCAGTCTATAAAGAGTCTGTATATAAAGCACTGTCGTCTACATGCAACTGTACAAGATTTCAGTCCGCTCATATGTTAGGTCGTGAATGAGCACACTGTGTATATGTAATATTAAAATATTGAAACCGTGCGTTTTCAAAGCATCTCGTCGCTAGCGATAGCCATAAAAACTCATTTTGTTTTCGCGTTGACTCTAGTGCAGACATGCAGTTGAACATTCAAAAATTATGTAGGAAATTTTAAAAAACTCCAGGAAACCTAAAGAGTTAATGCCTAAGTAATAATGTAACGCGAAATTTTTTCGTGGAGGTTATTTAAATGAGTCAAGTTATATTTAAACCAAGTTTATCAGTTGTTTTTTTTTTCGTAAAAAACGAAACGTCTTAATATAAATAGGATGTATGAATTTTGGTCACTTAGTGCATAAAGTGTTCACGCTTTTATTGTATAAGAACATGAGTTTAATGCATTTTTTACTCTCATGTTATGAAATATTCTTGCTGTCCTTGTATTTGTACATGGATTATATGAATTTCTGTTCACGGAGAGAAAAAATGAGCTAAAATCAAGCTTACAGCGTTCGTAACTGAATTCAGCTCAAAATCATCTCAAAACATGCTACTAAAATTCGCAGTTTATGCCAGAATTGAGCTTGAACATTTTTTTTGTTAAACACGACAATTTGTGATTTTTTTTGGTGTTGTTTTTGCACATCATAAACATGAGCACATCACGTGATTCTCAGTTGGTTTTTGTTCCTGTTAGTATAAAGGTGTATAAAATAGTGCAGAAAATATATTAGAAAAATTATATTTTGCTGTCCAAATTGGATTAAATTGGATTATCTAATTTGGATAATGAAAAATTTTGAAAAATGAAATTTGCTTGTCATCGTGTTTTGATTTGTTCGGTTGCTTTGGTGCTCCCAAACAATACCAACATTCCTAAGATAATGCATATGAGAGCATATTCATTTTTAAACCCCCACGCGTACTGCGTAAGGGGTATATTAATTTTGTCACGACGTGTGTAACACCCAAAAGGAGGCGTGGTAGGTATGAAAAAGTATATATATTCTTGCTCAGCATCACTACCTGAGTTGATTTAGCCATGTCCGTCTGTCCGTCTGTCTGTGGACACGATTGCGGCCGTAATTTTGAAGCTATCGTAATGAAATTCGATATTTAAGCTTTTTTTAAAAAAACTAAGGTCAAGTTCGAGAATGGGCTAAATCGGATGAAAATCACGCCTACCTCCCATACAACCCCAAAATCGAAAACTCTACAAAGAAGCTAATATTAAAGCTACAATACTGAAATTTGGTATATGCGTATTCTATGTCAAAACTGAGATGTCTTAGAAAAATGGGCGTCATCCACCCACTAACACGCCCACCTCCCATACAACCCCAAAATTGAAAAATCTATAAAGATGCTAATATTAAAGTTACAAGACAGAAACTCGGTATTTGTGTATTCTATGTCGAAACTGAGGTATGCTAAAAAAGTGGGCGTCATACACAATCTAACACGCCCACCTCCCATACAACCTCAAAATTTAAAACTTTGTAAGAAGGCTTATATTTAAGCTGCAGAAAAACAATTTGATATGTATGTATTTTAGACACATAAAAATAATAAAATCTCTCAAAATCTCATTCAAAAAGCTCATCAATTTAAGATTCTTCCACCCTTAAGAATCGGCCGTGGGGGTATTTTAACTTCGGCCAAGTCGAAGATATACCTTACTAGTTTTTTACTAACAATCCATAAACGGAAAGCATTGGATACAAATGAGCATGTTTTTTATTTGATAAACAATATCAAAATGTCATAAGTTGGGCACAAGTGAGCATATTAATTTTTGATAAATGATCCAAAAATCACATACATTATGCACGAATGGGCGTGTTAGTTTTATGATAAACAATCACATTAGGGCTTAATATCAAGAAAATTGTGGCTTAGCTCAGAATCATTCCCAAAATTAATTGGTTTGGGATTGTTTTCAGCTCAAATTTCTCTCCGTGTTACTAAACTCATAAATTAGCTCACGTTTCCCTTGTAAAAGTACATGAGATTTATGCATTTTTGTCAATTATCTCATGAACAGTTCTTGTGCTCGTTTTTGTTCATGAAATTTATGTATTTTTTTCTATTATGTAGGAAGATTTGTACCCGCTGAATTCCTTATAGTTTGAAGTTTGATTAAAAAAAAATCGTGTCGATTGGTACAATGAAATGTTGAAAAAACACAGCGGAGTGATTCGAAACATGTATACTACTAAGAATAAGGTGGAAAATCATGGATTTAAGATTGATGGTTTTGAGTCCGAAAAAAAGGTGATCCACTTAGGGTTGGGTTCTTTAAAATTGAGCATCACTAAAAATTGTTGGTCATTCAAGCAAATTTCGCAAAAGTTTTTCACAAAAACCGGTTATATCACATTTGGACTACTTGAGCAACGAAGAATTGTTGATGCTGAAGGAAGATTTGTACCCGCTGAATTCCTTATAGTTTGAAGTTTGATTAAAAAAAAATCGTGTCGATTGGTACAATGAAATGTTGAAAAAATACAGCGGAGTGATTCGAAACATGTATACTACTAAGAATAAGGTGGAGAATCATGGATTTAAGATTGATGGTTTTGAGTCCGAAAAAAAGGTGATCCACTTAGGGTTGGGTTCTTTAAAATTGACCATCACTAAAAATTGTTGGTCATTCAAGCAAATTTCGCAAAAGTTTTTCACAAAAACCGGTTATATCACATTTGGACTACTTGAGCAACGAAGAATTGTTGATGCTGAATGATACACAACCATTTTTTTGGCGAAAGTCTTCAGAGAATTAAAGAAAACCAACCAACAAAGGAAGATCACCATCACGACAATGCGAACTATCACACATCAGTTCAAGAAAGACGTTTTTGAGCAGTCAAAACGTGGAGTTGATGGGTCATCCATCTTATAGTTTTGACTTGATACCCAATGACTACTTTTTGTTCTTGCACATTGAGAAAAAGAATCGTTGCGAGCTTTTTTCTATGCCTGAACGGGTCCTCAAGGTCTTCAATAAGTCTGGTATTGAAGATAAAAACTTAAGAGTTGCAAAACCGTTTAGAAAATTGGTACAAACTAATGCAAAATTGTATTGATCATCTTGAAAAATACTTTGAAAAACAATTAACCCATTTTTACTTATGCACCAGTTTTTTCATTGCTAGGCACTAGACTTAAAAGGCAACCTTTGTATTTGAACTCATTGAATATTTAAGGGATACCAATGTTAGAGTCCAAAAAATATTCTTTATTTTGTTAAGTAGCTATTTAGTTGAGTGAAAGCAAATTAGTAACATTGTTTTTAAGTTATATTTTGAAAAATCACTTCGTTGAGCTAATTTAGCTCAATTCTATGGGACGGAAATATGCCGACGGAAATAATTAAAATATTGTTATTTTTATTACACCGTGTGAACATCAATTGGATGTGTTGAAAGAATCAAATGTTTGAACGTGCAAATGTCGAGTAGATGTGATTTACACGTTACGCCTTCATTTGAGAGTTCAAAAAACGAACGCACTTTTGTCGCATGGTTGCTGACGTCGCGACACATTAAACGAGAGAACGTTATGACAGCTCCATTCAATAAATCACATTCAATTAATATAAAATTATATGCGACTAGCTGCGACTTAAAATTTAAATAACAAAAAAACACAACGTATAAAAATTATTACATTTATATCTTTTTTAGCTCAAATAAAGTTGTTGTATTGCGGCTGCGAATGATATAAATTGGCGCTGAACAGTGAGAAGAACTGAATGACGACTGACTGACTGCCACACTGTTCAAAAGATGCTCGTTTACCGTATGAAACTGTTCAGACAAAACAAAAAATATAAGAAAAAAAGCACCGGAAAAACTACCGCAACTTCATGTTATTAAGAATAAACAGACAACATCATTACGTGAATTAATGGCAATCAAACTTATACAGAAAGCTCACCATCATGTGAACTATAAAAACACAGCGGGTTCATATATGTGCGAAAAAGCCAACGATTAACGATTGTTAAAATTAAATAAAGAAATTCAAGAGCAAAATTGTAATTTTGCTAACAAGCAATATTATCGTCTTATATTTAAACAATTAAGACACAATTTAACAACAGTTATTTAATGGTTAAAAATATGGCATACAGAGTGTCGAGAGAAAAAGCAATTTTTAACAAAAACCATCGTTAAAATATTAATAACAAATATTTCTTCATCAAATATTTTATATTAAAAACATAAAAATTTTTAGTGTCTGTCAAGCTAACAGCTTGAGTTAATTGATGTGTTGCTTGTTTTTTTTTTTTAGATTACTTTTTGATGACTTCTAGACCAGCTTGATATTTGATTACTGCACAGAATCAGCAAAGTTATGTACACTTCAAGGAATTACACTGTATGAAGGTTAAACTGCTCTCACAATATCGCGAGTTTACTGTTACTTTGATTGGTTTTCGTGCTTAAACAATTTTACATTTAATATTTTTATCATGATCAACTATTTATCATGATCAACTTTTTCTCATGTGAAACTTTGTATATCTGCTAGTAGTTTTAGACGCAAACAGGTTATATTGTTCTAAGCGAAAGAGTCGTTCCAACAACTAAGCTTTGCTCAACTAGTAAGAGTAAAAATGAAAATCCGCTGTTGAAATGAGTCGTTAGAATTATTTTGAGTTAATCTCAACTTAAGCTTGTTGAAATATTTTTTTGAGTGTAACAATAGTCATGTTTTTATTAAGTAGAAACAATAAAAATGCGCAATAATAGCGTATCGTGAAAAGTTGAAGTAATAAAGTAATCAAATTGTTATTAGTTATCGATAAACATGAAGCGTAAGAAAGAAAATAGAAATGTGAATTCATCGCAAGACAATTAAAAAATCACAATGTGTAACGAGATACCACTCAAATATAGTGTTGGAAAATGATTGTTCATAATATCGTCACTATCGATAATATACAACCATCACAACAATCGTTGGTAGAAATAAACTTTCGATAGTATCTCATATTAAAACGAGTGTTCACGATGTGTTATATTTAATATTGTACTACGAATTTATTTGTGATTAATTTTAAACATATTTCTGTGTCGACAAGGAATAACCGCTAAAGTCGAGTTAGGACAAAGTGAGGTTATTACTTTCATTGCGTTTTTTCGCAACGAAATACACTGGTACGAAAATTTTTATGGTTGCACCTTGAAAATTAAATGTCTGAGGCCATCAAATCTAAACAGTAAAAGTCAGGGTACCTTCAAATAAGATAGCGATTTTAATTTTAAAAATGCTCTTCTGAAATTTTGAAAATGAGTTTAGCTGTTATTCCTTGTCGACACAGATTTACAGCCTTATTCTGGTGATTAACAAACTTACATTAATTGACAAGACAATCTGTTATGTCTTTTCTTTGAAAATGGAGTTGAAAATTAAAAATTTTTAAATGTTTTTTTGTCATTTCACGTTATTAATACTATTTCTAATGTTGAGTTTTTTTTCTTAAATAATGAGTTTTCAATTTCGTTTTAGAATAAGGAATTTTCAATCACCAGAATAAGGCTGTTAATGTCAATTCCAAATTCAAAATTACAAATTTCGATGGTCATCAGATTTTGAAAATAAATATCTAAAATATAATATTTTACTACGAATATGTTAACAGTTTAGAATTTATCTTGCGTATTTTAAAATACAAATAAACTGAACCAAAAAAGTCCATAATAATTATGAATTTTTACATGATCTTCATCAATTGCATTCGTGAATTTTATTCCAGTAATCAATTACATGAGTCACATGAACTATACATGATAGCAATGTACAAAATACACACAAGAAAAATAGACGAGTGAATAATTCATAAACATAGAGCCTTATTCATAAACTGAATTCAGTGGCTGCGTTACTTTACAAACGATTTAAACAACAGATCTTAATTCATAAAGATGTTTTACAGCTACGTAACTTAAGTAGCACTGCCGCGTTATTTACCTTAAGTTAGTATTTATGCTATTATTATTAAAGACATGCTCGAAAGCGGTTCTTTTTTCGCTTATTGTGAGCGATTTCTTGATTATTGTGAACTTTTTGCAACTGCTTTACCGACTTACACAGTGTATAAGAAATGTTGTTTAAGAAAATCAATTGAATAAGGCTGACAGCTTTTAAAGTTCATAATGTGCGTGTACAACCAATAAAAAAACTCGTAAATTCCATGAAAAAAACGAGAGCAACATGAATCATTCATAATTTTTGTGAAGAAAATTCATGTACGATTACGTGGAGAATAAGAACAGTTCATGTGGTTCATGCGAAAAGTGACAAAAATGCATGAATCTCATATAGAAGGCAAGCGTGAACCAGATTATGAGTTTAGTGACTGAAATTCTTAAAATCTATGTACAAATCAGGGACCGTACCGGTTATGGTTTTTATCGAAAAAGTCACATATTAACTGTTATTTTTTAACTTTTATTTTTTCCGACAAAAATAAAAGTTATTTTGTGCCTTATATTTTTTCGGGCAAACATAACAGTTACTTTTGACTTTTATTTTATCGGTCAGAAATAACAGTTATTTTCGGCCTTTTATTTTTTCAGTCAATAATATCAGGCAATTGGTGTTTTTTCAAAGGCTGTTTTACTGACTAAAAAACTAATGGTACCATTATTTGGGTCTCATCGGTGTGCACAATTTACATATGGTATCAATAGTTTTTTAATTGGTCAAGCGGCCTTTAAAAAAATACAAAGTGCCTGATATTTTTGACCGAAAAAATAAAAGTCACAAAATAACTGTTATTTTTGACCGATAAAATAAAAGTCAAAAGTAACCGTTATTTTTGTCCGAAAAATAAAAGGCCAAAAATAACAGTTAGTTTTTAACTTTTATAAAATCAAACGAAAATTTAAAAGGCACTTAATATTCATGAAGCTGAGGCCATTTGTATCATAATGGTATATTTGAAAAAGTCCTGCGACCATTTTTTCATTGTGTCTTTTTCATTTAGAAATTGTAAAATAACAGTTATTTTCGGTCACTGGTACAAATACAAGTGCTGTAAGAATAGTTCATAAGATAAAATTAAAAAACTGGATGAAACTCAAGTACCTACTTATAAAGATTGTTTTTTTTTTTGTTTTTTTCGGGGTAAATTTTATGACTTTCACTATGAATAGACTTACAAACGAATGCACTTGCAAATCATTGATTTTTATTATCAATATTCGTGTTCTCCGAGAAATGTGTTTCACAAATTACGTCCAATTTATGGTCGTCGTACTTGACCTACCGAAGAGGGTATTCAATGCAGTGCGTTAAAATTTTGCACCAGTTTCATTTAAGTGGATATCAATACTGATGAGACCCTGAAAATTGCACAATTTGGTGAGGCATATTTTGACCGTTTTTTTTTTTTAAATAATGAAAATCGCTACATTCCACTGAAGGTAGCAAGGTACCGTGCAATGATAACGGACTTTTTGTAGGTTCAAAATGGGAGAATTGGACTTGGTTGATATGTGGTTTCAATAAGAAGGTGCTACATGTCATACGGCATGCGATACTATGAACCTATTTAGAGGCGAGCTTGGTGTGTAAATAATGTAATGTGTTTTGGAGCATTTCAATGGCAGCTAAGATCATGGGATTTGACCTTATAAGGTTTGCTGGAGTTTTGCTAAAAAATGTGCCTTTATAGATTTTCAACTGCAAGTCTGCTTTAGAGTCAACACGAAAACAAACTGAGTTTTTATAGCTTTTGCTAGTTAGGAGATGCTTGCAAAACTAACGGATTCAATATTTTTGAATAATTAAATATAAATAGTGTACACAAACATGAGCTTACGTATGTGCGGACTGAAATAATGAACAGTTTCATGAAGACGGTAGAGCTTTATACACCGACTCATATATGAGTACACTCAGCCAGAGGCTCAACCAGGATTATTTTTTTTTGGGGGGGTTCTTTCAAATTTTGGACTTATATATAAAATCAATATCACAAAGGCTTCAAATCACAGCAATAAGTTTCTACTCGGGTGTTAATGGGTTAAGTCAATGGGCTAGGTGGAATAAATGGGCTTAAATAAATTTGGACTCAAGCTTTAGGGAGAATATTCTGGACATATTGTGCAATGTCATAAGGAGAAAACAAAATTAATTTTCAAACCGACCCAACCCCTAAAAACAGGCATATTTAAAATTTTATTTAAGCTTTTATGAATTTTATTAATTTTATTAATATAAAAAAATATTTCAAAAATTGCTATAATTGTATACTTTTTCCACCAAAATATCAAGATTGAATATCAGAATCTGTTTGTCCAAAAATGCTTTTATTATTTGGATACGAATACTTATCGAAATAATGCACATTTGAATTGTTTCCAAAGCTTTGCAAGAAAATAAAAAATGTATATAAAAATCGAGTTTCTTCCTGTCAACAGGCACTGTCAGGACATTTTGGCCGTACAGAAGCTGTAAGCAGTGGTAGCGGTCATTTTAAAATGAACTTGCTTCTGCGTTGTTTAGGGTCTTTAGAATCGGCCAAAATGTTTTGAAATTGCCAGTTTTACAGCCGTTTACGGATTTTTTCTTGTTCTAAGAAGGTTAAACGAAGATATAAAGCAGTTATACGAAGATTTTAAGGCTTGAGCTACAATATTTTCAATTCTTCTCGGGGAAAATGCAAATTTTTCTCCCCACAATGACTGAACACTTCACTTCGTTGTAAAAATAATCAATAGCTAGCCTTCAAATTCGTCCTTTGATGAGTACAAATGTAGCTCATTTCCGAAAATATAAAACACAAAATTTCTGACTCCTTGGGATGAAAAAATAAGAGCCGAAATATGAAAAAATCGTTTGAGTCTCTCGCCATCAAAATAACCGATGAAATTTCCTTTAAAATCGACTTTTGATATCGTCATATTTAACACTAACATACTAACTCTTTCTGTATGTAATATGTGAAAAATATTTTTTTAATCATAATCTTTCATTGGATTTTCAAAATCAGTTTCATGAAAATCCTTCAAAATTGCACAAATATTATTCGATTTTAATGAATGATGTCTTTTTGGAAGAGTGTCGTTAAAAAATATATTATGTCGATTTAAGTCAGTATTTCTTAATTTCTGCTCATTGGTCTCTGATCTCTGATAAACGGATGAACAGAAGCAAAATCAAATCAACATATTATTTTCTAATAAGCCCATTTTTCTTAAAATCGAATAATATTTGACAATTTAGAGAAATATTTATGAAACAGATTCGAGAAAATGCGATGAAAAATTATGAAGTTAAAATTTTTCCTCAGTTGCAGAAATCAATCGGAGTTATTTTTTTATTGAATCACATGACTTCACTATATTCTTAATTCCTGCAGAGTCAGGCTTTCTAATTTTGTATTACTTTTGAATTCATTTTCATCGAAATATTTCAAGTCGTTTTAGTAGGTTCCAAGCTAGAACTTGAAGAGACAACTCAAATCGAAGTATTGTCAAGAACTCCTGAAGAGTTCAGAATCAGTCTGAAGGAAACAAGATGAAAATTTAGTAGATTGTACATTAAACAGAATCAATTTGAAATATACATTTGGGGTTTTTACTCATTTGAAAAGATGTGTGTTTGCTTTTCATATGAACCACTTTGATTTAATTTATTTTGCTTGGTACTACAATAAATTGGGGGGGGGGGGGGGGGGTTAAACCCCGAAACCCCCCTTTGGTTGCGCTAGTGCACTCAGCTCATGAACAGAAAAACAAACCCGGTTATTCGGTTATATGTTGAATAAATAATACTATATTAAAATTTTTAAAAAAAATTTCTAATACATCTGATTTTTCAAGCTTTAATGATATTATTTTTGGTATGGAAAGTACTTTAATTAATTTTTGAAGGTCAACATTGATTTCTCGCAAAAACTGATATTTTTTGGTCAAATTTTTAAGAGAAGATTCAAAAGTAAAAGATATTTCAAAAAGTTTCGGAGTTCCAATCAATAGCTCTTAACCCATACTAGTCAGGTTTAAAGTGTTAGTAGGGCAATTTTACTTTGGAAGGCATATTAGTGATGAAAATCTAGACACATCTTAGTAACTAAAAACATGGTGGTTGTTTTTATGCATCACTGTGTAATTATTTAAGAAACATTGAACGTAGAAATTGCAATTTCTACATTAAATGTTTAATTTTAATTTATTTAAAAATAAATAAATTATTGTTTGAAAAACAAAAAAAAAAAAAATATATGAACTGTTTGTGTTAGAGTCAAAACGCAGATATTTATTTCTGCGAACAACAATTTATTGTATATCAAGAATATTAATTATACTGGAAAACATCCCGTCTAACATGTAAAGTAAGCAAACAAATAGTACCTATGTATAAAAAACACAAATAAGTTCAAGCCAACCTGCAAGTTTGCGTGTGTTTAAAAAAACTAGCCCACGTTGATCACCATGTAATACAGCGATTGGTGTTTTTTTATTTGCACTTAAAAAAATGGTCGGGAATAATGCGACAAAATTGTAAAAAAATAGATCCTTAATTTTTTTTAGAAGTTTTATTTCGTTTAAAAGAATTATTCTATCTTTATGTCTTTCACTACTTAAGTTCCTAGTACGCAGTAGAAAATGTCATGGCTGTTTAATGTGGAATTGTTTCGTGGAGGTTATTAAAATGAGTCAAGCAATTTTGGAAACTAGTTTATCAATTTTTTTACGTTAAGGCTGACCCATCTTAATGTACTTATAAGATGTAATTGAATTTTTTTCTCTTGTGTGTCTTTTGACATTGATATCATGAATAGTACATGTGACTCATGTAATTGGTTACAGGACCAAAATTCATGAATGTGATTCAACACAAGCAACACTGATTCCTCCATGGCTGATGGTTTTAATTTCTATCTCTATATGAAGTTTATGATATCAACTTGTTTAAAATATAGATTAACTTTAATGCCGTCAAAATATGCTTTTGTTCACATTTATTAAAAATTATTTTTAACAAATGTGAATTAATGATTTTTAAAAACCATCATTGTCATTGTAGTTTGAGAAACCGGTTTTTATATTATGGCAAATATTTGACAACACTAATCTATAGTGGTAGAGACTGAGAGAGAGCATGCAGCGTATTCTATAGAAATTATTGTTAAAATAATATAATTGTTTTGTATTTTTTTCTTGTACTCTCCCACACATATATTACAATAAGCTGGCGCCTATAAAAAGGCAATTAAAAGTTTTCATCATCACCATCATCAGCAGGCGAGCAAAGCCAGACCACACCATCACCATCACACCAAGGAATGAACAACAATTTTGAAGTGGCGCCAAATTCAATGAACAGGATTTGGAATGTTCCTCATTTATGTATGTATGGCACAAACTGTTTAAAGCAAATGAAGCGGAACGAACGCTCAATTGCGAGAGCCTAAAAGTATGTCAAAGTCTTAATTCACTGAATTGCGTTGATGGGTGGTTTTATTTTCATCAGCTAAAATAATTATAGAATAAATCTATGACATTAAGTTGGGAGCTCAAAAAAAAAAAACACAAATTTTCGTTAAGATGAGAATTTATTTATAAATATACTATATATATGTATGATGGACAAGTGAGATTCAACACAAAGCAATTGAATTAAATTAAAAAAGAGAGAAAGAGAGACACTGAATAATACTGAAAAATTTAAATACCTTGAAGGTTAAAATTTGAAAATTTTAACTTGAAATACAAATACGAATGTAAACTTAGTTAAGATGTTCTTAATTATCTACTTGAACATAGCAAATGTGATTTCTTGATTTTTACACTTATAATCTAATTACTAATAGTTGTGAGAGATTTTTGAAAAGCCTGTTCTTCAAAAAATTTATTTTGCAAATATAATGGAATAATTAAGTGACAAAGTCTTGAGAAGGAAAGTTTTTGTGTCCCTTGTTATCAGTTATACTTTGTCATGAAATATTACAATGCATTTTTAACGGAGTAATTCGGAGTAAACTTTTTAGAAAAAAGGACCACATTGAATATTAATTTGCTATTTATTATCGACCACTAATGTAATGTTTATACCTAAAAAGATGTGTTGAACTGTATCTCAGCGCATAACAGTTTTTTTCACGTTCTATTATTGATTGCAAGTAATAACTTAAAACCGCAAAATGCTAAGTTATCATAAATTTAAAATCTGTACTTAAACTGCTCGCAGGAAGAACTATTTACAAGGTTAAAATAGTATTTTCAGGTTAAGCACTGCAACCCCTTGCAATGAACTTGTTTGTGGTGTCACGCTTATGTACAAAACCACTCCCTCTTCCTCTTCCTCTTCCTACTCCACCGACATGTGTAACTGTGTATGGCTGGCCAAAAACCAGATATAATAACCGTGTATTTGAACTCATTAGTTCAACTTCAGTCTAAAAGTGTTGTGTAAATAAGTCAGCAAGTGTGTGTGTGTGTGTGTGTGTGTTAACAATTGTTAACAGACGCAAACACATACATTTACGACCGCACACAAAATAGATAAGGTATACAATTTTCGACCAAGTAGTACAAAGCATAGAGTGGCAAAAAAAAAAACAAACAAATAAATAAAAAGAAAAATAAAACAATTCATTCATTCATTCATTTGGCTTAAAAAAGCTCAAATGATAAAACAAATAAATTTAAGGTAACCGAATACTAAATGTCCATTTATCAATGTTTGTTCATTATTTTGGCTATTTATGGTTTTTCATTCTCATGTGCTTTATGTGGTAATGGTGGAGAAAACCTTACTTATTGCAAATAAAATTAAGAAAAACATGGCCGAAAATAAGCGCTTTAAATTTTAAGGCATCAAATTAATGCCGACCGATTGATGAGTCCGTCATTGAAACTCTTTAAGTTCGTCCTAGTATTTTTTTATGGCATTTATAATTTTTTTATTGGTTCATATCTTTGCTACACACACATTATGAACTTTAAACACTAGGCTTATGAATTATTCATGTTCTCCTGTTTTTTTTCTTTTGTGTATTTTGTACAAAGATATCATGAATAGTTAATGCGACTCATGTTATTGGTTACTCGACCAAAATTCATGAATGCAATTCATGGAGTTCATGTAAAAATTCACAATTATTGTGTACTCTAGGTCAGGTTCACGCAGCTGTCTCTTATGAAACACACTCTTATGAGACATTTCCGCAATTGTTTATTGGTTCATATATCTGGTACACACACACATTATGAACTCTAAACACAAGGCTTATGAATAATTCGTGTTCTCCTGTTTTTTTGTGTGTATTTTGTATATTGACATAATGATTAGTTCATGCGAATCATGTTATTCGTTACTGGACCAAAATTCATGAATGCAATTCACTGAAAAAACAAACAAATTGGCCATTTCAGCCCTTGAAAGGACTTTGACCGAGCTTCTTTTGATCAACCGTGTTGTATGTGTTATTAAATGTTTGCACACAATTAACAGAGAACTGGACCTACATGTTTTATGCCGACTCCGAACGGCTCATGTTCTCAAGAAGCTTTACATGGCATTATTTACTCTCTGAGGTTTGCCATTGTCTGCAGAGAGGTGATGACCGATCAAAATTTTTTTATTGAAAAACTTTTCGCCGCGACTGAGGATCGAACTCGGGCTCCGAGCGTGCTAAGCCACACACTTAACCTGCACGCCACGGTCACCACATGCAATTTACTGAGTTCATGTAAAAATTCACAATTATTGTGTACTTCAAGGGTATTTTGACGCGGCTGTCTCTTATGAGACACAAATAGGCCAATTAGACCCGTTGTAATACCAGGGGTTGTTAATTTACCTATTCTATCTGAACCAGTTGGACATAGAAACAAATCTTAATAGTCTGTAGACTGAAGATTGTAAGAAACCGTCTAGGTCACTGTAAAAGCAGTCACCTAAGAAAAGGTGGCGGTTTTTGGTTAGCGTTCGCTCCTCGCCTCTACACCTTCTGCAGAAATCGTTATGGAGAATGTTTAATATTCGGGAATGGTTTCCAAATAAACGGTGTCCTGTTGGACACCATTATTATTCATTTGATTCCTTTTAAGGGACATTAGTTCTTTTGATAGCTTTAATTTCAGGATTGACCAAACCTAACACGCCGTGTGGCATGTGTTCCCCGTAGACCACCTTATGTTGATGCTTTTAAGGCATACAAAAGAAAAGGATATCAAAAATTATTTATTTTTCAGTTGATAAAATTTTGGTAGAACCAATACGAGCGAATTTATCTGCTTTGTAGTTTTCCGTAAAGTCTATATGTCCGAGGATCCAACATAGAAAGATGTTGAGCTGCTATTTTGCTATTTTGAGATCTACGGCAGCTTATGACTGTTTTAGATTTACTTTCAAAGCGCCTTGACTATCGGTGTAGATTTCAATTGCATTACTAGGTGGAGGGTTTCCAGTATCCCGTTTAAAAAGTTTTAAATATATTATTAAAATAGAAAGAAAAAATGTCAAAATAATTTTTGCAGTCGGAAAGGTAATAAAATTAACTTTCTGAAAATATTTCCTTTTCAATTTTTAAAGTGGGGAAAAATCCTTTTTAGATCACTTCCAAAATTTGACCCTGAAGTTCAAAAACTTAAAAAATTAAATTTTTTGTTTTTTATCTAATATGTATATAAAATTCTCGTGTCACGGTGTTAGTGTTTGAACCAGGTACCGAAAATAACTATTATTTTACAATTTTCGAATGAAAAAGACTCAATGAAAAAATTGTCAAAGGACATTTTCAAATAAACCATTATGATATAAATGCCCTCAGCTTCACGAATATTTAGAGCCTTTAAATTTTCGACTGATTCTATAAAAGTTAAAAAATAACTGTTATTTTTTGCCTTTTATTTTTCAGACAAAAATAACGGTTATCTTTGACTTATATTTTATCGGTCAAAAATAACAGTTATTTTGTGACTTTTATTTTTTCGGTCAAAAATATCAGGCAATCTGTGTTTCGGAGGAGTTTCGACGTGCCTTTCGACTGTCAAATTTAATCGATCTTTGGAAAGAGGGGCATGGCATCGCCCTTACAATTAAATTTGTTGATATGGAATAGATTTGTAACTAAATGTCGTTTAACAATTAATCTCAGTATGAAGGAACTGATTGGCTAGGTCTTTCAATTACAAAACTGACACAGGCATTGGAAAACGGGGAGTAAATCCTTCCATACAACTCAAATTATCGGGAATAGCTATGGAAGTAAAATACACAGAACATTTTAACTCAGCATGAAGCTCCTTTTTGGTGGTGTCCTGCTAATGGAAAACTAGAACGGGCATTTTACAAGTGTGTCACATTTATGACACATTTGTGACACACACCCATGTATGAGACATTTTTTAAATTGATTCGCTATGGAAGTAATAGTCGCAGATCAAAGAAGCACGGTTTGGAGTTACTATTGTGTGTTATCCTATTACTCGCAAATACTCGCAAACTAAAACGGGTAGTGGACAAGAGATGTGGCACCGCCCATACAAGACAATTTTTTATATTTAATAGCTTTGGAAATAATGGTCACAGAATATTGTACTCAGAGTGGAGTTACTATCTATTGTTGGCCTTCTATTGGCAAACTGGAACAGGCATTGGGCTATTAAAATATAATAGTAAAAAGTAGGAATTTTCGATAAATTTCGAAAATACAAGCTGTTAAAATGATGTCTAGTCGATCTGGTCACATCAGTTAAATTTTGGAAAATAGGGTACGTCAGTAGAAGGTTAATTAGGTATTTTGATTTTGATTAATTATGTTTTATTTAAATTTTTGTTATAGTTGTAATAGTAAACATGTCGATAGTGAACATTTTATTTATTTTTGCAACCTAGCTTATCTTTTGTTTCGATTGATTTGTAATCATAACAACATGCACTTGAACAAGTTAAACGAATTGTACACGACAATTAATAAATGATTGTTAGATAAGCCATAACTTTCACTGAGAAAAACTAATGATAGTAGGATAAAAACAAACAACAAAATTGCAATTTCCAGGTATACCAATTAAATAAGATGTAGATGAGAACTATTAAATGCCTCATTGAAGAAATATAAACATGAGAACAGCAACTTGAAGCGGTACATCAAACCCACAGAGCATATGTCCAAATTTGGTTGGAATTTTAGTATTAATATTGTAAAAAAAAAAACAATAAAAAAAATCACGTTTTCTTTACAAAATACCAACATGGTCTTTATAGTCAAAATAAACAACAGTCAAATGCTCTGTACAATTGTTTCCCGCTTACTGCTCGAAACAAGTGTCTGCGATTCTGTGACAAACCAAAAACTTGCATTTAATAAAAAAAGGTTTTTTGTTGTTGTTATGAATCATAAATTTAATTTTAAATAATTCAAAAATATAATTTTTTGCGTAAGATAAAACTAACTGAACTTTTATAAAATTATTCCTATAGTATGCTCTGCCCAATACAATCTAGATTAATATTTATTTATGATTCATTTATATATTATTCATTGATGCAAAAATATATTATAACTTGACATTATAAACAATTATGAGATTTAGACAAATGAACTACTATGAAAAACAATTTTGGATGCTAACAGTAATAATTTTAAATTACATTGAATATTCCAAAGGAGCATACCTAATGACGAATTTAATTATAAAACACAAAAAACATGATTAACAACATTATTAAAATATAATATTATTTTTGTTTATATAAAACGCTTACAAACGGAGCTTCGTAATCTCACAAAATGTTGATGGAATGAAAAAAAAGATAGAAAAAAGGGGAAATAAAGTTCGACTTTCTTGAAATAACAAACACAAGAATAAGCGAGCGCACGTCAGGAGAAGGCTGCAGAGTAGAGAATTGTCACGAAGACAATCCTGTAAAAATCAGGGTCTAACTATTAAAATGGTATCAGCTAGGTTACAATTCACCAAAGCTCATAGAAATTTAACTCGGAATGAGTACTATAAGAACTATGGATTCTGTGTCATATGCATAGATGAATTAACGTGTTATATCAGTATGTTGGTGTGCGGTAGGTTCGGTGTAGAGCTGGTGACAAATTTATGAATTTATGATTTATGATTGTATGGCTATCAGAGACACATTTCCCGTCAGCTACATGATATGGGGATGTCTTATCTATTAGGGTGTTAGTGACTTGGTTTTTTGACCCTTGTTCCAGGAAACTCTGAGAGCAACTTGAAAATAATAAGAAACCATCTTATTCCCACAATTAAAATTGTTAGTTGTCATCAGTTATTTCCGGTCTGAGTCGACCCAATTTTCGAGGATAATTATGGGCCCTATCATCGAGCTCGTTTAGAAAATAGGTATTCTCGTAAGAAACTGTTTTATGTTGAAATTTAATTATTGTCGAAAATGAAAGAGTATGCATTTTTTTCGGAATTTCGACCAAATAGAGCAAAATAACCAATTTTTGGCGTGTATGTTCACAAACCCGAATCTTAATTCGAAATTAAAATTAAATGCGAATCCTTGTTTGAATTTGAACTCTCATCATATATTTCTTCGTTTCTACGTCGGATACTTCCATAATTCCTTAGATTTAACTTTTCTGCAAACATTTGGAAGATGATTGGAAGAGAAACTGATTTTGCGATGAACTTCCGACTTACAAAAGGGTTAATTGGAAGATGGATCACTTTTCGATTGCCCAAGCGATGAATGCACTATTTTCGGAGTTCGTTGGAAGATTGCTTTTTGAAAAAATTTTCTAAGTTGATCATTGAAATATGAAGCAGACTCTGGAAAATCGTCAAAATTAATCAAACAGTTGAACTAGCAAAACAATTAATCGAATACGCACAGAACGTCTTTAGAGCCGGCTAGTTTAAACTATTTGCTATTTGTAACTAAAATTGTAAGCGGTGACCGTGGCATGCACGTTAAGTGTGTGGCTTAGCATGCTCGGAGCCCGGGTTCGATCCCCAACCGCGGCGAAAAGTTTTTTTCAATAAAAAATTTTTCTAATCGGTCACCACCTCTCTGCAGACAATGGCAAACCTCAGAGAATAAATTATGTCATGTTAAGCTTCTTGAGAACATGAACTTTAGCCGTTCGGAGTCGCCATAAAACATGTAGGTCCAGTTCTTGGTCATTTGTGTGCAAACATTTAATAAACACACACAACACAATTGATCATAAGAAGCTCGGTCAAAGTCCTTTCAAGGGCTGAAATGGCCAATTTGTTTTTTTTGTGTTTTTTTATTTGTAAGGTTCAACAAAGATGTTTCGCATCAAAGCTATGCGGACCCCTAAACGCGATTCGTTTGTCACCTTTGCCAGCAAAATTGCAAATTGCTAAGACCCCTTCTGTCGATTCGTGAGCGACTCTTTTTGGTAAATAAGATCCCTCTCGGCAAATCTTCTTGGCGTATCGCTTAAGACCGTTCTAGGCGATTCATGCGCGAATTTTTCCAGTGATTCGCTAAGATCCCTCTCGGTGATTCTATGGCGAATCTTCCGGGCGAATCGTTTTTATGGCCTCAGCTGCTTGCATTCAGTGATACCCGAATAACTCTTAAAAAAGCTAGCTGGCGATTGCCTCATCTTCCAAGCTATTCGCTGGCAATTCTGCGGTAATTGAAAATGTTTGCAAGATATATTTTCTTATACTGACACGAGAATCGTAATCGGTTACCTAAAAACCCCATGAGTACTTGCATATGGGACCTTCTTAAAAAACGGAACGTTAAGAGTTCTCAGAGAGTTAGATTCGAAATCAGTGACACAAAAAACCGAAATTAAAATTAGGATTTAGCGAAGCTCTAAACCCTGGTTTTACATTTACAACCAATTTGGATGAATATAAGATGTTTAAAGGGATAATCAGTTTGGTAGGACCGTAACTATAACCCTTTGACTAAAATAGTTCGCAGAGAGTTAGATTCGAAATCAGTGACACAATTACCCGAAATTAAAAGTAGAATTTAGCGACTATCTCAAAACAATATTTTTTTATTTTTGTGCAGAATTTTTGTCCAAATTTTTGTAAATGTTTCTTGTGAAAAATTCTACTATTTGGTGGGTGGTATGTTTAACAAAATTTAACACCCGATTCTTAATTCTGAAATGACACTTTTCCAAAGAAATCTTGTCGGAACAACCAACGAGATACAAGCTACGAACCCAAATATAGGAAAGCTTGGCGGCAAAATTTATCACAAAAATCTTTTTTCTAAAGACGTTCGAAAAACCTTAAAAAACCCGGGACCAAAAATAACTGTTATTTTTAAAATTTTATAGGAAAAAATCACAATGTTAAAAACACTAAAGAAGAATGTCAAATACACCAAATTGATCCTTGTTTTATTTGCTGTTCGAAAATATTAAGATTTTTACTTTTTAAAGTTTTATGTTAATAATCATAAAGTCGCCGTTATGTTGTGTTTTATTTTTGCGCTCATAAACAAAAGTTTTGCTTTCTTGTTTTATTGTATTAATCAGATAATTACACTTATTTTGAGTTTCATTTTTTCGCTAAGAATAAAAACACTTGTTTTTTAGTTTTATTGTTTTAATCGTTTAATGAGTGTTGTTTTTTAAAACACGCGTATTCCCAGCAGTTTTTAAATAAAAATACATTAAGTTTCGCTATAAAAACAACAACATTTCTTTAAGTTTAAAACTAATTCCAACCATACGACTTTGATAATTGATAATAGAAAATTGAAAACTCAAATAGTTGTAGCAACAAAAATCAGTAATAAAAATAACAACAATTATCAGTTAGAATTTCCACAGGCAATGGTGATATGATATGAGTGTGTTCGTGCGGAAATCATGACAATTGCATGTCAATTATTATTATGTTATCAATACATGACAATTTTATTGATGACAAGATATGCACGATTGCAGCGAACAATTGCAATTTATAACCACACACACACACACACACACACAACACACACTAGTAACAGACACAAACAATTGCACACAAGCACAAACAAAAACACATTTATGTATGTAGCACACATTTGCAGTGTGGACCAGTGGAAATATTCAATACCATGATTTCCGGCGGTTATTACGGTTGAAAAGCTGCTCATTGTTTGTGCAACAAAAACATGAAAAGTTTTCTGAATTGCAATTCATTGACACACACCCGTTAAAACTGAATTTTCGAATACTATCACTTGATGCGGTTTCAAATAAATGTTTGAATTTCACATCCTTTTAGGCAGTTTATTGACAGAAAACTATTTAATAATAAAAGATTAGACACGATTTTTGTTTGCTTGTTTCATAGACGGCTATTGAGAGACAACTGAATTTCTGACGCGTATCAGCAAATTTCGATAGTAAAAATGCCGTTCAGGTAAAAATGTAAACTCGAGCTAAACACTGTCGAACGTAGACTAATACGTTCTGATGGCAGGCATGCATGCATGTTTAGTTAATCGCTAACTTATCACCAGAACTGTTGAGGAGAAAAACAGAAACAACAAAAATAAAAATGCCAGCAACAAGAAGGAGAAGGCGAAGAAATAAAACAAAAAAAATGAATGATAACATTAAGTTTTGTTTTTTATCTTCCCGCCACTCTTAATGTCCGACTATGAGTGGGAACCAACAAGTTGGATATTTGCGACGTTTATTCGAGGTAAACAAAAACGTTTCAGGAGGGCGCATTGTCGTCATACATATGCTCTAACACCAACCAACAGCGATAAAAAGAAAATGACGAACCTGAACGCTGTCGCGCATACATACAATGGAAGAAAGAGTGCCACAAGCAACAGCTCCAGGCACACAAGCACCACTAACAAACATCACAATGACGTTTTTGGTATGAGTAAACTTAATATTTACTTGCTTTAAGTAACAAATACAAAAATTAGCTTCGTTGCAAAAGATAAACTTAAAACATTTTATTGTTGTACACTTGAAGAATTTTATTGAAAAAGTGGCCAGTTTAAGTGGTGTAAAACGACTAACGAATAAACGAATAAAAAAAAAAGAAATCATGTCTAGCGCACATTAAATGGAATGACTAAAATGCATGAAAATTCTTGAATAAAAAAAAAAAACAAAATTTAGTTTTTATAGAAAGAGTAACCTTGTAGCAATGGAGGGAGCTGTTTAAAAGTTGTATGTTATTTGATAGAATCATTAGGAAATGACACGATTTAAGTGGCAACAATTTGAAAATCTATCAACAATCGTTTGCATACAACTTGATGATCTTGTATTTAGAACACTGCCTAAAGGTATGCTGTGAAAATTTTCAATTGAAACAAAATTAATTCGAGAACTTCTCTCTTTCCTTACATATTTAGTTAAGGCGAATTGCAAAGAACTAAATAATTTTAATTGCATTTATTTAGTCGAAAATAATTTCATTAGCATAGCTAAGATTAATTAATTCATTATCTAGTGCATCCATCTGTGTCGACAAGGAATAACAGCTAAAGTCGAGTTAGGACAAAGTGAGGTTATGACTTTCATTGCATTTTTTGCAGCGAAAAACACTAGTTCACAAATTTTTATGGTTGTATCTTGAAAATTAAATATTTGAGGCCATCAAATCTAAACAGCAAAAGTCTGTCAAAGTCAAAGGAACTCTGATATCAGGTAGCGATTTTAATCTTAAAAAATGCTCTTCTGAAATTTTGAAAATGAGTTTAGCTGTTATTCCTTGTCGACACAGATTTTCCCTGCCAGTTAAGTACTTGTACGAAGCTTTTTTGAATTTATTTCGCTCTCGTATAAAAGCAGCGATATTGGCTCTTTCATTGAAAACTAACTGAGCTTCGACAAATTACTTCGCTGTTCCTTTTACAAATATCTCTAACTAGTATCCGTTTTCACATAAACAAACTCGTTTTAACATAAAAATTCGCGCTCTTACAAGTAATATAAAAATTATTTAAAAGCTGTCTAAGCTACAAGAAACTCTGAGTAAGACAGTGAACCCTCAAGGTACTGTCTTTACGCTCTCGATTGATGAGAGATCGGTAAAGCATCTCAAGAAGCTGGACAATCTGCAATATTATGACATGAGCAGGGTCCAGTTTCGAATTAAGCGGACATTCAACCTTCTGTTCTAAAGAAGCCAACGACTAGTCCCTTAACCGTGACTTCTCGGCTTAAAGTGAATGACCCGTCCATTCTTGCTCCAGGTTCACATCTACACCAGTTGCATCTGCGGGCCAAGAGGACAGAAAGACTGGACAGCTCCTCTCAGCTAACAGAACAATATCACTTCCACAATATTCAACCAGTGGAGAGGTAAAAAATCTGCTCCTATACTGCAAGCGTTTACCAAAGCGTAGGGGCCGGGGTGGTAAAAAAGGGATTCCTTCAGTAAGCATCCCTAGAAACAACAATAATGGTGACGACAGTTCATATTAACCTTCACCTCGCCTCGTCCAGACAATGTACCGAGACGGAGCTGATATAGCATATGAGCTATATGGATGGAACTCTGGATTAGTATAACTGGCAATATCCTGGGTTTGAACCATGCATACGAGATTTTATATTTAAAGTCATACTTAAGACCCAGAACCTGCATTGTTTATAACAATATTTCTCTTTTTTCCTTCACAGAGTTCATCAATCCAGACTGCGACGATTAAGCTCAATAATTCAGGAGAAATTACACTGTGCGACAGGCCAAAATCCCTGGGAGATAATGTTATTCTTTTGGTATGTATTGTTGAGTTAAAGAATGTTCTATACTTGAAATTTGCTGGACACTCCCAAAATCTGAACTTACGATAAAAAACCTATTTTTTCCACTTTTTGGACAATAAAATACCTGATGGCATGAAAAGTTGAATAAATTTGTCAATTACTGACCGATTTTAAAAAAAGTAAATTGCGTTTAAATTGTTATTAAATATATTTTATGAATCAATGCAGAACTGGTGTGGTCTCTGTATAATATAATGTATGGAAAAATCGTCGAAGTTGGGAAAAGTCGAAAAATTTAAAAAAGTTGTATTTGCAGAGTTGATATACACAGTTTTATCAAGTTGTCCTAAACTGTATAAAGTTTATCGTTGTAAGAGTTAAAGTTTCGTATTTAAGGATCCGGTTAAATTTTTGGCAATCAGGTAAGTTATAGGCCAAAAAGTAAGTCCAGATTTTTTGGTGGTGTCCGGCAAAAAGACCTTGCAGAAAAATAACGTTTTAGCTCGATTTCGTATTGGACAATCCGAAAGTTAATCATGATAAATTTGCACGAGTTACGTTTCAAACTGCTTCCATATCTACCATATTCTACAGATTTGGCCCCAGATCGAATTCGAAACTAAAGCTTATTTCGGAGATCTTGAGAAATCTTACTACTTATAGGGCATAGTAATGCTAAATAATCGTTAGAATAAGTGTATCAAGCTGAAAGAGGACTATGTGGAAGAATGCACAAAAATTTTGTTAGGCCTATAGCGTCTTGAAACCCAAGAATCCAATCCACCCAAGCTTTTGCGGACAAATATCGTCTTAAACTTAAGAAGTTTAAGAGGCAGGAATCCTGATGGTATAAGCACCTTGGTGACCTTAGAAAAGGGATCTTAGAAGAACTAAACACAATTATGGCTGGCATTCCTATTCCCGAGCTCTCATTAATAACAATAAAGAGAGATGAAGAAGGCTACTATTAGAAGTAAATTAGGCTAGGGTAAACTCCTTCAAATTTTCTGACTCCTTTGATAGTAAAATACCTTTTTAAGGCCAGCAAAAGCTCGGAAAACAGTCCAAAATTTTTCAGACCTATCAGCTTTATATCCTTCATACTGAAAAGTATGGAGAACATTATTGACAAATACATTAGAGAGAAGTCCATGTATCATATGGGAGAAATATAAAGTCAGAGCTAAATGACTTTGGAAGTACAATTGAAGGGCTTATTGTAAGAACATGATATGCCACATAAAAAAAATTTCGAAATAATCGACCTTAAAGTTTTAAAAAAAATAATATTTGTATGAAATCATTAAAATGCTTAACAAGAACTATTACGGCCAAAATTGATCGGGTAATGATCGCAATATTTTCAGTGGATATTGGAAATGCATCAAGGAACATAATAAAAAAAAAAAAATATGAACTTTTAAATCATGGTGGCATATCATGTTTTCGCAATAAGCCCTTCAATTGAACAATCTATCTATTACAAGAAAATTGTTTTGTCGCTTTCCTTGATATCGAAACAACTTTCAATAATACTTCATATGAGCATACTAGAAGGGCACTTAGCTTTCATATACCATCAGTCATAAGCAGGTGGACTTAGTAGTAGAGTTATTCAGACCTGCTCTGATAATACTTCCCTTAAAGTAATTAGAAACAGAGCATACCCCCAAGAAGGCATACCTGGAGGCGCCCAGTTGAGTTCGGTACACCCTAAACTATAGAAAATTTCACAAAATGGAGTTGGCCTATCGGAGATTAAAAGTGCCAGGTATTGTGAAAGCCATAGGCATATCACATGTCTAAGTGGATTATATTTTGAATGATCACTTGGGTATGAAAAAGCTAGCCACAAAATGGGTGACGCGTTTGCGCACAATCGACCACAAACGATCATGGCGAAATTTCATGAATTGGGCTTCGAATTGCTCCCTCATTCGCCCTATTCTCCGGCTACAGCCCCTAGTAACTATTTCTTATTTCCAAACTAAAACAAATGGTTCGGCGGAAAGAGATTTCACTCCAATGATGTAAACATCTCACAAACAAATATATGACTTCAGCTCCTACTTAAATAATACTCTCTGTGAAATTATTGCCTTTCCTAAAATGTTCTCATACTTTTATCACTGACTGTACTATAAAAAAAATTACTCTCAGCAGGTAAGTGCATTTCAAGCATGTTTGGAAATTGTTTGCTACATTTAATTTTTTATAAGCTTACATAAATCATTTAAATCTAATGTCTGTTTGGCTCGCTGCATACTTTGAGTTTATTTAAATGTAAATTTTTATAATTCTGGCAATTATAATTCTTAACCCCTGAATGCTCCTTCTACTTGAGAATTTGTTATTTTTTTTTTAATATATTTTTTAACTTCTTTTTCATTCATAAATTTAATAAATTTTTGTTCTTAAACTTACCCGCTGAAACCACGTCGCTTGGTTGATGAGGTAAGTGGATCGGGTTTTCCGCGATTATTGCCTTAAATGAAATTTGTTGCAAAATAAATGATTGTTGTTGTTGATTTTATTGATAAAACAAAACATTTTTTGTTTTCTTGTTTATGTTTTGTTTTCATCATTTTGCACTCACTTTGCTCTTGTATGGAATCGTTTGTCTCCTTACGCGAAGATGAACTTGTTTTCTGCGTACCAGGTGGCGGTTTTAGTATTGAAACAGGTACCAGACCTTCTTGTACAGCAGCATCATCACTCTGTGGATTTAGACGCACCAGACAAAAATCTGGTTCTGCACTAGAAGGTGGCTCAACTACCTCAACTTGTTGTCCTTTTGTGACGCTTAATTCATTCGAGCCAGGTGTTGCGATATAATCGGATACCACCCATGTAGCTTCCAAAGTTCCAACCTAAAAATGTTAAAGAGAACGAAAGAGAATGGATTAGAATTTGTTTAGAAATGGATCGATAAATAATTTAAGACGATTTATGAGTACAAACAAGTCGATATATGCATGTATGTATGTATGAAGTGGTATATTAATAATAATGCAAATTGTTCAACCGATTACAAATTCTCAGCTACATCCACCCACTGGAGGGCACAACAAAATCATGAAGCAAACTTTTATAACCTTAAATTATAAACATGAAAGTGAGCAACAACCAACAGTGTGTTGGTGGGGTTGGTGATGGTGGCAGTTCTTATTATAAAATTACACGGCTTTGGTTGGCAAATTAAATTTGTGTTTTTTTTTTTGTCATGGGTTTTGTTTTTAATTAATTATTCATAAGCTTGAAAGTGGTAGTGGTGGTGTTGTTGGTAGTAGAGGTGGAGTATGTTAAACATGTATGTATAAAGGTAATTGACAAAAGATTAGGTCAACGTTGTTTTTTTTGTTGTTGTTGGAAGATTTTTGCGCTATAATAACAGTTGACTCGTTTCGATTTTTAATAAGTAGCAGTGCTTTTCAAAATTTTTGAAAATTAAATAAATGTTGAGTACTTGCGATAGTGATAATTTTGTATGGAAGTATTTAAATTTAAGAAATTGTATCTATCCCAATTGTGGTGACCGTGGCATGCAGGTTAAGTGTGTGGCTTAGCATGCTCGGAGCCCGGGTTCGATCCCCAGCCGTGGCGAAAAATTTTTTCAATAAAAAATTTTTCTGATCGGTCACCACCTCTCTGCAGACAATGGCAAACCTCAGAGAGTAAAATAATGCCATGTAAAGCTTCTTGAGAACTTGAGCCGTTCGGAGTCGGCATAAAACATGTAGGTCCAGTTCTCGGTCAATTGTGTGCAAAATTTAATAACACACACAACACAATCGATCCTAAGATGCTCGGTCAAAGTCCTTTCAAGGGCTGAAATGGCCAATTTGTTTTTTTTGTTTGTTTTTTTTATCTATCCCAATATCTCACGTTATTTCTCAAAAAAAAAAAAATTTTTTTAAGGAACTGGAACAGGCATTGATTGCGACGAGTTATTAAAGAAAATAATACTTTTTACAAAAAATTACGTTTCTTGACAGTCATGTTTTATAGACGTACATGTAGAGGCCTTGAAGATATATCTTTGTCGCATTAAATTTTGGAAAAAAAAACTGTTGGGTTGTTATGAAATAAACCATTTATAATGGGTGCAAATGAAGAAATTCTGATAATGACGGTTTGAAAAATAATCAAGTCTTATACGATTGAGCTCTAGTTTAAAATTTTCTTTCTTAAAATTTTTTCAAAAAAATGTTTACAAACGTTTGGATACTCAAACGTTTGGATAGCATTGCAAAAATGAACACTTGTTTAACATAATTTTTAATTACCTCACCTTCATATTGATTAATTAAAAAAGTTGAATGAAACGTTTTATCATTTCTCTTTATAAATACATTTTTTTTTCCCACTATAAAATAATAGTGAATTCATTTGTTAAAATAATCCTGCTTTTGTTTTCGAACAACTACAACAAAAACATAACTTCATCATGATGAAGGTAAGCTGCATACATAACTGAATTATTTATATAATCGCACCGCAACGTAATAAAAAGTGGTATACAACGTGTACGCGAGTATTAAATAATTAATACTAATAAGTTGCACACAATTAGCACGTTCTTGTTGGAAAATTTATAAAACTTTTTAATAAACACAAATGATGGCCACAAAAACAAAGCCAAATGCGAAAAAGCAGACACTATTTTATGGTAGAAAAAAAAAAATGTATAACTGGCTGACAAACGTACGTTGGAATACTTTGGTTGAAGGATTTTAAAGCAACGGAAGCATGAACTGGACAGGCGATAATATGGAAATATTACAGTAATATTGATGTTAAACAGGAAACTTTTAATTTGGGAGTAAAAGTAGGTACATTTTCTGCATCTACAAATAAAAATTTTTGAATCATTTGTCCAACTCTAAAATTTTCACTCAAAAACAAACCCTTTTTTGTTCGTAAAAGTACAGATGAGTCGATTTTATTTTAATATCTTGAAATAAAATTCATTCTTAAGAATTCATTTCTAAGAAAATTTATATTGGCATTCACCTAGCTTAAATGTACATTTTTTCCCAGTAAGATCCTTTACCTACTTTTCGCTTTTAAGCTCTTTTTGGACATTTTTTTAACGACCTGGACCAAAGTTTTAAGGCGGTATTCTAGTCTAGGGGTACAAAGTTTGGCTGGTTTTTTAAAATTCGATTAAAAAACTAAAAATATTTTTAGAAGCCATTTTTATAGGATATTTATAGATACTAAAGTTCGACAGTGTCCGAAATTCCACCTTTTAACATACATTCTCTGTCGGTTCGAGACAAAACTAATGTGGAAAACAAATTTTCTTCATAAAAATTTGGCAACAAAAAATCTTTTAAAAATACTCAGTGCACTCCTTTTCCGCACTCTGATCCATTAAAAAAAAAAAAATATCAAAATCGGTTGAGAAACACGTGAGAAAATTATTCTTAACTGTTTCCCTACGCTTATTTATAGATTTCAACAATACAAAAACAAAAATTTTAAGAATTTGTGAATTTTAAAGAGGTTTTTCTCGAAAGGCGTTTTTCTGAAATAAGTAAGTCTGACGTAATTTCTCAAGTTCTAATGAACCGATTAACTTGAAATTTGGTGTGGACCTTCTTTTTATAATCCTCTATGGTTGGAACTATTATTATGTAAATATTTTATTTTTTACTATTTTTAAACTTACAAAAGTGAAAAATCTATAAAAGAGGCTAATATTTAAGCTACAGCAAAAAATTTGGTACGCTTGTATTTTACATCAAAACAAATCGTGTAAGAAAAGTGGGTATCATAAGCCCTAGAACACGCCCACCTGCCTTAAAACCCACAATAGTAAAAACTCTGTGAAGAGGCTTTTATTCAACCTTCAAAAAGAAATATATTTTCATATTTTATATGAAAATAGCTATAACTTAGGATTTTTTATCGTTACGAATCGACCGGGGCCAAAGATATTATAACTATCTTGATATTTTCGAATTTCTATTCGAAACAAATTTCAAGTTTCACAAACAGATAATTGTTCTACACGAGAAGACCAATTTTTTTTATTTTTCATTTGAAATATTATAATAATGCATCGAGGGTATCAACGTCCAAATATCGTACCAGAAACAATCTTAAATTTTTCCGTTTACTTTTATATTTCTTGCTTAAGGTCTGTTTCAGAAAAAAAGTTCTTTTGTTTTAAGTCTATGAATTCTAAGTATGAATTCTATAGCAACATATTTATGACCTAAATAAAGTATATATTTTTGCAGATTCTAAAAATAAAAATCATTAGTGAACTAATTGAGCAGATGAAAAGATATTTTCTCAAGAAGCGGAAAGCAATAATTTCTAAATACCTAGAAAATCCTGAAACCACGTGCAAAAATATTCAGAAAGTTGGCGACCATAAAACGTTGGAAAGTTGTTTTTGTACCTTTTTATCAAAGAAACCATGGTCAGGTAGAAGAAGCGAGCCAGCGAATAAAGGGCTGTTTGTGATGTATACCAAATGTATATAACCACTTTGACACATGTTGCAGCGGTAAAAGTGGGAACATCTGTCTAGCGGATTAAGAAATTTTACAACCTGAGGATGAAGATTACTGCAAAGACTATTTCAAGCAAAAACTGTACATGATTATTATATGGCAGGTAAAAAGGGTGTATTATCCTCGACATTTACAACACAAAAGCATACCAAATTTCCAAAGAAATAAAAGGAACATGGCAGGCTATTTGAAAATGTGTGAACACATTTAGTACTAGTACTACTGTTTTTTTGGTACTAACATTTTTTTATGCAAGTTGAAGGAGGGATTTATTTATTTTGAGGGGTTAATAGTACAGTTTTTTTGCTTCCCATTTTAAAAGCGACGGAAGTAGGATGGATATGTTTTGGAGGATAAGTTCAAAAATGAATAGAAATTTCATTTTTATTGCTAACCACTTTGATAGTGACGAGAGTAGGAAAGATTTTGCAGAACAAGTTCAGAAATGAATGAATAAATTTATTTTGAAGACAAAATAGAGTTTTTTTTTTACTTACAACTTTTGAAGTGGAATTTGGTTAGGTTTTTGGTGACAAGATTTGGAAGTTGTTATTTTTTTTTTCGTTTGAAGTAATAAACGTTTTTTTGAAAAGAACATACGGGTATTTTCATGTAAATGTGGATAGGGTATAATAAAAATTTGTCATTGCTTTTCAAACTGCAACTATATCGATTTGATGTTTAATAGAAGCAACATTGCCATCAAGTGTCAACTTTAAGATTTGACATTACAATAGGTTTATAGCAACAATTCTAATATATGTGCCAAAGAAGAATTCTGCTATTGGGATGAAATGTATGGATCTAGAAGTGTTAATCATAGTTCTGATGACAATACAACATTATCTGTATTAAAATGTCACCAAATTGCAAGCGATTGATTTTAAATATAATCTATATATAAATAGGCGTAGGTAAAACAGTTAAGAACCATTTTCTCACGTGTTTTTCAACCGAATTTGATAATTTTTTTTCAAATTAATCAGAGTGCGGAGAAGGACTGCACCGACTATTTTTGAAAAGAATTTTTGTTTGTCAAATTTTTATGAAGAAAATTTGTTTGCTACATTAATTTTGTATTTAATCAACGGGGAATGTATGCGAAAAAGTCGATTTTCGGCCACTATCGGACTCTAGTTTTAATAATTATTTAAATTTTTTTTCGTTCGTTATTAATTTGCAATTTTTGAGCATTCGAGCTAGAAAAGGTAATTTAGAGCTCCTTGTTTAATATTAAAACCGAAAGTATTGCGAGTTATCATTTTTTGTAACGTGAGTTACCGTATAGTTTTTGAATTATTTTTAACACTTTGATTTAATATTGCTGTTTTTTTTATACAGATCGAGTTATTGAAATCCTGTTGCTTTTATTTATATCAAATGTAAAAAAATCTACCCACACATTTCGCAGAAAAATACGAAAGAAATTTACTCTATGAACCATAGAGTGCATAAATGGTAACGAGAGTTACTAACCTAAATTATTATTTCGCTAGGTAAATATTATGGTACCACTGAATTTTTATAGCAATTTCTAACATATAAAACCCATTCTTTTCATAAAGAGTGCATTTGTATTTGTTAATCTAAAAGCTGAATTTAACTCCACACAACTTGTTGAATGTAACGCGAGTTACCATGGAATTATCCTTACTATTTAATGTTTCCCGACATATTTTTTATTTCGAAGTAACAAAAAATTAATTTGAAGTATACGATTTTATTTTTCCCAGACATGTTTTTATGTCGAAGTATCTAAAATGTATTTCAAGAGTAAATCTTTGTAATCTCCAGCAAAAAAGTACTTCCAAAAGAAGGTAAAGTGGAATGGAAAGTCGTGAGTTCCATTCCTTCTACTTTCATATCCAGAAGGCATTCTTTTAACATATGCATGTAATTGGGAGGAATGCCTTGAGGCCTTCCCTTCATTGGACTCTAGTAGATATAAACCAGGCACAAGCCATGCCATAGAAGCATTCTTGGAAGCTATTTCAATAGCCTTTTAGAAGTTTATGAGAATGTTTCCTGAAAGCACTTTACGATGAAACTGAGGAGAAGCACAATTGGTTTTTTAGAATGTCTTCTGAAAGCTGTGTAAGTAGGAATGATTATCAAGTTTGTATCAAAAATTTTGCTGGGAATAGGAAAAAAACCAAAAGGATTTTTTTTCTGGGACAAACTTTAATTCAAATGGTTCGTGCATTTTTTTCTTTCAAATAGTTCAATCTATTGAGTTCGCTTGTTGACTTTGCGGCGAGTTTGGTGCAAACAAGTTAAGAAGCAATATCGTATGAACCGTTTTTGATAAGCTATCAGTGAGCAGTGAACAGGGCCATGAGTGTTCTGAATTAGGATTTTTTTTTAATTATGACAAACAAAAATGAAAAGATCCAAAATAAATTTTGTTTTTTTCCCATTTCTCATTTGACTAGATTAGTTTGAGCTAAGTTAGCTCATTTCCGCAGTTGCATGATCAGCAACATAAGACTCATAGACAGATAATCAAATGCCTGCTCTAAATAAATGTCATGGCCAGCTTCTTTGAATCTGATCATACTGTGCAATGTAAGGAAATATCATGCTTAAAAGCAAAACTTTTCGAAAGAAATTCGGATAAAAATATCAAATAAGAGAAGAAATATGAACTTGCACAAGTTCGCAGAACTCTCAATTTTTTCCGAACTTTCAAACAAAGCATTGAGTACAGCGAGGTCTGCAACATTATTTCAGTTATCAGTATCTGTACTATTTTTTTCTTAAGTATGTTATTTGCATAAATCTTTCATTCTGCTACCAGACACAGTGTTAAGAAGAAATGTGATAAGAGAAGTACGCAATGCATAAAATATGTGTGAACATTGGAATCTCCTGCGTCATTAGTTCGCAGCAAAACAATGTGAGTCATTTTAAGTGACATTCAAATTTATAATTAAATTAAGTTAATCGCATAAATATACGAACTAGTAAACAAACATCATGTAAAACATTGATTCGAATTCAAAATATGTTTTATTATACTTAAAATGCAAGAAATTTTTTCATTTTTTGCATATATTTTAAAAATTTCTTTATTTAATTCTACTGAATGAACTTGAATTATTTTACGTGTGAATTGTTCTAATTAAATTAAGTGTTTTTATAGTTTTAAGGACTGTTTAGGCAGGAAACGCCACAGTTTATAATTATTTTTTCACATGTTAAGTTGTTGTTATTTAAAAATCGCTAAATTGTTCGTTTTTTTTTATAAATTTTTAAATTTTCATCATTATAAAAATACTACAATTTTGTAGACTTATTGTTAAGGCTTGTTATGGTTATGGTTATTATTTTGCAAAAAAATAGCCAGACCATTTTACGTTTTTCTTATCGTAATACAAAGGCAAGGCCTTGGGAAAAAAGTGAACGGAAAATAGGTGCTCAAGTTCTAAAATAAAAGCTTGATTCCATTTAATTTCAAAAAAGGAATAGAGCTAAGTTGAGTCGTGATTGATGTTTGATTGTGAGTTTGTTTGAAAAAATAAAACCCCAGAAAAAAAAACAAAAACAGGGTTTCTCTCTGAACGACTGTTTTTTTTTTGATTCTGTATTTCATATCATTGCTTCTTGTTTCTAAGAAGAATTAAACAAAGTAGCGTTAAAACAAATTTTCATTCAAAAAAGTTCAAGTGTCGTTCTAAAATGTTATTAAAAATTAATGAATCTGGTGAGTTGTAAATATCGGGTTGAAAAATATCTGGTGAGTTGTAAATTTCAACTTAATTTCAACTTGATTTCAAGAGATATTTTTAAGGCTGCTGATTTAAATGCGGAATTGTAGATAAAAAAGTCGGTTTTAGTCTGAATTAGTCTATTTTGCAATTTCTCAATGTGTTTACTTTTGTTTACACGCTCTTTATAGACTATCAATATTCTGCTAAAATTTTGCTTATTTCTATTTAAATTTTAAAATAATCTAGTTTATGAACTTGATGCTAAAATTTAACAAATCAGAGTGAATTCTACTCAAAAGCACTAAAGCGACTGTCTATGAATATTTATGTAAAATTAACAATTTTGTTGCATGTGTTGCATACATACGAACATGTGCATACATACATACACACAAGTGTATACAAATAAGTTGACACCACCAAGTGAAGAGTGTAACTGGAGAGCACGTTCGTATAACAAGGTGACCTTGAAGAAAACGGCACAGCAGCTAGACCGAAGAAGTATAAATTACAATCCGTCCGCTGGGAAAAGTAAAGATTTTCAGCAGAAAAATTTGCTATTTTCTCTTTAAGTTGTGAAAAGTCAAAACAAAAATGGACGCATAATGATTATATGAAATGCTTATCTAGCAGTATCCACCGTCATTAGAGGAAACGAGTATTTTTCCACAACTGTATAAATCACTTTTAAGCGTAGAAATGAGCATTAATTTAGCGTCATTTTGCCGTTGAAATTTCATCCATCTGTCATCTGCAGCAATCAAACAACAGCAGCAACAGCAGCAGCAGCAGCGACACAACAGCCGCACTTACATAAGGGAATAACTGCTAAAAGCATGTGTGTGTTTCTATCTATAGTAAATATATGTAACAGACGTGTTCGAAATAATAAGAACGAACAATCAAAGGAAAATACAATTTTTCATTTAATATTTTGCTATAATTTATGTAAAGATATTATTTCATAAAATGCCTTTTTATTATTAACACAGTCTAACAGAAATTCACAGAGATATCATGGCATGACTAATTTTGGACGTTACGTTGTACGGGCGATATTTGTGGTTTTCAAACCAATTTCAAAATTCTAGTATATTTTAAGTATTAAAGCTTACTTACAATGATGGAAAAAAATAATAGAAACGTTAATTTTCTTTAAAAAATTTGTTCAACAAAAATTTCATTTTTATAAATTATTATAAATTAAGTGTGTAAATATGTAACTTTCTTAAGTATTTCATAATTTCAATAAGATTTATTCGTAAAAAGTCAAGTCGAAAAAATTATAGAAACAAAGATTCATTTTGGCAATATTTGTGTATACAGTATAGTCTAGATAGCGTGAACTAATTTTTTCAAGGGCTGTTCATATTGAACAGGTGGTTGTTTATACTATAAAGGTTGAAATTAAGTTTAGAAGAATATTAGTTTTATTCAAAAAATCTGGCAGCACTGTTCAAGACTCTAAACTGAGAGAAACTCCTCACACAACATGGCAGCAGCGTTGCCGTTTTCACTTCGATCGAAGTTTTTTACTTCACTTTTATGTCAAACACTTCCACACTTCCTCTTTTGTGAAAACACTTCGATTTTGAGTGATTAAAACTTTTTTTAGTAATTAAGTATATTTGATTTTTTAACTTAATTTCACATCAAAAAATCAATAACATGGTGTTGGTGTAAAGGAATTCATAACTTGTACCTTCTCTCACAAAGTTTTGTATTGGATGAGAGAATTTTAATGATAGTGGCAATACTCTGATCGATTAAATACTTCTTGCAAAAGCGCGCGTTGTGAAGGTTGTTGAAATGTAAGATTGTAAGAATTAATTACTTCGAGCAAGACATTGATATTGTAAGTCGTATTGCAGCACGAATGACTGATTCAAATGTGATATATTTACAATTGTTGTCTTATGCACTCAGTGCTGTTAATTCACTTAATTTAGAATTTCCAACAGAATCGCCTAGTTTTCATGAGTTGTTAAAATCATTAAAATTGTATTTCAGAAGTATTGTAATTAATTTGATTGACATCTCTGCCGTAGAATTTGATATAATTTTTGAAAATGATCTCAATACTTTTAGAATTAAGCCTTTGTCTGATATATATATAGGGCCTAGAGCCCAGATGAAATTTGATTCTTATGATATATCTTATAACAGATAAGAACAAGTTGTGTACAGTTCTATTACATTCGTACACTAATTATGAAAAGAGTCAATTTCAAATATCCAGTTTTGAGAACATTACAAATTTTGGATACAAGATCTTTAGCTAATAGTTTGGTTCCCCTCATAAAACTTTTTCCTAATCTCATCGAAGAAAAAGATATCGACTGTCTAGAAAAGGAATGGCGTCTTTTAATATTAAATGATTTTTTAGCTGACAAAGGATTTGAAGAGCTTTGGTTCTACGTTTTTAAATTGAAAAGTGCCTTAGAAGACCTGATGTACCAAAAAACAAAAACTTTCGTAAGAGCGTTGCTAAGCTTACCGGTGGTGCAACAACAGAAAGAGTATTTTCACAATTAAAACTAATTAAAAATGCAGCTACAAATAAGTTAAAATTTAGCACCGTAAATTCGATAATGCTAGTAAAGGACCACTTTCTAAATGATAATTTTTTAAATTGGAATCCCTAAACGAATACTTTATCGAATGTTTGTTATAACAGTGATATTTACTTCAGAACCGAAGAAAAAGCTGCATAGAAAATAGAAATTAGAAATAGATAATTTTTTTAACATTGTTTATTTATACATATAAGTGATTGAATGTATTTCAGTATTTTCTTATTGAACGCGTATTTTCTTATTAAACTTTATTGATTGATTTTTATGAAAATATTTTTATTGATTTTTTCGTTATTAATTTTTAAATGCACCTAAATATGCTTAATAAACATTCATGTTAAAACAAAATTAATTTATTTTCACACTTCGAAATCTCTGAAAATACTTCCATCTTGTAGCCTATTTTACTTCGTTTTAAAATTCTCGAACAGCAACACTGCATGGCAGCCGTACTGTGTTGAGAGTTACTCTCACAGCAAGAGCTAAAGCATTGGCTTTCTACTGTTTGTACAGCATTAGCATGAATTAAAATACATGAATTCTTAAATAATTAAAGCAAAAGTTTTATAAAAAACGTAGTACCCGATAGTAATTTCGCTTATCATAGCAATTGAATAATGCAAAAATTATAAAAATTGGTTCAGCAGTTATTGAGAACACTCATCACCAAAAACGCCGTGAGTCTTCTTTTATATAATAGTATAGATAGACCAATGACCAATGATTCAGATGTCATTAAATCAGGTTTAGGCTGTAGATGTGCAAATTACTCTTAAAAATTGTGATTTCTCTTCAGAGGATTCCCAACCTTTTAAAACATAAATAGAAATTTTGTTCAAAAATCCGCCATTTAATCAATTTGAAGTTTAGATTGAAAACTTTAGTTTCATTTTTAATCAAAATTATCTTTCATACTAGTTCTTTCCCGTCAAAAATGACTTTTAATAAAGAAAAAAACCTGATATATTGATTTTTTTAAAGCTGAATTAGAAATTAGCGATGGGCACATAATTAATTTTAAATTATGCAAATAACAATTTTTATTTCCAAATATTTATAAAATACCTTTAAGCAAAAACAGAAACTATAGTAGGTTCGACGAAATAAGTTTACAATTTTTTTGTTAAACTGAAAATTTCAAAATGAAAAAAAAATTAAAAGTTTTTGAAGTTTTAATAAATCACAAAACAAAAAATGCCTAAAAATATGCTATGAAATTTTTGAAAAAAAATCAAGCGTTCCGCACTCACATTTTACGGAATTATGTTATAGTAATATTCCTCAATAATTCCATTTTGTTTCTATTTTTTTTCACGCAATTTTTCAATATTTTCAATTAACTTACAATTGACATAAAAATTATATTTAAATTATGGAAGTGCGAGAATAATTATTAAGTACCATTGGTTAATCATAGTATACACAGTAAGTAGGAATTATTGTCTTAAAGTTTGTTTTTCTATTAAAATTTGAAACTAAGAATAACAACAGAAACTTTATTATTTTTCCCTTCACTGTATATATCAATAATCACTGTATACAGTTGTGGACAATATAATAGGGTCACTAACAACATAGAAATACATATTGCATTTTGTTTTTGCAACCCTGGCATGATACCATGATATAATCAATAATCGAGTACATAAAACTAAATTGTTGGTGGAAATTTTTACATTTGAGAAAAACTCAAATTCATTCAACTCAAAAGCTCTATTCAAACCAAATTTTATATCGATTAAGTGAATGTTTTTACAAAAATTGTATTTATTTTGGTGAATTTTTTGGTGAAAACGGCCACGTGGTGACCGTGGCATGCAGGTTAAGTGTGTGGCTTAGCATGCTCGGAGCCCGGGTTCGATCCCCAGCCGTGGCGGAAAGTTTTTTCAATAAAAAATTTTTCTGATCGGTCACCACCTCTCTGCAGACAATGGCAAACCTCAGAGAGTAAATAATGCCATGTAAAGCTTCTTGAGAACATGAGCCGTTCGGAGTCGGCATAAAACATGTAGGTCCAGTTCTCGGTCAATTGTGTGCAAAATTTAATAACACACACAACACAATCGATCCTAAGAAGCTCGGTCAAAGTCCAATTTGTTTTTTTTTGTGTTTTTTTTTTTGTATTTATTTTTAAGAAAGTTGGAGAAACCAGCACCAGTGGAAGATATCATGACACCTTGAACATTGGTTAATCGGTTTTAAAGGAGTTGATATTAAAAAAAAAATTATTTAAATATATTTGTGGCTGTAACTTTTTAGTAAAAGAATATTTTCGTAAATTAAATTATTTTTTAACTTATTCGTTTTTAAAACTAAACATTTTAAAAAAATATAAAAACAAAATTTTAAAAAAATATAATTTCTTCCAAGAAATCATAAGGAGGTAGCCTTGGTTCTTTGATGAAACGAACAGTTTATATATTTAGTGTCAATATAAAACAAATTCACCTTAAATGCGCTGTAAACGGTCAAAGAAAATAAAAAAAGCCAAATTACATTTTTTTTGAAAAATAAAAATTTGTGGTAACAAAATTCGTAATAAAATGCAAGTTAAATTAACTTGAATTAATTAATATATTAACTTGAAATGCCAAACTTTAGAATTTGAAAATTTTTTTTTTCACAAATTTGTCAATTGATAAATGCATAAAACAAAATTATTTAAGGAAATTTTTATATTTGAGAAAAACTCAAAATGAGCCAACTCAAAAGCTCCAAATTTCATACCGATTAAAAGCAAATTTTTTTAAAAAATAATAATATTTAAGATTTTATTCAATTTCTTTCTTTGTTTTTTTTTTTAATTGGTGAAAAATTATGAATTTCTACTTAAAACATGACCAAAAAGTTGTGTTTGCTGCAAAAATGATTAAAACTCAAATTTGTTTGTTTCAACATTATTTAGCATTAACGTTTGCAGGTTAAAAAAAAGTGCCTGAGACAGACACCGCGCAAGATAATGTTTAAATTTTGGGGTAGTTTGGCATGTCGTTGGGCACGAACAAATGTTGGCGTCTATTTTTTGAAAAATAAATATTACAAAAAACAATCAGGGCGAATAATGTGGTGAAAATCTGAAAAAACTCGTGTTTCAATCGTAAAAGTGTCAAAAAAAACCGAAGATTTTTTAATATTTTTTCGAAAATCTGAATTCAATATCGTAATTAACGGAAAATTTTACTTAAAAATGAAGTATTAAACAAAAAGTACTTGGATTTTTCACCCAATAAAAGACCTCATGTAAAGGTGTATTCTGAAGCTTAGCCAGTGGAGAATCACTCTGCTATGGGGATATCTTAGCTTTGACTGCTAAGTCGAAACCCAAAGTTTAGAACGCATGTAATAGCTTGTAAAATGTATTATACGGAATCGATTAAGTTCAATCCTAATGTGGTTGTTTCACTCAGTTTATATCAGAGACCATTTATAAATTTGAAAAAAAAATATTCCAGAAGTATTTCCATCATATGTCGTTTATCATTTAATAAAATAAGGGACAATCTTTTGAAATTTTTACTTTAATTTTAATTTTACATATTTTAAATACAAATAATAAAACAGTTATTGAATAATATCAACAGCTTAAAGTCAACTTTAATGTGTCTTAATTAATCATGGAGTTGGTTTTTACTTACAATTTCCTATACAACTATCATACTCAAAATAAGGATATGTTAAATTAAAAAATTTTTACCATATCTAGTGATTTTGGTATCAGTTAGATCTTATATTTTTGCTTATTTATTTTAATTTTAATTTTTTTATTATATCTAAATAAAAGAAAAATTTAGCATAGTTTTAGGCATGTCTTTAATTTTATCAAAAATGCTTACATAGCAACAAGATCAGTTCATAACTTTTGGAGAACTCATGACAACCGACTACAAAAATATGTTTCCAGAAAAACGCAATTGAAAATTCAAGGAACTTTAAAAAAGGAACAATTTCCAAATACTCTGTCTCTTATTTTATTTTATTATATTTAAAACATATTGTACTGTTAAATACGAAAAAATAAGCGATTTTCAAAACCCACCTAACCATTTATGATTAAAAGGAAATTATCATATATCAATAATTTTGTAGTTCTTATTACTTCCAACACCACTGTATGTTGTCTGTTTGTTTGTCAGAGTTATCATACACAGATTTTACATCAGCAGCCGTATCACGCTGTCAGGCAGATATGATGTAAGTATGTAAATTGAGCATAAATGTTTATTCCTAGCAATTTGTTACAAAAATGTTTTTGCTCCAGTGATTTTTCGAGTTGTTGCATTTGTATTTTATTCTCGGTCACATTTCTTTTTGTGCACAGCGCAGAAGAGGAAAATAATGGGGGAGTGGAGTTAGCAAAATTTGCAGCCACCAACGCTGAAGACTGACAGTCATCCTAGAGAGAGTAAAAAAGAAACAAAAATCGATATAGGAAGATTGCTATTTTTTTTTCTTTTGTTTATTTTGGTGGCCTATCCATCAATCCATACATATATATATGACCAAGTTTATGACTAAAAGCTGTTGGTTGTTGGTTGCTTTATCTTTTTTGTTGTTTAGTTTTTATTTTTTGTTCTGTGTAAATTTTCAATGGCTCGTTTATCTGGTTTATATCATGTCCAAGCTAGTCAGCAGTTCAGCATCCAAGCTGATGCAGCATCAACGCCATCTAGTGTACACAGTTCAGCTGAGCTCAGTTCTACTCAGTTCGGCTGAGTTGATTTTAATTCTTTGTAGAGTTTTTTTGTTTGTTTATTTTGGCTAATGGCTACTAGCTAGATGTCAGGCTGGCTGGCTGGTTGACTGACTGTTGAAGGTAGGCACTAGTGGTGGTGCTACCATGTAGGTTTGCTGATCATCGACCGAGCGAGCAATTTGTAGCATGTACAAATGTGGGTTTATATATATATTTTTATGCGAGTGTGTGTGTTTGTTTGTTTGTTTGTTTGTAAACATGTTTATTGATTCGCTGTGTGACATGCTTAAATATAATGATTTCCTTTTAATAGTTTATAGCGCGTGCACGAGTCAGAGATAGTGGGCGGCATAGAATGGGCGTAGTGAAGTAGAAGTCAAAGTGCGACATAATTTATTTTCCTAGCTGCACGAGTTTTCGTTTTTGAATTTAAGGACTTTTGTTGTTAATATTATTTTTTATGGCATATTACATACTTACATAAATGTAAGTAACTCAACTGTTAGAGTTTCTAAACGCCACTTTTTTATGAGCAAGCTAAATACATCACTGCCCTCTAAAAAATTATGGAACAATTTAAGGCAGGCTGGGGTCTGTAATGTTAAACCTGATGACTGTTGTATCGATCCAGATATCTTAAATGATTATTTTGTTGATAGCTCAGAGTCTCCGTCAAATTTGTCTTCCAATTTTTCAACTACTTCATCTCCTGTTACTTTGTCTAATTTTGAATTTGTTGCTGTTGGTGAGAGTGAAGTCTCTCGCTACGTTAATAAATTAAAATCAAATGCCGTGGGTGAAGATGGAATTTCTATTAAGTTTATCAAAATAATTTTACCTCACATTATTTCCCCATTAACGCACATTCTGAATCACTGCTTCACTAGCTCCTGCTTCCCTAATATTTGGAAAGCAGCGACAATTATCCCTATTGCTAAAAAAACCAATGCACGTAATCCGTCTGACTTCCGTCCCATTAGTCTGCTATCAGCTTTGTCTAAAGTTCTTGAATCTCTCATGGCAGCGCAAATTTCGGAGCACATTGAAAAATACGACCTCATGTCCCCTCTTCAATCTGGTTTTCGTCCTGGCCACAGTTGCGCTACAGCTATATTAAAGATTTTGGATGACGTCAGAGTGACATATGATTTAGGGCACTTAAATCTACTCTGCCTTCTAGATTTTTCCAAGGCATTTGACTCTGTCGACCATAGCATTTTATGTCAGAAACTTTCAGATAACTTTAATTTTTCTATCTCTGCTGTCCGTCTGTTACACAGTTACCTTGGAGGAAGGTCTCAAAGGGTAAGGGTGGGTTGCAGTCTGTCCGCTTTCCGTTACTTAACCTGTGGAGTTCCACAAGGCTCTGTGCTTGGTCCGCTTCTTTTTACAATGTTTATTAATGATATATTTAGCAAATGCCAACATGTAACCATGCATGCATATGCTGATGATCTTCAACTGTACTTGTCCAGACCTATTAACCGTATTGATGATTTATGTAGTAAGATGAATGAGGACTTAATAATAATAACAGATTGGGCTAAATCTAATAATCTTCGGCTCAACCCCATCAAATCATATGTCTTGCCTATTTATAAATCTCGTTACTTTTTCTCTAATATACCCTCACTTTATCTTAATGATGTTGAGCTAAATTTTGTTGATAAAGTTAAAAATCTTGGGTATCATATTAACTCCTCTCTCTCCTGCGAAAATCATATTAATTCGGTTGTGTGTAAAGTCTACCATGTCCTTCGGAACTTAAGGTGGACTGCGTCATTTGTACCTATGGACACTAGAAAAAAGTTAGTCCAGCAACTCATAATGCCAATCATATCTTACGCAGCTGTTGTATATGGTAAACTTGATTCGAGATCGAAAATTAAGTTGCAATGCGCTTTTAATAATGCTGTTAGGTATGTTTATGGTCTTAGAAAGTTTGATCGGATTAGTCATCTGAGTAATCAAATACTGGGTTGTAATATTATGAACTATATTGATGCTAGAAATTGTATTTTCTTACATAACCTGTTATATTCTAAATCACCTGCTTATCTTTTTGATAAGCTTCAATTTTGCAGATCAAATAGAAATTTTAATCTCAAACTCCCTGTGTATAATTATTTGAACTCTAACAGATTATTCTTCGTAAACGCCATCAGATTGTGGAATTCGTTGCCTACAGGAATTAAAAATATTTCTAATAAACAAACCTTCAAGCATAAAATTTTCGAATACTTTTCCTAATACTCTCTCTGTCCTTAATAACTTTTCTTTCTTTCTTTTTTTAATTTTTCTATCTCTTATAAGTCTAACTAGAATTAAGTCTCGATTTATGTTTAAGTATGATTGTTATGTTACTGATGTTTACTATTCATATCCTAGTTCGTTAAATTGTTTGTTTTTATTTTTTGATTCCTGATAACTTAATTTATTTAAATTTTTAAACTTAAATTTTTCAAGTCAGTTGTATAATGTATAATGTTACTGATGTTTACTATTTATATCCATAGTTCGTAAAATTGTGTTTTTTTTAGATTTCTGATAACTTTATTTATTTCTATATTTTAACTTATATTCTTCTAGTCAGTTGTATAATTTATACTTGCTTGTTGATAATATGTTTATATTTTTTATTGTGCATTTAAAAGACTGTGTCTTACATGCAAACATTACTCTTAATAAATAAATAAATAATAAAATATTAACGCCTTTGCTTTTGTAGCTTGTGCCAAGTGGAAAGCAAGAGCCTTGATAAATGGGCCAAGTTTGGTATTAGGCCATTGGGTTGCCATATAAAGTAGATGGCCAATAAGACAGAAGCTTGGTAGGAGCCAATATCTTCCACATAAAGTTGTATTTGGAAATCTTGAAGTCTTGGCAATCCTTTAAAGTAAAGTAAAATAAAGTAAGTCAAGTCAAGTCAAGTCTAGTCAAGTCTCTAGTCAAGTCTCAAGTCAAGTCAAGTCAAGTCAAGTCAAGTCAAGTCAAGTCAAATCAAGTCAAGTCAAGTCAAGTCAAGTCAAGTCAAGTCAAGTCAAGTCAAGTCAAGTCAAGTCAAGTCAAGTCAAGTCAAGTCAAGTCAAGTCAAGTCAAGTCAAGTCAAGTCAAGTCAAGTCAAGTCAAGTCAAGTCAAGTCAAGTCAAGTCAAGTCAAGTCAAGTCAAGTCAAGTCAAGTCAAGTCAAGTCAAGTCAAGTCAAGTCAAGTCAAGTCAAGTCAAGTCAAGTCAAGTCAAGTCAAGTCAAGTCAAGTCAAGTCAAGTCAAGTCAAGTCAAGTCAAGTCAAGTCAAGTCAAGTCAAGTCAAGTCAAGTCAAGTCAAGTCAAGTCAAGTCAAGTCAAGTCAAGTCAAGTCAAGTCAAGTCAAGTCAAGTCAAGTCAAGTCAAGTCAAGTCAAGTCAAGTCAAGTCAAGTCAAGTCAAGTCAAGTCAAGTCAAGTCAAGTCAAGTCAAGTCAAGTCAAGTCAAGTCAAGCCAAGCCAACACAGGTGTTCATCATAGTTAAAAGCAAGTTGATACGAACCAGGGATGGGAAATGACTTTTCCGAAATTGTACCAAATCGAAATAAAAATTGTACTTTTTGACATCACATTGTACTATTTTTTTTTCTCCATGAATAATAAACTTTTTTGATATACATACATAGCTAAATAAATATAATGCTCTACATTCAGTTTTAAAATTTTAATCAAGTTGCGGTTACCCGAGCCGGCCCAAAAATTAAGTTTTCAAGCAATTCAATTTATTTGACATTAATGCCTTCGTGCTAGAAAGAGACGATCATGTAATAGAAAAATAAAATAGTAGAGCTGATCAGGGTGGCAGTTCGTTTGAATGTGTTGTAAATCAGGGATGATATTTGTAGTGGATATCTACTTTTTTACCTCCTTTCGATTTTCGAAAGTCCCCAACTCTTTTTAGGCCAAATAACGACACGCATAGTTAAGATTTTGTTCTCAATATTGAAACCGAAAAATTGTTCGGTTTTACAAAAGATTAAAGAGAAGTTTAACAGTATTTATTTGGGTTATCCGATCAAAAAATTTTCAGATGGACGTATCGTCTGACGATGAACAGAACGAGATGATAGAAGTTATAGAGACAGATAATGTCGTTGATGTCAACGAAGAAGACGAGGAAGATGATAGCTAGGATATCGGCAGCAACGGAAATCAAGTACGTGTTCGTCCAGTTAACAATTTTGGCTTAAAAGAGGTGTAAAAAAGATTCAATTGACATCAGAGAAAGTGAATCAGGAATTACAAAAAGATTTGAGCCATTACGTCATTCCTGAGATAGCAACATTTTTCGCAAGCTACAGATTTTCAACTGATTTGATTGCTACCGATCCAGAAACCTGGACTGAGCGCGAAGATTACCAACAAGCACAAGAAATATTGCGTTATCTACACGTTGCTAACGACGCCACCAAAAGAGTTGAAATATTGGAAAAGAATATTTTTGCTTCAAGTCGTCGCCGAAAATCGAAAAAAATGCAAAACCATCCCAAGACAAAAAGAAATTGATTAAAATTTTCTTACAATTACAATTAAAAAGTTTCTTATTTCTTATTTCCGACAGGTATGCTGTATGCTCGATACAAATTTGGAGAAGAAAAGTTAATTTGGGTCGGTCTCTCATTTCAGCCTATTGGAATGCACCCTGGGAGCGATGGAAGCCAATTTTAGAAAAAAATTTAAAAAAAAAAAACATGTATAGGTGTAGATGTTGCGATAAAATGTTGGAAAGAAAAAACCTGGAGATTGGGAGAGGGTTTGTTCCTTTAAAAGTTCGGAGAAAAAATTTCTTGAGGTCGGTCGAACATTTCACCTTTCTAGAGACATGTCGCAACACTTGCGTAGTTATGAAGGTTTTCGGCTAATTTGTCTACTTCCCACCAACCTTTAACACAGATGCGGCACAACTTAACCCCACGCCACCCCGAATTTGTTTTTTTCAAAACCAATTTTTTGTCGAACCTCACAAAATTTAAGGTTTCTGGGTACCAAAATCCCGTAAGTAAAGATCTCCAAGTATTACTGTCCCACACCTAGTGCCTCAGCAACAAAACAAAAGCTTAATTTAATAATACTAGTATCGCCTCGGGTCGAAGTTCGACCAATTTTTTGTTAACCTTTTTATAATTATAGATACAAAATATTTGGTGTACTTCTACTCCGCACTCTGATTCATTTAAAAAACAATTATCAATATCGGTTGAGAAACACGAGAGGAAATTGTTCTTAACGCCTATTTATATATAGATTAACATAAGGTACTCTCACTTCCGAAAAAGTACTTTCAGAAGAGTAAAAAAACTCCCATCCAAAATTATCAAATATCATCACTGTTGTAAATATGGTTGTAAAAATTCACAAAAAAGGCACTGAAAACTTTAAGAAATACAAAAAAAGCAAAGAAAGTCGAAATGACGAAGACCAAGTGGTAGAAAATGTACTAAAAATGTCTTCGTGGTACTTACGTACTTTTTATTATGAAATTGTACTGAAAAAGTACAATTGTACTGAAAAACCCAACACTGATACGAACACCATCAGGTTGTTAAGGTTTGGTAGAGAGAGAGAGAAAGCGAGAGAGAGAGAGAGAGAGAAAGAGAGAGGGAGAGACGGAGAGGGAGATAGCAATATTAGAATAATACCATCGATATTCATTAGAAGGCAAATTTCGGCAAACTTGAAATGAGATCAAAGAGATCTTGAAATTTCACTCTCAATTCTCATAAAAAAAAATTGAATCGCCACATTAGGGGCTGGCCACGTACTGGGCAGGCAGTAATTTTTAATTTTTTTTCCATGTGAAAAGATAATCGCTCAGCAGTGGTCGGCCCCTACGAAGATTGCCTTGAATAAACTGAAAAGCTTGGGAATTGTCTAGGTTTCGAACCCGGTAACTTTGCGTGGCAGACACTGCTTAAACAAAACAAGCAATAAATAACAAAAAAAAGTAAAACAATGGATTTTGTTTACACAGGTCTGTCTCAAAGTGATAAAAAAGGATTAAGAAGAGCCCGTATTGAGCTGTTCGCTTTGACTGAAAACTTTTTTTGATAGTGTGCTATATCTCGAGAAAAACTTAATCGACTTTTTTTAAAATTTTGTAAAAGTTTCACTTACATATATATTTTTTATATTATTTATATTTTTTAAAAAACTTATAAATCTGTGATTTACATCAAAACTTTGACATCATTATTTTAAAAAGAACGAATTGCCTATTTCAGTGCCAGAAACGACTATGACCGAGCTTCTTATGACTCTGAATGCCAAAACAGACAAATATTTTTCTATTGATAAAAATTTTGCAGAGGTGAGAATTGAACTCGGGATTCATTGGCTCGTACGGCACACACTTATCATATGGCTTGACATCGATATAATTATATAGTTCTTGTTATAAGAGCAACTTTTCTTATAACAAGAGAAAAGTTGCTTTTAAGAGCAGAGATTCTCGGTGTATCCATCATAGATACGAAGAAAGCACATAAAACTGCTTAAACTGCGTCATTTTTAGATATCTTTCAAAGAATTTAAAATTTAAAACTTTTACTCATTTATTAAAATAAAAAAATGCACCCTATATATGATATTTTTTTTAATATCCACGACCAACCTTGACAAATTAAGATACAAAATGCACAATTAGATCAAGAATCACCCAAGATTTAGTTGCACTCTTAACTTCAAAGCTCAAGACTCACAACTTCTCAACTCATCCAGTTAATGTTAATATTTTCTGATCATTTGTGCAATTCCAGAGTGTTGATTTCAATAAATAAACCAGAACAAGTCACCAAAGCATTTAAAATACTCCGAAACTAGACAAAAACTGTTCCACATGAAAAGAGCAAAACACACAACCAGAAAGCAGAGACCACAGAGCCACCATTATGCATTCTCTTAAATCAAATGTGAATTATAGCCAGCAAACAAGCGTCCAGTAAAAGTAAGCTGTGTTTCAAAATATGAATGAAGTCCATGGACAGGCAAATACAAACTTTCATGAAATAGAGCTGTATTGTGCGAACAGTACCAGCAATGATAGCAAAACAATTTATTTACGAATCCTTAAAGACGAGCCCTTGAAATTCCGCCGTTAACTTTCGTTCAAATATCGAATCGTCGCCTTAGAAATTTAATTACAAAAAGCTGCTTCGACATTAAAACGTATATTACAATTGACACCGATCTTTGGCCTTGTTCCTAAATCCGTTTTTGATCGGAATCGAATTGATTGATGGTAAAATTTTGGAAATTTCAATTGTGGAATAGACTATATTTCTATATATTGCAAGAACAATCAACATTTGCTACATAAGTAGATAAGTAGTTAGTTTTCAACATCTTACCAAAAATGGACGTAACTAGAAGTTGTCGAAAGAAGAGGGAATTGAACTTGAAAAGTCATGTTTCCTTTCAAAAATATTTCATGAAGCGTTTTGGAGTGTGTTAAAAATGTGATAAATTAATTCATAAGCATACATCTTCCAATCATTCACTACCAAATAAAAACGTTAAAAGTTGACAAATTATAACTGGAATGCTAACAACAACCACGCCTTGTTTGTATGATAGTTGGACATGAAAGAGAAAATGTGAAAAATACTGATAAAGGGTAAACTAATATCTAAGTTAATAGGACAATAAAGTGCTATTAACTAACCGAACTATACACAACAATGACAACGTGAACGATGATAATGATGAGAATAATGACGATTATTACATAAACGATACGTTGGCGGCTACGTTGACAACGATGATGGACAACAACAGCACAATAATAAAAAAAAAAACAACTTTTTATGTTTTGCTGCTTCCTATGATAGGAAGGAAATGTTCAACACACATTAACAAGTGGAGTAAAGTGCAGAGAAAAATACATATAAAGAAAAACGATTGCTTCCTAAGTGTTACACAATGATAAAGGACAAAAAGAGGACGGACGACATACAGTTGACTTCTGGCGATATAAGTTATAATATGATTATGTTAAAAGATGATAAAGATTGAAAAAGCCAAGGAATTTAGCAACGTAACACCATTAATTGATCAGGTATATGTCTAGGTAGAAATATAATCGTCATCGTCATCATCAACATAATCATCATGAAGATGACACACACAATAACGATAAAGTCAACACAACAAAATAAATAAATTATGAATAATTGGGAGTAAAAGGAATATATGAGTGGGTGCTCAATGTTGTGCTCCGTTAAGACAGTGAGTTATGCGCTGATAACATGATTAAGATAAATTGTATAGGTAGAGCAAGCGGTATAATTAAAGCTCGTAAAAGATAAAATATTGAATAAAATTTGGTTTAAGTACCAGCCGGTGGTCAGTTTTATTCACAGAATTTTAAAACACAAAAACAATTGTACTTCCCAGAGAAACTAGTACTTGGACAATATTTTTTATTATACATATTATAAAAAATACATATACATATTCGTACTACAGGACATGCATGAAAAAAAGACTACAATAAAAGAGAAAATTTGGTAAAGCGAAGGTTTAGAATGTTTTTTGAAAAAATTACACAATATTTATGCATTTTTACATGATCTGCATGAATCGTATTTATGAATTTTGGTTCAGTCACCAATAACATGAATCACATTAAATATTCATGAGATCTATGTACAAAATACACAAAAGAAAAAAAAACACGAGAACAAGAATATTTCATAAGCCTAGCGTTAAAAGTTCGCAAAGTGTGTGTACAAGATACAAGAACCAATAAAATTTTTAATAAAATAAAATTTGCCATGAAAAAATACAAGAAAACATGATTTATTCATAATTGTTGTGAATAAAATTGATAACATTCATGTACAAAAATACAAGGATAACAAGAACAGTTCATTATATAAGTGACAAAAATGCATGAATTTCAGGTACATATACAGTGAAAGCGTGAACTATTTAATGGGTTAAGTGACCGAAATGGTGGTGACCGTGGCATGCAGGCTTAGCATGCTCGGAGCCCGGGTCCGATCCTCAGCCACGGCGAAAAGTTTTTTCCATAAAAAATTTTTCTGATCGGTCACCACCTCTCTGCTGACAATGGCAAACCTCAGAGAGTAAATAATGCCATGTCAAGCTTCTTGAGAACATGATCTTTAGCCGGTCGGAGTCGGCATAAAACATGTAGGACCAGTTCTCGATCAATTGTGTGCAAAACATTTAATAACACACACAACACAATTCGCACACTAAATACAAAACAGTCACAACTCAAAATTTTTCATATCGACTTTTTGAAATAAATCAATTCACAAAACACATATCTCACTATCAATTTCATTATTTCCTTCACTAGCTGGAAGAATGAAGTGTATGTGTTTAAATGATAATTGCTTTTCTTCCGCAGTTTCAACCAAAGAGTTTTATTTTTCGCTTCTCCTGAAAAGTTATGTTTTTTGAGTTGTGACTGTTTTATATTTAGTGTGCGAATTGATCATAAGTAGCTCGGTCAAAGTCCTTTCAAGGGCTGAAATGGCCAATTTGTTTTTTTTTTTGTTTTAAGTGACCGAAATTCATATAATCCATGTATAAATACAAGGAAAGCAAGAATAGTTCATAAGATAAGAGTGAAAAATGCATTAAACTTAAATAGATTCTATTTGGTTTTCTTATGAAGCTGTAAAATGCATCCATCGATTCGAATTTAAACAAATTTAAATTATTTGTTTTTGGTTAACTGGGTTCACTGTTTTAGGATAGATCGTAGATTATGAAGAATCTTTTCCCTGTAATGTACTCGAAGGTACTGTTGGGAGGACAACCTTAAACTTATCTTAAACATGACCGTTGTAAGGCAACAGAATAAAATCAACGGTTATTTATTTTAGCTTAATATAGTTAAAGTAACGCGCTTCAGCTTAACGTTAAGTTTAAAACTGAAATTGTTTCAAAAAGTTTTTAAAAACTTAAAGCTTCCAAAACATACATTCAGGTCAAGGACCAAGAGCAGCTCTTAATAATTCTGTCAAATTTAATTTGTTGCTATGCGTGGTAAAACCAAAACTAGGTCAGAACGGAACGACAGCAGCTCAAGAAAATAGACGTTGCAAAAATAAACTCTTTAAACTTGTAATAAGATATATCTTACAATTGTAAAGAAATCAAGTTTCTTCATTAAATAAATTTTAGAAATGAAAAATGAAGAATAATTATTGTCCATTGCTTGTACTGTAACATTTCGCTGCTGTATGTTATGGTCCGCTACAACTTATTATGCTCATCATTCACATATAAATTAAAGGACATGCAACTAATGGCAAAAAAGTACAAAAAATTAATAAATAGAATTGTGACGCAAAGAGCCCTCGACGAATACAAAAACAAAATTTCAATGAGTGGCGTCAAGAAAGAAAATATACAAAAAAAAAAAATATATAAAAAAAAATAGAATTACAAAAATTCGCATAGAACATTATGTGAAATGCGTACACAAACGGACGGAAGAAATATAAATGGAATGCTTTTTCATCATGTCATGAGAGCAAAGGATGATAGCACAGGATTGTACCGTTGTTGATTCTATGAATATTCAGTGAATATAAAAACGGAAATAAGTTGTTACACAGGCCATGGCAAGAATTTTTAAAATGAAATGTACATAGTGGTAGGGTGAGAAGAAGGAGGAGTGTGAAAAGAGTGCGGCGATAATTGAGCGGCACAATTGTAGTATGATTTTTTTATTTATTTTTTTTTTTTTTTAACTAACTCAATGAGGCTAAACGATTGGCGTAGCAAAACGATTAAGAAATTGTCTTTACCGAATTCAAAAGGTTTTCTTAAGCGTAGCATGTTGAAGTAGAAGAAAAAGAATAAAAAGTAAAAAAAAAAGATGCAAAATAAAAAACAGGGCAGAGTTGCTTATTCTTGGCCACAGGGCTAGGTATAGAAACAAATTTGTTTTGTTTTTTTTTTTTTTTTTTTTTTTAAAGTGGTAGACAAAGTGGTTGAAGGTAAAAATAAAATGAGAAACATTTTATAACCAAAAGGATACACGTTCGTATTTGTTGAATAGATAGCTAAAAATCATACAAAGCCACAAGGTCATCTAAAGATCAACGTTATTTGTGTCTAAGGACGTATCCTGTGTTCTCGGCCTCAAAACCAAAAGGAATTCTTAACTTTGGGAACTTAATTTGAAAGAGTAAATAAAGGATATTATTTTTTTCGGCTGACTTAAATTTTTCGTTCAGCAATATTTTGGGTTGGGGCTGTGAAGTGGTAGGCGTAGCGCGGTAATTTTAAAAATAAAATAATTATAAAAATTATAATGTTTTCGTTTTTTTTTTCCGAATGAAATGGCATGAGTTTCGAACAGGCACAGTGTAGTGAATTTTTATTTATAAAATATATACAGTTTGTTAAGAATGTGTTTTGACAATGCAAAAAATTTGTAATTAACCTTTAGAACGCTGGTGTTTTTGATATTGAAAAGTCAAAGGTTAGTGGGAAAAATCCTATATATTAATTTCCAAGACTACTTACTATGCACTTAGAAAATTGTGTTCCTTTTAAAAATGGACATTTTAAAATGAGCTTCTTAAACGTTCGTTTGATTTTCCATAATAATATGTTTATATTTTATATAGTGCATTTAAAAGACTGTGTCTTACATGCAAACATTACTCTTAATAATAAATAAAATAAACATTTTAACATGAGCTTCTAAAATGTTCGTTTGATATTTTAGAATTAACATTTTTGAAGAATTAAGTTATTTTTAAAATTGTAGAAGAATTGGAAGTTGTTTTTAAGATGTTTATTTTAAAATATCAAACAAACACTGAGTTTATTTTTGCACATGTGGATACACAACCTTAAAATCCATTTATTATGGCTGCAAAAACTTGAAATGTTTTAATGAATGCTAAAATATTGATAATGAAAAGCGTAACAATGTAACACCCGTCACCGTGGAATGCTCCACACACGGGAAATAGCAATGGGCCAATATCGGGCACTTCACTGCGTACAAATTTAAGCTGAGAGCAACTATTACCAACTTTATTTTTTTAAATCTATTCAACAAATAGCTTCTCAAAAGACTTATAGCATTATCACCAAAGGCGTACCAACACTTAAGTTTTTGATAAAGTAAACAATTATTAATGGTGCCTTGCAAAAGTCAAGCATGTAGAAAAGAGTTATCTGGCCGTGATTAAACGAATAATTCGACAAAATAAGTTATTAACTTAATCAAAGCTGAAGCTGAAAGCTACATGCATTCAAACAGCTTAATCAAAGCTGTATGAATGCATGTATTCTCCAGTAGGGAGTGTTTTCAAAGCTAAAGGTACTAAACAATTTTTTTAATTTTTGTAACAAAATGTACGAATATCTTCATTTATAAATAAATTACGTATAACATATTAAAAATAATATTTTTTTTTTGTTTTCCAGTTGATTTCTTCCGTACCCAATCTAATGAATTTTAATATGAAGGAATGCTGAAGAGCGGTAACATTCGCATATCCGAGTGGAAGCATAAGCCAAAAAGGCAATCAAAATCACTTAATATTAAGACTATCTTATTAATAGACGTTTTATAATAAATCTATTATTTAACCTAGTAACATTATTAACGATAAAAATAATGTAATGCCATCTGCTAGAACCACCTCAAAACCCACTCAAGATCGAAGGAAACTCACCAAGATCACAACGGGTTTAAAAAAAACAAGATCAAAACTGGTCATACAAAATCATCTTATTCCCAACTTTTTTTCCCACAATTAAAACTTTCTGCTCAAGATACTTCTTTTTTTAATCATCCAAATCCACCTATTCTAAAGGCATACTTTAGATAATTCATTTTAAATTGAAACAATGTAACCAATAAAACCAATTCAGCCATTCCCACAGCCCACAACAGATTTACCAAAGCTTACTTTTGCATAAATTGTTACTTCAGCACAAATCAGCACCAACCAACTAATATACCTGCCTGCCTGCCTTCATTACTGTCACAAACACTCAAACCTTCACTACTGTTACACTAGCCTGATCTTCTTCTTCGACCCAAGGCGAAGCTTTAAAACAGACATGAGCTTCCAGTAGCTCAATTAGCTCAGTTGGCTCAGCTACAAATTTGTTTTGTTTTTTCAACTTTGTTACTCGATTGCGCTGCGCTTGAAATGTTTGTACATGTGTAACACAAAACGCACATGATTTGTTTTTGTTTTGCTGGTTAATTTTCTTTTTTTTGCAACGATGATCAAAAGCAAATATGAGGATAATTTTGTGTTTGTTTTAAAAAACAAAAACCTTGGCTCACTAAATTTATTTTCCTGCTCATGACTGCTTTAAAAAAATCACTGACGTTACTAGTGCCATGTCTAGTTTATCATGTCTCGTCTTAGGCCGCGCTCATAGTGAACGCGATTCAGACAGGCAGGCAGCCAGGCAGACTGAAATCTGTGTGAGAAAAAGAGATGCAAATAGCTATCTATCTCGCTTGTTCACATTGCCTGTCTGACTCGGCGTTCACTATAAACGCAACCTTAGAGACCGTCGGTTGTATCGCCGGTTGTTGTATCGTCGGTTGTTCGCGTTTATTTACATAACAAGCCTGACTCAGTTTGAATTGAAGGTACAACACAAATAAGTGCTATGGTATCCATTCAACAAGAAGGTCTTCCTATAGACCCTGTTGAAAAAAATGTTCAATACCTTCCATGAAAGAATGTTTAACCTAACTTCAAAAACTTCTATTGTCCCTAACTCTCATTCTAGCACAATATCCCAGTCTCTAGTCCCCTGAAATTAAATTGCCTTCAATTGCTTCTTTAAATATAGGGTGATACAATACGACTTTTTCTTTTTCAACTTTTTGTTTTTTTTAATTGAACCAAGGATTTCAGGTGTGAAACCTATTCAGTCAAGTCTGCCTTGGTTCGGAAATGGGGAGATAGATAAGTAGGAGAGGAAGATAAATCAAATAAACAAGTGTAGAATGTTCTATGCGTGATGAAGTGCCATATCAACATGCGAATTTTGATCTGAGGCAAGTGTTATGCCTTTACCTCAATTTGAGTTATTAAGCATTCTCATTCCACAACTTCTCAACTACAACTTCCAAAGTCGTATATATTGATGAATTTTTAATTTCAGTTGATTAGAAATGAAGAAAGAATTAAAGAAAGGTAAAAGCGTAGAACCATGGCTAGACCGGGTTGGCAGTCAAGCACATTAACCACTCGACTACTGAAGCCCCCAATAGTGCGTACAGAGCGCACTATTCGTAACATCAGCACCAAATTTCGAACCAATTTTAGACTATTGGACATTCATCATTAAACCGGTTGCATAGAGCCCGTAATTTTGAGAATATTGCTGCAGTAGCATAGTGTTCGTGAAAACCATAAACAGTTGATTCATTGCTGATCTTAGGCTTTGGGCATTTGAGCAAATTGGACCCACAGGATATACCATATAAAAGCTAGTCGTGGGCAACATATGAAGGAAGTAATTTTCAAACATTGACGAGTAGGAACCAAACTATAATTACAAATATGTATCATTGATTTTTATGTATTTTATTTAGAAAACAAAGTAGGAATCTCTTATTGGATCAGCATTTATATAATACCACAATTGTGATGCATGAAAGGCAAACTCAGTTAACTATTTGTTGAAGCTAAATCTTGTCATTTTTTGTTATGTCATGTCTTATCTTTTTTAACTTCCTTGTTGCTGTAATGTTCGAAGACTTGCCACAAACAAACGATTTCTACTAAAATTACAATTTTTTGTTGATTTTTTAATTTTTCTTTTCAAAAATTTTTATGTGAAAAATATTTACATGTCGATTTTTGATAGAAGAGCAGGTTTTTTTTGGATTTTAATATTCTGCGAAGTTGTAATTAAGATGATGACAATTTTTTTTTTGTAAAAGCATTACAAATTAAATCACCCAGAGTTTCCGAGATACACAATTTTGTATAATTTATGGGGTTTTTTAAACTTTTTCATAAATATTAATTGGGTAATATTGTTTCTACAATTGAATTTTACTAAAGTTAAGAACTTTGCTGAAGGTCCTCAATCAAAATTGTGCTTTGTTTAGGATTAAAAGGAAATTAACTTCGGCTCTATAGCATAATATGAGACCTTGAAAAAATCAGTTATTTGAGCTAACTCAGAAAAATCCTTTAAACGATTTATTCTATGAGCCAATGGGGCCATCAGAAACCATTGAAGGTATAGCAGTTATTTTTTAGTGTCACACAGTGTTATTTGAATTGGAGACACTTATCTGTCTTGGATAATTCAATAAATAGAAAATTTGTTATCAAATGTCGGCGTTTGTTTGAGCACAATGGCGGCTTACTATTTACCTTTTGAAACATCTTTAAAAAATGATAAATTTTTAATTAAAAGTGAAATTTTTCAAGAGCAGGAAGTCATTGACCAATCATTAGCGATGATAGTTTGCGTTAAAAAATGATCAGCTAACGTTTGGTTTGTTGCATAGAAAATATAACAGAGACCTAAACTTAAACCAAAACACTTCAATATCTAAAAAAAAAAAATGTAGCGCTAACCTTAAAATGGTTGCTCGGCTGGCGAAAGAGTCTAAATGATCCTGGCGAATCGATAGTGTGCTGACGCGACAATGTCGGATGCGAAGTGATGCTCGACTGACGAAACCAGGGTAAAGATATTTTGCGACGACTTTTTTGTGGTTTTATAGCTGGAGCCGATAGCGAAGCGGAAACGGTGGATGGTGTTGTGGTGAAATTGAAGGGATTCAGTTGGGCTCTGGGCGATGAAGCGCTGCAATCATCAGCGTCGCCAAATGATGTTGGCGATTGGGCGCTTAGATCAGTTGGTGGTATGCTTAAAGGTGATTCGGCGTTGGCAGCAGCATCGAATGTGGACAAAGTGGTGGGTGTGGGTGAGGGATCACCGGCAGAGTTGGAGAGAACATAGGGTGAAGAGCAGCCAGCTGCATCGACACCACCACCAGCACTACCACCACCGCCATCAGCTGCATCATTAGCCGTTGCCGTCGCCGCCGCTGCCTCATTAGCAATGCGTAGTTTTTCCAAATGATGTTGTTGTTTTTTGAGGCTGCTGCTGCGCAGCATGCTGCCAGAGTTGCCAGCTTTATTGGCATTATCGGCGGCAGAGTGCGAATCAATGCTGTTCATGCGTTCAATGAAGAAGTTCTTAACGCTCTTCATGTTGATGTGTGTGTGTGTTTGATTTTGTTTGCTAATTTTTATTATATTATTTTTTGTTTTTTTTTTTTAATTTTTTGATTTATTAAAATGATTTGTTAAAGCTTTGGTTTTGGTGTATTTTTTATTTCTTTTATTTAGTTGCTAATTTAACGAGTATTTAAATAATTTACTTTGGGCTTTGGGGTGGTGTGTTGTTTGGGTGCTCGTGGAGTGGGAGGATCTTTGATTTGATTTTGTACTTTTTGTAAAAAAAATATGAATCGAAATCGAAGCAAAAAATCACAGTTACAACTTTAACAAAATATGCATGAATTTTAACACTTTTTGGGTTTTGTTTGTTTTTTTTTGATTTCTTATGAATTTTCAAAAATGTTTGTATATCAAAAATAAAGTAATGAGTGTTACTTTTGGTCGAATTAAGTTATATGCTTATATTTCAACTACTTTAAGCAGTTTTTCATTCCTTTTATTTTTTTTTTTTTTTGGTTAAAATCTCAAGTATTGATTTTTCTTAAGATTTTAGGTATACAACTGTTTAAATATATATTATATTGGGTGCCAAAAAAACATATCTCTACATATATATATTATATATAAATTTGCCAGTATGAGCGCAGCACAAAAAGGGACTAGCCGCTGCTGCTGCTGCTGCTGCTAGTCTGTCAGTCGTTGGGCAGCAGCCACAAATTGTTCACACACAATTTTCTTTTAAATGTGCTTTACGGCTTAGGCTTTTCTTTTTGTGTTGTTGTCTTGTTTTTGTTGTAGTTTTGCAGCTATCAATCCTATGGATAGGTATACTTTATTTTGTATTATTTGCCTTTTATCTGGCAGCTAGCGTCTATTTTGTTTCGTGCAAATTTTATCCATTGATGTTGGCTCATGTTAATTTTGTTGTTGTTGTTGTTTTGACTATATTAATGCTTTAAGCAGACGGCGTTAATCGGGCGGATGGCTTTTTAATGTTGGCGTTTGTGTTTGTCGAAGCAAATGTGGTGGTTGATGAGGCGTTAGAAAATCAGCAGCACAAAAAATTAATATTGTTTTTTAAGTTTTTAAAAAAATATATCTTGTTTTGTTCAAATATATTATGTTTTTGGACAATTTTTAATTTTCTATGTTTTTTTTTTTAATATTTATTTTCACTTTTTGTTTTTGTTCGTTCCTTAAATTTTTATTTCTATTTCTGTGGCTCTTTGGTTTTTTTTCACAATTTCTGCCTTATGTTGAACAAGAAAAACGTCCAATGTACGTCGTCCATCGTCGAACAGTTGCAATTTTTAGAAATCGAACTCTGCTAATTGTTTATTGATGGTATACCGCGAAAAAGTTGCTGAGAATGGAAATTTTACAGCTGGTTAGTTGGTTGCTACTGTTTGTTTGATTAGCGTCTAGAGCACAGCTGATATTTCATTAAATATAGTAGAACAATGTTTTGCACTAAAATCATATAAGTTCAGTTTGCTTAAATGTGCAGAAATTTGTCATAAAAATGCTGAGAGAGCATCTTAGAGCATTTCATACATTTTTAAGTTGAAAAATTTTTGTTATTTTTACACTCACACACACATACACATTTCCATTTATGTGTTGTCAATAAATTTTTGAAATATTTTGTTTTGCTTTTTAGCAACTGTTTGTTATAAATTAAAGCAAGCTTTTTTGAGGCCTTAAAATGCTGCTTTTAGTTTAACAATTTTTATCTTGTTTTATAAAGTATGAAAAAAGTCGGCATAACTTTTTTGCTCAGTACAACAATTTATTTGTTAAGTGTTGTTCTCATAATTATCTGCATCTTAAAAGTAACTTGAGTTGGGGTAGCTTTAAAAAAAGCTTTACTTTTTATACGTTAAACTTTTTTTGCCACACTTGGTCGTACATATGTTTAAATTTTGTTTTTGTTTTTTGTTTTATATGAATATTTTGTAGTATGCTAAAAAAGGTTTTTTTTAAATAAATTTTACCCGTTTCACGTTTTATTTGATTTAAGTTGCTTTGAGTTGAGTTGATTTGATTTAGGTTGATTTGACTTGAGTTGAGTTGAGTTGACTTGAGTGGAGCTTATGTGCTGCGCTTTTTTTGCTTTTCTTATCTTATATTAAAGTAACTACTTCAAGTTCAAGCCATATACATATATATATATATATTTATTTTTATATATATAATATATATATATATAAAAAGTTTATCTTAGATTATGTGCACATATAAATTTTTTTACAATATCGTTTAATACGTAGTTCTTATTTATGAAACATTCATTCAGCAGCCACTTTTAGTGCACACTTTATTTTTATTATTCTTCTTTTTTCTAACTTTTATTTTACAAAATTTCACACAAAGATAAGATATAGTCTAGATAAGTTAGTTAGCTTTAGTGTTTTTGTAGCAGAAACTTTGTGCACTTAATTTATTTTATTAATTTATAGTTGTTTAAATAAATTGAAATTTTTAAATTGTTAAATTTTATTGAAAACTATTTATTTTTGTTGAGCACAAAACAAAAAAAAAGTTGGAAAAGTCAAATAGTAGTAGTTCGCAGCAAGAGTAGCAGTAGCAGCAGGCAGCAGCAGCACCGAACGAGCGGACCGCGGTTTTTAATTCGAGTACCTTTTTGCATAAACTCTGCGACGAAACTGGAAGTTGGTTCGTTTCGTTTGGGTTTAGCTGATAATTCGGATACGGGAATATTGCCAATCAGTAGTGGGACAAGTCGAGAGTGCCCCCCACCAGCTAAGCAAACAACAAAAAACACACATGAAAAGTTTACGCTCTCTCAGGCGAGAGAATCAACAAACCGACCGACCCCAACAAAGTCAGCAAACCGACCAATGTTGTTCAGCAGCGCGCAGTGAAAAAAGCACAGCAGGCGGCAAGCGAAAACGAAAGACTGCAGAAAAGCTTTTCTTGCCGACACTTAAAGTAGCTTGTTTTTAGTTTATGACAGCCAGCAGAGACAATAGCAGCGCAGGCAGCATCAGTCTCAGCTGAGTGTGTGTCACATTTTGGCAAGGATTTCCCACAAATATGTTGCTGATTCTTGCACATTATTTTTCATTATTTTTATTTTATTTTATTTATATTTATTTCTTCTTCTTGCATAATAGCTAGCGTAGCTTTTGTATAAAGCATTATTTCTACGCTTTCACATTTCTTCATTTCTAAATTTTCGCATTTCTGCATTTCTTCAAATTTGTTATAGAGCTCATCAAAAATGTTCATTTTAATAACTCAAAGCTTCTTGTGGAAAGTGCTCGTGTGTTTGTGTTTGTGTATGTGTGTGTTTATGTTGTTGGCTCTCTTTAAGGACCATCACGTACTTAATACAAATCAAAAGATGTCATTAAAAAGCTTTTAAGCATAGAAAGAACACATAAAAACATTCATATATTTATTTAAATGCAATATCAAGAATTTAATTTCAAATTTATATCAATGCATAAATTTTATGGCGCTTAACCCACTAGGAAATATGTGTAGTAAATATTACTACTGGCATGTCTGAGGTTTCCTTTTAAGACATAGAATTTAACAGTTTTTAATTTATTAAAACATTTTAGGCTAAACAGATTCATACATTATCGGTATCGGTGATTTAAAAGCCGACGCACAGTGCTTAAGCCTTATACAAAAATTGTCAATAAATAGAAGGACTGATTGTTAACCAATAATAGAACACAGACACAAATATTTTGAAATCTGCCCACAACCACTACTATCTTCCATACAGCACACATATTTTAAACGCTATATTATTTCTTGTATTGAATAAAAAACCATTTCGCCAAAAGACTTTAATATATGTGCAGAATAAAACAAAAATATTTTCTGCAACGCCCAACTTCCATATGAAATTTTCCACTTCATGTGTTCTTCACAATTTCAACTTCTGTAAGCTGTAGCATCTAAATGTTAAAAATTAATGGTTTATTCAAAAATATAATTTTTTGCTTTTTATAAAAATAGTTAAAAATAAATCATCAAATAAAAAGCTTACCTTTTCGTAGTTATTAAAAAAAAAAATGATGGCGTGAACCTCATGTGCTTTGCAACATGAGGAATGAATGTGATACTAGCAACAGATGAAAAATTCAATAGCATACTTTTAGGCATTGTGATAAAGTGAGACAAGGAGGGAGATCTTCATATGGCAACGTGTTTGACTGCCTCAATTTTGGCGAGGTCAGCATTAACCATGTAGAAATCATCTCAAGTCGACTCATATGAGCGTTGCCCGCGTCACAAAAATCGTTCTTAGTGACCCCAACGCCAAGGTGGGCAAGGAAAACACATTTGGTACAACATTCAGAAAGTTCAGTCTTCACAATAACACATCCGATACAGAATGAGGTTGATTGACTTCGCAGCAGCACGAAACATGGTCGTAAGTAGCACTAGATTCAAGCATCTCAATATTCATAAGGCCACCTAGTTGTCCCCTGATCAAATAAATTCGCAACCAAATTTATCACAATTTGATTGACGGAAGTAGGGATGGGCACGCGAGTGATTTTGACTCACGATCACGATGTGATATCTTCTAATCACGGATGCGCACGATTAAAAATAATTTTTGACTCACCATCACGTACGCTCACGATGTGAATTTTTCTAATCACGCATGCTGACGGTTAGAAATTATTTTGGATCACGATCATGCACGATCACGATAACATTTTTTACTCACGTGTCCTCGCGACGTTCTTTACTCACGTTTTATAGGAAGGAGAATACACATTAGTTTTTAATAAAAGTTTATTTAGTGCTTTTAAAATAAGAAACGTTAAATCAATTCATATCTAATAACGATACATTTATTACTATAACATAATTCCGTAAAATGTGAGTGTGTAATTTCATAGCATATTTTTAGGCATTTTTGTTTTGAGATTTATTGAAACTTCAAAAACTTTTTATATTTTTTTCATATTGAAATTGTCTGTTTTATACAAATTTTTTAAACTTATTTCTTTGCACCTATTATGGTTTCTGTTTTTACGTCAAGGTATTTTATAAATATTTAGAACTAAAAATTGGTATTTGCACAATTTAAAATCGAATATTTGAGCAACGCTGATTTCTAATTCAGCTTAAAGAAAGTATTTCATGTTTTTCCTTTCGGAAAACAGTGCCCGTCATTTTTGACGGGGAAGAACTAGTTATATATTAAATTTATATGAATACATACATTAGTTTGGAGCGAAATGATTATTGTTTAGATGAACAACATCAAGCCATCATTACAGTTGAAATTAAAACTTTTCGAACATTTAAATACATTTCAATACACGAAATACACGAAGTAATTTAAGTCACGCACGCTCGCTCACGAGGATAATTCAATCACGCACCCTCACGAATATTTCGTGATTCAAATGATAAGTTTGCTTACGAGCACAATGTGATTCTTGAAATGGACCTGGAAATTCCACCCACGACGCTACAACATATCTTGGAAAATACCCTAGAAAAACAAATCGACACGCACCATCTTTTTGGCGACTTCAAAGCCGTTTGATACCAAGCAAGGTTTCAGACAAGGTCACCTTATCGGGGCCATTTAGCCCTCGAAAGGACTTTGACCGAGCTTCTGATGATTCAATTGATCTAGAACTGAATCTACATGTTTTATGCCGACATGGCATATGGCAACGTGTTTGACTGCCTCAATTTTGGCGAGGTCAGCATTAACCATGTAGAAATCATCTCAAGTCGACTCATATGAGCGTTGCCCGCGTCACAAAAATCGTTCTTAGTGACCCCAACGCCAAGGTGGGCAAGGAAAACACATTTGGTACAACATTCAGAAAGTTCAGTCTTCACAATAACACATCCGATACAGAATGAGGTTGATTGACTTCGCAGCAGCACGAAACATGGTCGTAAGTAGCACTAGATTCAAGCATCTCAATATTCATAAGGCCACCTAGTTGTCCCCTGATCAAATAAATTCGCAACCAAATTTATCACAATTTGATTGACGGAAGTAGGGATGGGCACGCGAGTGATTTTGACTCACGATCACGATGTGATATCTTCTAATCACGGATGCGCACGATTAAAAATAATTTTTGACTCACCATCACGTACGCTCACGATGTGAATTTTTCTAATCACGCATGCTGACGGTTAGAAATTATTTTGGATCACGATTACATGTTTTATGCCGACATGGCAATGTTTACTCTTCTCTGACAAATTTTCGAAAAATAGTGTTTCCTATTAAAAGTGGACGTGTTGAATTTTTAAAACATACGCCCTGTGAAGATTGGCCTATAGTAAATCTTCAGTTTGTATAAAAATACAAAAAAAAAAAATCATAAACAAATTCATGAATTCATTAAAATCGCAAGTGCTTGGACACAACATAAAGAAAGTACAAATATTCGTACCGAGAACGTGTTGAAAACCATCACTTTTGCCCACACCCTAACTTGTTATTGGGAAGGTAGACTAATATTCAAATAAACTAGTACTACTGGTCAGCAAATAAAAAAAGTTACCAAGTAATGACTCAGTTGACACAATAACCTAAATTCTTAATGAAAATATTTTTAGTCCACCAAATATTCTGACTGGCTTATGTAACTACAAAAAAATAAAAAATAACAGATGACGAAGTGTTTGAAAAATAATTGGTTTAGTCATAGAGTTACAAGCTTCTTTTTTTAAAGCAAAAACCACTAAGTGAATTATTTTGCAGTTTGGCTCATTTATTTATGTTTGTGGGCACGGCTGCTTAACAGATAACATGTAATGAATAGAGAAAAAGGTGTTAAAATATGATACTCTCCATTTATTATTGAGAGCGGATGTGATTTCGATTGACTTTCACAAATAATAAACTTCAAAGTTAATTTGCGGTTGGTTGAACTTTATAAGCAGAATTTTTTTTTTCAATAAAGTTTAAGCCGATATAAATTTTTAAGAAGAACAAAGTTGAAGCAAGAGATGACATTTTATAAGCAGAAAACATAAGTAAATGATTGGTTTTCTTTAACTAATATCGCAAATTTGATGATGTGGAAAAGAGATCATCATAAAAACTGCAGGTTTTGAAAATGTAAGTAACGAAGGCAGACGTTAGTATTCAGAAACATGGATTTTAAGTTATATGTTGATTTTGCCATTAGGTTATTATGTGTTGAAAATTACAAAACAATAACTAACCGATGAGACTAATTATTTCTTCTAAAAAATTTGTAAGCGTAATTTTTATTTATAAAGAATCGCTAAAACTTTTAATTTCATCTCTCAAATTATCAGTGAAACAATTTTTAAAATAACAAATTCATAAAGTTTTCACTCAGAATTAGTTTAAATTTTATACTTTATGATTCAAAAGGTTTTTAAAGCTTTTTTTGATATGTGTTGTTCGACCTTCTGCGAAGGATTAGTTTATGATGAACAACCCCAAAACACATGCTGGTTTGGCACATTAATATTTTTTCCACTGACCCTTTGCGTGCAGTGCAGATTTAGTAGCATCCATAGCTAAGATGTATAAATCTTATATAATTTTACATTTTTTTTTTGTTCGCCTTAACATCTTAAATAATATGGCTTGAAAGCTTTAACGTTAAAAGCATCCCTTTACATCAATTTACAGCAGCGCTGACATAAATTTTTGGTATTCATGCAATGAATTTTTATCATATTGCAGTGTTTTTACACACGCGTTAGTGTATGTGTGTATGTGTTCGTTTTCGAGAGAGAGAGAGGGAGACAGAGAGAGAAATAAACATGAGAGAGCGCCCAAGGGGTAAGCTTTTTGAGGGATGTACACTTACTAACTGCAGGGCATAAAACAAAAACAATAACCTACGAAACAAGAGAAAACTTTGCCAAGGCAGTAAAATAACACATGGAAATAGATACTTGTAGAATTAGAGAGATATAGAGAAAATCGTAAAATAGTTAGTGGGGTGTGGGAGGGTGGTGTTTTAGGTACTGACAATAGGAATTTAAATGTGCACAGAATGTTGACTAAAGTTAAATGCTCATAATAAGAACGAACACCCAGTTTCAAAGTGAGGTAGGACATTATACTTAAGGTTTTAGCTTAAGCATTAAGAGAACTAGAGAGAGACAGAGAGGGTGAGAGCGAGGTTTCATTAGAAATCTGTTCTTCTACGAATCCAGTAGGAATACAAATTTGCGCACAATATTATTTAGACATTAACAACATAAAATCCAAATTAAGCGGGTAAATTCGCGCTATTTATTGTGCTAATGACATTTTGTTTGATCGATATGTTCAGAAAATTAGGTTAATTAATAGGAATAATTATATAAATACCTAGGTAGTCAAAATATTTGTTATTTTTTTTTTAGTGTGGCAACACCCTATCATATTGCCAGTATATAAACGCCATCTGCAGTTTGTGCAATAGCGAAAGAGGCAACATAATTCTAAATTGAGCAGTTTTCTTATCGATAAACAATTGTCTAAACTTAAAAATGAAATTATTCAAGATTTTTAAAAATCATTATTTTTATATTATAAATTTTGCCTCATCATAAATCCGTTAAAAAATATCTGTTTGAAATATTTTATTTTAATGAATATAATGATTGTTTAAGGGCAGGGTAAGGTTTCTAAACTTTTTCTTCACCTTTTTTTTCTGAATTTACATAATGTCGAGAGTCTTTTGGTTTAAAAATGCAAGTCAAATTTCAAGTCAATCGGAGCAAAATTAACAGAGATACAGCGCTTGAAAGGATCAGCCTTCATACTAAAAAACTAAAATCGATTTTTCCCGAAAACATAATTTTTTAAGTTCGTGAACATTAGAATTCAAAATCTACTTAACATATCCTATTGAAAATTGAAACACTATTTCTTCACATACATATATCAACAGGTCATCAGGGCGAGTTTTTTATTTTTTTTTCTATTTTCACCGAGATTGTTTTTAAGCTTAAATCTCGTTTTTCACATCCAAATAATGCAAAAAATAAAAAACTCTCCCTGATTACGTGAGGATACATATAACCTTTAAAACGCATACAGATTTTTTTGTTACAACACAATTTTTTAAGTTCGTGAACATTACAATTCAAAATCTACTTAACCGATCCTTTTGAAAATTGAAACACTATTTCTTCACATACATATATCAACAGGTCATCAGAGCGAGTTTTTTATTTTTTTTTTTTCTATTTTCACCGAATTTTTTTTAAGCTTAAATCTCGTTTTTCACTTCCAAATGCTGCAAAAAATAAAAAAAAACTCTCCCTGATTACCTGGAGAAACATATCAAACTTTAAAACACATACCGATTTTTTAATTTTAGGTGATCCGGGTAACGAGTTATCATGTTTACCGCAAAACAACTACTTTTCAAGGCGCTTCCGGAGATTCACTGCCACAGGCATATTTATCAATATTTTTTATTGAAAATTTTTTCTAATATACTTCAGAAATTATACGGTAATATATATATAAAATGAATAAAACAATATTACTCATATATAGGCGCTATATGATCATGAAAATGTGCCTTTTCTCGCTTTAAAAAACCTTACCCTGCCCTTAAATATTTCCTGAGATTTTTAATGTATTAATTTTTCAACTGCTTCAAAAGCAAAGTGATAAAATATTTTTCAGCTGCTTATGCAAGATTTATATGTATAGTCAGGTGAAATCATTACTAACATGTTCTTGTATGTAATGCTTGAAATTGTACTTCATTTGCTCAATTTGTTTCTTAGTTTTGTATTGAGGTCGTTAAAGTTACACAATTTTTGGTGTTTAATGCTCATTGGCAGCAATCAAGCACAAAATTGCGAAAAAACTCAATATTATAGGAAAACAAAACAAAACGTAGCAAAAGAAGAAAACATATGCATGTTCCCAATATTAAATGATGCTTGAATATTATTTGAAAAGCATTAAATTTTCATATTCTTAAACGGTATAATTCTTTGGAATTATTTGTAAATATTTTACACTGCCAATTTTCCAGCTAATGCTTGTTTCAGTTACGCGTAAAAAGTTTTTATCTTCAGATTTAAAAGGTCAGGTGGTAAATACATACAAGTAATTCACATTAATTTTTAGATGCTGCTGCACGAAAAAATTTGATTGCGGCACACTCAAAAATAATAAATAAATCTTGCCAGCTGTTTTAACAAAAATGTCTAGTCAATTCATTTGAATTTTGTTCTTTATTAATATAAGTTTGCATTTTATTATTATATTTAATTTTAATATTCCATTCGTCATATTTAAAGAAATTTTAAACTTTCACTTACCTTATTATCACTATCAGTTGTATTGCCTGAGCCAAAACTGGCCAGAGAGCATCTGTCATGATCGTTCTCAGTAAGTGGCTCATCGAGATCTCTGGACGAACGCTGCGATGAGCCGGAATTCTTTGCTGGTGATTTTGGTAGAGTCAGCGAAGTGCCAGAGAAGCAAGTTTCTTGCATAACTTCACGCAGTTTCTTTGTCCAAATCTAAAAAGTGGCGGAGAAAAAGAAAAACCAAGTAAAAATAAACACAAAGCAAGCAGCAAGAAATGTAACAATTGTACAATAAAAAATAAGCAAATATACCTGTTTTGTTTCCAAGCTGTTTGCTTTGACTACAATACGACAATCGGATAGCATTGGTGAGCGTCCTGTCCAAACGGCGAATTTAGTTTCATCGCCTTCGATGTGTTCGGTAATGCCCAACTCTTGTTTATTTAAGAATGAGAAAAATATTACATGTTTAATATTGTTCTGCTTTAATTTTGTTATTGTTTTTTATTAGTAATAAGCTTTAATATAAAAAATTATTTATTTATAGTCAATATTTATTGTTGTAATAATTTACTTTTACAATATTTTTCTTTGTATTCGTATTGTTTTTAAATGGTTTATTTTGCTTTAATTTTTTTTTATTTTCAACTGTTTCTTTGTTTTTTTTTTTTATTATTTCTTTTTATTAATGAAGATTTGTTAAAATCAATGAACTTTATTTTAAATTAATATTTACCATTTATATTGTTATTATTAAGAATTATATGTTTTATAGCTATTAACTAGCTACGGCCATTTCAGCCCTTAAAAGGACTTTGACCGAGTTTCTTATGATTAATTGTATTGTGTGTGTTATTAAATGTTTGCACACAATTGACCGAGAACTGGAGCTACATGTTTAATGCCGACTCCGAACGGCTGAAGTTCATGTTCTCAAGAAGCTTTACATGGCATTATTTGCTCTCTGAGGTTTGCCATTGCCTGCAGAGAGGTTGTGACCGATCAGAAAAATTTTTAATTGAAAAAAACTTTTCGCCGCGGCTGGGGATCGAACCCGGGCTCCGAGCATGCTAAGCCACACACTTAACCTGCATGCCAAGGTTACCACTTTGATAGGTGTAGAGTCTTGATAGGTATAGAGTAGAAAATTCGTTCACATTCTTCCCAAAACTAATGTTTATTTGATGGTTTAGAGTCAGTTATGCTATTTTTAGCAACACACCACAAATTCTCAATCGAATAAACATCCGGCGAAAGAGCGCGATTCGATTGACCAAGAACCACTTCTTTGCAAGCTTGCTCGTATGTTTCGGGTCGTTGTTTTGTTGATGAACTCATATTAGCGGCATCTTCTCTTGGGCATACGAAAGCTACTTTGCTGTAATTTTTTGACGTAAATATGTTAACCCCTACTTCTTCTATTGAACAATAGCATAGAAAAAAAAAGCATGCCCAACCCATGATCCTGCAACAACTGTGCTTAATGGTTTTTGTGGTATACTTCGGGTTGTACTAATTTTTTTTTAAGAAGTTGAATATATTAATGAGTCCCTTTACGACCGTACATTACAATTTTAAACTAGTCGGACCATAAAATGGTCCTCTATTCTTAATTTGGCCACAAAGAATGATCTCTTGCGAACTAAATCCTTTTTTTTAACATGTTTCATGGTTTAACATGAGAGTAATCATACTCTTTGTCCAAGTGCGAGTAGAGAACTGCGCGCACTCAAATCTTGTTGCTTAATGCCTCATTAACACGAGTGACATTTACTGATTATAATAATAACTTGCTGACATATCATAACAAGACTACTATTTAGACGTCCAGAAAAAAGGATTTGCCCAGAACTTTGTCACTAAGTTTCATTATATTGTGGCACCTTTCAATTTCATAATGATTTGACCCGTAAAGTGGCGTTTACATGAATGGAAAAATTTATGTTTCACAAATACTGACAAAGTAAAGTAATTCCAAATCTGTCCAAATCGTTGGACATTATAAAGAGTTTTTAAAAAATGGAAGACAACAAAGTAAGAGTTGTTTATTTAGCATATTTATCGATTGAAGAGGACGAGGAGGCAGAAGAACGCTGGAATACCAAGCACGCTAAGCATCCAAGGAAACCGAAACTGGATAGATTCGTCCCTTTTTTTGCTGAAGGAAGAGGTTTTTATGCGACACTTTGCCGACAGCTGCAAGGAAATGACTTTGCAAGAATGACTGTTGGAGATTGATGTTGCAGCTAAATCCAGTTAAGCAAACAATAAACTCCAGCACACCGTCAGTAGAGAATGAACTTTTTCATGTTTTCTCTAAGATGCGTTTACACAATGTCATTTCAGTGATAAAATTAATGACATCTGCTTTTAAACATTTTTTTTATGACTAAAATAATGAAACAATATAACGTTATTTACGCGATAATGGCACTTAATGATGTAAAAATTACAAATCTGCGACCTGCGTAAATCAGGCATAAGAAGTCCACATAAAGTACGAATACTTGCGTCAACATTAAGCTCCTTTTTTATTTGTACTGCAGAGGCAACAGGTTTAATAAATTTCGCCGTCATAATTGCCTTGCGTTCACATGAATTTGGATTTTTATTGTATTTGAAGGCATTTGTTTGCAATCGTGGTTGGTGAACATGAACCCCTTTGTAAGTTTTGCCCTCGGAAATGAATTTTTTTATCAATTTCCATAAATTGATAATGCTTTCTGGTTCTCGTCCCATTTTTGAAAAAATATGGCACAATTAAATGTTGGTTTTATAGAAACTGATGGAAAATACCTCGATACTTATTTTTTTGACATTCTCAATAAAAGTGAATTTGTAAAAACAACAATAATTTGTTTACCAGATCAGGTGACCATACAACGTTTTTAAACAGTCGTGGCGAGAAAAAAAGCTTGTTTACAAAATAGTGCACTTATCATACTTTGAACTACTATTATTTTGGCTACAATCGTATTTTTATTTTTTATCAATATATTTAGTTATAGCGCATAATTGTATTACTTAGTTCTTATTATTGTTTTTTTTTTATTTTTATACAGTTTATTATTTTATTGTAAATTATTTTTTTTTAATTATTCATTGTTGAATAATTATTTTTTTTAATGTTATTTAATTTTTATTATTCAATTTTCATTTTAAACAATACTTATAATTATTTTTAATTTTATATTATTTTCACTATTTATTTTATATTTGCTTTCTGTTATTTTTCATTTTTTCATTTTTAATATTTTCATTTTGAATTTTTTTTTTTAATTTTTTTTTTAGTTCATTTTTATGTTTAATAATTTTACTGTTTAAATAGATTTATATTATTTTGACAATTTTTTTATTATTTACTTTTAAGTATTTTTGGTCTATTTATGTTTTCAAGTGTTCACAATTTTTTATATTTATTTTTTATAAATTTTTTTTTAATTATATTTTATTATTTGTTTTTATATTTCAATTTTAATTATCAAGTCGTTCTTAATAATTTTTTTAAAAGATTCTTTTCTTCAACCACTTCTTACCCGTTGTCATCAATTTGTGCTTAAATTGATATTTCACCGAGCCATTTGAATCCTTTACTTCTTTGGCAAAAAGTAAGTACAGCTCGAATAGAAAGACGCGTCGTTCGCGTCCTTTGCGTATTATTTGCTTTGTATCCCAAGCCTGGAATGCATCCTGCAGCACAACTTCGCCTAGGCTATCAATCGAAACATCACAGTTTTCCAACAACGACAAATGCATGGCATCGTTAGCCTTCTTCGGCACATTCAGCATGACCTCAAGACCTTCTTTTATCTCACCATGACTTTCTTCACAACACGAAAGTAAATCTTTTAATAACAATTGATACTTGGTAATACGTTGCACGGGTTTAATTAGAAAAGCCGGCAAGGGATGTTCCACTTTAAGCTTACGTTGCAATTCTTCAAAATATTTACCGGCATGCTGGACTAGCAAATTGTTCGAAAGCGGTTTATTTTTGCAATAATGCACGTACATATCAAATTTGGAGGCCCACGTGACAAAACAATGGCCCACATCTTCGGGCATTGTTTCATATTTCTCCAATTCACGTAGAAATATTTTCTGATGAAAATTATAGATTTCGCGCATGTTGCCAAATAGTATATCCTCCTTACCGATAAGTGCCGCTGGCACACCGTGACCATTGCGAAATTCTTCAAGGAAACATTTTATGCATGTATCTAGATCTTTGACATAAGTACGTTCGGTTTGCATGAGCTCGGCCATAATGAACTCTTTTCGTCTGGCCGACTTGCGTTTCTCTTCGTTGATTTCTTTGGACGCTGCAGTGGCGGATGTGGTAAGTTTGGCTTCCAGTGAGGGATCAGAATGGCGATCACCTGCAGAACCTGAGGCTGAGCTAATCGATGAGTTGGCATCCGATTCAACAACAGCCATAGACATGCCTAAAGATTTTTCCAACTGTTCGCGGTAGGTATCCATGCGATTGCTAAAGTCCTTATATCTGTAAATAATGTAACATTAGAGAATATGTCATGTGCCAGAAACGATTATAAACTCACCTATTGTCCACTGAAGCTACCCATTGCTTGATGGCGCTGGCATGAGCATGACCTTTCTCCACCAAACTATCAGCCAGCTGTATAAGCAGCTTAACTCGTTCTCGCGTCTCTTTAGCCGTGCCACGGAACTCATTGTGTTCCTTAAGCAAGCCCTCCGTTTCTTCGCGCGTTTTGCCCACCAAATTAGTGCGTGACGACAAGTAAGCTTCACCCGTATTATGTATCCACTCAATGGCCTGCTTAGCAGAACGTTCAAAGAGCACAAATTGCTGACATTGATCTAGCGACTTTTTTCGTTGCGTCCAGAATTCCAGCACTTGATTCTCCTGCGTAAGTAGCTTATCTAGTATTGTCTTGACACGATTTTCGCAGTTACCCTGCTGTTGGTATTTATAAAATTGCTGTGAGCGGTTTGCATATTTAAGGAATGTCTCCGCAGTGCGCCGAGCCAGGGTACAGGCCTTGAGAAATGCCTCCTTTTGTTCCTGATGCTTGGCAATAAGTTGTACGATGGTTTGTGCCTTATCACTGGAACCACCGCCTCCGCACCAGTCATCTTCGCGCCTATACTCGCGCTCTAGACTGTCTAGCACGGAACAGACCTGCTCTGCAGTCTTGTAGAAGTTAATCGAAGCTGTTACCAGCTTGTGACGTTCTTCGGCAAATGTAACAAGTTGTTGCCATTTCTTGGTGACATCATCTGAAATTTCACGTATCGATTGTGGATCATAGTGGTTAGCATTGATGAGCGCATCAGCACGATATTTGACCTGCACGGCTGATGTATGCGTCTTCTCAATGGCCACTTGAAACTGTTCATGTTCTTTGCGCAGCTGTTCTGCCTCTTGCAAGCTATTTGGTGTGACAAAACTGGCCACAAGCATTGCTTCGCCATTGCGTATCCAAGAGATAACCTGATTTGCATCATTCTGAAACTGGCAGAGCTGTACGGCTTGCTCCAGTTTGGCGCGTTTGGCTTCCGAGAGCTCTTCCAAGTCGATCTCACGTTCGCGCAAAAAGTCCAGTAAGTATTCAATGCGTGCCTGAGCGGTGTGTGTGGCATCAGCCATTGAGATAAAGCCGGCAGTTTCAAACATCTGCAGCAGATCCTGGCCCTGCTGCAAAACTTCGTAAGTGGCATTCTGTATGTCGGTCACCGATTCGTTATGCATGCGTATTAGCTGTTCGGCCTTTTGATAGTCTCGCGAAAGATCTGCATGTTGCAGTTCTTCCGACCAGATTTCGAGCTGTGAGGAGAGCTCCATGGCATCGCGTTCAAAGTAACGCAAACGCAATATCAGATCGGCACGGAATTTTCGCGCTGACCAGAGTTCTTCCAGCTCTACTTTCTGCTTGGTAAGCTTTTCCAACGTTGTTTCGAGCGCAGATATGGAACCGGTATTGTCGACATATTCAAGCGAACGCATTTCCTGCAACAAAGCCTCACCTTGAGCAACGGTTTGCATGCAGCCATTCAAAGTGCTATCCTGTTGATCCTGGTATTGTTGTAGAAGACGTTCAATGCCTTCGAGATTCTCCTGCGAGAGCATTGTTTCATCAGTTGACACATCTGTGCGCAGCTGATCGATCCAAGCGGTTACCTAAGAGTTAAGGAAAGGGAAGGGAAAAAAGTTAAAACTTTCGTGCTGTTATATTTCAAGAAAATTTGCGTTAGCTCACCTCTTTTTCGTGCGTATAGAATATAACGGCCATGTCCAAGCGTCTGCGTCTTTGTTCTACACGTTCGGCAAAGCTGGCCACTTGTAGTTCCAACTCTCTGGCTACTGAGTAGATTTCATTGGGATCCGCCTCACCGCTGCGTGCCAGCTCATCGGCAGCGGATAGCAACTTTTCTGCATTGCTGTAGGTATTTTGCGCCACATTCTCAAAATGCTCGTGCGACTTCTGATAGACACGCGCCTTTTGCAAATTCCTGCCAATGCCCGTATTTTTGCGCAGAAAAACTTCGCCGTGATTCTTGAGCCAATCCAAAACCTGCTTGACATCCTCCTGAAACAGACGCAAGGCCAGCGTTTGATGTAGACGTATTTTCTCCTGATGCCACTTGGCTTCCAACGAACGATGATGGCCCAAGATTTGATGTATAACAGCGAGCACATGCGAGGCACCCTCACTGTAGTCAGCTGCTGGATTTTGACGCTCATACTTGTTGTAGCTGCTGCTATTCTTGCGATGATCAGGCACGCCAGGTGGTGGCGGTTGATTGCACACCTGCACCAAATGATCCAGCTGGTAGAGCAGCTTTTTGCTTGTGGAATGCACTTCAGTGTAGGCCTGACACATGGCCTCGTAGAGCGACTGATGTGTGCGTATTGCGGTCTCTAGACTTTGTATATCCGAGGGTAGTGGCTGCGATGCTTGGCAAGCAGCAGCCCAGGAAGAAACGCTATTGCAATACTGCTCAGCTTTGTGGTGGAACAGCACGCTCAACTGCAAAACAGCTGTGCGCTCATCTAGACCAGCGGCAAAATCTTTCCAGGTGCGATCTAGACGCGTGGCCAAAGTTTTGATATGCTGCGCCGCATAATGTTGACTTTCAATGAGACGTGAGGCTACAGCAAGTATGCGATCTATATTCACCGATACATTCATAGAGGCCACGGCAAACTTCTGATGTTCATCTTGCAAGGATTTGGCCACAGAGTAATTGTGTCCAATTTCCACATAAGACATTTGAAAAACATCGCGATTGTGTAGAATCCAATCGAACATTTTTTCGCAGTCCTGTTCGAAGAGACGCCATTGAAAGCATTGATCTAGCTTCGATTTTTTATGCTGCCAGAGTGTAAGCAAACGCTGTTGGCCAGTGTGTATGAGGTCAATTTGACGCAAGGCTTTGCTTATAGCTGCAGACATGTCTGGATTGTTGGTAGTCACCCGAAAGCCAGGCGAGGAGTTTTGAGTTTGTGCACTGGAGGTGCCTGAATCGCTGCCAGCGCCATCAGCGCCACCAACAACGCCGCTGCTACCGCCCTACGAGGTGGAGGAGAAAAAAATCGATAACTGTTATTAGTGGAAACATTTATAAAATTTTTCGAAAAAATTACCTGTCCATGCACGCCTCCACCTACGCCACCGCCCACAGTGGCCGCCATATTAATCTTGGCCAGCAGTTTCTTGCCCTGCATATCTAAATCCTCAATTGGCAGCTTGAGTATTTTTTTCTTCATTTCGTTGTGATGATCCAGCGCATGGCGTGCCCCATTTACATCTTCAGCAAAATCGTTGCGCTGCAAGTCCTCCTGCAGATCATCTATGCGATCCGCCATATCGCTGGCCTGCCAAAAGAAATCTTCTATTGCTAGACGCGCATCCGTCCACTGCTGATGATCGTACATTTGAGAGCCGTCAAAGTCGGCTGTTAATTGATGCGATTCGGCTATTTTATTGAGTGCTTCGATTGAAATGGTCGATGTCTCAAATTTGTATTTGTGCGATGAAATGGAGGCGCGCTGCTTTTGCCAAAAGTTATCGGGTTTGATGATTACCACGTTGTGTATGTTGGCGCTGAAGTGTTCCTGCAACACTTTCAATATTGTCTTAACATTTGTGGAACAGTTGCCATTGCCGCGCATATCAATAATGACGGTGAAGCCAAGATTTTTTGCCGAATCGCTACAAGTGTCACCAGGCGTTGAAGAGGCAGACAAAAACAACGAAGACGACGAAGCGGTATAACATATATTCGAAATAGCAGAATATGAAAGAGAAGAGAAATTATGCGAATTAGTTTGGAAGGCGAAAACAATTGCGCTTGAATACATAAATTTTAATTATAAGTGATTTCGTTGTCTAAAGTTATGACGTTATGACAACTACATTTACCACTTGGCACCATTCGGTGACTATTTCAATTTGACTACTTTAGAAGTTGAAAGCAGCCAAGCCAGCAGCTATCTAGCTGCTTTTGGAAAATTCTACGTTTGCATTGTATGAATTATTCATTAATAAAAAAAAAGAAAAATATTGATTATTGTTTGGACTGCTTTATGTGGAGGGTAGGGTTGAAATGTGCTCAATTATTGTGACTTATTTTTCCGCTTATGGGCTCAACACAATACAAAGACAAAAGATAAAAATAACAAAGGTTTTTCTCATTGTTTTGTTTTAAAACGTTTGTGGAAAAGTAAAAGTTAATAGTCTAAAAATGTTTACGAATACTTATGAGTTTGAATTTGTCTCTTGTTCGTTTGCTTAAAGCTATTATTTTTGTTAAAGAGACAAAAAGTGAAAAGAATAGAATTTTAAATAATTCTTGTTAATTGTTTTTTTCTTTTTTTTTAAAAACTCACACTGCACAGTGGGAAATGGCGAACCGGTTTTGTGGCCAAAATTCTGAAATGATTCCTAAGAATGTTTTTGGGGTTACTGAGTTTTTAAGGTCACTGACTTAATATCTAATGTTTAAATTAAAAAATTTTAAACAGCAGTATTCAATACGGTGTTAAAAAATCGTAGTATTTTTACCTCTTGATGACGAATCTGGCGTAAGAATTAAGCCATAACGTCAGTATTTTTCCCTAACCTCAAAAAACCGGTAACAAATGGAGATAATTAATGAAAATTGGCCAAAAGAAATTGGAAAATTTATTTTTCACATTAAACACTGAATATTAATGAAGAATGATCCGCTGAATCTGATTCCAGCGCTAGAACTGAATGAAGTAGTGCAAATAGTTTTAACTAACCTCAAGAAGTAGTCGGAAATCACTATTTTAAAAACTAAATCAATTGCAATCAAAATTGGTGCAAACGCGTTTTCGGGGTCGCTGATTAAGAATCTGAAGTCAGATTCAATAAATTCAAGATGGCAAATCCAATATAGAGGACGACATTATTCAAAACCAAAGTATTGCACTCAAATTTTCCAAGGAGGGGTTTTTCGGGTTGCTGATAATGATTCTTATGTCAAATTAAGATAATTCAATAAGACAGCTTCAAAATGGCAATTGTGTTATTCAAGATTAGAATGTAAGTCGTGCATGCGTATAGTACGGGCTATACGTATTTATGAGATTTCTCACTCCTTTGGCGAATCAAAAAAAAAAACAAAAAAAGATGGCGGATATATTTATTTAAGAATCAACGGATCTAATCCAAAGTCGGTACAAGACCATTTTATGGGTCCACGATCGATAAAGAATCTCGTATCAGAAGTGGAAAATTTCCAACATGGCGGATCCACAAGATAGATCATAGATTGTGCGTATAAAGATCATTCACAGAAAAAAGAACGAAGTACAGCAGGAAGAAGGTAGATTAGCTCTTACAATTTGAATTGAACTTCAATTGAAGTTCAACTTTGGGATTATTTAAAAAGTATTTTAGGAGGATTTTATATGAACGTCTGCTAAATGAAGGAAATAATAGAAGGATCAATATTCAATATTCTTAACCAGAAACACGAAAAACCCGATTATACCGATTTTATATTAAATGCAATGAGTCTGGAAAAATATATCTGCGGTCTTGAATAACACATCCGTCGCCTCGATTTTTCAAGTGAGATGTAGGCAAAAACAAAGTTAATGATAAAAATTCCTGTTTTTTAATGTAAACTACGTATAATTTCTTTAAGCTTAAAAATTACCACCAGGAGCCAAATCGAGGATATAGTTACATTCATGAACAAAAATTAATCCTTAGTCTAGGGTCTAAAATTTTGTATTCACATTCTTGTTTTCTCTTTATCATCAAGTTTTCACCATGTTCTGAGCTCTCAGAGCTATCAGAATCCAAAAACTCAAAAGAAATTATTTTAAATCAATTAAGCTAATTTTAATAAGATTCGAAGGATGTTTTTAATAATAATAGACTTTTAATTCCAAATGTTCCTTCATCTCACGTTACGTGACATCTATGATACCACATTTCAAATGACGTGACATGGAATGCAACAAAACGCACATAGGTGAGGTGATAACAAAAATCAGTCTCAGTGTGATGCTTTTCCTGAAAAGGCCTTGAAGTGTAGGGCCTTTAGGTGTAAGGGTCGTTGAATTCATTGAACTTCATAAGAAAGTCGAGCATAGCATTCGCGTTGACAATGAAGTCGATATGATCTCTTAAGTAAAGTTGGGGGTCTAGAATAATTCTAAAATATTTTCTCTAAATCCACTTGAAGAAGGAGACAGTCATTAATTGACTTGCATTGATGAAAAAGTTTTCAGGTCGTACGCAAGTAGGAGACACTAGAATATTTGACTATTTTGGGGAAGTGATTGATGAATAGAAGCAACAGTAACGGGCCTAGGTAACTCATTTGCGGTACGACTGAGATTTCAATGAGAACAAACCGAAAGACTCTTATTTTCCAACATTGTCTCAATGGGTTGATATAAATTTATAAATCCTGTTAAGTACAACAAAACTTTTATCGGATTTATAGTATTACTTTTTGAATATTCTTATGTTTAACCAGAAATATTTCGGCATGTTAAGTAAAAATTTACGAATAGAAAATCATCTCATTGAAGCGTTAGAGTTGATTGCTTCTGGAAGTCAACCCTATCCAACATTTTTATGTGAGTAGTACTGGTGATCATCTAGCAATGGTTCTATATTTTTTATCTTTGAATTTATCGTTGTTTTTGATAAATATTCAGAAAATTTGTTAACAATTAATTGTTACTTGAAATTAGTCACCAGTTAGCGGTGAAGACAATTGGAGAAACCAACTAATTTATTTAGTAGGTACGACAAATAAGTTTAAAATTTTTTTCTTAATCTGAAAATTTCAAAATGAAAAAATACAAAACAAAAATGCTTAAAAAAATGCTATGAAATTTTTTAAAAAAATCAAGCGTTCTACACTCACATTTTACGAAATAATGTTAAAGTAATAATAATAATAATTGGTTTTAACTTGAAAAAACAAATATTAGTAAAAGTTGAATTTGAAATGGATAATGTTTAATTTGAAATGGAAAAAGTTTTTTTTGACTTGAAAGAAGTTTAATTTGAAATATCCTTTTGTATTCATTCATATTTCATTTGAAGAAAAAACATGTAGATAAACAGTGTTATAAACATTTGATTGAAAATTTAATTTAAACTTGGATTAAAACAAATATGCTGTTACTTTTTGTCACCTCTCTGAGAAGTGATAATTTTTGTTACTGAAAACCAGTTTTTTTTAATTCACAATTCGGTTACATAATGAAATAGTTAAAAAAACGACACAACATTCTGAAAAATTAGTTAATCGGGTTCTCTGTTTTTAAATATTCAGATACATTAGATAAATTTACTAATATTTACATAAGCTTTGTTAAAAGGCTTACATTAAACAATAATTTATCTTTCGTTTTCTAGTTTTTTTTTTGTAATTTTTTTTAATTTGCATAACCACAAAACACCAACGATTCCATCGAAAATTAAAAACATTTAATTTACATGAAGCTAAATATTTGCTATAATTAAATGTTAATTTATTATCTCTGCTTGGTTAAATATTTTATTGCGAATACAATATTACTACAATGTTTACTGTTTTATGAGTGAAGCATTGATTTTGATCGTCATAAAAGTTCACACATTTTTGTTATCAATCGATTTTTTGTTTTTCTTTGTAAATTTCCGAAGTTATCTTAACAAAACCATAAATTCCGAAATGTTTACAAGAGATATCGTATCGTTATAAATAAACCATGTATATATAAAAAAGATTTGCAGATTCTTTGAAATGTTTGAGACAATGTTTTAAATTTATATATTTTTTATTTGTTTGTCCAGTGTTCGTTGGAATGGTCGGTCGGTCGTCTGCCAATGCAAATAATAATTGCCAATGAGTTTTTTTTTGTTGTTGTTGAGCTGCATTGTTTTCACTCGCATGCGAAACCATAACTGCGTCGAGTGGAGCCAATCGCGAAATTGTTTTTGTCTTTATTGCCCGAAAAGGCTTAAGAATTAGTTGTGTGTGTTCTCTACCTCCCTTTTGCTACTATTCTCTTAACTTGTTGGCTGTTGTTGAAACGCATATAAATGTTGCTTACTTTAGTCTGAATACCTTATGATTCACCCAACCATGTGTGCATTTCTGGCAACAGCAAGAAAGTATTTATTTATTTATAGGTTAAAATATAAACACTGTCTTATAAATGCTTTGGAGTAGTAGTGATTGAGGAAACCTGGTTTCCTGGTTTAAGGCAAAGTTTCTATTCAAATTTGATTGTGATTTTGATTCCTTTTTCGTTTTGAACATTTTGAGCAATTCTAAATAAATTGCAAGTTTTAAAGGGTTTGGATTGGACTCTGAAAAACAATTTGAAGTCAGATTTAAAACATTCAAGATCATAGATCAAATATAACGTACACAGACTCGCAATTTTTTAAAATTTGGTATTAAAAAATATGGTGCAATTAATTGCAAATAAAACCGGACTGAAGACATTATCCTTGAAGTCATATTTTCAACCAAAAAAAAAAAATCCTTATTAAAAAATTAAATCGGAACTTACTTGCTGTAAAACTGTAGTTAGATTTCAAAAATTCAAGATCACCCAAGAAAACAGTCTTAAAAAGCGACGAGTTTACCTTTAAAATTGCTGAAAATCTTTATCGCAAAAAAGGTTGACGACATTTGTTTTTCAACAGTTTCATTCCTGCAAACAGATCAGAGGCGAGCGTTTTTTTTTATTGGTGGCGCCTTTGTTAACATTCCCAAACACTGCTTATCAGTTAGTTTGACGATTTAACAACTTGCAACATAATTACGAAAACAAAAAAAAAAACAACTTCTTATCACATATTTCGCTCAATTTCATGCTTGCATTGAACAGTAAAAAAAAAGCTATAGTAAGGTGACCAACCTTTTTTCAGAATATATCGATATGCACGAAAAAATTCACTACCGCCGACCGAACTATTTCTGAAAAGAGTTACTTATTAAAAATAAATATTTTATAAACTTTAAAAAAAAAAATTATTGATCACCTTATGTTAAATTTCCAAACGCAAAATACTGAATTTTTGCCCAATTATATGGAAATCGAACTTTTTCTCACATTCAGCTTTAATTAGGGCTTTCGATTTTTTCGAGCTTTGTTCGGGTAACCAGACAATTAGCATGCAAAATATTGCACAAGATTGTTTAAGCAAAATAGGTTCGAAGGTTTTCGAGAAATTTTGACTACCGTCGTAACAAAAATTTTTTAGAAAAACGCAATTAAAGTTTGACTACCGTCTTATCAAAAAATGTTGAGAAAAACGCAATTAAAGTTTGGCACATGATGTAAATGACACATGAATAAAAGAGAGATATACACAGAAATAGCTAATTGTCTATAAATTGATCTATAAATCGACCAAAACTTTTCGCTCCCAATGTCTTAAAATTTTCTGACAGTATTTCTTATAAGTTTCTTATCCGACTCTTTGCTTCCCTTAATATATAAAGGTACTAACTCAATAGCAAATAGAAAAAATAAATGTCTGCAGTTCAGAATTTTTGCAAACGCATTTTTTATTAAAAACTATAACCATAAGTCATGAATGTCATAAAGTTGATCTTCGTTTTCCTCTACTTTACAGACAAGCAAAGAATGTGATGATGGTATGAGTATGATCATCTCTGCTCTAAATTTAAAATATGCAGTCTTAACGGAACGTCATTTTAATAACTCAAATTGCAAAGTAAATAACTCAAATTGCAAATTGACAATATATTCGTCTGTCGCGCATTTATTCATATATAATCGTTCATAGAAGATCTAATCGCTTTTTTCATTTTGATCTTCATTGACTCTTTTAAGCACTGTACCTATAAAAAGCCGAAGAAACTTTTATATTATGTTTTTTACGGCTAAGAATTTCTGCCAAAAAGAGGTTTTTTTGTAAATTTGTTTTTCAACGCATGCCTTTTTTTTGTTTTGTTTTTTTTTTTTTATTTACGTAGCTAGAGTGCTCAACTACAATCCTTAACTGAAGAATGCACTTTGATTTCTTACTTTCCAACGCCTTGGAAATGCTGGAGACTAGAAACCAACTTACAACCTTTTTAAAAAAACACGCCAACTTCAACGACCTCTAGAAAATAAACAAAAAAAAAAAAAAAACATTTTTTTATATCTGGCTCTTTCCATACAGACGAGTGTGACGTTTTGACTACTTTATCGTGCTGAAAATGGTATTAACCGGTTAAAATTTTAGCAATTTACTAAAGGGTATTTTAGAAGATGCCCCAAGGTTTCAAAATGCTAAAACCTAATGCCCTTATTTATACTAGTTTAATAGTTATATTCGCTTTAACACCTGGGACGGGTGTGACGAGCACAAGTTTAAAAACTAAAAATTCTGAGTTTAACATTGAAATTCAGTCCATCTGCCACAATGAGACCATTTTTGACTTGCATATGTATATTCAAATTTAATATATTTTCTGTTGAATATCAGTGAAAAATATTTTGAAAAAATGGCGATAACCATTCTTTTTTAAACTTTTAAATGGGACGGGTGTGACATAAGATGGTCCCGGGTGTGACGAGTGCGAATGATGTGGGAATTATATATAAGAACTTAATGGGTATAATAACTTTCACATATTTTTGACACTTAAATAAAAAAAATATGTTTTTAATTAATGTATGGTAAGTATATTAAAAAAAAAATATTTTTTGCAAAAAATTTTTCGCATTACTTTTTGATCAAATTAATACCTGTACAAATAATTTCAAGTTTTTATTATATTTAAAAAAAAAATATTTTTTTGCAAAAAATTTTTCGCATGAATTTTTGATCAAATTAATACCTATACAATTGATTTCGCTATACATGAATTTACAAAACTTGTTTTAATCAAAGAATTTATTCATATACTTGCAAAAATTTCATTATTAGAAAAAATTTTGAAAACCGTTCCGGGTGTGACCAACTTCTTGTAACGGAAATGAAGAATAGAACTAATTTATTGAATGAAAAAAGTTAACAAATTTATGTAAACATCAATATCCTTTCTTTAGGAAAGTTTCATTCTTATCATAAGCCCATGTTGCTTCTTAGGAAAACTATAGCATTTTTCTGGGACGGGTGTGACACTAAAAAAACCACTCAGTTTAAATATTTTGTAATTTGAAAACGCAGTAACCAATCATTATTACAAACTATTCTAACACAACATTAATATCTTTTTTAATATTACTGACCTTATTTTTTTTATTTTTTTTTTTTGTTTAAAGTTTTATCAAAAGATGACTGATTTCAAGGTTTAAATTAAATCAAAATATCTAAAAATATTTTTCAACTCGAAGTTTGTTTAGTTGAATTGTCAAAATAATATAAAAAAGCATTTAATTTAAAAATATTTTTACAGCAGGACTAACTTAAGATTCCACTTCAATTCTAAAACCAAAAATTACTTCAAATACATGCATTTTAGAATTTATGTTTCCGTTCCTCATTTCTGTGGAATGAGCCATCTTCAACTTTAATTGTACATAATGTTAATAAATTTGAATTAAATAATTTAATAATACTATTTAAAAATAATTAATAAAAAAGGCGTTGTTTTTAATAACTTCACACTGTAATGGTTTCACAACTTAAAAAAATGTAATTTTCGTCATCATCAAATTTTTTTTAAACATTATATAACTATAATATAAAATAAGGCAAAAATAAAAATTACCCAAAATAGAGTAATTTAAAATAAAAACTTTTAATGTTGGGTTTTTTTGCTTGAAACCCTTTAATGGGCCCTTAACAGAAGTTTTGCAAATATAATGCAAAAACCAAAAATCAACCAAAATCAAGTCATTTAAAAAACTTTTAATGTTGGTTTTTTCGTTTAAAAAACTTGAATTTGTCCTAATGGGTACAGCACTGAATTTTTACTATAATACAATCTTGATTTATTCATTTTATTTTTAGCATTTACGATGGTGGTTTTTTCTTAGTACGCATATTTAAAATGATTAAAAAAAAATTTTTAAATTTTCATTTATACTCAAATAACCATGTGTTACCTTACCAAGTCAACAGAATTACAAAGCATTTCGATTTCTTCAAAAACATTTACACCATTTCTAATTCTAATTAAAAAAATAATATTAAAAATTAAAAAATTAATTAGAATTACATTTAAAATTCAGAAAAAATATTTGGAAGTCAAAAATTTCATTTTTTAAAATCAATTGATTTTACAAAATTTTATTTGAATTTCAGAAAAGATTATGCATTTAAAATTTTCAATTGACGTTTTCTCAATTTCAATTTACGTTTTTTAATTTTCATATGACATATTTGAATATGAATTGACGTTTTCTGAATTTCAAATAGAACTTTTGAATTTCAATTGATTTTTCTGAATATGAAATGAAATTAATATCTGTACTTAAATTGATTATTTCTGAATTACCTATTAGGTCTGTTTCCGTACGCACTTCAAGTAACTTCGAGTAAAGTTCGGGTAATAGAGAGTAATTTGATTATTTGTCAAAATGAGAAAATTTGTCAAAAAGTACGGAAACGCTTTCAAGTAAGTTTCGAGCACAACACCTGTTTTTTGAAAACAATAAAATTTAATTGCTGTGTTTCTGTATTTCAAACGTTTTCGTAAGCGTTGATTTGGTAATTTTAACTATTTTTATTAATTTTCTAACCAATTGCATACATTTTGTTCGCAATACAATGCAACAATTTAATTTTATCACTTTGACAATCAGCTGTTTGAAGCTCGAGATTCGTGCTCGAAGAAATTTTTCAAGTAAAGTTCGAGTAATAGAGAGCCACAAAAAGTGACATTTTGCTTGTTCTTCTTCTCTCTCGAGCTGGAAAAATGTGTACGGAAACGCTTTCGAGTAACTTCAAGTTACTTGAAGTGAGTACGGAAACAGACCTAATATGAAATAAAATGCAAAAAATTTCTCAATTTAAACTAAAATTGTCAAAATTTTAACAAATGGTATTGCGAATTCATGCTCAAACTTTAAGTATCGTTTTTCAGTTACATCATATATTTCCGTTTGCTGTCAGACCTTTAGTCTATATCCCTCTTAAAGGTAATCTTACTTTTAATAAGTTTTCAAAATGAAATTCTAAAGAAGAAACTTATCAAAAGCTGTCTGATCAGATTAGAGAAATCTTGTGCAAAGATAGTATTATGGAAGCATGATATTATTACTAATTACGCTTTGATTTTGCTGCTGTTGCACTTTTTAACTTTTCAAAGTTAGTGGACTGCTAGAACCAGATACTACTGATGAGTCGGAGTAGCGTCCGAAGAAACCATGGTCTAGTCTGCTCGGTTTATTTTGCAAATTGTTTTTGTTGTTGCAGCAACCTGTTGCTTCGTGATTTATTCGGCATAAAGCTCAAAATACAATCCTTTAAAAATACGTATTTTTAAGAATTATTCAATTAAACTTTTTTAATTTTTTTTCCTATGGTTAGTTTAATTGTGTAGATTTTAAAATTTTACCTTTTTGGGAGTTCCCGACGCTTTTCTCCGGCACATAAAACATGTTACGAAATTGCGGTAGTGTATCGGTCATTTCGATACAGTTGGTCACCTTATACGTGCATACGTATGAAAATGTGCAAACAGACAAAAGTACATATGTTTATAATCTCTATCAATTGAAGTTCCACTGTAACAACTTAAATATAATAATATATAAACAAATCGTATCGCATTTAGATTAAACCAACAATAGCAACAACAACAACAACGATATCAGCAACAATAATAAAAGTTGTCGAAGCTGCTCAATAAAGGCGTCAAACATACTTTGTTTACACTTCAATTGCCAGCCAACAACAAATGACAACAAATTGTCTTCATTTGTGCGCAACGCAATGATAAGGAAAAGCGTTCCCAGCCCGGCATTGATGACAACGATGTTGTTGTTCCTTATCTCTTATTGTGTGTTGTTGTTGTTGTTGTTAAAAGTAGGCAGCAATGTTTATTGCCTCATCTAAAAGTTTATATTTGCACTCAACTAGATAAGTTTTTCTTCGATTGAACGGAATAACAGCCAGAGGTCTTTACATAATAACAAATTTTGCATTTTTCATAAATTTTATGCAGCGTTTTTTTATTAAATAAAGTGTTACGTTAGTTATTATTAGGTATTTAAAATGGAATATCTGCATAATTTATATTTTTGCTCATACATAAACATTTACCACCGGCTTTATTTTATTGTCAGTATCAGCTAAACAACAGTCAACAGCGACAAAGGCAAAGTCGCCTGGCTGAAAGTATAACAACGACAACAACAATAATACCAAATGTGGAAATGTTTTCTTGATTCATTGACTAAAATAGCGATAAGAAATCAAACCAACTGTCTCTATTGACATATGCATTACAATAGCTACGGAATCATGGATGCAAAAATTCAGCATTTTATGTGATATTAAATGGCTGTAGCCAGTTTGTTTAAAAGATATTAAAACCTAATAACAAACGCAATAATGGGCCACACTGTTTTTTATTAAGATTATTTTAATGTGCCTTTTTGTTTTTGTGGTTTTTAAAACTTATTTATTAGCATTAATATTCGATATGAGTCTGTTTGTTTGTTTGTTATTAGCCAGATGTATTTTGCTTACAAAGACGCATTTCACTAATTTGTTTGTCTGTCTATCAGTTTGCTTTTTGTTGAAACTATGGCAACGCAGGCTAAACAAGATTTTTGTTATATAAGAGTTTTTGACTTGCAACATGCATATATGTAGGCTGCAACTGGCTGCGGTTTTTGTTCTGGTTAGATATTTGCTTTCGAATTCGTTTATATTTTGCGTTGGCTGTAGCGGTTACAAACCATTCAAACCAGTCGACAGTTGCATAACTCAATAAAGATTATTCTTTAGAAAAATGTTTGCAAAATAATTATTTTTAAGTTTATATATAACTTTATATCAAATCAATTTTTTCCAGCTTAGCATTTTTAGTTAAACTTTTATCAATTTTAATAATAATCACGCGTTAACTATTCATAAATAATACGGAAACTAGTGATGAATTAGTTTATGATTAACTTATCATATCATTTTGAATCTGTGTTTAATATATGCCCCTATCACCGTCCGCGAGTCGAATGTTGCGGTCGAATCGACTCAGCTGGCGAACTATTATTCTTGCGGTATCATTCGCCGAATATTCAGTGCTGCCAAAGCAAAAACTGTTAAAATATATAAACAAACGTCAAAAAAAACATTTAGTTCAGTTCAAATTTTGTATTTTATTCTTTAATATAAAAAAAAAACAAAATATTAAGCAGCACGGAGCTAATCTTTGGATAAATTGAGAAAACACAAACTTTGTGCAGATTAAGGTGAAGGTTTTCTCACAGAAAGAGAATATTCATCAACAGCTACCTCATCCTCTTCTTCATCAGCCGCTTCTTCGTTGATTTCAAAGGAGTTTACATCTGTGGAAGCCGGAACTGTTGCAATTTGGGTCTTGCCAAATTATTGTCCGATGGGGGCTGCAGCATGCCTCAAGTTTAGTAAAGCATCAACAGCCAGTTCCAAGAGTGAAAGGGCCCACTGTCCTTTGGTATTCTTTTCCTTCACGTAGCGGCAGTTTCAGGGATTGAACTCCACCGGAAAACTGTTCCGTAACGTCTTTATGGCTGACTTTTTTGAATCCACATCTTCTTAGTCCAGACGCAATGTTGAAATTTTGCTCCATAAGCTGCACAATTTTAGGGAACTGCCGACTGTTGGTTTTTTCATGCTAAAATTAATTTAAAATTTGCTAAATACCAGAAAGAAACGGTAAAAATATAAAAACATTGCACGTTACTTACCTTTTTTCTTTATTTTGTAAGTTTTTTAAGCAAAAGTTTTATATTTTGTTATGATTCGCCAGCTGCTCACCAAGTAATTTTATTCGTCTGTTTTTGACTTTTGAGTCGAATCGAATTTTTGAAATTCGCGAACAATGTTACCAAATTGGAGAATTTTATATGTTTTGTATTCGATTCGCGGACGGTGATAGGGGTAATAAGCTTCATAAGTAATTTCAGTGCCTACGCCATTCGAACTTAACCTACAAAAAACACAATATTTAGTCTTTCATTATGGAAAAGTCAATTGGCTGTGGAATCTACAGATCTGAGTGGAGCACATAGCTATGTATGATGTCTTATTCTCGAGATGCGGCTGCTCCAGAATGTTTTTGCCAAATGTTTTTGCGCCAATTGCGGATGGTTCTTTATCGCCATAATCCTTCATAAGTTATTGGAATATTACTCTTCTGCGGCAAGTTTTGAGAGTGAATTCATGCGAGTTAGCGAGGACTTTGTTCAAACACTACGGCGTATTTGCTTGCTTAATTGAGACGCTACACGGAAGTAAATCATCTAAGCCTCCGATTTCACCAGACCCACTTGTTAATACCAGGTCTGGTAAGCAAAACTTCTTATCTGAAATAACACGATCATCTGCATAATAATCATCATCTTCAAGATGATCATAATCTGCAAGCGGTACTCACTTTTTATCATCTTTTCTTGCTTCATTCGAACTACCCGTGAGTACCGGCTTTGTTGAATCAATAAAAGGATTTATGGAAAGGCATTGCAACAATATGGCACCTAGATTGGCTGCGAACAATCCAATTTCGTCAAATGAGCTAAATTTAGCTAATTTCGCTTCTGTGGTAAGCGCTCATCAACAAATTCAATATTCAAGATACGGCAGTTTTGCTTGTTAACATAGCCGTCCAAGTGGTGATGAACCTCGTCTGAAAAGATGTTTTTTGTTTTTTTTTTTGGAAAAAATCTTATATTCAGCAATTGGTTGTAGGGCACGGCCTAATCAGCGAATGTACAGCGCTGTGCATGGCTACGAGGCAATGGCTACTGCGTCAATTGGACCTTATATTGGTGTAACTTCAAGTTTAAGCCCAGAATTCAGTGCATGCAGGTCACGGTGGTGGCAAACCTTGCGAACGATGGCGAATAGACATTTCAGGAGACTCGACGATACTTACACTTACGGCAGAAATATTCTCGGCACTGCATGATGTCCGCACTCTGGTTGGCTACGGAACATCAAGTACGGACTCAGTTTGAGAAAATTTATTCACAATGTTGCGCACAATGTTGTTTCACTAATGTGGTGATTGAGACCCTATTTTTGGTGAATTGATCGTAGCGTTGCAATATCGACTTGGAATTTAAGATCCAAAATTCGGCAATTTCAAATCTTTGTTCTTTCGTGTAGTGACCCATAACTTAAATTCTATAGTGTTACAATGACACAAAATATGGTAGACAAGGGTCGTTAAAGCACATTTTAATTGATAACAAAGTACCACACCTACAATTGGAAAACCCTCTAGTTAAATTTATTTTTGTGGCGGATTCATTGCGGAATTCAACAAATTTATTATTATTTCAGAAATTTTTCGACTCACATCTATCAAATCGATCAATTTTACTTTGAGGTCTTCCTTTTGCGAAAAGAAGCGAACCTATATGGGAAATATTTTTGTGTTTCCGTGATTAGGCAATCACGAATATGGTGAAGAAATTGCACTCTTTGAAGTCTTTTAGCAGCTCCTGCTGCTAAATCGTACTCATTCGGCATCTCCGAATGATTCTGGATGATTGGAATTGATCGTATCACGTTGGATGAAAGTGAAATTTTTTTTAAGTGTGCTTTATATGAGACTTCGACTTTAATGCGACGCAATATTTCGACGGCCACTATGCACAACATCTGGCCTAAGACTAACGAGATTGTCATTGGTTTTCGAGACTGTGTTTTGAGAAGCTTTGGTACACCGTACATGACTCAAATTTACGTACTGCATGTTTCATTTACGTCACTTTAGGAATTCCTATAGAGGAAGCTGGAAGTCATCTTTAACGTATGTTTTGTCATCCATTATGCAGCATGACATATTATTTGTCCATATAATATTGTTTCTGTAGAAGGCATGATTTTTACTCCCAATACCAAAAATGTTGTTTTTGAACCAAATTTTATAACCTCGGTTTAATCTTTAATCAATATAAATTTATTTGTACAATTAATATAAAAATTTAATGTTTATTTGTTTTGAAACCGTGGAATTTAAAAAATGTATTAGTTATTAGGGGCCCAAGCTGCAGGTTCTGAGAAAAAAAACTGACTGTTATTAAATCGACTTTTATAAACCATCACAAACAACATATGAGTCATGTGTTAAAAATTTGCAGGTCAATAAATAACTTATTTACAATAGATATGTTTAGAACTCCATAATTATAAGCATATTTTTGTTAAAACACTCAGTAGAGAGCTATTTCTGAAAATAACCCTGAATTTGTTCCTGAAAAACAGTCACAATCTAAGCATGTTTTTTAGACGTAAGAAAAATCAATAGTAAAATTTGAATCACCACCAGCAGCTGCTCTCGCTGCTCATTCACTAACCTTGGTATCATTATCAAATAGCTCAGCAAACGACGTAAATCCTCAGGTTTCAAGCGTTCGCGACGCGGATTTGCAGGAAAGCATAACAACGGACCGCCACGACGATCGCGTCCGCCAGTGAGAAAAACAACACGTTCCTGCAATAGCGTGAGTATGTCGCGTGCACGTTGACCATCCATGATGTGATATAATTATTAGATTTTCTTCAAGTTTTGCGTAGTAGTTGGTAAACTGTTCTATGCTTTGTTTTACTTTTAATTAGAATAAAGTTTCAATTAACTTGTAGTTGTTATTGTTTGTTGTTGTTGTTGCTTAAATTTCAATTTCAATGTCATTGTTATAAAGTCGCCTGTTTATGTTTTTGTGTGTGTTAGGTTGTGTATTGCCTGAAGGAGGGTAGCTGGTGTGGCGTGGGAACAGCCGCATCATACATGAATCATCAGGCGCAGCACAACGAAGAGTGAGAAGCAAAAAGATACGAAGAAAGATGGCTTTAGAACGTACTCCCAATTAAGTTCTTTCCCTCACTGAAGTTTAGCAATTAATTTTGCCTTTTCCTGCATACACATATATATATTGAAATATGTTTGGAAAGATTGCAGCAGCATTTGTTGCGTTGCCATTACCCTTCTGGGAAGAAGTTTATTGTGTAGTTGGATTTCAATAACACCAACAACAACAACAGCACTTGCACCATTCGTTGTTAACTTAGCACAAAATGTCATCAATCAAATGCATTACCCGAGACTCTGGCTGCATGCACCGTGAACATGAATAAGCAGCAGCGTAGCACCCGCGCGAGCACTCAATTTATTTGAGGTTGGAACGGATCGGATCGGATCGGCACACCACGGACTACAGCAGCACTACAGTTGTATTGCTTTCAAGTCAAGTTGCTTGAAAATTGTCTTTTCTTTTCTGTTTGTTTATTTTTAAACTTTTATTGCTTAACTTTGCACTTAAATATCACACACAGTCAAAACATTTCGTCAGCAGTTCAACTTCATCTTCTTCAGCAGTCCAACTCCAGCAACATCATCACTTCTTCATTTATTTTATTATTTTCATGTTTCCATTTTCATTTATGTACTTCTTTCTTCACAGCAAAATGATGAAAATAATAAAAAAAAAATAACTAAAAAACCGCTGAAAGCAGCAAAGAACTTTAACTTTTTTTTTGTTGTTGCCCTCGAAGCTGCGCTGCTGCCTTGTCTTATTATATTGCTGCTGCTGCTTCTTCTTTTGCTGCCATTGATTTTTTCTCAATTTTCAATTTAATATTTCACAATAAGCGTGTAGTTTTTTGCACTTATTTTCACTTTAATTACAACGCTTGCACTTTAAATTAAACAATTTAACTACATTTGTTAGAATTTTCTGTGTTTTTTCTAGTTATATTTGCAAATTTTCATCTGCTAGATTTCGTGTCCAATCCAATCCGAACTTCGCCGTGAGAACCAAATAAATTTCCATAAAATCTCCACTCTCCACAACGTCGATGACAACGAAAATAGCACATACACACACGCACATTTACTGAAGCGGCACCGCAGCGTCGTATACACACAATTCGCACGCAGCGAATTTAGTAAGTTTAAGAAGCAGTGGAGGAAAGTATGAAAGCTGATTTGTGGAGACTTTGTATTGACAGTATAACAGGAGAGCTAGATGCGCTGTAGTTTTTATATGAACAATATTCAGGGCTCACTAAAGCAAATGCAATAGCCCTGACCGTAACACGGCATTTAAACTTACATTTTTTGTTTGCATGAAAATTAAAAATAATTATATTAAAATTAAACTAAAATATGGTATTATTAACAAGAGAGATAGAACATTTAAGCTTAAAGGAGAATATATAGTACATAAAAAATAGTTAATTAAAAATTATAAATTATAAATTGCAAACAAAAACCAAAATTGATTAGATCAAGACTCACGAGCCAGAATAGATAATAAGGACCAGTTTCATGACCATTAGTTTACCAATTGGTTAACTAACTCACAGCTGTTAGTTAACTATAACTTTTCGTGATTTAAGTTTCCAATGCTTTATGGCGTTTTCGTTTCTCCCAAAAAATGTTGCGTTGTCGCGATACAAAATGTTTTCAATGTTGCCCGCAACCCTGTAAAAGTGCATGTTTTTCCTAATAAACGAATCTAACTATCCTTGTCTAACGCACGCATTTCATAAAATTGACGTTTTAAGAAAAGCTGATATGCAGGGCAACATTGTACCCTGTGACTGCTTCGCAGGGCGGAAAATGCGCCTTTTTTGCCCACTGTGCGTGCAACATTTTAAGAAGCGAACAAAGAATTTTCTCACCCGTTTTCACTTATTTTAGAATCGAACACGAAAAAAAAGGGCAGTAAAAAGCCAACATTTTTTGGTAGAAACGAAAACGCCATTAGTTATCTAATGGTAATTTTGTAAACAAAATATGGCAACACTGTATAAAACATGTTTTTGTTATTTGCTTTAATACTTTACTTTTGCACAAGGGACAAAATAACACTGGTTTACAAATAACGAAAAGTTGTTTGTACTTTGAATGCCACTATCCTTTTCTCATGTAAATCTCGGTCGCTAATTCCGAAAAAAATTTTTTTTTCTGTCACTCCGTTTTCGAGATATTGCCCACTTTTAACACTGGTTTACAAATAACGAAAAGTTGTTTGTACTTTGAATGCCACTATCCTTTTCTCATGTAAATCTCGGTCGCTAATTCCGAAAAAAATTTTTTTTTCTGTCACTCCGTTTTCGAGATATTGCCCACTTTTCAACGAAAAAAAAAGTTGGTTCCACTTAATTGCATATATCTCCAGAACCAACAACAGTAATCAAACAAATTATATATCAAATAAAAGCTAATAAAATTTCTTACAAACAATGCACACATCATTTTTTGGTCGAACTTTTAGTTTTGGCGGAATAAATTCAAATTTCGGGGATTTTTTTTATTTTTCACAAAAATTTCCAAAAAAAGACAAAATAGTTGCAAATTTCGTTAAGAAATCAAAATATTTTCTTACTTTTGATATTTTTTACTAAAGTCCTTTATTTTTCCAAAAAAATAAGCTATTGTTGAAGAAAATCTATTGAGAAATGAAAAAGTTGTGTTCAATGGAACGAAATCACCCAAATTGTGTGATTATCAATTTATGCATTTGGACTTATTTTATTGAAAAAAAAAAATGAGAATTAAAGGTTGTTGTAATAAAATCATATATTCTTCATTTTTATTGTTCTTTTAATAGTTTAAATTATTTTTACATTATTTAAATAGTATATAATTATTATTAATAATTTTTATTGTTGCATTAAATCATTTATATTGTTATTTACATTGTAAATAATTTTTATTTATCATTCAGAAATTCAAAATGATTAGAAATCTTGTTTTGTCGTTTATTTAATTTGGGATCGGTTTCTCTGATGAAAAACCAACAATAGTCACTCATCATTCCTTCGTCCCAAAATCCTTAGTACCGATTCTCAATTGCTTTCATCTGTTGTTGGAATCTTTCCCCATGTTCATCGCTCTCGTCACCGAGATTCTTCGGAAAAAAAATTCAAATGGGAGTGCAGAAAGTGAATTTTCAGAGACATATTTACGCCCATCTTTTTATAATTCTTGAGCAACTCGTAGACTTTTTTCTCGTAAGATTCACTTTTATTGTTCCCGAGGAAGCTAGAAACAGTCGTCCTAAAAGAATCCCACGCCGCTGCCTCAACTGGTGACAATAGTTCTGCGAATTGAAGATCGTTTAACACCTTTTTTATTTGCGGTCCAACGAAGACACCTTCTTTTATCTTGGCATCAGAAAGATTTGGAAAAATCGTTTTCAAATATGTGAATGCTTCGCTTTCTTTGTCTAACGCCTTGACAAAGTTTTTCATAAGTCCAAGTTTGATGTGCAGCGGTGGGAGAATTATGTTTTCTTTTTTGACGAGTGGAACGTTTTTGACGTTGCTCTCTCCAACTTTCGACTCAATTCTTTCTGGCCAGTCCTTTTTGTAATAGTGGTGTTCACGTGCTCGACTATCCCACTTGCAGAGAAAACAGTAGTACTTTGTGTAGCCACTCTGTAAACCACAAAGCATACACTCAAAAAAATACTGTAGTAAAAATAAATAAAAATGTATTTAAAACAAATGCAAATTAGTTACTCACCGTCCAAATAAAAATGTATTTATTTTTACTAAATTAAGTTATTTATTTTTACTACAGAAAATTAAAACTGTTTATTGCAGTTCATTTTACTACAAGTGTTAAAGAATTAAAGTGTACAAGAATTAAAAAATACGTGTTTTATTTTTTATTTTCATTTATATTATTTTTTTGCCTTCATATTAACATTTTTTTAAGTATAATAAGAAAAGCTAACAATTGTTTTAAATAACTTTGTTTGTTATATTAATTATTAGTTTAATTTAATTGTTTGAATTACAACTGCTCACTTCTTACATTTAAAAAAAATAAAAATCGAACAGCTCCCTGCAACACAGTCCCTTGGTCATCTCTAAGTTGCTACACAGCGTTAGAATTCACCGAAAGCGAACATATTGATAGGAATTTACCCATCCATTGAGGCCAAAATTTTGGCACACCCATTCCGGAGGTAACCAGCCCTATTATGAATAATTTTTCACCCGGAATTGGAAAAGTAAGTTTCCATTTTTAAGACAGCAGAACATATTTTAGTAAACGTATGAATACTGAGGGTTGACGGCCAAATTTCAATTAAAAATGTTCAAAAAGTTCTTGAGCTTTATCTTAATAACGGATATTTTCTTTTCCAATTTCGGATGAAAAAATTATTTATAATAGCTGTTACTTCAATTTGGCAGCTGGTTGGGGCAGTATCGTCCAAAACAACACCATCCGCTGTAAGAGGACTAAAATTAGAGAGCATGTAATTAAATTTAAATGGATTACTTACCAGCAGATCCATGGTATAATAATTTTCGGCAGTACGCTCTCATAAAGCAAGTTTATATTTAGTTGTTGTGTGACCAAATCCAAATGTTTTTTACGATTTCTGCAGTATGTCACCTTAACATCGGGTTTCAAAAAGTTGAATTGTTGCATACGAGATGCATGCAATTCCGATTTTTCCTTTCCTTTTTTTTCGTTGAAAACCCTACAGTGGGTTTTTTTTTCGGAATTAGCGACCGATTTTACATGAGAAAAGGATAGTGGCATTAAAAGTACATATTGGCTGTAAACTAGTGTAATGGATGCAACACAAAGTGCAAACGCGAGATGTCCTAATTTTTTACAAAAATAAATTTATTTTCTTTTGGGAATTGTTAGTAAATATAAACATAGTCCGAATTGCTATCAATACCGTAATTCCAACCGGAATCCATCATTATTTATTTCACGTTTCTATTGTTGCTTTTTTTTCTACTACATAAATTAGCTGTTAGTGGTGGCTTAATCTCTAGTTAACTTTGATTGTGAAACTCAAATCTGTTAGTTAATCTCTGGAAAGTGGTTAACTATTTGTCGTGAAACTGGCCCTAAGAGGTTATCTTTTCTCGAAATGTTATTAAACAAGTCTGTAACATTAGTTTCGTGAAAACTACGAGAAAAAGGCATATTTTTATTATAGTTAGATCTATGAAACAACTCACGAAAATGGAATTGGCAACGGAGATAACAAGAACGAGAAAGAAGTTCAGAGCAGTGGATATTGTGATGAATAAGATCTCAAATAAGAATGATAGAGAATAGTTTGTAGCATATAGAAAGTGGAGTAAGATTAACTAAGGCACAGCGAGAAGCATACTGAGGCACTGAGGGTAGGTTTCAAAACTTAATTGATCTAATAATATCGTCCATGCGCCACTCCATTTTATGTATTTGTACTTTTTTACTATTTTAACATTTTCTTTACGGTTGAAAAAGTTTTACACAAGAGCAACTCTCCTTATAGGCAAAAAAATATCGCACCAGCTAATCTGAAACATTTTTGAAGGAAAGTTTGGAAAATTTACTTTTTACCGAATATAAGGGTTCCTCATCGAGATATTTATTTATAACTTCGTAAAGAATCTTAAAGAATGATATGTTTTTGTTTTGTCTCAGGAAGGCTTTTTTTGTCTCAGTAGACACCTTATAGTATTGACCCACCTGACCTTAGTTACTACGATCTAAATGTACCATATTGACTTCATAAATGGAAAGCCCGTTAAAAATCATTAAACTATGACTTAATAATTATTTCGCTTTTTCCACTAGAAATATTTAAACATTTTTTTCTTATGTTTTTGCAAAATTTTAAATTTTTTGTCATATTTTTATAAAATATCCACGAAGTGGATGATTAAAGTAATCAAGTGAAGCCTTCAAAAAAAAATTAAACTGTTTCAAAGAAAATCATTTAAATAAAACACAGCATATTACAGTGGGAAAGTGTTGATTGAAAACCGACTTTTATTATTTTACTAAGAATCTTTTAACATATTAAAATCACCGAGTTTTAAGCGAACATTAAAATTTCGATGTGATTTAAGTAGAATGCAATGCTGGTGGCTCTCGAGCTCAGATAAAATGTGACCCATGCGTTGTTCATCGGTGACAGCAATGACAGATTCATGTACTACATGAACAAAGCACTCAGTATTTTGAGAATGGCTTTGAAAATAATTAAGTTTTGTAAGAAAGATATAAAATTAAGTTGTTCATTTTACCTAGTAATTCGATTATGTCATTTGATTATTGCAATTCTTCAAGTTTGGGTTGCTTGAAGAATTGTAGGTAAGATGGCGCACACAAAATGAATTTTGACCTATTGATCATATTAAAATTATGGACCGATCATACTTCTGCACCTAACATTTGTCGAATGCAGACTGTTGCTTCTTGACGTGCTGCTAAAATCTAGTATGCCATTCCACTTAAGTTTTATAGTTAAGAAGCATATTCCAGAGTTTGAGACTATTGCGTTGTCATCTCATTGGCTGAAGTCATGGCCAAGTATTCAATGAATTTTGAACTAAGCATTAGCATACCATTTATTTTAATATGTTTAAAAAAAAATTTCTACCAATCATTTCTACCTCATTTTGTAAAAAAATAAATTTAAACTTATTTTTAAACTTAAATTTATAGTTTTTCATGATATGTTTTGGTGTTTTAATAGTGTGCTTCATGATTTCTTTCCTTTATTTTCATCACTGACATTTCATGTTCATTGGTTTTAATATTTTTTCAGAATTATTTCTGCTTTCTATCTTCCAAAGATTTGTGAAGCTCTATAAATGTAGCTTAATTTTCTTTTTCTTCCGTGGCAACACGTCCTGCGTTACCAGTTTTGCACGATAAATAGTGCTTTCGGTATTTTTGAGCTGCGGGAGAAAGTAAAAATCATCGCTTTATGTGAGAAAAATTCTCACGCGAGAAAATGTTTACCACATGTGCGATATTTCCCACGCGAGAGATAAAAAATACCGAAATTACCACAAAATACCTCACATTATCAAAAAGAGATTTATACCTGCTGTGGTAGAAGTTAGCGTGAATGAAATGTGCACAGAAAAGGTTGAGTGAATGTGCTTCTTGATGCATTCTTCATGTGCAGTCATCATGTGTATTTAACAACAAAAGAACGTCAATAATTTCTGATAGCAAAGTGAAAAATAAAATAATTATGTCTGGAAGAAAAGATCATTGTCGCATAGTTTTTCAAATACTCTGTAAGTTTTTATTACTACACTAGTCTTTTTTACATATGAATGTGTTAATAGAAAAAATTATGATGAGCAGTGCAAGGACTGCTGTGAGGCTGGAGAATTTTTTTTGAGAAATAATTTTTGAACTTATTTAAGAATTGAATTATTATGAAAATGATTGTTTTATTAATTGTTGTTAATTAATATGTTGCAATTTAGGTTTACTTTCGTTGAATAATTTCATACTTTGCTATAAACATCGCTTAATGTGATATTTTAAGCATCTTTGAGGTATTTCATTGACTTGCGGTAATTTTGTGGTAATTTGCACGATTTTGAGGTAATTTGAGGTATTTTTGACGTGTGGCGATTTGAGAGAATTAAATGCGAGAATAAGGTAATTTTTGAGGTATATTCATCTGACAACGCTGAACACGTTTTTACACAACAAAACTTTCGCAAGTCTGTTAAAATTTCACATACACTACTCAGACGGTTCGTCAAACACGGCCGAAAATCAAAATATTTTAATTTTTGTCAGTCATTTGAACAGACCTTCAAACAGCCTTCAGAACTTAAAAAAGCCTTCAAAAACAAACATGTGTTTGTTGCGACTGCCTGTGTAGCCTATTTGGCATTTAATTCTTCTCTGCATTATAGTTTTTAACGAGTTATCGCTTTTTATAGGGTTGCAAAACTTCTTTGAGGAGATTAACTAGTTGATTTTGTTTTGCTTCTTATTTTCGCAATCAAATAGAAAAAGATTTTTTTAATTTGACATACATTTTTATTATTATAGTTTAACATACATTTTCAATTCAAACTCTAGTGCTTCTTAAACATAGATATGGTCACGATATGTCCCATATACTCGCAAATGGGTTAATGCCTTAACATCCCTGTTTAATGCTCAACGTTAACAACAAACGTCAAAAGTGCGATGACATACGGAAAGGAACAGCAAGAACGAAAAATAAATAGTATTTTGTACTTTTAGTTGAAATATAAGATATATATATAAATTTTTATTCGAAATTATTGTTTTAATAAAGTTGAAATTAAATTCGCAAAAATTCTGCGTAAAATTAAATCAACTTTACAGCACCGCAAAAGCAAGTCTAAGCAAAAGCAGCCGCCGTCGTTGCATCCAGCTCAATCGTTGCCGCCGACGTCTGTAGTCTCAGCAGCCACTGCGGAAGCTTTGAATACGATAAAGTTAAACGAATTAAACGCCATGGAATCGAATTTGAATAGAGTATTCAATCAGGCTGTGCGCCATCAGTTGAACGGACAACTTTGTAAATACACGAATGTGATGAAGGGTAAATGAGTGACCGGAATAGTTAAGATTTTACTGTACTGTTTAATAAAAAATGTTCATTATTGTTCATTGCTAGGCTGGCAATATCGCTGGTTCACTGTTGATCCACAAACAGGTACACTCAGCTATTATCTCTGCGATTCTGCGCTGTCGTCTGGCGATGATGTGGCACCATCAGCTCATGTTTTGGCCAGCGCACCGCGTGGACAGGTGCAGCTTGCCGGTGCCGTAGTGTGTCCCAGTGATGAGGACTCGCGTACTTTTGCCATCGGTTGTGCCACGGGCGATACAATAAAATTGCGTGCAGCAGATGCGCGTGCACGTCAGGAGTGGGTGGACGGGCTACGTGCAATTGTCGAAAGTCACACCAAGGCCATGGATATCAACAACTCTTCGCCGTTGCCACCTAGAGAACTGCTGGCAGCATCGGATGCGATGGTATCAGCGCGTCAGGCGCTATATCTAACAGAGCAGTGGTAAGCTTATTTTTTCGAGTAAACTTGTTTCCTTAAATCAGTGATTTCATTGCTCTAGCAACGCTTCATTGGCGCGCGCTGTTGAGAACATAGAATGTGCTACGTTTTCACCCACAGATCCAGATCTGCTGCTGCTGAAGGCCATTTCAACAGCCAGCACACAATGCTTACATCAGTGCCTAAGTCTGTTGCAGCGTCATCAGGAGATACACAACAACAGCGCCAGTAGTCAGCGTTCAAATGAAAGCACGGGCGTGTGTTAAATATTGCAATATGTTCTTTATTTTCCGAAAATTCTTAGCAGTCGTGCGAATTTTCTCAATAAATATGTGCTTAAAATGTATAGATAAAATTCGTGCGATTTCTGAAATGGGTTGTTTATGCCGAAATACCTTAAAAAAACAACATCAGCAACAACATTTCTATACTAAACTTTGTCTACTATCTAGAACTCCAATGTAAGTTTACAACTTTATTATTAATGATGATATCAAATAAAACATATATATATACATTTAATTCAAAATCTAAGAGGCTTGATTTGAAGTTGTGGTCGTCGTGTTCGAATGTAGTGACTGTTTTTACTGAACGTTTTCAAAATGCTGATATAAGAAAATAAAATACTATTGTGGAAATTTTTATATTGCTGGAATTTCTTAAATATATTGCCATCTATGGAATAGTCTAATATCCCACAACATAATTTGTTGGTTAAAAAATATTAGTTTTTCCTCAAAACCAACATTTCTTAAAAATATTTATATTTATATGCATAAAGTGTATGCATTATACATAGAAACGTCCTCAATATGTACAGAAATATTTTTATGGATAAACAAATATTTTTCTTTAATGGTAAGTTGTATTGTAGAAAGATGGAGCTAAAATTTAATATTTTAAACCCTTTCTTACTTGATAAAAAGAACCGATATTTATACGAAAAGTATCGTAAGGCACTTTGTTCTTCGAACAGGCATCGAGAAGTAGGATCATGTGGAAAAAAGTGTCAGAAAAGTTCATTTTAAAGGCAAAGGAATGTAGTCCAAAAGCTTTAATTTGCCAAAAAGTGTAATTTCACAATGTTTCCTTATGCAGAAGAGGAAATGCCTCTTCAACTAGAATTTATGCACTAAAATGATACAAAATATCCTTTGAAGATGAAAAACTTCTGTATGCAAAGCAAGGAAATCATGCTCATGGATTGACCCTCCCAAAAGCCGGTTCACAATTCCATTATGTACTTGAAGAAATCAATTGTTGGCGTTGAATCGAAAAATATATAAAGTTAACTTGGTAGGAAGACTGGTACGAAAGAAGCCTGGAAACCTGTGGCAACCTTGTCGAGTCTATACCGCGAAGATATTGGTAGAATAGAGCATTGATTTTATACTAAATCTGTAGTTTTATAAAAACTCTGTAAGTAATATTTTTTTGAAATGTAATATTTTTTTGAAATGTAATATTTGTTTTGCCCCTACTATCTGCCCCTACTATACCACGAATCGAAGGTTTTTATCAACCCAAAGGTAGGTGGGCAATTAAAGCATATTTGGTCCAATAGTCGGAAAGTTCAACCTCCATGATAACAAATCCAATAATGAAATTAGGCTGATTGACTTCGCCGCAGCACGATACATGGTCGTTAGTATTACTAGATTCAAGCATCTCATATTTATTAGGCCGTCTGGTTGTCCCCTACACAAAAAACACGCAACTATATTGATCACGTTTTGATTGACGGAAGAAACATTTTCATTGTATTAGACGTACGCATACTGTGGTGCCAACATAGATTCGAATCATGATCTTGTCGCGGTCAAGAGCCCCACATATCTGTGCACAGCTAAGAATTATTACAAACCTGCACAAAGAGAGCCGGAAGTTGACAAGCTGCAATCAAAACGGACAGCCGAGACCTTAGCTACACGACTCTCACTCCTGCCCATGGTTGAATAACAAGGTTGCCTCAAAACTGACTGTGCTCTCTTTCGCTTATCCGAAAGTGTCAAAATCAACTGGCTGTCGAAAAAAAGAACAACAACAACAACAGCTGAAGCAGTTCGCTTTGACATTTGCGGCAGTCGCGCTCTCCGTGTTGCGGCCTTATTCAGTGTACCCTGCTCCTGCCCTGCTTCAAAAAAGCACTCCTCGCTACTCGACTCTCACTCCTGTCTTGCTTTAAAACAGCACTCCTCTGATCTACGATTTATGCGCGCAGTGAACACATATCTCTCTCTCTCTCTCTCTCTCTATCTCTATTCGTACAGCCACCAGGCTATCATTGCCCTCGCCGAAAAAATTGCTCTACCAGGAACGTCGCGATGCCACTGCAGAGAAGGATGCCGGCTTTAAAGCTACTAGTAGTCGATTGTAACGCGTGCTGTTAAGGAGCAATACTGTGATATGAAGAGGGATGAAAGGCTCCTTTTAGGCGAAAAAAACGATAGACCAGAAATGTGTGAGTGCGGGAAAAATGAGATGCATAGCGACAGGAATGAGGCTCGAAAAATGATCGAGCAAATGAGACGCCTGGCCCATAGTTTTACACCGAAGCCTTTTCCTGCAAGGATGACAATGGAAATCTAGTGATAGTTATCCAGAGTACACTGATGTTGTGGAGGGAACACTACTCTAGTCTTCTAAATGGCGACGCTGATAACAATCCCGACAAAAGAGATGATTTCCCGGAAATCCCAATTATGAGAGACAGTGTTGAAGTTCTGCTGCTCAACTATAACGAGGTCTAAATAGCTAGAGCTTGGCTAAAAACAATAAAGCTGCATGAGCCGTTGGTTAACCTGCTGAGATGTTTAAGAAAGAAGGTGAAGCTTACTTTAAAAACGTGACTTAAAAAAATGGTGGCATTTTAATTTTTTATTTTAGTTTATAATTCTTTTTAACTGATTGCATCTAATCTTATACTGTGCTTTCAGAGCTATAAAGTTCACCATATTTACGCTCCGAAAAATCTTGGAGAAGACCCTAGAGAATAAACAAATCGAGACACACCAACTTTTTGTTGATATCAAAGCCCTATTTGACAGTCCTTTAAGGAATCGAAGGTAATTTTTTATCGTGAAACTTTTTTAATCTAGTAATATATGAGATCATTCGTGTTGCTGATGCCAAACTGCTTGTGTTAACAAACAAACCTTGGAAACTACCTCACTGTTGCCAACACCACCTTTGAGGTTGTTAAATACTTCCTTGCCAACAGTTGTAACTTTGGGCTCAGTAGGCAATTGAGAAGCAGAACTCACTCTTTACGAACTAAACTCACGCTCTATAAGTCAATAATCATACCCTTCCTATTATACGCGTCACAAGCTTGGACGTTGAGCAGCACCGATTAAAGGACTTTGACAGTGTACAATAGGAAAATCATTCGTAAGATCTATGGTCCAATCTGCGTCAATGACGAGTACCGAATACGATGCTGAATGAGGTATATATCGACATCGAACTAGTCAAGCGCACACAAATTGAGCGACTTCGCTGGCTAGGTTATATTGAGCGAATGTAAGAAAATAAACGAGTCAGCACCCGGTGGTGGTTAACAGAGACGAGTACGTCCGAATCTCCGTTGGAAGGACCAAGTGTTCGATTACATGACGACGCTTAAAATTTCGAACTGACACCAGCAAGAGCACGACAGAATTGGCTGGCGCATTATATTAGCAGAGACCAAAATCGATCTACGGTTGTAAGCTCCAATTAAATAAGAAAATGAAATAATTTGGAACAAAGTTATATAAATAAATTTTTTTTTTAATTAATCATTTCATATGGCAAACCTCAGAGAGTAAATAATGCCATGTAAAGCTTCTTGAGAACATAAACTTTAGCCGTTCGGAGTCGGCATAAAACATGTAAGTCCAGTTCTCCGTCAATTGTGTGCAAACATTTAATAACACACACAACATAATTGATCATAAGAAGCTCGGTCAAAGTCCTTTCAAGGGCTGAAATGGCCAATTTGTTTTTTTTTTGTTTTTTAATCATTTCATATTAATCATATTAATTTTAATAAAAACAAAAAAAATTACAAAAACTATTAGATTAAGTAAATTGCCTTGTTTGGCCAATAAATAAATAAATAATCAACTTGCAAATAATCTACAATATTTTTAACCAAATTTAAAAAGAGACTATTTTGTATATCTATGCACTCAACATGTCCTAAATTCTTAGCCTGCAAAGTAAGGAAATAAAACAAAGAAGAAATTTATTATTTCTTATTTTTATATTCTTAAAATTTTTTGTATATTTTCAAGTACATTACGAAAAACTTATAGTTTTCTGATTACTTAAAATTGTTGGTTTACAGACAAAATGAAATTTTAATTTTCATTAAAAATGGTTTTTTTTTAGACAAATAACTTGTTAAAACAAAATTAACACTCGACATTAGCTAAGTTACAAGATCAATAAAATTTTTCGAAAATAAAATTTCGGCTTTCCAAATGGTTTTTTTTTATATAAAAAATACTATTTAATAGAGACTTAAATAAAATTTTTCTATTTTTTTATAAAAAAAAAAATAATTTAAATGTAAACATTTTTGTAATATTTATGGATAAATAACTGTTAAGTTTATTTTAAATTTATTTTAATATTATTTTTGTTGAAAGAACAGTTTTTTGGGCTTCGGTGTGAAGTTCTGGTTGTTTTCTGTTGTTGTTAAATTCTAAGCAGGCAATAGAATTAATTTTGCTTTAAATTTTATTTTACTTTATTTATATATTTTTGGGAAGAACATTTTAAATTATCTACCATTGTTTTTTTTTTTTTTTTTTTGCTTTACTGACTGTTGCTATGACTGCGTTTGCTGTGGGCTAATATTAAAGAATTAAAGTTTATTTTATTTTTTTTTTTTTGTAAGGTTAAAAACGATTTTGTTGCTATTACATTTATAAGTGTTGTTTATAAATAAGTGTTTTTTTGTTTTCTTTGAAATCATTTTAAAATAATTTTGGGAACAGTTTAAGAGTTGTTAAATAATTTAACAGTTTTCGCAAAAATTAGTTCATCAACAGAAGTTTACTTAGAAAACAGTTTGCGGAAAATTAAAATAATATTTTTGTAAACATAAAATTTAGATCTGTTTGCATTGCAAACATATTTTTAGTTTGCTATTTTCGAAAAATTTTTCAAAAAATTTTAACATCTGCTTTAATTTTTCATTAAAATCCATTTTATAACTGATTTTTCAGATGATGTTGTATTGTTTGAAAAAAAATGAATATTTCTTTGAAAAACACATTTTTTTTTTTATTTTATTATATTCAACCAATTGTGCCATAAGCTTGATACTATTTTTTAGGTTATGATGATTAAAATTTCAATTGTTAGTTTTAAAAAATTTGCATCAACTTTCATAATCAAAAGTTTTTTGTCACATTTGAAATGTTTTTCAAAGCTATAAACAATGACTTTTTTTAAAAATAACTTTTAAGAACAACCATTTGTGTGCTTTTATAACTATATTTTAATCAAATGAACAACCAAAAGTTTTGCCGAAAGTTAAAAAATAAAATTATGTATTCGAATATTTTTTATTAAACAACATAAGCTCAAAATATTGATTTTTTTTTATATTAAATTCGCAGAGCATGATAAAAAAATTTTATAATCTTACGGCATTTCGAGTGGTTCCAAAATTTATTTAATAATCAGCAGCAGAAGAAGGCACTTTCCATAAAATTTTCAAAAATTACTAGAATAAGTTTTATATATATATATAAAAAAAAAAATAAAATATAAAAATAAATATGGATTTATTGCCTTTGTTTTTTTTAAGAATTTAACTTAACTAAAATCAAAAATATAATTTTAAATTTAAAGTATTTTCATTTTATTTTTGTTTTCAAACCGTAAAATTATAAAATTTTTCAAATTTGCTCAGCTGTATGGTTTTCTTTGTTTTGTAAATCATTTCAAAATTTTGCTTCTAAATATAGTAAATTTTTTAAAAATTTTTCCTAAATGTTTCAATTTTGTTTTATTTTTTTGGTATAAATATTTTTCTTTTCATAAAAATGTAATTCCTATAATGTAAATTACAATATTTTTGGTAAAATTTTTTCTCTCTTTTTGCTTTGTTAAATTTTTGTTAATTTGAATTTTATTCCGAAAGGCATTTTTTGTGTCTGTTTGTTTCCTAAACATTAAATTTTGTTTTTTTTTTTCTTTTAGTTTATTCCAAAAATTTTGTACACATTTTTTGTATAATTTGCTTTTGTTTTTTTTTATCATTCAATAAAATTAAATTAAATTATGCGGCACACAATTTTGTTTAAGCAAACTCTTAAATTAATAAATCAAGCATGGAATGCTTTAATAAAATTATTTAAATTAAAAATATTATGTTTAAAATATAGTTCAAGTTTAAGTTCAAGTTTAATTTGTTTTTATTTTTTTAATTAAAACATTTAAATGCTTAACATATGCTTAAGCTTTACAGAGATCCATTTTTTACTTCTTAAATTTTAATAATACTTTGCTTATTTTTTAAAGTAAAATAATATCAAACTAAAGCTTTCAACTTATGACAATTATTTTTAAATTAGCAATACAGTGTCACAAGTTTTATATAGATTATGTTATGTTTTTAAGTATGTATTTTTGTTTAGTTTACATTTATTTGAGTAGAACGACTTTAAAAATTAGCATAAATTCTAAAAACAATATTATTTCTGCTAAATTGAGTTCTATTGCACATTGATGTTTATATATTTTTTTTTTTTAATTTACTTATAAAAGATTAATATTTTTATTTTTCAATTATACAATTATGTATGAAATATCTATATAGTATGTTTAAGTTTCTAATTTTATTTTCAAGATAAAATCTTCAGTTAATAAAAGAGTTATCGGTGTTGGTTGTTCTATTAACTGGTAAGCGCTGGTAGCAGTATATGTGGTTCAATTCAAAAGTGAGTATTTTTCTTTTTCACAATATTTTTGTTTTAGAAGCCCCGATATTCGAATAACTTTGTGAACTCCTTCGATGCATATTTGCCTTAGTTATATCGAAAGTTATGTCAGCAACTTTAATATTCCAAGTGACAGATTTTTTACATCTAGTTTGAAGTTTTAATTGCTTTAAAATTGATTTTTTCTAAAATAATTTTCATATTTAAAAATGTCAAATTTTGTTGAATATACTATGTAAAAGTTGAACTGATAAATGGTTTTTTTATTATATAGCGGGAATTTCGACACTTCAGTAACACAGTACATAAGTTAACATGCGTTTTATATATTTGTTATGGTCATCGAAAATTGAATTCGATATTAGTTCTATTCTTGTATGTTATCTTTGCAATGGAGAGCAATTTCATTCCATTTCGCGTCATCTCTTCTCTCTGGAGCATCATATTTTTTTTAAGCTTAAACTAACTCTCAGGGGATGCCCCCTATAAATGCGTAAACATTGTGTTGATTCGGTAGACAGGTAAAAGTTAAGTTGGAGGGTGAAAAATTGGAGTGGTGATGGTGAACATTTGTTTTAAATTTATACAGATCACAATTGCCGAGGTTGGCAGGGAGATTATTCCACAATTTTATTGTACGACTGAAGAACGAATTCTCTCTGTAATTCGAGATTCTATTGGGCATCAAGGCAATATTATAGAGATGATCCTGGTGTGCCGCTTGAGTTGACCTGGGAAATATTCGAGCTGGTGGAGTCAGATCGTGTACCTTCCGAGAGCACTTCCCATGGTAGTACCTGTATAAAAGTCTTAAGCACCCAACATTGCGTCGATGCCCAAGAGAATTGAGAGAGAATGAAACATGAGCATCCCCTAACAGATATATCGCACGACGGTGAATTCGACCCAGAAGCTGCAGATAATATCTTGTCCCTGCCAAAATGTGCAAATTGTACTATATTTTCGGCCTAATGTATGAGGTTAAGATTGTGTGAAGATCAGCTGAAGTGAAGTATTTTTTACACCGTTTCAGGAAATATGATCATTCCAACGGAGATCAGATTGAATCGATATGCCCAGAATGTCAAGAGCTAAAGGGCAATCCATTCGTTTTTGGCTTAACAAACAACACTGGATCTTGCTTGCATTAAACCTTACTCTATTAGCAAGACCCCACTTGAAGATTTTTTTCAAGTCGTTAAGGAGTGTGTCGTTCATATTTTGCCTCTTTGTCCAAAGAGCTCGGGCGTTTTTTGAACGAATATGAATGACAAATGCTGCTGTCGTCCGCAAACGAATGGATTGGGTTATGAGTGAATGACAGAAGGTCGTTGATAAAAACGAAAAACGAAGTAGGCGATAGAACTGAACCCTGCTGTACTCATGCACTGATGGCCTGCTCTCTGGATGAAGTGCCGTCGACTACGACTCTGATCGACCTGTCTCTAAGAAAGCACATGATCCACCGAGTAAAGCTATCACCGACATCACATGCGACCAGTTTCGAAACGAGTGCTTTATGCCAAACTCGATTAAATGCTTTAGAAAAATCTAGAGCAACAACCTTGCTCTCACCAAATAAGTGAACGTTGGTTGCATTTAACGGTAAGGAACGCCATAAGGTCACTAGTAGAGCGCTCCCTTCGGAAACCATACTGAGGGTCTCTGAGAAATTCGTTGTGCTCCAGATAATTCATAAGGGTTGAAGTTTAATTCACTCTCCATGAATTTGGAGAATATTGAACCTATCGCAATGGATCGGTAGTTTGCAGGGTTCGTGGCATAACCTTTTTTTGGTACCGGCTGGACATATGCCACCTTCCAACAAGATGGAAATACTCCTGTCCTGTAAGAGATGTTGAAGAGGTTACGCAAAGTCCGAACCAGAGTAGAAGCACACACTTTAAGCACAATTGGTGGTATGCCAACAGGACCAGAGGCTTTATTTATGTTGAGGTTTTAACTGCTCTCGTTCGAAAGTATATCTCCTTCATTACATATGGTTTACTTTCTATGAAGGACAGTGACTGATTGCTAACCGGGATTGTGGAGTTCTGTGCAAACAGTCCAGCCAATAGGTTCGCCTTATCAGCTGAGTCAGTGAATATTTGGTCATCTTTTAAGGTAGTTGGAACCGACGAAGATGTCTGGTTCTTTACTCTCTTAACGCATGGACAAAGTTTTTGCTCCCTTTGGAACAGAGAAGAACCTGTTCTTTTACGCGAATTTCGTGAAGAAACTTTTCGCAGTCTAGAATTACATTAGAGCGATTCCTAGCCTCGGTGCAGTCTTTAAGTATCAGGATTTTTGTTAAAACGCCAATTCTGAAAGGCTTTCTCTTTGGACCTGACTGCAATCTTGCAAGTCTCATTAAACCACGATTGGTCTTTTGGCTTAACGCTTCTCATCATTCTTGTACCATTGTACCGAAATCATTTTGGATTTGAACGATGTAGAGTGACTCACCCAATATATTGTAAACGTCAATCAATTGGACACTGAAATCTTGTGAAGTTAATACTTTTACATTTATATATTCAATTGCAAGCAGATTTTTCTGCACCACTTAGATACAGACAGAACATCTTCCTGTAGCAAAAGGCAATTAATGATTAGTTTTGATTGTTTCTAAAATCATTAAGTCTTCAGCATAAAGAAGACAATTCGAATTTTTTAACACATACGGGAGTTCATTTATGAACAGTATGAACAATAAAGGTCCAATATGACTTCCTTGTGGAACGCCAGAAAAGTTAAATATACTTTTGAACAATGTTGAGCCAATCTTGACATATTGGCACCGATTACAAAGATAATTTCGAAACCATAAAGGAAGATTTTTATCAATTCTTAGAAGTTCAAAATTTTTTAAAAGTACATCGTGTTGAACTTTATCGAATGTTTTTCTTAGCGAAGGAATAACATTATCCGGCGAAATAGCTAAACGAAATACAAATAGCTATCTATCTCGCTTATTCACACAGATTTCAGCCTGCCTATCTGCATCTGGATTCACTCTGGCCGCGACCTTAGAGTCAGTTTAGCTGTCGATGTTTGTACTTCTCAAATCTCTGAAATATTCAAATTTTATGCTGTCACCTTTGTAACAAATTTGGCTTGCTTACACGTTAAAGAACCACAATAAGAATGTATTAATATCCAATGTTCTGCTCTTGATAATTTTTGGTAGATATTAACAAATCGGTTTAAACTAAAACTAAAAAAAAAATAATTAAAAACTATCAGTGCTTCGTGCTTCGAGTTGCACAACTCATTCGCTGCTCAAAACTAGTGGTTCAATTTTTATGCTGCTACTGCTGGATGCAGCATCTAATGTTGCTGCTGTCGTCGATGTTGTGACTGTTGTCGAACTGGCAACATTAGATGCAGCTGATACGGCTGAGGTGGAAGCACCAATATTACTGCCTACCAATTCGGCGATATCCTCCTGAAATAGATGCTCGCCACGTGGTGAGGAGTAGCCGCGTGACGGCTTATATGTCATGCCGCTGATGCCTACTGGCCCTCCTGCATCCAGGCCCAACTCGGTGAGTGGCGAGTTAAGCGGCGTCATGCTGGGTGGACTGCTACGTCGTTGTTCACCATGTAACGAAGATATTGTTGTGGTTTTCTGTTGTAAGCTGGACGAAGTTGCTGGCGAAACGCTGGTGGAGGGGTGCGCGGACGAACTTGCAGCCTGTTGCTGCTGCTGCTGCTGTTGCTGTTGTTGCTGCTGATGACGGTGTAATGCAGCGGACGAGGAGGCGGCTGCTGCCGATGTTGATGCTGCTGCAGATGCAAGGAATGCCATGTGTGCGGGTGATTGTTGCTTAAGCTGATGTTGATGCTGTTGATGCATTGCATGTTGCTGCTGCAGATGCAGCTGCTGCAGTTGGTGTTGCTGTTGCTGACTCAACATGGCAGCGGATGGACCACCATGCAAGGCAGCGGCCATGCCAGGCGGTAGATTAGGCATGCCAGGCATGCCACTGCTGCAGGCTGACTGTGCATGTCTTGCACTAAGCATAGCACCAGCTGGACTCGAGCTGCTATTAGCTGCCGCTTGTATATTCGGCTTCGGCAGCGGTATGCCACCCGGGCCTGGGCCACTTATCGCACCGCCACCAACAGGAGCCGCCAGATGTGGCTGCAGATGAGGTGGCAAATTGAAAATATTTGCACCCGGTGCAGATTCCGAATGCTGATGTTGGTGCTGTTGTTGATGCTGGACAACGGCGGCCATTTGCATTTGTTGGCGCAGATTATGCGCCACAGCTGCTACAGCTGCTGCGGTGGCCTCCTGAGACATTTGATCACCCGTAGGTGTAGGCATGCCATTCGGGCAGGGACCACCAACGCCGCCATAACCCAGATGACCCTCCTGAAAGGGAAAAACTGGCTGAAATTAGAAGAACTTCTTTACTTTTGGCATATCAAACAATTTAACAAGTTCTACCCACCGAATGTCGGCCATAAGGTAAATGTGTGAGTCCTTCATCTTTGATATCTTTTGCATCGCGGAAAACCACAGTCTTGATAACACCCTTGATATGTTCATCCGGCCAGATGCCCAGAAGAATTCGTTGTGGACGTCCTCTGCCCTTAGGACGCAAATCTGGTCCACCATCAATGGACGGTCCCAGCATGTTGTGTACACGATTCGCATACAGCACAAATGTCGGATACGGTATATCGTATTTACGCGCTGCCTGTGACAGCGAGAGACCCTCCTTGAGTACGCTAAATATGGCCTCGGCCATAGTTTCGGGCCGCCAGGATTTTAGTGGACCACGCTCTCGAAAACGCAGATGATGCATAAGATTTTGATTGGTATTCCAACATTTTTGCCACATGGACTGTAATTGATATTGATAGCTGTCTGCTGGGAGGTATGAAAAGAAGAAAAAAAAAAAGGAACACATTTGGCAATGCTACAAAAATGGATATTTTATTTAGTATACAAACCTGCTATTGAGGATGTCGAAGCGCCCATCCAGGAATGCGAGTTCTCCAACATTTTCGCCTGCAAAAAGAGAGAGAGAGAGAGGAAAACAGTTAATTTATTGCAACGATATTGATAGAGTAGAATTAATAAGTTAGAATGATACTGTTTTGAATTAAGACAGTTTAATTATATTAATTGGTGGAAAATAATAATATTATTTCCACCAGACTGCAAAGCTTATCAGCCCAATCATGAAACATTTTCTGTCGGGAGTTGTAAATGGGAGTTTCCGTTTTTAAGATAAAGTTAAAATACTTTTTGGAAATTTTTAATGCAATTTTGTTCATCAAAAAAAAAAAAAAATGAGATATCTTGATCTGCTATCTTAAAACTGGAAACTGCCATTTACAACTTCCGGGAGAAAATGTTTCATGATTTAAAAATTGACTATGAAATTTTTTAAAATTATTAAATTTTTAATTTTTGGTCTGATTAAGATGCCTGATTAAGATTAAGATACTTAATATTTATATTAATTTTTTTAATGAAAAATATAAACATTTGCTTTTATTTGTTGGAGCTGAATTAATTTTTTGTCTACTATTCGGTATCCATGGGAGTGGGGGTCTGAAACCTGAAATTCCCTCTTGGCTAAGGCTTGTTGCCTCATATGGCAAATAAACCGTGTGGAAAAACCAAAGATAGCCAATTACCATCTGACTGTCAAACACCAAAAGTGGCCACACAAACCACTATATAATTTTTTTAATATTATTTTTTCTATTTTTCCCAATAAAATAACCTGTAAAATTTTAAGGCAAAGGTGGCAGAAATAGGTTGACGTTTTACAAACCGTAGTGCTGTCAAATTTCGTTACAGTGATCCAACTTATATTCTTTAAAATTAATATTTTCTTTGTTCCAGGTATTACGACAGATAGCATAGCTTTTGGACAGATTTAATATAGTTTTTTTATTAATCACATTAAGATAGGTCTGTTTCCGTACGCACTTCAAGTAGAGTTCGAGTAAAGTTCGAGTAATAGAAAGTAATTTGATTATCTGTCAAAATGAGAAAATTTTTCAAAGAGTACGGAAACCGTTTCAAGTAAGTTTCAAGTACAAGAACTGCTTTAAAAAAAAAAAATCAAATTAAATTGCTTTGTTTTTGTATTTAAAACCGTTTCGTAAGCGGTTATTTTGGTTGTTTAAGCCATTTTTATTAATTTGCTAACCAATTGCATAAATTTATTCGCAATACAACACAACAATTCAATTTTATCACTCTGACAATAGGGTATGTGAAGCTCGATATTCGTGCTGGGAGAAATTTTTCAAGTAAAGTTTGAGAGCGACAAGTGTCATTTTGCTTGTTCTTCTTCTCTTTTGGGCTGGAAAAATGTGTAAAAAAACGCTTTCGAGAAACTTCAAGTTACTTGAAGTGAGTACGGAAACAGACCTGATATTACACAAGAACATAAAAACAATGTCACTCAAAACGCGTCTTGTTCGCTACAAGTCGAAAGTAGGACAAAGCAACACAGCATCGGATTTTTGATGGGATTATTGTTCAAAATGCAGTGTTAAAAAAATCAGCATTTTTTTATGGACCTCAAATTTTAAACACTTCAACTTTTCAAAAATATTTTTTGTACACAAGGAATCTTTGAAATGATATCAAATATATCAAATATCAAATACAAAAGTAGAGTCCCTCTATTAAGAATACAATTTTTACTTTAAGTTATCTTTTCGAATTAGAATCAGGTCTTAAAAATGCACTTTAAAATTTTGTATTTCAAAAATAGAACCAGGCCCGAGTATAAGTAGTATATTCGAAGTAAATTAAGTAATTATTTTATGGAATATCAAATTTGCTGAAGACGCAAATATGTTATTTCTTATAAATAATAATACAACTTATGACCAAATGCCGCGCAAGCAATAATATGAAGTGAATAAGAAAAATATCTATGCAATTTAATGTCGCATGTCTTAAGCTCGTATCTATAAAATGTAAAAATAATAGGATGCAGACAGACATTAGACTAAAGAGTAGCAAATGTTAAACATACCTGCAGCAACAAGGTACGGTACGAGTACAAGTACTACATCGAGAAAAAAAAATATACAAACACTTTCATGCATTTCGTTACTAAGTTTTTATATTGTACTGTCTAGTGTCCGACCGAATGTGAATTTTTGCCGAAGCCGAAGCCGAAGCCGATTCTTCGGCAAAAAAGAAATAATCGGCCGAAGCCGAATAACTAACAAATGTTTTCAAGTAAAAAATTTATAAAATTTATTCTTTGCTATTGTTATAAAGGATGGTTACATTTAAAGTACCTATGTTGATTTGGAATAAAATACAAATTATTTAGCAAATTATTGTCGTCTCTTTTTATTATGACAATATTGGTATGGTTCAATTATGTATGGAACAAAATATTGGCCAAATGGCCGCCGCGACCTCGGTGGCTCACCTCCATCCGATGGTCCAAATTTTCGATGACGCTGAGGCATAATTGAGGTTCTATGCCGTTAATGTGCCGAATTATCTCATCCTTTAGCTCTTGAATTTTTGCTGGTATCGACGTAAATCTTTTTTTTCAAATAACTCCAAAGAAAGAAGTCCAACTGTGTCAAATCACATGATCTCGTCGGCCAATTGACATCGCCACCACTTGAGATAACACTGCCATTGAATTTGTCGCGCAAAAAAGCCATTGTTTCGTTATCTGTTTTTCAAGTGACACCGTCCTGGTGAAAGAACATATTGTCCACATCCATATCTACCAATTCGGGCAATAAAAAGTTCGTTAACATCTCACGATAGCGAACACCATTCACAGTAACTGCCTGACCGGCCTTATTTTGGAAATAATTCGGCCTGATGATGCCGCCAGCAATATTTTCTACAGTTCGAGCTGTACGAGCATGCATTGGTGTTTTCACATCTCCTACAGACCTGGTTCGCTCAAATTTTTGCACGATTTTTCTCGATTGTACGCTATTTTGGACTATTAAATTAACCGAAAAAATCACGAAGTGCACGATATGCATTTTGATTTGAACGCCCATTTTCATAATAAGCCTGAATAACTTTAACGCGTTGCTTGATTGGTTTTTTTTCCATGGTTCAAATTGAGTTAGTTTGAAATTGAGAAATGTCAAATGAAATGCAAAAATAACTTGACGTTTAGGTGTGGTTCACATTCAACATCGGCCCTTAAAACCCTTTATATTCATTTCAGTATAAAAAAAGGAACTGAAATCATTAAATTCGAGTTAAACGCAAGAATTTTTCTGCAAAATTCGGATTTTTCTGTAATTGATTTATTGACGTCAGGACAAAGTATTCACTATGTCAGTCCATAACAAAAGCAAAAATGAAACAGTCATTTTTCAGTATTTATCGCTGCATTTATCATTACGAATAAAATTTTCAACGAGTGATCACCAATTCATGAAATAACAGAAAAGGAGAGAAACACAAACCGAGCAATGAAAATGTTTCAATTGTGGAATTTTTAATGGAGTTCACTGAATAATTCAAAAAATTCTAAAAACTTATAAAAAAAATTGTTCAAAAAAAGCAAAAACATTCGGCAAAAATAATCGGCTATTTCGGCCGAAGCAAAAGCCGAAGCCGAAGGTAAAAATATCGGCCGATTATGCCGATTACCGAAGCCGAAGCCGAATAATCGGTCGGACACTAGTACTGTCTAAATGGTAGGCAAGAAGGCAGTTAGTGGCAATACTTGGCTAATGTCATATCCATCAACATATCGCACACTAAATACAAAACAGTCACAACTCAAAATTTTTTATATCGAATTTTTGTTATAAATCAATTTGTAAAACACATATCTGACTATATTTTTCGTTATTTTCTTCATTAACTGGAAGAATGAAGATTTTGTGTTAAATGAAAATTGTTTTTCTTCTGCAGTTTCAACCAAAGAGTTTTATTTTACGCTTTTCCTGAAAAGTCATGTTTTTTGAGTTGTGACTGTTTTGTATTTAGTGTGCGATATATTATATGAATCATTCACGTTTTTATGTATGTCTGTTTGTTTGTTTGTCTGTCTGTCTGTCTGTCTGTCGGTCTGTCTGTAGGTTTATTTGTGTGAAAAACCATCGAGTATTACAGACGAACAATACACAAAGAACACTCATTACTATATTCAGGCCAAGTGTGCACACTTATGCATCAGGATGTGAACACTTGATATTTTTATTATTTCATAATTCATTTTTCATCAGCCACGTGGGGACATTTAAAGTACATATTTTTTGGTTTGTATGGTTCTTTTCTTAACTCAAATGGCACGAGCTAAAATTGGCTGCAACTTAAGTACGTATAATATTAGTACAATTTTTATACGGAATTTTAACAAAAACAGACTCACTGAACCAGAAGGGTCAGTCCGCCGAGATTGATCACAAAATAGCAAATTCGGTCGCTCGACTATTTTAAAAAATTTTTCTTTTTTTACCATATATTTCGTTATGTCTCAGCACCTAAGAACTGCTTTAAAAAAAATGTTTTTTGTTGTATTTACAAAATGGCGGCCATGTTTGTCATGCAACCACGAGCGATTTTCGTATCTTATAGAGTTTGCGGTAATGATCATATCTCAGCTCCTATTAAACATACAGTAATAAATGAAAAAACTAAATATTACTTATACCTTAGGCTATTATCACGCATATCAGAAAAATTAATTGGGATGTTACTTAATTGAAGTTATACAAAAAAGACCATTTGGGGCAGATTTTGGGTTCACAAAAAAAAATTTGTTAGTGTTCTGAAATCCTCTCAACATTAGCTTTCATATGAGGGACCGGAAATGTAATAGAGCGACCACTATGTGATCAATCTCTGCGGACTGACCTAGAAGTGAAAGTTTCACGAAAAGTGAGAAAAATTTCTCTATTTTCGATAATAGCAATTTTCTCTTTTTCAAATAAAATTTTCTTCATTTAGAATATAATTACTATAACATAATTCCGTAAAATGTGAGTGAGGAACGCTTGATTTTTTTTGAAAAATTTCATAATATATTTTTAGGCATTTTTTGTTTTGTGATTGATTGAAACTTCAAATATTTTTTATATTTTTTGTTTTTCATTTTGAAAGCTTCAGTTTTACAATTATTGAAACTTATTTCATCGTTCCTACTTAGGTATCCGTTTTTATTTTAAGGTATTTTATAAATATTTAGAACTAAAAATTGTTTTTTGCACAATTTAAATTCGAATATGTGACCATCGCTGATTTCTTATTCATATTAAAGAATATCAATAGTTCATGTTTGTTCTTTATTAAAACCGGGTCCGTCATTTTTGACGGGAAAGAACTAGTATTTTCATATTTTCGAAGAAATATTTCTTCACTTCTAGGAAATAGAAATATTTCAATGTCTCTAATAATGATAAATATTTTTCTCGCACAAAAAAATTCTCATTTATAGAGAAAAATTTATTAGGGGCATTCACGATTCAGTGCAGAGGACTTGTGGAGTTGTGCAGTTAGGTTCTCGAGAGCACACCAAAATTTTAATTGAGATTATTGTTATAATTTTTATTGAGATATTATTATAATTTGAATGAGATTATTATTTATCAAGTAATTGAAACTTAAACTCTTAAATGTTGCATCACTATTTCAAACCTGTCAAATTTTTCAATGTACACAACTACACAGCTGCTCAAGTCCTTAAGTCCTCAAGTTTAAGGCAATAGTAGAAATGTAGTTGTGTAGATTTTTGACGTACGTAAATTTTGTTTTTGTTAAGTGCTCAAGTCCTCAAGTCCTCAACTACACTGGCGACTGCACTGAATCGTGAATACCCCTATTGAAAATGAAAACTGTTTCCTATATTTCGATAAAAAATTCCCTATGAGAAGTATTTTCTTCAATAAAAACAAATGTTTTCTCAAAAATAAATAATCTTTTACTCTAAATTTTTTTACACTCAGAAAAAAGTGTCTCGGAATATGATAAAAAAGGCATCATATTTAGAGAAAAATGGTATAGACTTTGCTCCAGAGAATGCTATTCTCTAATTGCGATACTAAAAATTCTCTAAAAATGATAAAAAGCTTCCCTGAAATAGAAAAATATATCGTTTTTAGAGAAAAATACTTTTTTTTTTAAGAAAATATTTGTTTTTATTGAAGAAAATACTTCTCATAGTGATTTTTTTATCAAAATATAGGAAACATTTTTCATTTTGAATAAATTTTTCTCTATAAATGAGAATTTTTCTGTGCGAGACAAATACCTATCATTATTAGAGATATTGAAATATTTCCATTTTCCAAAAGTGTTAGAAATATTTCTTCAAAAATGTGAAAATTTATTCTAATTGAAGAAAATTTTATTTGAAAAAGAGAAAATTGCTATTATCGAAAATAGAAAAATTTTTTATGGGGTTTATCGGTGGTTTTTTCTGAGTGCAGTCTTAACAATCTTTACATATATTTACAATAGTTTTGCTCACTGCTTTCAAACATAATTATTTTGAAAATATTAAAAAAAAAATTTGCTTATCGATGCAATTTGTTGCTGATAATAAATATTTGAAAATAACTATCTTAGAAAAATGCCCAAGTCCTCATTTTATATTACTTTTTATTTTATCTTAATATCCGGCGCTGCCCAAATTATGTAGATGTGTGTTGAAAACAACAACGATGCCTTAAAAATTTTCAAACCAAAATAAAAGTCATATAAAATATGCTCCGCTTCCGTCTTCATAAATCATTGACTCGCATTCTAACTGACCCAATTTTAAATCACTCCTATCTGCTGACAATCTGCTATTCAGAGTAGCTGTAATTCTCAAAAGATGTTGTATAAATTAACAAATTGCATAACAAAGTCAGCGCAAAACATAAAATATGTTTTTTCGAACCCAACCGTATGAATATACATATGTATGTGTGGCAACACTTGAAAATCCACTTTCATTTGTTAAATATGCATATTCAGGAAAAAAAGAAAAAAAAACTAAAACTGAAAACTAAAACTATAAAAAAAAACATATCTACATGTAAATAGTTCAGCTTGAAAGACAAGCAATACAATGAAGCATTTGCCCTCACATGGGATACAAATTGACTGTTAGGCACATCCGCTACACTACTTGGTGATGTGATGTTGCACACTTGATTGTTAATACAATCTAACTAACTATAGTCTATAGAGCACTGGCCTGGAATACAAAACATAAAAAAAACAAAAAAATCAAATAGAGAAAAAAAAAACTACAAGTACACCTCTTATATGAATTTACATATTGGCAAATGTAATTGGAATTTTATGACTACGTTAAACTTTTGATATCATCAAATAAACTGTTACAGTTATAAGTTAGAAATAGGCTGACTGGGTGCTTGAATTGTAATGGAAGTTGACGGAAGCAAGAATTGTTGGTTCATTGGCATATTTTGCTTTCATATTTAGATTACAATTAGTGAAAATTCATCCATAAGATCCAAAAATCCAAAAAAAATCTAAACATATCAGAATACTAAGCTCAAAAATAGCCCAAATTTATTGAATACATCTTTGATTCTTTGAAATTTTGACATGATTTTTGACGATTTTCAGATTCAGATTTTTTGCAAAAAAATTGTAGACCCATCTTATTAAATATTTCAATGTATTTAATAAGATCCATTAATTTTTAATTTTAATTTTTTTATATTATGGCGATTTCATGGAATACCGATTAATCAGTTTTTTGTTTCAAATATTTGAAAAATCCATTATAAAAATTAGGCATTTGTGGGTTACTCGTGAAAGCAGTTTTTAGATTTTGTCAAAGATAAAAAGTAATACATATTCAAAAAAGTACCATTTATGATTCATTGATGAATTCATTTGCAAAATAATTTTTTAACAAAAAAAAAAAAAAAAAAATATATATTCTCTATGATTCAATTACCAACTCCTTTTTATGAAAACAAGTATTATATATGATTAATTTGTGAAAAGTTGGTTTCCGAGGCATGATTTTTCCATGCTAATTTTTTCTAAGAAACTCAATTGATTTTCAAATCTGAAATGTATTTTTACAAATGCCCCGAACAATACTTTACTTTTAATATTCAAAATATTGTCGTGGCTTTTATTTTTTTGCATAACCTTAGGATGGATTAGGTTATAGGGGACGTGCATCTTTGAGGTGCTTCCATGGGAGCCTTTGGGTTCATTACGAATCCATTTGGATTCGCTTATCAAAAAATGCTCTTACCTGATCCACGTTTTTTTTACCTGACCTAGTTAAGAGAGTCAATCACATTTTATTAACCCGATTAGAGCTACTTTAATCTGACTGATCTGTTAAATAGAAGCATGTGTTTTCTAAGAATTTTTTCTACTTTTGCTCACGTTTAAACATGCAACAGCATGGCTTGTTGGTTAGTCGATGTACTCTCATGCAATAGCTACAAAAGTCCAGGTTCGATTCTTCTATTGGACTGTTTTGAAGACTGATAGTTTTTTATTTGTAGTTTATTTAGCCCTAAAAAAAGGTTATACTAACCATATTTATCAATTTGCATAGGCAACCAAAAACAATTTAATTTAACATGAAAATCATATGGTTACTTGAAGATTCAAAATTTTTAATTGAGATTTGGTTAAAATTCGATTAAATTAACCAGATTTTTTTTCTAGGTGTTGTGGTACCCAATAAACCTGATTCGTTTTTGCTAATGCTCGTTTATACAATCTTCCTGTGCTCTAAGTGAACTTCTTATGCCTAACAATGATGTGTTCAATAGCTCCTCCAAATCTTTTAAAAGTCTGTTTCCTGCATATCGGAGTAGATGATTCTGTCGATTAAGACATTCACCTAGAAGGCGGATGATTGTGTTCGTTTCTTCCGAATCATAACAGCTTGGACAAAAGTCTGTCGCTGTAGTGCTAATCCTATTGGTCATCACCTTGATAGAGCAGTGACCTGTTGGAAACACTAAAGTGATCAGAGAGTTTTTAAGACTCTTTAATTTGTAGCGTCTCAAAGTACACACCTGATTCTGTTCCGTTCGTCATTTTGGAGCCATCAGTGTAGAATTGTCTGCTGGGAATGGATGTGGTGTATTTTGTACCAAATTTCACACCAGGTGATTGTGCGTGCTTATTTTGTGGTATGTGAACCAACGAATCCCAAGTTCAAAACTCACCTAGAACAAAATTTTTGCAATATATATAAATTTTTCTGTTCGGCCTTCACCTCTCTACAGACAATGGCAAAACTCAGAGAGTAAATAATGTCATGTAAAGCTTCTAGAGAACATGGACTTTAGCCTTTCGAAGTCGGCATAAAACATATAAGGTTAGTTCTCGGTCGATTGTGTACAAAAAATTTCATAACACACACAACACAACTGATCATAAGAAGCTCGGTCAAAGTCCTGTCAAGGGTTGAAATGCCAATTCGTGTTTTTTTTATGACGTAGTAGGTTGTTCTTTTTGATTCTTCAGTTGCAAAGAAATTTAGAATATATGCATGTCCGAAAGTGTTGGTTCACTAAACAGGGGACATGACATTGGCCGTTTTTTAATGGAGAAATTCCTACGGATTCAAAAGTTACAACCGGATTAGTGGGAGCGCATTTTTATTTTTCCTTGTATTTTTCTTTGTTCACAAACTTTGAACGCGTTTATCTTGAAACCATGTTTTTCGTACTGGTTGCGGCACTAGCGGTGTCATTTTTTGACGAATTTTTTTTTTTTTGTATTTTTTAAACTTAATTTACTATCGTATGACACGAGCTTTTTTTTAAATTTTTTTCGATTTTTTATGAATTTTTAAAGTCAATATTTTTTTCGAAAAAACTCACTTTCAAATGTGGAACATCACCAAATATAGAAATAAAATTTGTAAAAAAAAGCTCCTGTCACACCAATTGTGTTAAAATTTAAAAATGTAATTTTTTTCCAGATCGGACAATTTTGCGATTCCCAGCGCTGCAACCACGAGGCCCCGTTTTTTTCTCTGCCGCCAGTTTGGAGCTCTATAAAACCATGTTGGAGTGAAAAATACATTTTTTTGTATTTTTTTTTTGTGTATATTGTTGAATTCTCTACAGTAATATAAAAATTTTTCGAAAAATGTTTGTTTTTGACTGAGTTATGAATTTTTAAAAAAAGGTCTGTTTTCTCTGCTGCGAATGTTATGTCCTTCCTTAAGGAAAACTTAAGGAAAACAAATTAAGGAACTTTTCTATGGGAAGAAGATGTAACATCATTTCTGGACTCGCCTACTGTTATTCCTATGCCTGCTAAACTTTGTATTGTTGTTAGAGAGTTAAGGTAGCTCCTTTTGGGTACAATTGCTTACCACACCAGAGAACTGTAGGTGAGAATGGATATAACCAGCTCGCTAGTGCGGTTGCAGATCCCATTTTTTAATGAAGAGACATTTCCTTTGGCATGCATAAAGGGTGCTTTCTTCTTCTTTCCTCTGTGTTGCGTTTCCAATTGAGCTTGTTATCAAGGATAACTCCAAGGTTGTTTTTTTTTAAGCTTTGAACCAAGGATTTCAGGTGTCAAACCTAATCAGTCAAGTCTGGCTTGGGTCGGAAAGTGGGGAGATAGATAAGCAGGAGGGAAAGGGAAATCAAGAGAAACAAGTGTAGAATGTTGTATGTGTGGCGGAGAGCTTAATCAACATGAAAATATGAGTCTGAGGCAAGTGTGATGCCTTTACCTCAGTCAATTCGAGTTATTTAGCAATCTTATTCCACCAACACTTGCAATTTCCAAAGTCGTATATTTTGATGAATTTTCAATTTCAGTTGATAAGAAATGAGGAAAAAATTAAAGAAAGGTAAAAGCGTAAGACTATGGCTAGACCGGGATTCGAATCCGGAACCTCTGAGATGGCAGTCAAGCACGCTTATCTTTAGACTAGCGAGGCTGCCTTCGAGAACATAATATTCGAGAACATAACGTATTAACATAACATAACGTTAGCGTATAACTTAATTAATACAGTTAAAGTGACCGTCTCTTTGATATTTTTTATCATTTTGAAAAAAAAAAAACAACTTCTAGTACATAAAAAAAATGATATTAGTGTTAACTAGTCATCCCGTATAAACTCTACTGAAGTGAGTAATGAAAAGTTATCTCAAAACACAACCAAGCTGTGACTCTTCATTTCTTTTAATAGATAAGTCACTTGCAATATTGCAAAAGAAATTCCATGTTTGAAAGTTACAGGACTCATGCCAAAAATCCGAACCAAGATGCAAACGCCCAAAATTATCTCGAACATATTCCGACATTCATACAGGAAAGAGGAGTTTCTACTAATTTTGGGCTACTTGAGTTCAAATTTCAAAACCAGCATAACCATCAATCAAAACGCAATTGAAATATAAACCCTAAATTTGACATTCAATGATATCGCCCACCATCAGCACCAACACCACCCCATCAGGACTTTAGCTAAATATACGCATTTATTCATGCGTAAAACCATCAATTGAGTGTAAAAATCCTTTATTTTTTTTTCTTAACACTTCCTTAGGCAAGCATGTATATCAGGTTGTGTCTGTGTGTGCGTGTAAGTGTGTGTGTGTGTGTGTGAATGTGTATGTTTGTGTGTGACTGAGTTTATTTATTTGTCAATATAAACGAGTATGTCGCGTCTTTTTATGGCTTTGCGGCATTCTTGAAGTGCTCTTCAATGTGCGCCAGCTAGCGACATACTTTATGCCGGGTGGTAAAAACAAAAAAAAGCAAAAAAAAAACTTCAGCAGCAGTTTGAGATTTACAAAAAGGGGTGTTCATTCACACAGTTTACGATTAGATGTCGTTTAAGGTAAAGTAATTCAATCAACGCGCAGCAGGATAAGCAATTTTTTTAAATACATTTTAAGGATTTGCAGAATTTACCACAAAAATCTATAGCAAAGAAAAACAAATCAAACATAGAAAGAACGAAATTCAAGTTTATGGTTTAAAAATGAAACTAATTAGCGTAAAATACGAATATAAATAATCCAAGATTTGTCAACATTTGCCAGACTACAGTAGAGTGCAGGTTCTGCAAGAAACAACAACCACATCGATAACACTTTGAGTAGCAGTTTTCTAATTAAAATACGACGACGACAGCCTTAAAACTGCTTATTGCTCAACATGTATGTGTGTGGGTATAAATTTAATATACTATATATAAAAATGTAATCAATATTTGCACCTATCGGCACATTTAGTTCGCATGTTGTCGCAATAATTTCTACTTCAAAACTTAATTGCAGATTTTTCATGGCACAACAACAGCGTCAAGAGTTGGCAGCTTAGGCTGTTCGCAAAAAAAAAAAACAAATAATAAATAAGAAAACAAAACAAATGCAAAAAAAAAAACGAACGGAAAATCCTCATCAAATATTTCACTTGAAAACTGCAATCAAGTAAATTTTATAAATTTCCACACATCAAGTCTAGAGATTTCCTCATCCTTATCCTCATTCTCAACATTATTGAACGAACCAACGAACGAACGTACGTCATTTCCGGTACAATTTTATTATAAACATATATGTAGATATATATAAATATACCACTGCTGTGACGCTACGTTAACGTAATAACTGAAATGCATGAATGAATGAATGAATGAATGTTCATCTATGTTTGTTTATGCGTTAGTTATAAAAAATAATATTTAAAATCGTTCAAATCGCAATAAACTTCATAGATTCGGCACAGTGGAGCGCATCAAACAATTCGTGGGTAAAAGTTTTTTTGTGTTAGTGTGATGTATGTACAATTGATTTTTTCACAGATAAAATAGTCGTTATTAAAAAATTAAATTTTAAGTTTTAATTTTAAAAGTTGCTATAGAAATATTTGCTGTAAAATGACAAAATAACGGTTGAAGATATTGAAGTTAAAAAATTTTGCATATTTTTAGAGCAGAATTTAATGAAAACATTTCTTTTTTGGTTTTTTGATATGAGTCCTTCGTCATAATAGAACTGCTAAAGTACCAAGAAAAAGATTGGCAGGCAATATTCATCAAAAACTAATCGGAATATAAACTTAAAATTTAATGTGGGTGGTAAACAACTGATGTAAATTTTTTTTAAAAAAACCGTTTTACTTTTTAAGTCACAAAATTATTTTGAAACTGACTTTTTGAGTCATAGAATGGAACAAGATTGAGTTATAATGGTTGCACTACCAAATAATATGTTTTTTCGGATAATTTTAAGCAACAAAACTGGTTACATGATTTTTTTGAAGGTACCTTCCATAAATAAATAGTATAATAATATATAAATAAATAGATATATATAAATAATTGAAAATCATTAATTCATAAAAAAATTTGTTGTAAATATGGAACAAATCTTGTTCAGAACCTAGATACACTCCAGTATACTTCATGTAAAATACTGGACGTACAGCATAAGTTGAAATACCTAGCAACATGTCCTTAATAACGTATACATCATACTGCACCAATCATACCTAATAATGTCAGATATTCGAGAAGATGTTAGAACCGGTTTTTTGAATAAGCCGAGAATTACAGTTTTGAATGAGTGGTTGTTCTAATATCTGAAATAAAAACCGTTTAAACTGTTTAACCAGTTTTCAATGGTAGCATACATGAGTTAAATAAAAAAATTTTACGAAACTAAAAAAAAATAGTGGGCTCTGTTAAATAATGCATGCATTCAAAATGAAAAAGACCTGCATTTTAAATAAAAAATTTGGAATATAAAGAATTAAGAACATAAGCAAAAGATTTGTGATGAAGAAAACAAAAAATTTAATATATCAATAATTTTTGTATTTGGCTCATTATTCAAGACTAAAAATATTTTTTTTTGTTATTTATCAGCAGTTGTCAAAGTTGCAAATGAATCCAGCTGTCAAATATTAAGTAAAATGTTACATTTCATCAAGCTACGTTTTAGGCTTGCCAAACTAGTGGAACTTATTAGAAAATATTGTCGAATTTCTGTCTCAGCGGTACAAATTTTGGATGTTTTTTAAAATTTGAAAAATAAGAATATTTTGAATAGACTTTTTTTATAATTTATATTTATTTATATTTTAACAATGAAAAAAAAAAAAAAAAAAAATTGAAAAATACAAATTTTGAAATCTTTAAATTTGTTTTTCTAGAAACTACTTTTTCTAATAAGCCAAATGAACCGATTTATTTATATTTGTTGTGGATTTCTTTATATATGGCTCGATAGCTGCAACTATAATTATGTATTATTTTTTTTTTTTTACTATTTTTAAAAACTTCAAAACTTCGTAAAAAGCGTAAAAATTAAATTTTTACAAACAGCCGCCATTTTGTATTTGTTTTTACATTTCCGTAGTTCAGAAAATAGTGACATTTTTACTAATTAAGAATCTTTTTGTTCACTTTTCCAGTTTACCAGAAGGGTTGGAAGGATCATTTCAAGAAGAACGCTCCCCAACTATTTACCCCTCCCCCCACTTTACCAGCCGGTAATTTTTAAAAATTTTTGACGTATAATTACGTCTTACAGCGCGGTTTGTATCAGGTCATTTTAACAATTTTTTTAAAAGCCATGAAACTTTTTTGACAAATACTTTAGGGTATACCTATAGCCTTTAATACTCATCGTTCAAAGATAATATATATACTAAAAAATCAGATTTATCCTGTGCTGAATGAATATCTAATTTTGGATTTTGTCACAATTATATAATAGTCACAAAATAGTAAAATATAAGCAGAAAAATGCTTGTGTTTATATAAGAAATTCAAACATCAGCTGCTTATGCTGTGCCTGCTGCTTTCTTTGTTTTTGTTTTGTTGTTTGTGCTTGTATTGTATTTGTTTTATACGCACTGATTCGCAGGCTTCTTCATGTTTGTGTACTGAAGGTTCTTGTATGTACTACATTCACAACCTCTTTTCAACTCAGTTAATGAACTCAAACTTAACGAAATGGGTCTGTGATCCGGTTAGATTTAACTCTTATAAAAAAAAACGAGTTGGATCATATTTCATTCTATGCTTTTGCTCAATAGATGGCGTAAAATTTTAATTTTTGTTTTTAATGCAAATTAATTAGGATCTCACATCCCACTAGCACTAGCGAGTGTTGCTCACAAACTATACATCGGACAGAGACGAAAGTGTAGCTCGCAAACTAAACATCGGACTGTGACAAAAGTGGCACTTATGGGAAGGACATGTGCTCAACGTAAGATATAGTCACCATACGATTTTTTAAAAATTCGGGTCTTAATTTTATTTTGAAATTAGTAATTGAACTGATTGTAGCTCGAAAACTATATATCTAGCAGAGACGAAAGGGGCACCAATGGAAAGTGCATTTGCTTTGCCTTCTTTTTATCTAAGTCAATGAACTCAACCTGTCAAACTTAACGAAATGATCGACCCTTTTTCAAATTTAATTTTCTTCAATTATAGAAATATTTCTTCACTTGTGGGAAATGGAAATATTTCATGTCTCTAATAATGATAAGTATTTTTCTCGCACAAAAAAATTCTCATTTATAGAGAAAAATTTTCTTCAATTGTATGAATAGCAACACTATTTTCTTCAATAAATACAAATCTTTTCTCAAAAATACAAAGTTTCTTCCCTAAAAACGATAAATATATATTTTTCATAGAAGCTTTCATAATTTTTAGGGCATTTTAAGGATCACATTTAGAGAAAAGCATTCTCTAGCGCAAAGTTTATGCCATTTTTTTCTAAATATGTTCCCTTTTTTATCATATTACGAGAAACTTTTTTCTGAGTGATCGCACTGCTTACTCCATACCTATTAAACAGAGTTATCAAAACTGGACCGACTGAGTCGAGGCGGCAATTTGTATGATACCATACATATGGTATGAATGAGCTTCAAAATAAAGCCAGAATCAAGTTCAGACAATAGCGACATTCTTATAAATTAAGAATTTTTCTTCTTCTCCTCTTTTTCAGTTCTCCAAATGGGTTGGAAGGGTCATATCAAGTAAAACGGTTCCTAATAATTTTTCCTAATTTTTTTTTTTTGTTAAATTTTGTATTGTTAAAATATCAAGAAATATCTTATAATAAATGGCTAAAAAAATTTTTCTAAAATTTTTACAATTTTCTAAATTGCTAAAAAAAATTTTCTAAAATTTTTTTAATCGACTTTTCTTAAATCACCCAAAATTTGTTCCCCTCACACCGTTGTTTTTTTATTAAAATCAATTTTTCTATCGTTCTTATCTAGTTACTCTGCACTAAACAAAAAAATACATAATGATTATGAATTTTAACACAATCTCCATGTATCGCACTTATGAATTTTGTTTCAGTAACTAATAACATGAGTCGCATGAACTATTCATGATATCAATGTACAATATACATACTTGCATACTTCGTAGATGCCCCGAAAAAATGCATGGCGAACAATTATAATTCATAATTTTTGTGAATAAAATTCATAAATTTCAGATACATATACGAAAAGGAAAAGAACAGTTCATGTGATAAATGTCAAAATGCATGCATTTCATTGACATATACAAGGGAAACGTGAAATACTTTATGAATTTGATATCGAATCAATCTTTCTGGCCCATTGTAGATGGATCAGAACATATCAAATCATAGCCTACCGCCGCAATCAGTTTAATATATATTTATATATATATATATTGATGCTGGTAGGAGAACAAGTGGCGGACATGTAAGCTGCTTGTAACTATATTTGTATTTTTCGTGTGTGTGTTTGTGTTTGTGTTTGTGTTTGTGTTTGTGTTTGTGTTTGTGTGTGCCTACATCTACATGTGTGCAAAACTTAAAATATGGCGAAATCAATAATAATTATTGTTTTAATAAACTTTCCAAATGCAAATAATTTACTTAAACTTTCAATATCCTTCGAAACGATGAACGATTTGATAATTACGACTAGCAAGCAGCGAGCAACCAACAAGCAACAACATTCAGCAGCGGAATAGCAAAATGAAAAGTCACAAAGCATGTGTGGATGTGTGTGTTAGTGCAAATGAGTAAGTTGAAGGATACTCCACAGTAGGCACAACCCTTTGAAGAATAAATGCAGGCGAAAGAGTATTGTAGGAGCTGTGGTAGAGCGTAGGGAGTTAGCTTGGTATAGGTTAGGCAAATGTTGTTAGCTTGAAAAACGAACACTTTAGCTGGTACACACACATACACACACACGCACACACTCAACCATTAGCAATCGCAAATAATCAAATTTAAATTCGTGATTTCCGTTGTTCGCCCTCACTCACACACCCACCACTAACCCATACAGCCGGATGTTTATGTGTGTGTGTCGCTGTATAGGTGCTGCTTGCAGTAATCGACAACGAGTCGATATCATTACGTATCAGTCGGAAATCAGTTCCCAAAACTGGGAAATTTTATTTCAACCAAAAATGATGCAGATTTACAGTTGTTTCCAGCTAAGTAATCATTAAAACATATTGGCCAACAACATACAATCGGAAGCAACATACAAAAAAAAAGAAAAATAAAGAAAAGCAAAACTAAAAATAAAACAAAAAACCCAACCAATAATGGCTAAATAAATTTAAAGTTTTTTGTTCTTATTGTTTTAGTTGTGGCGAATAACGCAAAGTTGCGTTCTACTTGCAACGCTAAAACTTTTCACGCATTATTTTAGTTTTTGTTGATTGCTGGTGTTGTTGTTTTTGTTTGTTTTATGTTTGAGAAAATTGCCGCAGTTCGAAACATTTTGTTGGTTTTTATTGTTAACATGGATAACATATATGTAGTTGTAAGTTATAAGCTGTATTAATTAAAAGCGTTGCCATCTGCTAAAATTGAAGAGCAATAAAATTTTATTTAAACAAGTAAAGAAAGTCTAAAGTCGGTCTAGGCCGACTATGAAATACCCTAAACCCACTTTTCAAAAACAAAAAATTTTTATTGTAAATGGGCGTCTCCAAGGGTGGATGAAGCCTATATTTAATATGCATTTAAATGTTGATGAAAAATTTACACATACCAAGTTTTATTCCTGTAGCTCACAGTTAATGCCTTTATTGTGCTTTCGCTATGGGAGATGGGCGGATTCATGGACGGATTACTTCCAATTTTTGAACACACCTTAGTTTTGGTATAAAATACATGCATATCAAATTCAATTTCTCTATGACAAACATAATCTATTTATTGAGTTTAAAACTTTTTGGGTTGTATGGGAGGTGGGCGTGTCCGTGGGCGGACGATGTCCATTTTTCAAAACCATCTTTTTTTTGTTATAAAAAACATGCGTGTCAAATTTTAGCTCTTTAGGTTAAACAGAGGCTTATTTATTGCGTTTTCAATTTTTGGGTTGTATGGGAGGTCTTGTCATAAAAAACATACGTGCCAAATTTTAGCTCTGTAGGTTAAACACATGCTTATTTATTGCGTTTTCAATTTTTGGGTTGTATGGGAGGTAGGCGTGTCCGTGATCGGATGACGTCCATTTTCCGAAGACATATTTGTGTTGGTATGAAACACATACATATCAAATTTTATTGTTGTAGGCTTATTATGAGCTGATATATACTTTAATATTGATGTTCTCTCCGGACAGAAACCGGATGTGCCAACAGCTGACTGGAGAGTGTTGAAAGTTGCTAAGCCGCAACCAGATTGTAGCAGTGGGCAACATTACATTCTTCCAAATCAACAAGGGAGCAGAGGATATTCTGTACGCCCGCTACTGAAAGATGGGGTGGCGAGTGTATAGCTCCGCCCGAACGTCTTAAAAACCGTCACCCCAGAGACAAAAAATTCGGCATCGCAGCTGTGACTGGTATGGGAGGTTAGAGTAAGGTAGCCGACCCAGTGGAGGAGGCCCTCAGCTTAATGCAGGTCCTCTCAATCAATCTGTAAAAAGCTTACTTGCGAGCGCATAATTTCCTAAAGGAAGGGGGACGATGTGACAATAGTGCAAGAGCCATGGTTATAGTCGGGTAACATAGGTGCCGGCTTTAGGAACCAACATCACAACACTTTTTAAGCGACAACAGTAAGAATAACAAGAACAGACATCCTCATCAAAGTACATCATCACCCAGATATTAATGTTCAAGGTGAGTCCATGCTTAAATTTATCTTAAAAACTAACCTAAGCGTATGTTAATGGCAAGGTACCTGTGTAGTGTCATAGCACAGCCAGCTTACGGTACGTTACATATTTGGTAACAAAAATATATTTTCTTTGTTTTTCTTTCATTCATTCTTTCGATCGTGTGCCAACGCTTATCGAGTGTCATTAGGTCACTGTGTTTTTGCGTCACAGCCAATTGTTAGGAAATGCGCTCACTGGTGTTCGCTAACCCTATTAGCTGCACAAGTGCAAGCGCAGCAAAAATTCCAAGCTGAGGAATCGAAAGAGCAAGTGAGAGAAGAACAATTATTAAGAACATAATTGAACTAAGAAACAATATGAGAATAGAATAATGGGGAGGAGTTTAAGAATATCTAAATAGAATTAATACTGGTATTTTTATTATAAATATTGAAGATGTTTGAAATAAAGAGGAGAATGAAAACTTGACTCAAAACATCTAGTTCTTTTATTTTCTTCAAACAGTACGGCAAAATTGGCCATCAAAACTTTAAGCCTTATCTTTGGCATTTTTAGGAACACAAAATCCAAACCTATTACATGGCGATCCTGCCGACATCAGATCGGTTGCTTCTACCAGACCTGTTGAGATCCTGCGAAGACAAGAAAGAAAGCCAGCTTTTGAAGCGGCTCTTGACATTTTTGCTAGATACAATTTTATAACAATCAGAAGATTCCAGGAGATTTTACGCATTTTGAAGCATGTCAAGCTGTAACGAGCAAGAAGAAATTGATAAAATATTCAAAAAGTGGTCTTGTTACGCTCAAGAGCAACTCCAAGAGGAATACGTGCCGCAAATTGCTGCCACTGCAACTGAACCTATCCAAACGTACACACCAACACCGATCCGTGCCGGCCCAAAGGCAATAACTATTGAACAATACAAGGAAAGAACAGCAGCGCAAAATAAAAAACTTAAAGAATATAGAAAATTCCAAACCGCAACTCAGGAGAAACCAAAGAGACCACGAGGAGGCCGAAGGGTAATAGCAAGACAAAGGATTGCACAATTACATAATATAATACCTTTGATAAAAGACTCGACACAAAAAAGGCAGCTAATAAACCAAATACAGAAAGAAAAATTAAACTACGGCAGCCATGGGATGGTTCAGCAACAAGCAAGAGGTCGTCACCAACAACAACAGCAGCAGCAGCAGCAGTAGTAGTGAAAGCAGCAAATTCAATGATCTTATTCTAGCACTTAGCTTAATATTTATGATTGCAACAATTTTATATATAGTTAATAGATATTACAAAAATTATGTTAGGAAACAAATGCTGCGAAACATCAGCAACTCTGTTTAATAAAATATTTTAATATTCACAATAAATACGAAAATATATCAAGAACTTTTACATACGAAAATGATAAGGTTTGGTACCAACTCTTTCTACCAAGGATGCTTTGGTCAACTTTTTGACAAATATTGTGAAAATTGTCAACAAAAAATCATAGACATAGGAAAAATTAAATATATGGCACACAAAAACAAAGCATGGCATCGTGAATGCTTCAAGTGCAAATATTGTCACAAAAATTTAATCAAATCAGGCTTCATAGAGCATGAACCAAATTTAATGTGTCAAAAATGTTTTAAGAACAATAAAACTTTTTAAATTAGAAGTAAATACAATGTTCCGTCGATATACATATAAATGGAAATAGATGCAGCAAAAGAAATATTAAAGAGATTAAAAAAGGCACCAGGTAGGGAATATACAAAGAAATACATTAATGAAATAAGGAACAAAGTAGGTGAGCTAAGAACCTCAATAGATAAGTCAGACAACCCTAAAAGAAAATTAGACTTAGAAAATTTCGAAGATATAGCTAGAGTAATAGAACAGTTTTTAATAGAAAAAAGTGAGTTAACAGATAGCCACAACACTGAAAGTCAAAGTAATACACCAGAAAAGAAGACTGTAAATCGAAACAATATAGAAATGTCAACTTTTAATATAGAAACGGCTATTAAAGCCATACCTACCTTTAATGGACAGCACAGCGAATTAGAACCATTTTTGAAGATAGTAGAATTATTACACAACTCATATACAGCTAATGCTCAGAAAACATTATTAGAGTTTGTAGTAAGTGTAAAACTTAGTGCGGTAGTTCGAACAGCGCTAGGCTCAAACACATCGACATTCGTAGAATTTAAAACAAGACTACAAGAAAGATATAAGAGCAACGTAACAATAGCTCAAATACATACACAACTGTCCTCAACCACACAGAAGAACAAAACGGTAAACAATTTTAAAGACAAAATTTTAAATTTGATGTCAGAACTGAACAAACTACAAATAAACGATTTAGGTAATAATGCAACCAACGAACAGAAAACAGTCATAGAAACAATGAACGAAAAATATGCCTTGACCATATTCAAAAACGGGTTAGATGACACCATCAAACCAACACTTTTTGCAGCCCAACCCAAAGATTTAAATACAGCAGTAAATATCGCACAAGAAGTGGAACGTGATAACCAAAACAACGGTCCGCGGATCTTAAACTACAATGCAAGCACAAACAGAAACCAAAATTATCAGCATCATAACAACTTTAGCAGAAATAACTATCAAAATACATACAGAAATAATAACAATTTCAGGAACAACAGACCCATGAACAACATGAACCAACGAAACAACAACCACAATAACAATAGCAACAGAAATTTTCAACGTGGGAACAACAATAGAAACAACTATGGCAATAATAGAAATAGAGGCAGGTACAACAATAATATAAACAGACGCTCGAGTCAAGATGGAAACAGACATTATGTACGAACAGTTAACTATCAGGGAAACATGGAAGGCCCGGAGGACAAAAATCAAGAGCCTCCGGAAGGCCAAATGTAAGAGCAAACAAAATTTGCATTATATCAGAGAATCTCACCAATTTCATCACACTTAAATGTGCGCAAACAAAGCGTGCCTTGACATTCCTATTAGACACGGGTGCAGATATTTCGATATGCAAAACGAACACAAATTTTGAAATTGATCCTGACAATAAATGTAGATTATCAGGCATAACTCAAAATGAGGTAGACTCTTTAGGAGTTACGGAAATAACATTGTGCCTCGGAGAGCACCGTTCCAAAAATAATTTTCATGTAGTGAGTGACGATTTTCCCATTTCTACGGATGGAATTTTAGGTAGAGACTTTTTTATAAAATATACATGCAAAATAGACTACGAAACATTCACAATAACAATTGCAATCAGTAACACCGATTATATAGTACCCATAGTAACAAAACTTCCGAAACAGACAAATTATAGAATACCTCCTAGGTCAGAAATTATTTTTCCAATAAACTTAAACATTGCAGAAGACAGCGTAGTTTTTAATCAAGAGCTCGAAAAAGGTGTATTTTTGGCAAACTGTCTAGTACCTTCTAAAGGCATTTGTCACATAAGAGTTATAAATATAAACGATAAAGAGGTTATATTAAACGAAATAAAACCGAAACTAAAGAATTTGACCGAATATACAGTTATGAGAACTTACAACAAACAGAGTACAGAAATGAATGAACAACGATTCAAGAAACTGATGACTGAACTGAAATTAGACCACAACACAGAAACTGAATTAAAAGACATATTTAAGAAACATCAATCAATTTTCCACCTTGAGGGAGAAGTTCTTACAACAAATAATTTTTATACGCAAAAACTGAATCTATCAGACACAACACCAGTATACATAAAAAATTATAGACTACCTCACACTCAATATGACGAGATAGACAAACAAGTAAAGAAGCTAATAGAGAACGACATAATTGAACCTTCAATAAGCCCATATAACGCACCATTGTTATTAGTGCCAAAGAAAAGTAATGATGACAATAAGAAATGGCGCTTGGTAGTTGATTTTAGAAAACTCAACGAAAAGATGGTTAATGACAAATTTCCATTAACAAGACTGGAAGACATCCTAGACATGCTAGGACGAGCCAAATACTTTTCAACCTTGGATATGACAAGCTCTTTCCATCAAATACCATTAGACAAAAATTCACGACCACTAACTGCATTTTCTACACAAGATGGTCACTACCATTTTAAACGTTTACCTTTCGGACTTAAAATTTCTTCAAACAGTTTCCAAAGAATGCTCACAATAGCTTTAAGTGGTTTAAATTCAGAAGCTTTCCTCTATGTAGATGATATAATAGTTTTTGGATGTTCTTTGAAACATCACAACCAAAACTTGATAAAAGTATTTGAGCGGTTACAAAAATACAACTTAAAATTGAATGCGAGCAAATGTCAATTCCTAAGATCAGAAGTGGTTTATCTTGGTCATTTAATAACAGACAAAGGAATTAAGACAGACCCAGCAAAAAATCAGGCGGTTTTAAACTACCCTACACCAGCAAATACAGATGATGTGAGAAGATTTGTGGCTTTCTGCAATTATTACAGACGGTTCATTCCCGATTTTGCAGCATTGGCAAAGTGTTTAAACTCTTTATTGAAGAAAGGGACGCCTTTCATCTGGTCACAAGAATGCGAAAAAGCATTCAACACTTTAAAACAAAAACTACTTAACCCACCAGTTCTGCAATACCCAAATTTTGAGAAACCATTTATCTTAACTACTGACGCATCTGACTTTGCATTAGGAGCAGTACTTTCGCAAGGCGAAATTGGACACGATCTTCCAATATCGTACGCCAGCAAGTCGTTGCAAAAACATGACATAAACAAACCGATCATTGAGAAAGAACTATTAGCTATACATTGGAGTATAAATTTTTTTAAGCCTTACCTTTACGGAAGAAAGTTTATAGTAGTCACTGACCATAGACCCTTAGTTTCGTTGTTTTCCCACAAGAATCCATCATCTAAAATGACGAGAATCAGACTGGACTTATCTGATTACGATTTTGAAATTGTCTACAAACAAGGCAAGATTAATACAAATGCTGATGCGCTATCTCGTATAAAAGTCGATAGCAATATACTCAAAAGTTTAATTCCCACAAATAAAGAGAAAGAAGAAGTATTAGTAGTCACAAGGAGCAAAGCAAAACAAATTAACAAAGAAGAAAGGAGCAAAGAATTTAAGAACAATGCGAGTGAAAATAACATTGAAAATGGTACCCACCACCTGAATCAACACCTCCAAGGAAGTGATATATTAAAAGACACATGTCCTAATGAGTCTGGCCAACTCTATATATGGGAATGCACATCTTTTAATGACGTAAGGAAATTGGTGAAATTGAAATTCAACATTGAGAATAATAGCAAGCTTGCCATAAATATGTATAATAATAAATTGCGCATAACGTGTAGCGATGACCCTTCGCGCCTAGGTGAGATGTTGGAGAAGCTACATCGTTTATTAAGAAAATCACAAATAAAGGAGCTAGCCCTTTGTGATAAAGATTTTATATTTAAAAATATCGATATAAATATGTTTAAAGAGAAATACAATGCATTGAAAGATAATAAAGCCTCGCCAATACGAATACTAATATATAAAGCTCCAATACAAATAAACAGCATGCTCAAACAATACAAACTAATTGAAGAATTCCACAACTCAAGCACATCAGGACATATGGGAATTAGAAAAACGATTTCAAAACTAAAACAAAGATATATTTGGAAAGGGATGAGAAAAATGATTAAAGAATTTATAAATAGCTGTGAAAAATGCAACAAAAACAAGACCACACAACACATTAAAGAAGGTTTAGTATTGACAAACACACCAGCGACAAGTTTTGAGAAAATATCAATTGACACTGTAGGTCCTTTAAGAATATCAAACGGATATAGATATGTTTTAACGATGCAATGTGAGCTAACAAAATTTGTAGTCGCTCACCCAATTGCAACCAAAGACGCCAAGACAGTCGCATCAACCCTTGTCGAACAATTAATACTCAAGTACGGTTGTTTCAAAACACTTATGTCCGATCGTGGGACAGAATTTACAAACGAGCTAATGTCAAGTGTTTGTAAATTACTAGACACTCGTCAAATTTTTTCAACACCTTATCATCACCAAACAATCGGTGCTCTTGAAAGAAACCATAGAGTTCTAAATCAATACATACTTTCCTTCACAGACGATTATGAATGGGACAAATGGATACCCTATTACACTTTTGCATACAATACGACACCCCACGTTGACACAGACTATTCTCCGTTTGAGCTAGTCTTTGGAAAATTACCGTCACTACCAAGTGATACACTTAAACAAACAAACAAAATTTATGACTTAGATAATTACGCTAATGAATTGAAACTAAGATTAAGAACATCAATAAGTAAAGCTAAAGAAATAATAAACAAAGTTAAGGATAAGAGAAAAATAGATTACGATAAAAATATGAGGACTCAATCATTAGAAATAGGAGATTTAGTTTTTGTAAGAGTAGAAAATAAGAAAAAACTACAGAGCCCATATGAAGGACCATTTAGAATTATTGATAGAAAAGGAGTAAACTCGGTTGTAGAAATAAACGGCAAACCAAAAGAACTCCACAACAACTTATTAAAGAAATACAAAAACTGACTTAAAAAAAAAAAAAAAAAAAAAAAAAAAAAAATGTTTACAAAATATAAGAATACATAAGAAGAATAGATAATTAGATAAACATAAAAATAAACTTATCAATGATATATCCATATATTTCACTAAATCAATATTATTATATTATAAACTTATACACGCTAAAGACATTTATTTAAATATATTAAAACCAAATAGAATTATATAGAAAAACAAAAATTTTGCATATACATATATACACATAATTCAAACATGTAATTTAAATAAACTATAAATATAGAAAAATAATTTAAGCTTTATAAATATGTAAAATATTCTTAAAATCCTCCATTCTTTAAAAATCATTTCAAGAAATAATTTTTCTCTTAAGGGTAAGGGTGTAGTGTCATAGCACAGCCAGCTTACGGTACGTTACATATTTGGTAACAAAAATATATTTTCTTTGTTTTTCTTTCATTCATTCTTTCGATCGTGTGCCAACGCTTATCGAGTGTCATTAGGTCACTGTGTTTTTGCGTCACAGCCAATTGTTAGGAAATGCGCTCACTGGTGTTCGCTAACCCTATTAGCTGCACAAGTGCAAGCGCAGCAAAAATTCCAAGCTGAGGAATCGAAAGAGCAAGTGAGAGAAGAACAATTATTAAGAACATAATTGAACTAAGAAACAATATGAGAATAGAATAATGGGGAGGAGTTTAAGAATATCTAAATAGAATTAATACTGGTATTTTTATTATAAATATTGAAGATGTTTGAAATAAAGAGGAGAATGAAAACTTGACTCAAAACATCTAGTTCTTTTATTTTCTTCAAACAGTACGGCAAAATTGGCCATCAAAACTTTAAGCCTTATCTTTGGCATTTTTAGGAACACAAAATCCAAACCTATTACACCTGCGTACATATGTGAGTCCTTCCTTCTCTAGAGGCATTAACTTTTTTAATAATAAAACACAACAAATTCAATGGAACGATCAACATTTTTTTCTTTTTCAGCTCAAAAATTTCGTAAACTTCATGGCATTTAATGTATAAAAATAATTTCTGGCATATGGCGACTGCGCTTTATAAATGCCATCCTGTCGGTTCAATTTTGTACCACTTTTTCGGTCTAATTGCGTCGATTTATAGAGCGTCGATGTTGGATTCTTAATGATCAATCGTTGTTGGTTTATCAGCACATTCCAAACATTTGACGTTCCCCCACATAAAGTAGTAAAAAGGTGTTAAATCATACCAACGAGGTGGCCAATAAACAGGTCCACCTCTTGAGAAGATTCAGTCACCAAACGAAGAATCTTAAATTGATGAGCTTTTTGTATGTGATTTTGAGAGATTTTATTATTTTTATGTGTCTAAAATACATACATATCAAATTGTTTTCCTGCAGCTTAAATATAAGCCTTTTTATAAATTTTTAAATTTTGGGGTTTTATTTTGGGGAGGTGGGCGTGTTAGATTGTGTATGACGCCCATTTTTCTAGCATACCTCAGTTTCGACATAGAATACACAAATACTGAGTTTCTGTCTTGTAACTTTAATATTAGCCTCTATAGATTTTTCAATTTTGGGGTTGTATGGGAGGTGGGCGTGTTAATGGGTGGAGAAAGCCCATTTTTATAACACAATTCAGTTTTGACATTAAATACACAAATACCGAGTTTCCATCTTGTAACTTTAATATTAGCCTCTTTATAGATTGTTCAATTTTGAGGTTGTATGGGAGGTGGGCGTGTTAATGAGTGGATGACGCCCATTTTTCTAACACACCTCAGTTTTGACATTGAATAAACAAATACCGAGTTTCCGTCTTGTAACTTTAATATTAGCCTCTTTATAGATTTTTCAATTTTGGGGTTGTATGGGAGGTGGACGTGTTAGTGGGTGGATGACGCCCATTTTTCTAAGACATATCAGTTTTGACATAGAATACACATATACCAAATTTCAGTATTGTAGCTTTAATATTAGCTTCTTTGTAGAGTTTTCAATTTTGGGGTTGTATGGGAGGTAGGCGTGGTTTTCATTCGATTTAGCCCATTCTCGAACTTGACCTTAGTTTTTTTAAAAAAAGCTTAAATATCGAATTTCATTACGATAGATTCAAAATTACGGCTGTAATCGTGTCGACAGACAGACGGACAGACGGACAGACAGACGGACAGACAGACGGACATGGCTAAATCAACTCAAGTGGTGATGCTGAGCAAGAATATATATACTTTTCCATACCTACCACGCCTCCTTTTGGGTGTTACACACGTCGTGACAAAATTAATATACCCCTTACGCAGTACGCGTGGGGGTATAAAAATCACGAGTCATTTGCCTGTAGCGTTCGCCATTTAAGCTTATGTTGGCACCGGTTTTGAATTTAAAGACAAATGGGCCGTTGACGCCTTCAGCATGTAAACAGCCAGCACCAGAAAGTGATTTTTTTTTTGATGTAATGGAGTCTCAAGAGTCTCATGAGGATTGTGTTCACTTCAAAAACGACAATTCCGCTTGTTTCCCTACTCGTTAAGCCAGAAATGAGCCTCAGCGCTGAAGATGATTTCACGATAAAAATGTGGTTTAACTTCAAATTCATTCTTAGCCCATTTAACGAACACACGACACAATCGATGGACCGCTGGGCTTTATTTCTGGTTTGACCAGTTTGATCTTTTATGGATCTCAAAATTCATAAATTCTTAAAAAAGATTCATAAATAAAAATTCAAAAAGATCTTTCCTCAAAATTTTCCAAGTAGTGGACGGACAGAGACCGAGTGGCTGAGAACAGCGTCGAATCGATAAATTCGGGTCCGTGAGTCGGGTCAAACTCACGTCTACTTCTTCCCGCGATGGCTGTATGCTCGCTTCTTGGCTTCTTCTGTATGCACGGTACGCGCTCAATTTGGATGGATACTCATCCAAAGAGTAAATGTGGTCATGAATCGTTCCATAATAGTATTGTGAATGAGCTGATCAGATGAACGATTATGATTACCGTAAACTTGACAAATGCTCTATAAGTTTGGCGAACAGAGCGCGAAGTTCGGAAATAAATTTCCAAGATTTGTAAACGTTGTTCCAGTATAAGTCTTTGCATGGTCTTTGCCAAAGTATACTACAAAAAAACGTCAGAGATAGTTCAGCAGTAAATTAGCTAGTTCGACAGATATCCTTACCGGAAGTTCTAAATCTCTAAAAAAAAAAACACCCTTAATTAGATTTTACTACATACCGACTCAAAAGATATTTAGAAAGCTTAGAAATCCAACCGGAACTAGTTTAGAAGAATCATTGACATAAGGTCACCCTGCCCTTAACGCATAAACACAGAAGTTGACATTGAAAGGCTCCTGAAGAGCCTTTCATTAGTCATTAGTCAGATAAGCTAATGAAAGCATAGCACCTACCTCTTGTAGACCCACGCGAACGAAGCGGAAGATCAGATCACCATGGTACAGTTCTGACCTTGTAGATCAAAGACGCAACCTAAAAGATTTCTTTAAATTAGGTAAATTTGGCTAAACTAGCTGATCAAGAAGAAATATGGAGGAATACAAATGTAGGCTCAAACTTTTCTAAATCAGTGTATGTCGAGCAAAAAGATTCTCAAGGAAAAACTTGTGCTCGGGCATTGAGAAAACTACGGACATAACAGTTCTCCATTCAGAGTCAGCTGCGGAAAGACAATGGTGAATGGATGGAAAGCAGTCAGGAATCCTTAGCTATACTTCTAAAATAACTATATTAACTATCTCAAACACTTACGCGACAGAGAGACGCTGGACAATTCCGTCACACATTCCGCACAATTTCTTAACACCAGACAAAATCTGGTGAACTTAAAATTCCTTTTCAGAATTTAAATCCCCAGGACCAGACAGCATATTTCCGGCCATGTTACAAACGACTACTCCACAAGTTGTTCCTTAGCTCGAGATAATATATAATGGATGTATCAGACTTAACCAAGTGCCTGTAGCCTGGAGGACAGCTAGGGTAGTTTTCATACCAAAATGAGGTTAGTAGCAGCCACTTGTAGCCAAAGGATTATAGGCCCATAAGTCTATAAAACCGTTTTACTCAAAACACTTGAGTAGTTGTTAGGACTATATAAAGTTACACTCCCTAGTGGTACACGTAGAAAAAGCGCTCCACTACAAAAACTTCGCATTAGGTGGATAATATTATCAAAAAACTCCAAGAAGTCTAAAGAATTAATGTCTACGTAAAAAGAGCCAAGGACATTTTTTAACCCAGCTTATCAGTTTTTGGTTTGTGGAATTACTGTTTTAATATACATACATATGTATATGGCATGTATGAATTTTGGCACTAAATGCGTAAAGTAGTTCACGCTTCCATTTATTAAGTACCATGAGTGCCATTTTTTACTCCTATCTTATGAACTATTCTTGCTAAACTTGTATTTGTACATGTGTTATATGAATTTTGGTCACTAAATTCATAAAGTAGGCCATGCTTCCCTTGTATATATACATAATAGTCATGCATCTTTGTCATTTATCACATGAAATGTTCTTGTTCTCCTTGTATTTATACATACATTTTATGAATTTTATTCACAAAGGTAATGAATGATTCATATCATGTTTTAATTTTTTTACCTTTTTTTGGTTTTTTTTATTTATGTTCCCTTTCTTTTTTTGTTGGTTTATGTATCTTGATCACACACTTTATGAACTTTAAACACTAGGCTTATGACATAAGCATGTTTTTGTGTTTTTTTGAAGTGCAACTTCTTTGGCGGCGACTCAAATTTCAAGGTCTCTTATTCGTGACGCTTGGGTAACGTTTTCAATTTATATGAAAATTTTCAAGGTCGATTTATTCGTGAATCTTATAAATATTGTCAGAAGCAAATATTTATATGAAAATGTTCACATAAAAATTATTGCCGCAAGCTGGAATTGAACCCCGGCTGTCGCAACTGAGCATTGAATTAGAGTCGGAAACGCCACATAGCCACATGATAAACAGGCAAACAAAATGTAAATAATATCTAGTATATCAAGTATATTTAGTATCTAGTATCAAGTATACTAGATATACTAGATATACTAGATACTAGGTATATCACAAACACAAACCATGGCTTTCAAGCATTTAATTTTCATCCTAAAAGTATGCACGGAACATTTATTTCTGTAAGCTTCGAACAAAAATATTTAGGCATATTCTACTCGCGAACTTTTTGTGTGGAGAATAAGAAACAGGATGACTGATGCATATTTTCATTGCTGCACTATAACAACTGTGTGGAGAAAAAGCAACAAGATAACAGATATATAGTTTCATTGCTGCAATATAACAATAAACAGAATATTTTTCCATTTCGTATTGCATTTCTTTTTAGATACTTTCTCTCCATATTTTACACTAAAATCTCTCTAATTCTTTACTTTTTAAGAAGTTTCACTTCTGCCACGTGTACCTTGCTATACGAGAGTTTTTTTTTTGCATTTTGGTGTATTTTGTACTATCATGAATAGTTCATGTGATTCATTTCACATTCATGAATGCGAATCATGGAGATCATGTAGACATTCATACTTATTGTGTATTTTTTTGGTTTAGTGTTTTGTATTCATAAAAATTAACTGCAGTTAAAATGGCAACACTGTTTTCTCGAATAGTAGCCTATAGCTTTAAAGTTTAAATATCTACCAAAGTGATTAGAAAAATGTTTACCACACAATTAGAAAAAAAAAACTAAAAAAAAAATAATGCATAAACGCATTTGTGTGTGTGCGTGGCGCTGTAAATGTAGTTAAATGCAATTTGCATTGGCATTAGTTGAAAAGTTTTACAAAAAAATTTCTGTAATTCTCTATTGCGGATAAGTAGTAGTTCGTTCGCATGCATTATTAGCAGTTTTATTGCGCTTGTTTTAAACTTAAGAAAAATACAAAAAAAAAACTAAAACAAAAAACATTAAAAACAAAACAAAACAAATACTGATAATAATTGTGAGCTTTTAAAGCAAAATGGGGTGAAGAGCGGAAGCGAGGGGGGGGGGGTTGGTAAGAGAAAGCAAAAGTTTTTAACGCTGCAACTAAAAGTAATTACGTAGCAGTTAATTATCAAGACTTAAGTTTAAACTCAAAGTAATAGCTGTTTAGATGTTTTGTGTAGCTTAATTTACGACTATTTGCGTTTTTGTTTATCGATAGCGGTATTATGATAAAATTCTACACTATTCTATGATGGAACATTTACAAATTAAGGCGATTAGAGTTAAAACTTTGTTAACATTAAACTATTGTTTAACAAACATATGCATGTGTAAAGCTTAAAAGTTCTTTGAAAATTAAATCAATAATCAATTGATTAGCGCATAAGGCGCTATGTTGAAGCTTTTCGTGGAAGTTAGCGATGGATGGAAGGATAAACTTAATTATTCTTTATTTTATAAAACTAATGAAGCCATGCTGTTACAGCTATAAGATTTTCAACACGCATAATAAGCAAATAGTAAGGTATATCTTCGACTTGGCCGAAGTTAAAATACCCCCACGGCCGATTCTTAAGGGTGGAAGAATCTTAAATTGGAGAGCTTTTTGTATGAGATTTTGAGAGATTTTATTATTTTTATGTGTCTAAAATACATACATATCAAATTGTTTTCCTGCAGCTTAAATATAAGCCTTTTTATAAAGTTTTAAATTTTGGGGTTGTATGGGAGGTGGGCGTGTTAGATTGTGCATGACGCCCATTTTTCTAACATACCTCAGTTTCGACATAGAATACACAAATACCGAGTTTCTGTCTTGTAACTTTAATATTAGCCTCTTTATAGATTTTTCAATTTTGGGGTTGTATCGGAGGTGGGCGTGTTAGTGGGTTGATGACGCCCATTTTTCAAACACACCTCAGTTTTGACATTGAATACACAAATACCGAGTTTCCGTCTTGTAACTTTAATACTAGCCTCTTTATAGATTTTTCAATTTTGGGGTTGTATGGGAGGTGGGCGTGTTAATGAGTGGATGATGCCCATTTTTCTAAGACATCTCAGTTTTGACATAAAATACACATATACCATATTTCAGTATTGTAGCTTTAATATTAGCTTCTTTGTAGAGTTTTCAATTTTGGAGTTGTATGGGAGGTAGGCGTGGTTTTCATCCGATTTAGCCCATTCTCGAACTTGATCTTAGTTTTTTTAAAAAAAGCTTAAATATCGAATTTCGTTACGATAGCTTAAAAATTACGGCTGTAATCGTGTCGACAGACGGACAGACGGACAGACGGACAGACAGACGGACATGGCTAAATCAACTCAGGTGGTGATGCTGAGCAAGAATATATATACTTTTCCATACCTACCACGCCTCCTTTTGGGTGTTACACACGTCGTGACAAAATTAATATACCCCTTACGCAGTACGCGTGGGGGTATAAAAATATAAACATTGAAAATGTGCTTAAAATAATTTAAATTTTATTCGCTCTTTCTATTTTCCTCTTTCTCCAATACTTTTGTTTTTTTTTGTTTTTGCTCAGAAGTTATTTATTTGTTGCAACTTTGTTTGTTTTATTCTATAAACCTAATCAATGAAGCTGTTAATTATTTTCCCGGTCTCATTATTGCACCTCATTGATTGGCTAATGAGCAAAAATTGTTATTTTATATCAGCCACAAACAAGTATTACGATTTTTCCAATAAAAAAAACATGAAAAATAAAACTTCTATGGCAATCATCCAACTCCCGCTGCCGCTGCATTCATTGGGAATAAAATAACGTTATATAATATGCAGCAAGTCCCTGAAGGGCTGGCACTTCACAAAGTGCAGTCAACTGGTCACATCATAATCAACACCACAGCATCAGCAGCAACAGCATCAACAGTAGCAACAATAACATTTACATCAACAACAGTAGCAGCTGCAGCAGCAGCAGGAACTGAGCATTGAATAACTTCATGCAGTTTTTCTACCTTCAATTTGCGTGCAACGAATAACAAATAAAAAAAAAAAGACATTAAATAAATTTATATAAAATTTTAGCAAATGGTTAACCAAAAACAAGTGATTTTTTTTTTCAATTGACTTCGGCGATTGCCAAGCGTGAGCTAAGTGGCCAGAGCAAGTGTAGAGCTGAAGTGGATGCTGGTTGCAGCGTGCGAAAGTGATGAGGACAGTGGCAGATGCAGTGGCGTTTCTTTGGTTGTGGTAAATGTCAGGGGAAAAAAAAAACAAATTGGCTGTTTCAGTCCTTGAACAGGGAACTGGATCTACATGTTTCATGCCGACTCCGAACGGCTAAAGTTCATGTTCTCAAGAAGGTTTATCATTGTTTGCAGAGAGATGATGATGATGATGGCCTGACAGAAATATTTATTTCTCTTTATAAAAAGTTTATCCGATTTAAAGATCGAACCCAAGATTCGTTGGCTCGCACACCACACACATAGTACGAACGACCCTGGCCGCCATACAATGTCAGTACAAAGCATATTATATTATTTTGGTAAGAATTAGTATAACATTTTTATATTATAAAAAAAATCAAAGTCAATTATTTTTTACTGCTTTTTTTAAACTATCTTAACTTTAAATAAGGAGTTTACATTCAAATCTAGATAACGATGGTTAAGCTCACTAAAGTGGTAAGTGAAAAATTTCAAATGTTCAGGAACGTCAATTTTGTTTTTAAATTTCAATATTTCTCAATACAAAATACTAATTTTAACCGTGTACTGACACGCATTCACTGGCTATGCATTTTCAATAAATTAACACAAGGTAGATATTATATTGATGGATTGAAAAATGCAGTAAATCCTTTTTCGTTTCACTTATCACTTCACTTATCACTTTAGTGCGCTTAACCATCGATAAGTCACAAGAAAAAGAAAATGTTAGTTAGAAATGCCATTGTAACGCTTATGTCACAAAACATCGATCCATAAAAACCTCTTTGATAAAAATGATAAAAATCCTAGAGAAAAATGCATTAAAAAATCTCCTTTTCAATCAAAAACATACATGTCCACTACAGAGTATCGAAAATCTGACCCCCAATTCCGGTATTCTATAACTTGCTAAAAGTTAAAAAAAAATACTTACAATAAATAAAAACATATCAAATATTAAAAAACAAGTAGATTCACTTTGAAAAAAACTGTTTTATCTCGTCAGAGCATTTGTCAACAGGGATGAAAATTTGCAGTTCTGTGTTTTTATATGAAAGGAATTAATTGATAAGATTGATTTTCTTTTTAAATCCATCATTTATGGGACTTCAGTACAAAAGTTGATAAAAAATGCATTTCGGGGGACGCGAAAATTGGTTCAAATTAAAAAAAAGTACACCAATCGACAGGATTTTTCATGTACTATTTTATTTTGGTACCGGAATTGGGGGTCAGATTCTTCCCATACAAGTCGATACACTCTAATGTCCACTGTAAATTTTCAATCAAAATCAGATAATTCCAAGCAAGTTTTCATTTGTGTAGTTTTCATTCAAATTTTAAAAATTTTTTTATGTCATAACATGGATATGAGTAATAAATTTAACATTTAAGCGGATTTGGGTATGCGTTCTGTAAAAAATAAAAAGTTTAAAGCAACAAATATTTTTTTTTACTAAAAAGAACCTTCAGGAGATTCAAAATTGCCTCGACGGATTTCCTACGATTTGGAAAAAAAAGTATGCAGAAATCATTTTAATGTAAGAACATTTTTATTCCTTTCTAACTTTCAAAACCAGTCCAAATTTGAAATTGAAAATACGAAGATTTTTTGCACTATGAGACTATGTTTTTTTGCATAATATATATATTCCAGTGGAGCATAATTTTGCATAATTACTGTGTTTATAAAAAATGTCTGTCAAAATTGCGCCTTTTTTTTCGATTTCCCAACAATTCGATCAGTGTGACGTATCTGGTTTTGAATGTAAACTCCTCCAATAAACTAAACTTAACTAAATCTATCATTTTTCTATGCCTTTTCAGCCCTTGAACGGTTATTGAATGAGCTTCTTGTCATCAATTGTGGAAGCACTGGACCTTCATGTCTTACACCGACTGCGAATGACTTATTTTAATTTTCTCAAGTAGCTTTACATGACATTACTTTCTCTTTAATGATGGTTTGCCGTTGTTTGCAGAAATTAATTAATTTATTCAATTAAAAAAATATTCAGTATTAGATTGGATTTTATCTACCCGTTTTGAACACTGTCCCCACTTATTATATATGTACAGAAAATCAATACTTTAGTTTTAACTATAATAATTCAATTAACAATTTTTTCTCAATTTTAGTATAACGCCACTGTGTATTTTGAGAGTAGAAACTGAGGTTGAATGGATGAGTGAATGGATTGATGAAACAATTAATCGACTGGAATGAAGTGTTGGTAATTTTAAAGTATAATTGAATGTTTGCATGAATGAGTGACATCAGTGGCTGATAGGACGGTTAAGTTATAGAACTGGAACTGGAATATAAACGGAACTATAGAATAGGAACTGGAAAGAAAATTAATATGCATAATATTGAATAACCGTACGAACTCCGTGTGGTTTTTCTAAATAATTGAGTGCTTGAGCATCTCTAATATCTTGTTCATTACTTGTGAGAAAAAGTAAATATACCCTAATTTAGTATGGTTTAATATCAATTACTGCAGTATTTCTTTCGAAAATGAAGAATAATACATTCAAATACTTTAGTATTTAATTTAAGTACACTGAAATTTTAAATCAAATGCGAACGTATTAAATCTGAATATGAAAAATTGTAGATTTACATTTATTAGTGTTTAAAATCAAATACAAGTTTATTCAATTTGAATGTAAAGAATGGTAAAATCAAATGCTTAAGTGTTCAATTTAAATACAAAAAGCTTTTGAAATAAATGTCATGCAGTGTTAAATCAAATTTTAAGCCATTCAATTTAAACTCTAAAAATTTTATTTTTATAACATTTTATCTTCAATTCAAATACGATTGCATTGAATATGAATACAATTCATTTAATTAATAAATATAATATGATGTTCAATTAAATACGAGTGTATTTAACACAAATTGAAAACTAATTTATATTAAACTTTAGTGTCATTGAATTAACTAAATTTTTATAACAAAATTGTAAAAATCCTCGTAGTTAAGTTAAATATTATTGTATTCAATTCAACTGTTTTCGGCTTTAGGCCGAATTCACGTTCGCAATTTATGCCAGAAATTGGGCTTGAAAATTTTTTGATAAACATGTTTTGATAAGCTTGTTTGTAAAAAAATAATGTTTTGTTGTTGTTTTGCTTATCACAAAAATTATCAACTGAACGACGTAAAATCAGTTAGTTTTGTTCCTGTTAGTATAAAAGTGCAGAGAATAAATTAAAAAATTATATTTCCAACCCGAATTGAATCAGATATATCTAATTTGGACAATGAAAATATAATTTTCATTCAATTTTTGTTTTTTTAAATAAGATGTCTTAAATTTTGTATTTATATTTAGGGTATTCACAACGTCTCTTAAAGTCCTTTTTCATGCCTTAAATTGTTAACATGAAAAAATATGATTGATGTGAACAACCCCTTTTTAAGTTCAATGTGTTATTTCAACTCTCAATCAGTTGATTGGAAACAAGCAAAAATAAATTTTTGTCATTACAATACCAAAAGAAAGCGAATAATATAAAATAATACCTGGCTTATTTGAAAATCATATATTGGACATATATTATATATATCATAATAATAGCATATATTATATATTAAGTAAATAAAAAATACGACACCACAATAAACATAGGTTTCAGTGTTGTAATATTTAAGCACGTTTTTGTATGGAAGTAATCGCGAGAAATTTTAAACCATTGTAAAATCTTAGGACATTAAGACAATAAGACGTGATAGCACATCTTGTGAATACCCTAATTTATTTATTGGCTATTTTGAACTAAATTGGGCTCAAGTGATCATATTAATTTTTTTATAAACAATCCAAAAATCGCTTATATTGGACGCATGTGGGCATATTATATTATGCTCGAATGGGCGTATTAGTTTTTTGATAAACAATCACGTTATGGCTTGATATCAAGAATATTGTGGCTTAGCTCAGAATCACTCCCAAAATTAATTGGTTTTGAGATTGTTTTCAGCTCAAATTTCTCTCCGTGTATTTTTGCTTAAATCTGCATATTTCGTCATGGAGAACTCTTCTTAGACAATAAAATATACATAATTTTTTAAAGACTTCTTAATGGTATTTGAAAGTTAGTTCTTTTTGAAAATTACGGATTATTGAATTATTTTTTAATTTAAATTTATAGGAGTTCTGCATACAAGGAAGTCTGCATTAGAACGTTGCGTTATGCTTTTAAAGTCGTTGAAGATGGTGATAAAACTTTTGATATGGTCCGCTGGCTAGATTTAAAGATATCTAAGAAAAAGCTGTAAGACTACGAAAAAAAAATTTAAAATTTCAAGGCTTCATAAGTGTTGTAAAAAAATTTTAAATTTTACAATATTTTGGTTTTCCATCTCATCTTATATTTTTGAATTTTTCTTTTTTAGTATTTTTGAGACTTCATGGATTTTTTTTTCTGTCAAATCATTCAAGAAATAAGTTTTCTGATAATTAACTTCACGGTTAAAAATCTTGGGCTGAATTTTAATCTTTTTTGGATTACATATAGGACACGATCAAAAAAAAGATTCCTTTTTAATCCAGTGAAAAGTTTCAAATTTTCCAATCCTAAAAGGATTTATTTTTAATCCGCAAAAAGTATGAAATACTATAATCCAAAAAGAATCAGATTTTAAACCAAAAAATTTTAAAATATTGTAATCCGAAAAGTATTACTTTTTAATCCACAAAAGTTTAACATTGTCTAAACCGAAAAGACAAAAGTTAATCTTCAAATAGTTTAGAAGTTTGCAAACTGAAAAATTAAATATATTGCCATGAACTTCATTATATAAACATTAAGGGTATTCATGCAAATGGGCAATGCCCTCATAAATGATATTAACCGTATAAGTTTATCAGCCTTATAAATGAAATGTTTGGAGAACCGTTTGCACAAATCAGATATATCACAAACCAGCAATCAGCTGTTTATATGCATGCTGAAAGTTGACTGTTAACAAGTTAACAGCTGACATATTTCTCCAAATGCACAATCGACTTTAGGGGACGTTCACACAATCTGCCTGATAAAAATAACTAATTGCCCAAAATACAAGCTTGCCGCTTTGCATGAATACCCTTATTATGTATTATAAAACACTGCTTTATGTAATAATGAATATAATAATATTTTGGTTCAGATTTTAATAAACAATTTGTTTCATTTAATTAAAAACAAACTTCGGATGCTTTAACAACAATAACAATTATATTTAGAGTAAATTTCGTAGTAAATACTTTTTCCTGAAAATACTACCTTAATGTAAATTTGTAGTCAAAAAAAGTCTTAAATTTAAACTTTTTTGGATTAAAAACAAATTAAACTAAAGTATGGAATAAAAAATAGTACTTTTTGGATTAAAAATTCCTTTAAACCAAAGTTTGGATTAAAAACAGGTCCAAAAAATACCTGTTATCTTCTCAGTTTCCGATCTGTTACAGTTTTTATGGTTGTCCATGTTTTTGTTAATCGCACAATTATGCATTTGATGCATAAAGCTGTGCAAAACATGAAATGCAACAAGTGTTTGTTGCAAGCATTCATTCAAACATATACATACATAGTATATGCAGAAAAATGGGTGGTACTGCGTGTGGGTGCTTGAGTCTGCATTCCTTTGGCACTTTTTTTGTGCTGAATGACTATCCTTTGTGCTGCAGCAATCCAATACACATATACTAACGCATGGTTGGTTCAACAAAATCGCTCCATGACACTTTAATACCGGGCAGCACCAACATTTGACGCTTTATTGCACCGCATTTCCGGAAAATTAAAAAAATGTAGTAAAAAAAAACAGCTAATAAGCAGTCAATAAAAACAGTTAACGTGCTGCAGATTAAATGCCCACGCTGGACCATAAATGTATGGGCAAAAATGCAACCAGGGAGTGTGGGTTGTATTAAAGCGGAAGTATGGCCTCAGTATCGGTGCTTTTTCACACACTTTTGATATATTCAACGGTTGAGTGCCCGTGAAAGTGTTAAATGTGACAATTTTTATGGTGTTTTACAAGTATAGCAAGGTTTGTATTAAAATTATTACTGATGGTTCAGTCAGCATTAGTGGTCAGTTAAGTATAAATGTGTGTTTTTTACTACACAAAAGATAATATTCCAGGTGAAATTTCCAAAGAATTTTATTAGGATTTTTTTGCTGTTTAAAGTTAGCTTTAAGAAATGTTGTATGACGTTTTTCACTGCAGTGGTTTCTTGCGTTTCGAACACAACTGTATTGCAGAGAATTTAATTTTTTAAAAACTGTAACGCAGCTTTAGAAAAACTATACTTTTTGCTACCACTGTAAACATAACTACAATTTATCAAACATATAGTTAACAAATTCTAGCAAAATAAATAAATTATTTCATACTTTTGTTACATACCTACATACATACATACATACAGTTATGTAAACAAAAAAAGCAATGCAACTAGAAACTTTTTAAAAAATAACTGACAGGCCATTTATTTTAAATGTTATTGTTTTTCACAGAGTTTTATGCAACTTAAATAATGCAACAACAAATTCCTAACATTTTAGCCAAAACAAATAAACAAACACACACACCGACATGACCGACAAAGTTGCAACTAAAAATTTGGTTGAAGGAGGTGTAACAAACAAGAGACTGCAGAGGCAGCATTTTTATGGAAAGCTTGAAAAGTTTTGAAGTTGAGCTATGTATGAAGTAAGAAAATGAGATGATTTCCTGTTATGCAGGTACAAATTGTTTTTTTTTTTGGGAATTTGATGTGTGGCAATATTTGCTCCAAATATTTTTTTATGTACAAACTTGGGAATGTAAGCAATGAATAGTTATCCTTCTTTGAATTCACTCGTGTAGAAAATTACGATTTCGGAACTCAGAAATGAACCATTTCTTTCACCGAACTTAAAAAACCTCGCTAATGAGTTCGCAAAAGAATTACTCTGCGAATTGTTTTTAAGAATAACTATAGAAAAATAACTTACAAAAATTCTTAGAATTAGTCAAAAAATACGTGAAAAAACCTCAGAAGTTTTTGAGTCATATTCATAGGTTGTATGTGATTAAATGCATTCTGGGTTCAGAGGTGTACCAGTTGACATGGAATATTTCATACTTATGTCAAGAGTTTCATCATATCTTGTATTATTCTCTATGATATTTTTTCTTAAAAATAAAAATGAATTTTTCATACAAGAAGGTACAATTTTCAGCGCTGTCATGTTCCCTTAACATGGCACAAAAACTGAAGTTTTTGGAATTTCATGAATTAAATCTCCTTTAAAAAAAAAAATAAAACAAAAAATACTTAAAACAAAAAATTTAATAATTAAATAAATTCTATTCAAAAGTGGAAAACTTTGGATAGAACACTAACTTTCACTTTCCGCCCAAACTTCACTTGTGGTTTCATGGCAGCCACTTGAATTCTTAAGGCCATACGCAAAGCTTGAAGAAAAACAAAAAAAAAAAAATTAAAATACATATTTACTTTAAATATTTTCTAAATTTTCTTTATTTTTACAATTTAATTAAAAACATTAGCAGCGAAAAATTCTTAATAAAAGCTTAGAATTTTAATAAATTTACGCAAAAGCCACCCTCAAAAGCCAAACGAAGAAATCTTGCATTACAACAACAACACCAACAACATCCCGCAACGGAGTTTAACCTCGTTTTAATTGTGTGCTTTTTTTTTGTTCTCTTCTAATTTTTTTGTATTTCTTCTTCTATTCACTGGCATATTATTCGGCTATGAAGCAGGTTGCTGCTTTTAACTATACGACGTTGTTTTTTTTATTTATTTTTTTTTGGTTTTTTATAAAATATGCACAAAAATTTTAAATTAAATTTTCTTCGCTTCAATGTCTTGGCAGACATTTTGCCAGCGCCACCATTTTATTTCTTACTTTGGTCGTATATTCTTGACTTTATTTAAAGCTTGCTTTAAAGATATGGCTTCACACACACAGACACATATATACACATACTTATTCACACTCGCACACCCAACAGCAAAAGCCAACAACTATACATAAAATATATAGATATATTTATATATAAATATATTTTAAATTATTTAAGTAGACGCGCCTGACAAAGCAGTGGGTGCTGCAACAGGGGCCTCATTTTGGGGTGGTGTGAGGGGCAACAGGGTTGTTGAAGAAAAAGGTAAATTTGTGGCGCATAATTTAAAATATTTTAACAGTTCAGTGGGAGTTTGGGTCAGGTCTGGGTTGCTTGTTGGTTGTAGCACGCTGCACGGTAACTCGTTTGCTTGCTTGTTGCTGTCGAAATTAATTTGCCTTTCTTATAATCGTCTTGCATAAATATTTTACATATTTTATTTTAAATAAGTCGTTAAAATAACAGTAGAGTGGAGAGCAAGCAAAATGAAGGCAAAACATATAAATAAAAAAAAAGAAAAACAAAAGGAACCGTGCAATCTACGTGTTACAAGAAAAACTGTCTAATAATAAAAGTAAAAATAAGTAAATAAATAACACTGTGTGTAATTTTTTAAGTCACGGCAAAATAACCATATACGGACACCACTACGTGATAAAAGACTAAAAAAAAAAGACCCGTGTCTCCCAATTTTCCCCAAAGTCATGCACTTTTTGTTTTATGGGCCACGCCTACCTCCCATACAACACAAATAATGAAAACTCTATAAAGAGGCTAATATCAAAGTTACAAAACTGAAACTCGGTATTTGTGTGTTCTATGTCAAAACTTAAGTGTGTTAGAAAAATGGGCGTTATCCACCCACTTACACGCCCACCTCCCATACAACCCCAAAATTTAAAACTCTATAAAGAGACTAATATTAAAGTAACAAAACTGAAACTCGGTATTTGTGTGTTCTATGTCAAAACTTAAGTGTGTTAGAAAAATGGGCGTTATCCACCCACTTACACGCCCACCTCCCATACAACCCAAAAATTTAAAACTCTATAAAGAGACTAATATTAAAGTAACAAAACTGAAACTCGGTATTTGTGTGAACTATATCAAAACTTAGGTGTGTTAGAAAAATGGGTGTTATCCACCCACTAACACTCCCACCTCCCATACAACCCCAAAATTGAAAACTCTATAAAGAGACTAATATTAAAGTAACAAAACTGAAACTCGGTATTTGTGTGTTCTATGTCAAAACTTAAGTGTGTTAGAAAAATGGGCGTTATCCACTCACTTACACGCCCACCTCCCATACAACCCAAAAATTTAAAACTCTATAAAGAGACTAATATTAAAGTAACAAAACTGAAACTCGGTATTTGTGTGAACTATATCAAAACTTAGGTGTGTTAGAAAAATGGGTGTTATCCACCCACTAACACTCCCACCTCCCATACAACCCCAAAATTGAAAACTCTATAAAGAGACTAATATTAAAGTAACAAAACTGAAACTAGATATTTGTGTGTTTTTTGTCAAAACTTAAGTGTGTTAGAAAAATGGGCGTTATCCACCCACTTACACGCCCACCTCCCATACAAACCCAAAATTTAAAACTCTATAAAGAGACTAATATTAAAGTAAAAAAACTGAAACTCGATATTTGTGTGTTTTTTGTCAAAACTTAGGTGTGTTAGAAAAATGGGCGTTATCCACCCACTTACACGCCCACCTCCCATACAACCCAAAAATTTAAAACTCTATAAAGAGACTAATATTAAAGTAACAAAACTGAAACTCGGTATTTGTGTGAACTATATCAAAACTTAGGTGTGTTAGAAAAATGGGTGTTATCCACCCACTAACACTCCCACCTCCCATACAACCCCAAAATTGAAAACTCTATAAAGAGACTAATATTAAAGTAACAAAACTGAAACTCGGTATTTGTGTGTTCTATGTCAAAACTTAAGTGTGTTAGAAAAATGGGCGTTATCCACCCACTTACACGCCCACCTCCCATACAACCCAAAAATTTAAAACTCTATAAAGAGACTAATATTAAAGTAACAAAACTGAAACTCGGTATTTGTGTGAACTATATCAAAACTTAGGTGTGTTAGAAAAATGGGTGTTATCCACCCACTAACACTCCCACCTCCCATACAACCCCAAAATTGAAAACTCTATAAAGAGACTAATATTAAAGTAACAAAACTGAAACTAGATATTTGTGTGTTTTTTGTCAAAACTTAAGTGTGTTAGAAAAATGGGCGTTATCCACCCACTTACACGCCCACCTCCCATACAAACCCAAAATTTAAAACTCTATAAAGAGACTAATATTAAAGTAAAAAAACTGAAACTCGATATTTGTGTGTTTTTTGTCAAAACTTAGGTGTGTTAGAAAAATGGGCGTTATCCACCCACTTACACGCCCACCTCCCATACAACCCAAAAATTTAAAACTCTATAAAGAGACTAATATTAAAGTAACAAAACTGAAACTCGGTATTTGTGTGAACTATATCAAAACTTAGGTGTGTTAGAAAAATGGGTGTTATCCACCCACTAACACTCCCACCTCCCATACAACCCCAAAATTGAAAACTCTATAAAGAGACTAATATTAAAGTTACAAAACTGAAACTCGGTATTTGTGTGTTCTATGTCAAAACTTAGGTGTGTTAGAAAAATGGGCGTTATCCACCCACTAACACGCCCACCTCCTATACAACCCCAAAATTTAATATTTTATAAAAAGGCTTATATTTATGCTTCAGAAAAACAATTTGATATGTTTGTATTTTAGACACATAAAACTAACAAAATTTTCTAAAATCTCATACAAAAAGCTCTCTAATTTAAGATTATTTAACCCTTAAGAATCAGTCGTGGGGGTATTTTAACTTCGGCCAAGTCGAAGATATACCTTACTAGTTTTTTAATATTTTTGTAATATATAGCATAGTAACTCAATGTTGAAGTAAATAAAAAACAAATGAAATTAAAAAACGGTGTTAAGAATCATCTCTAGGAAGTTTATATGTTTTAAAAATTTGTTTATTGAGATCTTAGGTACATTTTTGTAGTTGATTGTTTCCTTGAATTTTGAACGGTTTGCTACCTATGGACCTGAACACGGGAAAAAAGGTAAAAAAAATCGAAATTTTTTAAGTTTTTTGCGATTTTGACCTGGAAGGTGAAGTTTTTTGGATTTTATATGTTAGCAATTTTTGTTCCTTATGACAAGAGCTACAACTTTGCCTCTGAGAGTAAATCGAAATTCTGAACGGTTTACAAGATATGAGCCTGAGAAAATGATCACATTTTTACGAAAATGATACCGAGGCCCCAAATCTTTGGGGGCCCATAAAACAAAAAGTTCATGACTTTGGGGAAAATTGGGAGACACGGGTCTTTTTTTTAGTCTTTTATCACGTAGTGATGTCCGTATATGGTTATTTTTTTTGGTGTTGCACTGTGTAATTAATGTAATGCGCGCATTTTAGATTATATCGCATGAAAAATACTTCTTAATGTTTGGAAGGCAGATATGGGTGCAAGTATATCATGCAAAATTGACAAAACGATCATAAAACATTACATAATAATAATAATATTTTCAATACATCAGATATATAGATAGATATACAGATATACAGATGGTCATTAAAATTAAAGCGGGACTGACCAAATTTTATCTTAAGTTTTTGTTAATGTTTGCAATATCTAGTCTGTTTAGAAATTCCAATATCCGAGCATACTTTTCGGCTTGTCGAAGAAATAACATGTCATACCAGTCACAATACTTGAGAAAAAAAAAAAAAAATTCGCATAAAGTTATAAAAGTTTAGTGTCGTAATTTTTCAAAGTACTCATAAATGTATCCCTTTTAAATTTTTGTACTTCTTTTTGACACAACAAAAACATGCATTTAACAACAAAACTCAAGTCTTGAAGAGGTACCGAAAGTAACAAAAAACGTATCAAAAATAATGCACTTTATCGAAACCCTACAACCAGGAGCCTGTTTCTCAAAACTACAAGTTCACAAGCTTGTTCGGACCTGCTTCCAAGTGAAGAAGTTTTATTGCACCCGTACAAAGAGTGGAGCAATTGTCAATAACGTCTCGACGCCGTTTTTTCTTGACGCGTTATAGAAAAATTTTACAAAATGTACTACCACCGATTCTTCTTCCATTTTGGGGCAATATTTTATGTAAACGCTTGGTGTTTTTGTCAAAATTCTAAAATTTTTTGTCGAGAAAGAAGAAACATCTCAAATCATAAAAAAAACAAAACAATTTGGTCATTTTAGTCCTTGAAAGGACTTTGGATTTTGTTGTGGGTTTCTCTTTTCATGCACCAAAAGGCGTGTGAAATTTTCAAAAAATACCAATGGCCTGTACCACTTTGCATGCACGATTCACAAACCCAAAAAATATCGTTCGGATATGCGCATGTGTACTAAACCACCTCTTGCATCTCCAGCCACTCTCCATACGGAACTACCGCTGGGTATTATTTCACGGGGTTGACAAGCAATTCAAGCTACTTCATTGCTCATGTTGCTTTTCTTCCAATTTTAGTTTTTCTGTATTTTAAATTTTTGGGGGAAGACCGCTTCGGGAAGTAGTCCCTAGACGCAGACGAATGATCTGTCAACGGCGGTGTCCTCTTGTAAGGGGCCCACTTTGGTAATGATCAATAGAAGATGTCGCAGATGGAACGTCGACTGCGGTTCCTTGCAGGATGAACGTTTCAAATTGATTGTTAGTTTTATAGGGGGAGACCGTTCGGGAAATGTTTCATAGACGTAGACTCATGTTCTGACGACTGCTGTTTCTTCTTGTAAGGCGACGACGCAGGCGGAAATATCAACTGCGGTCCCCTGCATGATAAACACTTATGTTCAAAACCTTCTGACAAGGTTGAGCATTGTTTTCTCCTCCATACTTCTTATGGCGTAACGACGCCGTTCTTTTGTTATCGCGCATGCCATATTATATGCGGAGGTCCAATTTTTTCTGAGTTAAGCATAATGTCCACCAAGGTTTTTACTGCGAACTTCCTTCTTTATTGCTTAGCTTTAGTTTTTCTAGGTTAAATTGTGGGCAGTTGAAGACATAATTTTCGGCGTCTTCAATAACATACATATCTTATACAGAAACTTCAGAAAGGATTTTCTTTGTGATTGATTTAAAGCACCCATGCTCAGTTAGTATTTGGGTGAGGTAGTAGTCTACCTTGCCATGTCGCCTATTCAGCCATGGTTTCAAATTTGGAATAAGGCAATGCGTTCATCGTCCTTTATGTGATACCTCCCAGTGCACCTTCTACACTGCTAATTGTGTTGTGAATGTTATGAAATGTTCTCGGTCAACACACTGAGAACTGGACCTACAAATTATATGCAAACTCCGAATGACTAAAGTTCATGTTCTCAAGAAGATTTACATGGCATTGTTAATTGCTGACTTTCAGAGGTTTGCCATTCTTTTTTTTAAAGCTTCTGAGAAAAGTCAATGTATGACGGACGTATGAACAGGAAAGTCTTCAAGAAAAATAAACTACTTCATTAAAAATTTGTTGGCAAAGCTATGGTCTAATAACTAGATAGTTTGGTTATCATTTTACGGATATTTTATGTTAGTAGATTTAAAGTAAGATTCAAACGTAATGAACATTTTTTTAATGGTACCCAATAGGCAATTAAGCCAGCGCTCTTCAAACGAAGGCCTGCATTGACTGCTACTTTTGAAGACCAAACACATCCTTTCCTCGCTGCTCTTATAAGCCCTTCTTGAAGGCCTTCTTTTTCTACACAAAAGGCAGCACAACAAACTTTTTTCCCTTCAAAGACTAACTTTTCATATACTTCAGGGCAACTTTTTCGTTTAAAGTCAAAATATATATCAGTTTAAAAATATGACATAATAATGGCCCTTCTTACTGCTGTATCAAAGTTTATAGATTGAAATTAATCTGACATAAAAAAACATAGGAGAGAAGATAAAGTAATAGAATTTATAAAAAAAAGAAAAAGGTTTAAAAGAAAAAAATATTTTTTTCAATACGTTTTGTTGACCCCTACTTTTAGCCATTCTTAAGAAGTGCTTCTATCAGGCCTCTTTTGAGCTATCGTAGCGGAAGGCCTGCGAAATTTTCCGACTTCATATAAAAAAGAAAGTGTAATTGTATATGAGTGCGGCAGTACTACAAAATCCACAGGAAGGCCTGCTAGCAGCGCTATCATTGTCTACTGGGTTTATTCAGCTTTTGTTGGAGTTCTCTATTAATTTTTTCCCAGCAAAAGGTGTTGCAGAGATCGTAAGATATGAAAAATTTGACCGAACAATGTGGAGATTATATTAATTTTTTTCAACCAAGATAGCTATCGAACAACATCATCATATTTGATTCATGTTTCATAACCTGTAATCACAAGTTTTAAAAGAGAAGCATACAAAATTCAAAACTATAGTTGAAAGTTTTCATTTAAAAAAAATTTTTTTAAATTCGCCATAGGGTCTACTTGGATGTTTGCTATAACTTCAAGGTATTTTATATATATGTGAACCTAAAAATTGTGATTTGAGTGGCACAGAAGCGAATATGTGTGACAACCATTGTTTTCATTACATCATTTTACACTTAACTGACGAGTGGTTTTCTTAACGCATATAATTATTTTTATATATGATATAACCATTATATAACTTAATATCTTTACAAATTTTGACTTAGTTAAGTCTAGAAGAAAATTTATAATTTTATCTTTTTGCCCTCATAAAAACCGAAATAGTTCCATAGTTTCATACATATCTCTAAATTAACTCTAAGCCTCATAACTGATTAAAATCTACTTAGGATACCGCTATAAAACTTAATTGAATGATTATTTTAAGTTGCCTCTAAAAAGAACAAATATACAGTTTGTTTAAAGTAGGCCACTTCATATTTTTTTTTTTTCTTTGAAAACTTAGCTTTTCTTCAAAGTGCAACAACTACTTGATACACAAACACAAACTTTGTGGCAAACAACCAAACAATCTAATGAAACAATATGGCCTTATATCATATAAATTATTCAGTTACCGTTATAAATATTTTATAAGCTGTTTTTAGTTTTAACTTCAAAGCAAACATTGAATGCCTTGAAGAATGAAATGAAAGACGTCTGAAAAGTGTAACTTACCGCGTTCCCTTGACTATAGTGCTGACGCTTGCCTCTCGACTGTAAGCCTTCTAGAACCCAACAGCCGCTCTTCTCCCCCTTCCCCTCTATTAAGTGCATCTTTACACTTGTATGCAATAAAATTCAATAAAATATTAAACTAGAGTAAACACGAAATGCATATTTGTAGAAAATGAAAAACAAAAAAAAATAAAAACAAATTGTTAAACCTACAGATAAATGGTGGCATAAGTAAGAATGATGAGGGTAGAACAGGACAGGTTAGGTCAGTGCATTTTAAATGGTCGCTTTTTGAGTTAGTCAATGTCAAAGTTATACTTGACAAAGTAATCGGTAGTAAAAAAAAAAATAATCACTAATTAAAAGAGATTAAACGAGAATTATTAAATTCAAAAGTTCATGTAAGTACTAACTTTATATAAATCTTTTCGAAAGATCTTTAATATAATAAAAGTTATTTTATAAGAAATAAATTTAAATTGACCAGTTGGTTTTCGAGACAAAACACACCAAAGCTGGTCAAAACAAACCGACTACCCAGTGCATTTGGCTCAGTAATCGTTTTGAGAAAAACCACACAAAACGGTTTGAAAGAATTACTTTAGTTTGAAGGTTGTAGGTCGTTATGTGTAGCATTTACGTCAGACAGAAGGAAGTATAAATTTGTTGATGCATGAAAAAAGCAGTAAATAAATAATTGTAATATGGCAGGGGGTATAGGTTTTAGTGTTGCAACAAAACTAACTAAGCACTACACTAGATGGCGTACCATACTACTTTACATACTTGTACGACGTAAGTAACTCTCGTCGGCATGTTTGACGCAACAGTATTTACTATATCTTGACATAGCCTCTTATTTTCGGGGCACAAGACATTCGTTCCTCTCTACTCTTTCATGCCACTCAGCCTGCTCCAAATACGCCCTCGTCTACTTCGACTCTCTGTTAAGACATTCCATTTCGTAACACGGTTTGTTGCAGTCAACATTTGAGATTGGCACTTGATTGGCGGATATTTCCTGATGAATATTTAACAAACGTTGTGCGCGTACATTTTTGTTGTTGAATGCATTTCTAGAGTAGAAATATTTTCCAGCTGTTGTGGGAATTTTAGAAAATTCTACTGCTAGAACATTTTGTATTGTTTATTTAATTCGGTTCATAACTAGTAAATAAGTAACTGATTTTTGACTTAACTAACTGTATTATGGCATACAATTTTTGACAAAATTTCTCGAAAAAATCTTTAAACGACTTTTTTTACTTTTCTCTCTTCGAAGTGTCAAAACGACAGAGAGCTTTAATTCATTTCATCAGCTGTCATTACTGACATTTAAGCTGCCAACTGTCAGTGTATTTGCATTTTTCTCATTTAACAAAAAACAAACAAAAAAAAAAAACTGCCTGCGTATTATAATTAATCTCATTATGACAACGTTGACGCATTTCTTTTTAATTCAATCTTTAACACTTGAGCTACTTTCAGCAAGCTGCATATTTTAAATAACTTAAAATTTCGCGCAGCATGTTTAAATATGTATAAATATATGCAGATATGTATAAAGAGAAATATTAAATAAACTAACCCAGCAAAAATATTGTTCAAGTGCTTACCAAAGTAAGGTCTTTCGCTTGATAGATGTATTTAAGAATTTTTATTCGATTGTATATTAAGTAATATTTTTAAAGAAAATAAATGAAAATTTTAAATAATAAGATTTTTATACAAATTATTTGATGGTTTACAATTACTTACAACGAAATGCTCTCTGGGATTCAAAAATTTGAAAAATGTTATGAACATTTTCTATAAAATATGACTTTTTATTTTGGGGTTTCATCATTAAAATATTTGATCTACCACATTTGTAAAAAATATTATTGCATAGGTTCGAAATTTGAACAAATTTCCGTTTTCCTATTGATAATTTTTTTTTTTTTTAATTTTAAAACAATACAAAAACAACATTTAAAAAAAAATAATTTCGTCATGAAAATCATTGGGGGTAGGTAATTCGTATTAAAAATGTTCGTTTGTTTGATATAGAGGGTTCCGTGAAATTTAAATGGCTAAGAGTCAAGCGCATTAAGATTTTCTATTTAAGTTACAGATCCATAAATCAAACTCATTTTTTTTTTTTTTGCTCCAGGAGCAGGGCTGTAAATAAGGATTTGGGCTCCTGGAGTAAAACCAAACTTTGCCGCCCTTACTTCAATAAAATAAAAACTAAAAAAAAAACCACATAAATAAAGTTAAATATTTTTTTTTAAAAATAAATAAAAATCAATAAAAACTATAAACAATTAAATATTATATCACTTTGCACTTTCATGAAATTCTTTTTAAAAGTGTTTCGCAAACTTTTGTTTTCTTTATCGCGGATTTTTCTTTTGATGCGGAAAGAACAACCAGATTCTTTTTTTTTCGTTGATTTGTCGACATTTTGAAGCCGATGCACAAAATTTTAATAGTTCAATTCACATGTAAACACAGTTGTTACTCATCTGAAATCTGTTTATAAGTATGTAATAACCTTGTTGACTCAGGTAAAGGTAAAGGTAAAGGTAAAGGTAAAGGTAAAGGTAAAGGTAAAGGTAAAGGTAAAGGTAAAGGTAAAGGTAAAGGTAAAGGTAAAGGTAAAGGTAAAGGTAAAGGTAAAGGTAAAGGTAAAGGTAAAGGTAAAGGTAAAGGTAAAGGTAAAGGTAAAGGTAAAGGTAAAGGTAAAGGTAAAGGTAAAGGTAAAGGTAAAGGTAAAGGTAAAGGTAAAGGTAAAGGTAAAGGTAAAGGTAAAGGTAAAGGTAAAGGTAAAGGTAAAGGTAAAGGTAAAGGTAAAGGTAAAGGTAAAGGTAAAGGTAAAGGTAAAGGTAAAGGTAAAGGTAAAGGTAAAGGTAAAGGTAAAGGTAAAGGTAAAGGTAAAGGTAAAGGTAAAGGTAAAGGTAAAGGTAAAGGTAAAGGTAAAGGTAAAGGTAAAGGTAAAGGTAAAGGTAAAGGTAAAGGTAAAGGTAAAGGTAAAGGTAAAGGTAAAGGTAAAGGTAAAGGTAAAGGTAAAGGTAAAGGTAAAGGTAAAGGTAAAGGTAAAGGTAAAGGTAAAGGTAAAGGTAAAGGTAAAGGTAAAGGTAAAGGTAAAGGTAAAGGTAAAGGTAAAGGTAAAGGTAAAGGTAAAGGTAAAGGTAAAGGTAAAGGTAAAGGTAAAGGTAAAGGTAAAGGTAAAGGTAAAGGTAAAGGTAAAGGTAAAGGTAAAGGTAAAGGTAAAGGTAAAGGTAAAGGTAAAGGTAAAGGTAAAGGTAAAGGTAAAGGTAAAGGTAAAGGTAAAGGTAAAGGTAAAGGTAAAGGTAAAGGTAAAGGTAAAGGTAAAGGTAAAGGTAAAGGTAAAGGTAAAGGTAAAGGTAAAGGTAAAGGTAAAGGTAAAGGTAAAGGTAAAGGTAAAGGTAAAGGTAAAGGTAAAGGTAAAGGTAAAGGTAAAGGTAAAGGTAAAGGTAAAGGTAAAGGTAAAGGTTAAGGTAAAAGTAAAGGTAAAGGTAAAGGGAAAGGTAAAGGTAAAGGTAAAGGTAAAGGTAAAGGTAAAGGTAAAGGTAAAGGTAAAGGTAAAGGTAAAGGTAAAGGTAAAGGTAAAGGTAAAGGTAAAGGTAAAGGTAAAGGTAAAGGTAAAGGTAAAGGTAAAGGTAAAGGTAAAGGTAAAGGTAAAGGTAAAGGTAAAGGTAAAGGTAAAGGTAAAGGTAAAGGTAAAGGTAAAGGTAAAGGTAAAGGTAAAGGTAAAGGTAAAGGTAAAGGTAAAGGTAAAGGTAAAGGTAAAGGTAAAGGTAAAGGTAAAGGTAAAGGTAAAGGTAAAGGTAAAGGTAAAGGTAAAGGTAAAGGTAAAGGTAAAGGTAAAGGTAAAGGTAAAGGTAAAGGTAAAGGTAAAGGTAAAGGTAAAGGTAAAGGTAAAGGTAAAGGTAAAGGTAAAGGTAAAGGTAAAGGTAAAGGTAAAGGTAAAGGTAAAGGTAAAGGTAAAGGTAAAGGTAAAGGTAAAGGTAAAGGTAAAGGTAAAGGTAAAGGTAAAGGTAAAGGTAAAGGTAAAGGTAAAGGTAAAGGTAAAGTAAATTGTTAAAGAAATCGTTGAAGAAAACTAAGTAAAAATGCTGATTTTTTCCAAAGCTGTAATCATAACTTTAGAGAAATGTTTGCCAATAAAACGCTTTAAAATATATTTTTGTCGAAAATCTCAAAATTTATAATAATTATATGTAATTTCAAACAATGGAGAAGAAATAAATGGAAACTCAGAGAGGAAAAAATCAAATTATATGTCATTTCAAACAATGGAGAAGAAAACAATGGACACACAGAGAAGAAAAAATCAAGTAAAAATGAGAGAGGGAAGAGGTATGCTAAAAGGAGTAGATAATTAGCAGTACGTTTTGCTTATCTGTATGAAATTTCACAGCAGTTTTTGCTTGTTGCAATGTACCCAGCAAACATTATGACTCTTAAAAGACTCATTCAAGACTCATATAAATGAGGATTTATCATCATAATGCGCTCAAAAAAGACTCTTTTATGAGTACATTTTCGTTTGTTGTGGGCCCCAAAATATGATTCATAAATATGATTGTTTTATGAGTCTTTTTGGACTCATAGTAATGACGGTTTTAAGACTCATATTTGATACTCTTTTAAGACTCATATTGCGTACTCTTTTAAGACTCATATTTAGTACACTTTTAATACTCATATTTAATACTCTTTTAAGACTCATATAAGAAGTCTTTTTAAATTTGTTGTAGTTCAATTTTAATACATCTATATCGCCACAAACAAACAATTCTCCGAAAAGCGTAGCCAGGATATATCCATAACAGACAGTGACAAAGTTTAATAAAATTTTTAAAAAATATATTCGATTAAGTTCTTATTTATTCATTCGATATGGTGCTTTTGCAATTATCTGATTCTATTCTCCCATGAAACACTCATATATAAGACTCTTTTATGAGTCTTCTTTATGATTACGCATATATCTATCAAAATATGATTCTTTTATGAGTCTTTTTTATGAACAACCATGTTACCGTCATATTTAGGACTCTTTAATGAGTGTCTTTTATGAGTACTCATAAAGCAGATACAATAATGACTCTTTTATGAGTCTTATTTTTGAACAATCATTAAACAGTCATATTAAAGACTCTTTCATGAGTCCTTTTAATGAGTCATCATAAAACATGCATAAAAAACACTCTTTTTAGAGTAATTTTTTGGAGAGCATCAGAAAATTTTTGCAGGGTAACATCTTAGTTTCTTGGTGCTTTTAAACTTGCGACTAGAATTGTGGAGGATATATCACAGTGGTGACCGTGGCATGCAGGTTAAGTGTGTGGCTTAGCATGCTCGGAGCCCGAGTTCGATTCCCAGCCGCGGCGAAGTTTTTTTCAATAAAAAATTTTTCTGATCGGTCACCACCTTCCTGCAGACTATGGCAAACCTCAGAGAGTAAATAATGCCATGTAAAGCTTTTTGAAAACATGAACTTTAGCCGTTTGGAGTCAGCATAAAACATGTAGGTCCAGTTCTGGGTCAATTACGTGCAAACATTTAATAACACACACAACACAATTGATCATAAGAAGCTCCGTCAAAGGCCTTTCAAGGGGTTAGTCTGGTGCAGTTGAGCTATTGGAGCTAAGTTTAAGCTTTTGAAAGTAGTTTGCGGTCATCACATAAGTATATACAGCCATTAAAAGAAGAGTTTTCTATGTAAAATTGGGAACCCTTAACAACACAGATATACCTATTGTTGAAAGATTTTCAAACGCTTTGCCAAACGAGTTACTACAACCCGTATTGATATATTTTGGCAGAGGAATGTGAAAGCATTCAAACTACTGGGTCCAACATGCCTTTCACGATGGATGGCAAGAGGGATTTAGTTATGCCCTCTAACCCGGGACCACTTCCAGTTATTAAAACGACAATTAAATGACCTTTCACGCAATTTCAGAGTACGCAGCTCTTTTTGGCATGGTTTTAAAAGCTTCCATGAATATAATTAAAGAAAAAAATAGGTTGATTTTCTCCATATTGAACACTAAGAAATTATTGAAAGGAGGTAAAGATAAGAGGATCTTATTTTTGCGATTTGGACTTTTGTGACGTAGAATTTTTTAAATTGTAAGCTCTTACTGTACCGCTTACTCGTTATGTGGTGTATGCGATTGTATTTACTTTCACCTTAATAAACACAATATCGAGGTCACCCACCATCCATTACTACCAACATGTGTTGCATTTATTGTGACATTTGCTGACGTCACAGCACTGTCCTTTGGCTGTTAATTTGTCAAGGCTTGTTTGGGTTTTTCCCTATATTTTTCATCCTGTGTTATGTGTGAGTGTGTGTGTGTGTGTATTTATGTTTTGTGGGTTTTCTCGTTGGCTTGCAATTCGATATTAAAATTCAATATTAACGAAAATGGAATAATTTAATTCCGTTCACATTTCCATAATCGCACTGACTGACTTCATAAAAATTAAACTTCGATTTAATAATAATGAGCAACATGATTGCGATGATGATGATGATGATGATGATGATGATGATGATGATGATGATGATGATGATGCTGACCGTGATTATATTGAACGTAATGGTGAAGGTGTTGGTGTTGCTGTTGGTAATGTTGATGATGATGTTGATGTTAATGTCGCAGTCTTCAATGTGCTGCTTTACTGACAGCAGTACTCGCAGCAAATCGTAGCAAGTTTTAAAAAATGCGTTAAAAATATTGTTAAAAATCAGCCAGGTTACTGTTGCTGTTGTTGTTGTTGTTGTTGTTGATATAATATCTTTTAAATAATGCAACAACAAGCATGCAACCACAATATGTGTCAAACAAGGCAATTAAATATATTCGTTATGCATCTCCTACGCATACAGCAATGCTGATATGCAACGTAGTGAGCTTTATATGCAAAAGTTGCTGCATACTTTTAGGCTTGCTTTTTTTATTGCACTATAGCCTATATAGCATGTGTCGACTGTCTGTATTCTTGCTCTCTGGTTGAGGTTTGTTTGGGTTTATTTTTTTTCCCCCACCCGCATTGTTGGTAGGTGTTGTTTGCTTTATTGGCAATGAAATCAACCCAGATCCACATCCGCATCTTTTCGCCATGATAATCAAATAATTTGTTTATTGAAAACATTTTTTACAATTATGCCGCACATCCGGAGTAAATTGATTGCCAAGTGAAAAATGTTTTGACTTGTCTCTTGTATGTGTGGCATATAATTTAATACAATAAATGTTGATGTTATTGTTGTTGTTATTATATTTGCTAACAGTGACAACGAAATGGTTTTTCTGCTACATTAAAACATCACATTCATTGAAGTCAGGCAGAACAGTGGGACAAGAGTTGCCAAAACTGAGCTTCGTGTCATTCGAATAACAGAGGTTTTATTAATTCATCGGTTTTTTTCTGTATCGGTCTTCTTAAAATTAAGGCGAGACAAATTTTTCGGTTTTTACTGTATCGGTCTTCTTGATATCAAGACTAGACAAGACAAGACAACACAGTGGGACAAGAGTTGTCAAAACTGGGTTTCGGGCCATTGAAACAATAGGAGTTTCATTGAGTTTTCGGTTTTTCGTCTCTTAAAATCAAGAAATTTGGGATACGCAGTTCATTTGACATTTTCGAATGATGATACACCCTCTCGTACCTTATAAGAAGGCATGATAGTGACAGAATTTATAGATTAGCATCGATTTGATTTAAGACATGCTTGTCTGTCTTCAGAAAATCTTCAGTAAACTTTTTGAAAATATTCAAGAGAAGAGTCTCATGAATCTCATATCATATCATTATCATATCATATCGTTAATCATATCATTAAAGGTTAAAATTAGTAAAGAATTAATTAATAACGGTTCAACCTAAAGCAAACAGCGTTATTGTCCTTGACTTACCAAATATTAGCGTTCCTGATATCCCAAAAGAATTGCAATTCAATTCAACATAACACTGAAGGAAGAATTCTACACAATTATTCTTTGATAAACGAGATTTTATTTGAAACATTTTCGGTCGAATAAAATCCACTGTACAGCAATTGCAATAAATTCATTTTGTGTCGATAAGTATCTGTGTTGCGTTAAAATTCATGTGCATTTTTTCGAATTTATTAAATTATTTAAATATTGCAAATAATATCATTAAAATTCTGATCTGACAAACAGTCACACACACATATTCGCACAAACAAACGTAATAATCGGCATATTCTTACATGTTGTGTTGCGGCATATGTTAAGCGGTAAGCGTGTACTATAATGCACTTTCAGACAGCAGCACAGAGATTATAGCTAGATGGGGGCAACCCCCCAAATGGTGTGAAAAATCACACTATGTTGTATATAGCACATTTTAATGCCTGCAATTATTTTTTTTTTAAAATATTTATATATTGTATTTTTTTTTAATTCTGCTCATTTTGGCAAGTATTTTTAATAAAAGTGTCAAAATGTGCAACACACACTTGGACATTAATAAAAAAAAAATGCCGATATAATGAGTGGATAATATTATTTAATGGAATGCAAGGCTTTGCAAGTGTATGTTTGTTTGTGTGTGTGAATTTGGCTTATTTTAAGCGCGCAATTGGCAAGAAAAGTTTTTTTTTTTTCAATGCCTTGCAATGTGTTCATAACAGATTCTTTAATATTTTTAAATATTTTTGTGACATTTTATGTTATTTTCTCGCTTTGCATTTTGTTGGCTTACCGGCTATATTTAAGCGCTTAAAATCGAATTATTAATAATAACAATAACAACATCATTAATTTTTCATTATTCTGACATTTAATTATTTCACCATTCCATGCACTAAAATTTCTTCTTTTTAGAAAAAAAGTCATAGCTATGTCAATATTAGAATGGTTGGGAATGGCAAAAAATGCATAAAAAAAATATTCATATTAAGTAGGTAAATATTTGCTTAACTTGTGGTAGAGTGAGTTCATTGGTCAATAAAACTATCACTTGCAAAATTGAAAGCAAATTGTTGAAATTGGGCCGAGTTTATTTTGAAGGCATCTAATTGTAAGGTCACGAGATCAAGGTTATTTGAGTGGCAGTAAGGAAAATTTTTCTGAAACTCATAGTTCATGCATTTATGAACTATAAATAGTGAAGACGTGGTTTTACAAAATTTTTAGTTCAATAATGAAACTACGCATTTCAAAACGATTTATAATTTTTCTTTTTATATTATTTTGTATAATAGATACCTGTTAAAGACTGTCCCAGAAATAACTGTCCTTTTGTTTTTGTTTTTATGTAAAAAAACCAATTATGTTTTTTTAAAAATACTTTCAGTTTATCATTAAGTGAACATTACAAAATAAATAAACATTTTATTTACACTGAAAAAAAAAACTTAAAAAAATTATGCACTTTTGGATTAAGGTCCTCCATTAGGTTTTTTACCGACCTTTCGTTGACCTTAGTGTATGCCCGACGCCATTTCGATGTTCATCGAAGTATTTCGATGTTTTTCGCAGTTTGTTTGGTCTTTTTGAGATTTCTTTTCATTAAAACCCAATATCTTTCGATTGGACGAAGTTCGGGGCAATTCGGAGAATTGGCTTCTCTTGGTACCACAGTGACTTTATTGACTTGGTACCAATCCATCGTTCTCTGGGCGTAGTGACATGTTGCTGGGTCAGGCCAAAATAGTACTGAACCTTGGTGCTGGCCAGAGAACTGCAATTATTCTTGTTTTTGAGTCATTGGTTGACTAACACAAAAAAGAGTATAAGTGGATTTAAGTCAAAGAAAAACTTCCACTCATATCCACTCATACTCGTTCGTGTGTCGTACACATAGCGAATGAATGAACAAGAATAATTTTTATGTTGATATGAACCGATGCAGTGCTCAGTTCTCTCATTGAGTGAATGGATTTATTGTGCTATGCTATAATGACTCACAACACTAATAAACACCACGAGTGCTGTGGAATGACTTAAGTACTTTTAGTTCAGCTTTCTTATCATTTCATTGAAATTTAATTGTAAATGTCAAGCCACACGTGCCAAACGAAACAAAAACTGTTTTGCCAGAGGCATAACAAAAAATAATACTCAACTCTTTCATTTTCTTACACAAAATGTAAACAAAACATCAAAAATCATCAGCAGGGCATAACACTAAATAATACTCAACTCACTCATAGTTCTTATATTACTCTCTCATGAATAAGTGAGTCACATCAGATTATTAACCAACATCCAATAAAGTCTTAATTGCAGACACACATGCATGTTAGAGAACTTTGAGTATTTTTTGGTTTTAGTGGGAATGAGTCAAAGTATTTTGTTGAGTTGGAATAAGTACACATTTGCACCAATAGTTACGGCTCATGACTTAAGTGTACTAATTTTTTTGATACTCATTGCAGGTCTCTGGTGCTGGCGTATAAAAGGCAGCAAACGCCGCTCCAGACACTCTCTGATGTAAATTGCGGTGTTTATTTTGCGATCTCTCGCAAATTCCTTACTTCGAAGACCACATTTGCAAATGGCCTGCCACACCATGTATTTCTTTGGAAATTTGGTATGTTTTTCGGTGGTAAAATTAGAGGATGCTCCACCCACTCTAACCGCAGTATAATATCCGTGTCCTGGTAACTGCTTGAAATCCGTTTTGCAGTACGTTTCATCGCTATCAAATTTGGGCAGGTAATCGCGATACAGTTTGTCGAGCCCTCCTCTTGGCTTCGACGTCCTTTTCTTCTGACCTATCAGGTACTTTTTGTACTTCATAGCTCCTTAGGTTGTAAAATTTTTTAATCCGTTGAACGCTTGACTTCTATGTTCTCGCTTTTGCTGCCATATCACGAACTGAAGTGCCTGGATTCTGAATAAACAGCCGCTTAACGTTCTCGGCCACCGCTTGGTTCGCTGGACCACTTTTTCTCCCTGAGCCTGGCGTTTTTAATAAAGCGGTAAGCTGTTTGCAACGTATTATGGTCCTTCAGACAGTTTTTACGCATATGCCAACTTCCATAGCTATCTTTTTGTACGTGGTGTTTGGATTTTCCAGGTATTTGCAAATAATTGCTTTCCACTTTTTTTCAGTGTTGAGACGACATCTTTTCAGTAGCTCTTTTATTTTACTAATGAGTATTTTTTTTTTTAAATCTGAAATATTTATACTTTATTTAGGTACCAAATATGTGGCTGTAGAGGTAACCTTTAAAGCCACCTTTGTGGCTTTTTATAAATAACCTAAAAACAAAAGCACAGTTATTTCTGGGAGGCAATCTTTATATTAATTAATTTACGGATTGTACCTGGAACCTGTTGAACTATTGAGAAAGTATCTCTATTGAACTGATTAATAGTTTTCAAGCCAAATGGAAATTTAGATTTTGCCAGACATCGACTCAAAAGTTAGAGGGAATCTTAAAAATTATTTCTGCATACTTTTTTTCGGATCGGAGAAATTTCCATGGAGCGGTTGAGGTTCTTCTAAACTCCATTTTTGGCCCAAAAAATCAAGATTTTTGTATACAGCTTTTTTTTAAATCAGAATGCATACCCAAGATAAGCAAAAAATAGCATGACAAATACATATAGTATGTTATAGGTGTTAAAACACATCCTTAGAAAATTACAAAATGTCGATTTGTTGGGCTCTGAAAAAAGTTTGTAAAGACGAAATATTTCAAGAATTTTTTTTTAGTCAATATTTGAGTACTATCAAAATCCTTTCGTTTTTGCTTATATTCGGTATGCATTCTGAAGAACACAAAAAGTTATATGCAAAAACCTTGATTTTTTGACCAAAAAAGAAATTCAGAAGAACCAAAACCGCTCCATGAGAATTTCTCGAAAAAATGCATGGAATACAAATGATGCAGAAAAAGTTTTTAAGAGTCCCTCTTACTTTTAAGTCACTGTTCGTCTAACTTGTTTTTCTGCACACAAAATAGATCCGACTTAACAGTTTTATGATGTATACAACTATATAACAGCTCAGGTAGTTATTCGAGAAATCGGTTTTTTATTAATTTTGCGGTTTTTCCGGTGTTTAATTTTTTTTAAAATCAACAATTTTTGGTTATTCAAAAAACCTGATTGTTATTCCAAATTTTTTTAGTTTTCGTGTTTCGGTTTTTTCGAACCGGGTGTTTTTCGATTTTTTTCGAAAAAAAATCGTGTGTTATTCGAAAACCGGTTTGTGTCATAATTTTTGGTTCTTGGGTTTTTTATTTTTCAAAGTTAATAATTCTAGGTTATTTAAAAAACTTAATTTTTATTCGAAAAGCGTTTCTTAATAAATTTTCGGTATTTCTTGTTTCGAATTTATTAAATTGAACTATTTTACAGTTTCGGATTTTTTAATAAAATAATTGTAATATAAATTTAATTTAAAATAATTGGGTTATTAAAAAGCTGGGCTGTTAATCGAGAAACCAATTTTTTTTTAATTGTTTGGGTTTTCCTGGTTTCAGGTTTTTCGAAGTCAATGATAGCGTTATTAAAAGGCCATTTTATTTCAAGAAATCGGTTTTTTTATTAATTTTTCTGTTTTTTCGAATTCAATAATTTTGGGTTATTTAAAAAATTCAGTTGTAATTCGAAAAAACCGGTTTTTCGAGTCGAGTTTCGAATTGTTTTTTAAGCTTTCGCTAAATTTTCCCCTTTATATGTTAGAATTTGTTATATTTTACCGAATGAAATAAAGTTTTTATTTAGATAGTATGTAACATTCTAATATAAGTTAGAATGTTACTTTCTGATTTGCCTATTTTGAGCACCGTTTTGGATATTTTTATCTCTATAATACCTGAAAGCTCAAATGAGATATATTAAAGTGCTCAAATTATCTGCAACGACTTGTACATATTATAAAGTTAAAAGAGGTAACGAGAACCCCAAAATCTATGAAATGGATAAAAGGTTATTTTGAAGAAAAATGTTTCGTAATTTTTAAAAAGTAAGATTAGCCTTAAACAATCTTTTACCAAACTCATCAATCATCATACATTGTTCTATTTTCAGAGCAGCTATTTTAATTTAAAAGCTATTTTACTACGTTGTTACTTTTTCAATTGTAGTGTGGGTAGTACTGGTAGAACAAAGTAGAAATACTAGCATTATTTTCATGAAAAAAAAACAATCAAGTTTTAATGGAAAATAGTTGTTCTGAGATAAGAAAAATGTATGAACCGCTTTTAGAGACTCAGAGTATTGTTCAAAGAAAAAGATTACGTCACTGAAAACATTTAAAATTGCGATATTTTTTCAAAAAATTCCTTTAAAGTTGAATTTAAATAAGCTTACTATTAGATGTGAAGTATCATTCATTACATTTTGATTACATTTATTTATTATTTTTATTTTTATTTATTTTTATTTTCATTTTGTATTACTCATACTCCCCAATAGGCAATTAAGCCAGCGCTCTTCAAACGAAGGCCTGCATTGACTGCTACTTTTGAAGATCAAACACATCCTTTCCTCGCTGCTCTTATGAGCCCTTCTTGAAGGCCTTCTTTTTCTGCACAAAAAGCAGTACAACAAACTTTTTTTCCTTCAAAGACTAACTTTTCATATACTTCAGGGCAACTTTTTCGTTTAAAGTCAAAATATATATCAGTTTAAAAATATGACATAATAATGGCCCTTCTTACTGCTGTATCAAAGTTTATAGATTGAAATTAATCTGACATAAAAAAACATAGGAGAGAAGATAAAATAATAGAATTATAAAGAGAAGAAAAAAGGCTTAAAAGAAAAAAAATATTTTTTTCAATACTTTTTGTTGACCCCTTCTTGTAGCCATTCTTAAGAAGTGCTTCTATCAGGCCTCTTTTGAGCTATCGGCGCGGAAGGCCTGCGAAATTTTCCCATTTCATATAAAAAAGAAAGTATACTTGTATATGAATGTAGAAGCACTTCGAAATCCATATGAAGGCCTGCTAGTAGCGCTTCGAAGTGTTGCCATTGCCGACTGGGTCGCCTCTTTAAAGAGAATCTCTTGCTGGTGGCAATGGTAGTGTCTTGGACTTCCTGTATATATTGTAAAAAATCTCAAAATATTTTTTAAGTTTCTTCCATAATTAAAACAAAACGGAACAAAAATGCTTTAAATTAAAATTTTGCGTGATAAATGTAATAATATTTTATTGGTTCATATTTTTAATAAGTAAAATCTTAGAACTACTTATTTTTTAAGTGAAACTTCTTTAGCCGCGTGTCGTATATTTATGCGGCGAACGAAACGGGTAGTAAAACCGATGAAACGAATGAAACGGCGGCGAATTAAGGTGAATTTAGGTCAATTGAGGTGAATTTAGTTGAAATTAGGTGTTCGAAACACCTTATAAATTCGAACTAAATAAAATTACTAAACAATGGTTTGAGTCCGAACTAACAGACGATTAAATCAGCATTTAATTTTTGGACCGTACTTTTTGAAGGTGGAATTTTCAACTAGATACGTTATGCTTCAATTTCCACCTGGAATTTTCACCTTGTATGATTAAATGGCCAATGTTATGCAATAAGGTCACAGACGGGTCATTGGCAATTTTATGGATTCCATGAATTATTTGGACAAAAATGGATGAATCTATGTCCAATCGGATGAAATAGGATTATCAGAGGTCACAGACAGGTCATTGGCACTTTTATGAAACTGCTTTAAATTTTAAAATATTCAAAAAGTTCCTTTTTAGGGTTTTAAAATTTGTTTCTACGTTTAGAAACAATTTCTAATTCTATTACATGTAAAATTTCATTGAAAGCCAGTTTGCTGGTTTTAACTACACTGAGAAAAAAACACATACCTTGCTCCGGTAAAAAATTTCTCTATTTTCGATATAGAAATTTTCTCTTTTTCAAATAAAATTTTCTTAAATTAGAATAAATTTTCACATTTTCGAAGAAATATTTCTTTACTTCTAGGAAATGGAAATATTTCAATGTCTCTAATAATGATAAGTATTTTTCTCGCACAAAAATTTCTCATTTATAGAGAAAAATTTATTAAAAATGAAAAACTTTTCTTATATTTTGATAAAAAATTCACTAAGAGAAGTATTTTCTTCAATAAAAACAAATCTTTTCTCAAAAATAAAAAGTTTTTTCTCAAAAAACGATATATTTTTCTTTTTCATGGAATCTTTTTATCATTTTTAGAGAATTTTTAGTATCGAAATTAGAGAATAGCATTCTCTGGAGCAAAGTCTATACCATTTTTCTCTAAATATGATGCCTTTTTTATCATATTCCGATAAGCTTTTTTCTGAGTGTAGTTTTTTAATTTGAAATATTTGAGAAACTGTTTATAGAAAAATGAATATTCGATAATACTTAAAAAAAAACCTGCCAAAAAGTGGCATCAGAACCAAAACTAAATCGATAATTAAATTTATTCTGATACAAAAAAATGTATCGCCTTACTTTTACGATATTTAAGGATGCACAGATTTTGGTAGTAAGTTTTCACAATTAATAACATTGTTCAGGAGTAAGTCTATTCATGATTGAGTCGTATTGAATACTACATACATACGTCATATGGACAAGCCATTTGGCCAGGGCTGCCGTTTTGGTAAAATATTACCAAATTTGGTAAAAAGATTTTGACTTGGTAAAATGGTAAATTATTTTTTGGTTTGGTAAATTTACAATTGATGAAAAATTAAAATAAATAAAACATCATGCTCATTGTGCAGTACCACCTTTATGATTGAAAATAATCTTTCAAATAAATACTAGCGCATCAAGTAAAAATTACAGGAATAACGCAAATCCTAAATGTTAATGCTTAGATCGTCGGCTTAGGTAAGAAATTGATGGATCGCTAAGATGGGTTTGTAAATTTTTATTTTTAATAAATTGATTTTCTTAAAATTTATATTCTAAGTGATTATGTTATTTCTATTAAGATTTGTTATTAGAAAGAAGGCGACCAATATGGAAAGCGATGAAACGTCTTCAAGCGTATAATAAAGGGTGTTTTTTAAAGAGTTTGCTGATTTGAAATTTGAAAAAAATTTTTCTGATTTGAAAAAAATTTTTTATTTGGTAGATAATTTCTTGGCATTTAACACTTAAATATAATTTCGGGCATATGGCTACCACGACTATTTTGCACAAAGGTCATTCTGTAGGTCCAATTTTCGACCACCTTTTCAATCATTTGAGGGCGTATTTCAGCAATGACACGTTAAATATTGGTTTCCAAAGCGTCAATTGTTGCTGGCTTATCCACATAAACCAATTACTTCACGTATCCCCACAAAAAATAATCAAGTGGCGTCAAATCACACGAACGCGGAGGCCAATTCACCGGTCCATTTCTCGATATAATGTTGTCGTTGAAATGTTCTTTCAATAAGTCGATTGTTTCGCCCGCAGTATGACAAGTGGCACCATCCTGTTGAAACCACATTCCATCCACATCCATATCTTGAAGATTTGGCAACAAAAATTTATTGATCGTAGTTCTGTATCGATTTCCATTCACGGTAACGCGTCGTACTTCCTCATTTTTAAAGAAATAAGGACCGATGATTCCACCAGCCTATAGACCGCACCAAACAGTACATTTATCGGGATGCATTGGTAATTCTTGAACGGCGTGTGAGTGTAGACCGAAAATTGGTAATTACGTTCTTTATGGTAGTCTAAGACGGACGATTATGTGCACCATAAAATTCACGAAGTGCTCTATAAAAATTTTTAATTGAACACTTTTTGAAAATAAATTTCCACGATTTGGAAGCGTTGTTCTGGAGTTAACCTATTCATGATGATTTGCCAAACAATACTGAGTGGAGACGTCACTTTAAACTGTCATAACAACTGTCAGACAATAGAGCAATCCATATTGAAAACTCATAAAAAACACACTGTAAATGTTAATTTAATTAAAATATATGTATAAATGTATTGTTTCTTTAACTTAAAAATAAAAGTTTTATGTGTTTGGTAAATTCTTTTTCATTTTGGTAAATGTTTGGATGAAATTTGGTAGAATAAAATGGTTGAGAGTGGCAGCCCTGCATTTGGCACATAACAGCTGTCAAAACAACCCAATTGAAAAAGGCACCTCGTATTGGAGCAACCTTTTTATGTTTTCAAAACTTTTTATTATTTCGCATAAAATATTGCTTATATAAAAAGTGCCTAACATTATTGCAAACAACAAATATGCATTCTATTGTGTGCTTCAAGCTTCGAAAATACCTCAGCGCCGCTATATTATATAAAATGATTCTAATTTAGAATTTTCAAACAGCTATTAGTTAAAAAAAAATATGATAAATAGTTTTGGCCAATGTTTGAAATATTTAGATTGATGGTTTGATTCAGACCAACACAACGTATCTAATAAGTGTCAAAATTAGTCAATATATCAGCTATTATTGTCACATTTTTTTTCACTCCTGTTTATAACAGTTATTTTGATTCGGTGATTGTTATAAATTTCATTCAACATTATATTGTTTTTAAGCATAAATTGATTTGACATCATTTATAGCATAAAATGTATTATTAATTTGGAGAAATCAATCAATTATCCAATTGACTGTCCAGCTGTTTGAGGCAAACAAATACATACACAACAAGATTCATTAGATACACGTCGAACGAGTTGGTAACAGGCGAGTTTTAGTTGTATGCATTGGAAAACTTTGGTCACAACAACAGCAACAACAACAGCACAAACATCAACCTCTGAGCCTCTGAGCATGGAGTTGAGTCTTTTAGTAGCCCAACACCACACCACCACCCACTCATACATCCCTTCAGCCATGTGTTTGTGCTTGTATTTGTGTGAGGGAGACACATCAGAGATAGTGTCAGTTATTAACGCAATTAATTCAATCATTATTGAATCATATATAGATGGCAGCACACATGATGACGTTTTCCCAAGTGAAGCCACACAAATGAGCGAACCAACCAACAACCTACGAACAAACGCACCTACGCACAGTTTGATAGCTGCATCCAACTGCATCATCCATGAGTGCCACGAAACGTTCTCATCCAAGTTGAGCTACATGCGTTCAAATCACAGTCGTTTTGTTTTTTTTTTTGTATGGCGCATCAAGCAAGTTCATGATGGTTGCTCATCGGTCAGTGTCGTAGGTGGGTGGTAGTGGTGGTGGTAGTAAGTGAAGTGGTGGCGGTAGGAGGAGTGGATATATTAGCGAAATCACAGACAGCGAGCACAGCACATTAAATATGCCAAAGTGAACTTGCAACATTTGTCATCCTTTAGTGAGCACACACACATCTTTGTGCCTATGTGTGTGTGTGTGTGTGTGTGTGTTGTTTGATGTTCTATGTCCAGTTTTGTAAATTAGCTTTAATTTTACCGTTAGCTCACAAGCACAATTTATGACATTTATCACATGCTGGCTGTCAAACATTTCAATCGAATACCGTGTTTGTATGTAGTGCAGAGTGTGCATGTATTTGCATTAATGTACGTGTTTGTATCTAAATATATTTGTCTGTTTATGTAGTCCACAACATATGCCCAGCTATGGGCCTTGTTTTCTACTATATAGATATTTGTGTTAGTATCTATGTATCTCTGCGTTTGTGATTGTTTTGCAACCATCAGTTGTCGAATGTCAGATTCCTAACCCTGCATCGTTTCGCTTGAAATTAACTCAACTTAATTTCGCTCAACTAAATAGCTAACTAAATATCTTACTAAATAATTTTATATTTAGAACAAGTTAAACAAAATTTGAACCCGGTATTTCCGACATGTTATTAAAAACGTAAAGGAAAGATGCGACGTGACATTTTTTCTAATTTCTTATTTGTTACATGACTTCAAAAAAGATAAATGTTTGAACATTGTCAAGTTTTAATATTGTTTACACAAAAGCCAGTTTCGATATAGAAGCTTATCTTCAAAATTATACGATGAACGAAGAAATTACTTAGACGCTACATTTCACTTAACATTTATAAAAACTACTATCAATACACAGTAAAAAGTTTGAGGATAAATTTTATCTTTTTTATAACATTTCTCTCGTATAAACTTGTTTTATTCCAAATTTATTATAAGTTCTATCCCACTCCATATTATAAAACTTGCATTTCCACTCAAACAGCTTTTTTACACCAAAATAGTGTAAATATAAAATATATATTCCAGTTATACACACGAAAACCTCACGGAGCCACTCGGCTTTCACGTACAAGTCGAGTTTTCGAAGCAACCGAACTTCAGCGATGCTAGCAGGCAATCAGTTTGCGTTTGGATTTCAGTCAGTAATCATGTTATGCACAAATAGTTCCATTGAATATTTTTTTTGTACACACAGATTAAGACACAAATATTGCGCTTGAATTGGAACATGGAACATATACTGCCAACATGATTAAACATGCAAATTTCTGAGTACAATTTTTTACTCTTTATTTTTCCTGTCAAACTGTTTTTGAAAATATAAAAAAACAATATATCATGAAATCTATGAATTAAAATCTAAATATTATTCCTGATTTATGACTTTAAACGCAACACATATTAACATATTTAATGTATGTTTTCATATGTGCCACATATTTTTATACAATATAGCTATAAAAAGTAACCAAATGTGGTTTAAAAAGATTTTATACTTTTGCTTATAAAAATGTATACCAACCTGGTGTAAACACATTTTATACACTTTTCGAATAAAATCAATACCAACTTTGTATAAATTTGGTTTATACGATGTTATGGAATAAATTTTATAACATATTTGGAATTGATTTATATTTATACCAAATAGCATAAAATTTATCCTCATATTTTTTACTGTGTAGTTTAAAAATGTATTCCTTATGTACCAGACTTTTTCTCCAAAATATTACAAGTTTCTCAAAATTTTTTTAGTGATTACAAAATTTTTTTAATTTAAAAACTGTATCAAATCTTTAAACAATTTACTAAGTGAACAAATGTACCAATTTAAGAACTTCTTATAGAACACATAAGAGTGGAACGAAATAGTATAGAGCCAAAAAATCAGTAGAGGCTTCATTTCTACAAAGTCCTCATTGAAAAAATATTTTTTGCATCTTTAGTTTTTTTCTGTGATATAACTTATAAATGATAAATTTATAATGGCGGCTTTAAAATGGCGTCCATGAACATAAATAAAAAACTAATTGGCCATTTCAGCCCTTGAAAGGACTTTGACCGAATTTCTTATGATCAATTGTGTTGTGTGTGTTTTAAAATGTTTGCACACAATTGACCGAGAACTGGACCTACATTTTGTATACCGGCTCCGAACGGCTAAAGTTCATGTTCTCAAGAAGCTTTACATGATATTATTTATTCTCTGAGATTTTCCTTTGTCTGTAAAGGGGTGGTGACCGATCAGAAAAATTTTCTTATTGAAAAAAATTTTTGCCGCGACTGGGGATCGAACTCTTGCTTCGGGCGTGCTAAGCCACACACTTAACCTACACACCACGATCACCACAGGTCCATGAACATGCTTACTTTTATAATAACTTCGAAATTCAAATTGTTAGTAAACTTTTGAGCTAATTTTTCTAAAACCTTAGTTTTTATAAATTTTTAGTTATTTAATTAAATTATTTAAGTTTAAAAAAATGAGTGAAAAATTAAGTACGCACCCGATCACATAGAAATTAAAGGGAAAACAAATACCTACTCAGGTAGCTTTGATAACACTATGGAACAAATTCTGGTTAGCAAAAGTAAGGTCGATTCTGAGAGTGAGGGGTGAAAATAGAGGCTAAATTAGAAGACGCGTTCGAATTTTATTTTAATCGACCTTAAATGCCGATTTTCAGCATATTGTTTGTATGGTTTTTTGGTTATAACTTGCCTAATTGATCGACTAATTGATATTTTTATACCCTAAACCTGAAAGGTCAGGGTATATTAACTTTGTGCAAACGTTTGTAACGCATAGAACGAAGCGAATCCGGTATAGAAAAGTATATATATTCTTGATCAGCGTCACCACGTGAGTCGAGCTATCTATGTCCGTCCGTCCGTCCGTCCGTCCGTCCGTCCGTCTGTGTGTTGTCCGTATACACAGGATAAGAAGAAGGCGTTGAGATAATTGGATGAAACTTGGTACACATGGTCACATGTACCCAAGGATCTGCACAATTGAATATTTTTGGAATCCGCCCACGGACACGCCTACCTCCCATACAACGCAAAAATTTAAAACTGCATAACTCAGCTCATAATAAGTCTACAACAACAAAATTTGGTATGTATGTGTTTTATACCAACACAAATATATCTTTGAAAAATGGACGTCATCCGCTAACGGACACGCCTACCTCCCATACAACCCAAAAATTGAAAACGCAATAAATAAGCCTCTGTTTAACCTACAGAGCTAAAATTTGGCACATATGTTTTTTATAACAAAAAAAAGATGGTTTTGAAAAATGGACATCGTCCGCCCACGGACACGCCTACCTCCCATACAACGCGAAAATTGAAAACTGCATAGCTCAGCTCATAATTAGCCTACAACAATAAAATTTGATATGTATGTGTTTCATACCAACACAAATATATCTTCGGAAAATGGACATCATCCGATCACGGACACGCCTACCTCCCATACAACCCAAAAATTGAAAACGCAATAAATAAGCATGTGTTTAACCTACAGAGCTAAAATTTGGCACGTATGTTTTTTATGACAAGACAAAGATGGTTTGGAAAAATAGACTTCATCCGCCCACGGACACGCCCATTTACAATTAATTTTTTTTTTTTTTTTTAAAAAAGTGGGTTTAGGGTATTTCATAGTCGGCCTAGACCGACTTTAGACTTTCTTTACTTGTTTTTAATCTGTAAAAGTCAAATTATTGCTAGAAACCTGTGCAACAACTAAAATGTTTTAACAAATTGATTTAACAAATTTTTGTGATTTTTGAGATTTTTAATGAAAATTTTAATTTTGCATTTGACTGCAAAGTTCAAAGGTCGATTAAAAACAAAAATTCAAACAACTTTAAAACTGAGGTCTTGGATGTCTTTTTTCGATTTGGAGCCATTTAACAATGCTTCCTGATGGTTGGAATGACGATAACGCATACTAAATACATAACAGTCACAACTCAAACAAGTAAGGAGACTCTAAAGTTGGTCTAGCCCAACTATGGAATACCCTAAACCTGCTATTATAATAAAATATATACTGATATACTTAAACAAATATAAATACCTTCTTAATTTTTTCAATAATCATGTATTCCTTGACAGTTTTCACTAATGTGGCTTATATGGGAGGTGGTCGTGTTCGAGGACAGATGACGCTCATGCCCTGTTTTGATATTAAATGCTCCCATAGTAAGTTTTGTCTCCGTAGGTCATATAAAAACCGTTTTATGGTATTTTCAATAGTGTGGGTTGTATGGGAGGTAGGCATGTTGATAGGCGGATGACGCCCATTTTAAGTGCAGACCTCAATTTTTATATTTAATCCTCTCATACCAATTTTTATCCCTCTATATCCCAAGTTTTATCCCTGTAGGTCATATATAAACCTTTTTAATGTATTTTCAATAATATGGGTTGTATGGGAGGTGGGCGTGTTCGTTTCAAAGTGATGCTGGGTTTTTGTGCACATCTTAGTTTTGATATAAAATACTCCCATCCCAAGTTTTATACCTGTAGGTCATATATAAACCTTTTTATGGTATTTTCAATATTGTCAGTTGTATGGGAGGTGGGCGTGTTGTAACGACTGAAGTCGTTACAAATAAATATTAAAATAAATATATATAGATTCGTAAAATATAAGGAAAAAAGAGTAGTTTTAAATGTCGACGGCAATTCCATGCGCCACTTTAATTATCATGCAGCTGCCGAATTGCTTACCAACACCAACAACTGCATGCTTTGGCTTGCCATGGAATCGCCAAAGCCAAACATTTAATTAAAACTAAAAAGATACCAATGAATAAAAAAAAAAGAAAAAGAAAAATTAATAAATGAAATAGAATAGAATAAAAAAAAATAATAAAAAAAAAAAAAAATAATAATAATGCAAGCGAGGATCCAATGTGGTCCCCATCTAAGTACTAACCGCAGTGGAGGCTGCTTAATGCCTCAATCACAGTGCAGCACACATACACACAAAACTCGTTTTAGCTGCAATGTAAACAGACATGTTATTTATAGCGACGATGCATTATGTCACTTGCTAGCATGATAACAATAATATGATTCACATATAGTTAGCAGTGAACATTAAATAAGTAGTGCGCAAAATGTTGGTTTAGGCATATTGAGTACGCTTGACATCTCAATTGATGCGATTAATGTTTTTAATTGTAAATCAATTTTCGGGTGGTGATAAAGCCAGGGAATTAAGTTGATTACAGGTTTCTGTAAACACGCCACCTAACTTAAACTTAAGCTTCGTCTTGCCGGGTTCAGCAACCCACCGTATTCTAAGTAGGTCTACGTTGTGAAGGCCTGCATTGCCGTCGGCCCTCTACCGTCTGCCGCCTGAATCCGTTTGGCCCTCTGTCCCCGTGCGCACTTTGCCACTAATGTTTATATCGTATTTGAACTAAATTTTAAGTATACATACTAAGTCCGCCTGAATAGTTGGCCCTCTGTCACCGTGCGCACTTTGCCACTAATGTTTATAATGTATATGCACTAAGTTTAGGTATACACTAAGTTTGTTATAAATATTTTATATAAAAAAAAAAAGAATAAAATAAAAAAAAGGGAACAAAATAGATTATTAATCGTGCCGAGCTAAAACCTTTGAGGTTTAATGATTGTGTTGACTTTAACGCCAACCGTGACTAATTCTGCGATTAATTCATCTATTTAATTTCTGATTAAGAAAAATTTACTTTTGCCCAAGGGTTGCGAGATCCCTTGGACGGACCCTGGAGCGGCTGAGCATACCTCAGCCTTCGAAATAAAACACTCCATTTTTTGTGTGCGTACCTTAGTTATGATATAAAATCTTCCCATACCAAGTTTAATTCCTGTAGGTCATAATATGACCTTCTTATATTATAAGAACGTTTTTATGGAATTTATCGTTTTTATGGTATTTTCAATATTGTGGGTTGTATGAGTTTTGTTCGTAAGCGGATCACGACCATTATTTTGTACATGTCTAAATAATATAAAATACAAACAGATTTAGCTTTAATATTTATATTTAATAATGAACAGGGTTATTTCTGTAGCTTTAATAAAACCCTCTAGTATTTAATTTTACAAAATGATATCTTATTTTTTATTCAACTTAAAGGCATTTTTAAACATTAATATAAATATTTTTTAAAGGTGTCACGTCCCCTTTAACACACAAATTTCATTCCTTCAGTTATTGAAGGAAAAAATGAAAAAGATAGTTAGATATGAGTATTGTGAATTCATTTATAACAAAAAGTCGATATCGAAAAATTTTGAGTTGTGTGCGATATGTATACTGTGAAAAACATACTTTAAAATAACGCAAACATTTTTAAAATACACATTAAACACAACAAAATTTAAAACAAACGTGTTTAAATTTAAACTATAAACTCCTTCCTCTTTTTATAATTTTTGCTTATGTCTTTGAAATAACAAAAAAAAAAAAAAAACTAGTAAGGTATATCTTCGACTTGGCCGAAGTTAAAATACCCCCACGGCCGATTCTTAAGGGTAGAAGAATCTTAAATGGGAGAGCTTTTTGTATGAGATTTTGAGAGATATTATTATTTTTATGTGTCTAAAAAACATACATATCAAATTGTTTTCCTGCAGCTTAAATATAAGCCTTTTTATAAAGTTTTAAATTTTGAGGTTGTATGGGAGGTGGGCGTGTTAGATTTTGTATGACGCCCATTTTTCTAGCATATCTCAGTTTCGACATAGAATACACAAATACCGAGTTTCTGTCTTGTAGCTTTAATATTAGCCTCTTTATAGATTTTTCAATTTTGGGGTTGTATGGGAGGTGGGCGTGTTAATGGGTGGATGACGCCCAATTTTATAACACACCTCAGTTTTGACATTAATTACACAAAAACCGAGTTTCCATCTTGTAACTTTAATATTAGCTTTATAGATTGTTAAATTTTGGGGTTGTATGGGAGGTGGGCATGTTAGTGGGTGGATGACGCCCATTTTTCTAACACACCTCAGTTTTGACATTGAATACACAAATACCGAGTTTCCGTCTTATAACTTTAATATTAGCCTCTTTATAGATTTTTCAATTTTGGGGTTGTATGGGAGGTGGGCGTGTTAGTAAGTGGATGACGCCCATTTTTCTAACATACCTCAGTTTTGACATTGAATACTCAAACACCGAGTTTCCGTCTTGTAACTTTAATATTAGCCTCTTTATAGATTTTTCAATTTTGGGGTTGTATGGGAGGTGGGCGTGTTAATGGGTGGATGACGCCCAATTTTCTAACACACCTCAGTTTTGACATTAATTACTTTAAAACCGAGTTTCCATCTTGTAACTTTAATATTAGTCTCTTTATAGATTTTTCAATTTTGGGGTTGTATGGGAGGTGGGCGTGTTAGTGAGTGGATGACGCCCATTTTTCTAAAACATCTCAGTTTTGATATAGAACACACATATAACAAATTTCAGTATTGTAGCTTAAATATTAGCTTCTTTGTAGAGTTTTCAATTTTTGAGTTGTATGGGAGGTAGGCGTGGTTTTCATCCGATTTAGCCCGTTCTCGAACTTGATCTTAGTTTTTTTAAAAAAAGCTTAAATATCGAATTTCATTACGATAGCTGCAAAACTGCGGCTGTAATCGTGTCGACAGACAGACGGACAGACGAACAGACGGACAGACAGACGGACATGGCTAAATCAACTCAGGTGGTGATGCTGAGCAAGAATATATATACTTTTCCATACCTACCACGCCTCCTTTTGGGCGTTACACACGTCGTGACAAAATTAATATACCCCTTACGCAGTACGCGTGGGGGTATACAAAAAAACTGTCTGGAAAATATGACAATTTTTGAATTTTTCGAATGCAAATATCGAACATAAGATAACATAAACACTAATTTATTATTTCAATATGTAAAATTCAAACTTGTATTTATTTATGTTTTTGAAACACCTCCCATACAACCCCGAAATTGAAAACTCTATAAAGAGGCTAATATTAAAGTTACAAAACTGAAACTCGGTATTTGTGTATTCTATGACAAAACTGAGGTGTGTTGAGAAAATGGGCTTCATACACACACTAACACGCCCACCTCCCATAAAACCCCAAAACTGAAAACTTTATAAAAAGGCTTATATTTATGCTGCAGGAAAGCAATTTGATATGTTTTTGTATTTTAGACAAATAAAAATAACAAAATCTTCTAAAATCTCATACAAAAAGCTCTCCAATTTTAGATTCTTTAACCCTTAAGAATCGGCCGTGGGGGTATTTTAACTTCTGCCAAGTCGAAGATATACCTTACTAGTTTATATGCATTTTAATGTTGGTGAAAAATTTACACATACCAAGTTTTATTCCTGTAGCTCACAGTAAATGCCTTTATTGTGCTTTCGCTATGGGAGGTGGGCGTGTTCATGGACGGATTACTCCCAATTTTTGAACACACCTTAGTTTTGGTATAAAATACATACATACCAAATTTAATTTCTCTATGACAAACATAACCTTATTTATTGAGTTTTAAACTTTTTGGGTTGTATGAGAGGTAGGCGTGTCCGTAGGCGGATGATGTCCATTTATCTAAACAATCTTTGTCTTGTCATAAAAAACATACGTGCCAAATTTTAGCTCTTTAGGTTAAACAGAGGCTTATTTATTGCGGTGTCAATTTTTGGGTTGTACTGGAGGTGGGCGTGTCCGTGAGCGGTTGACGTCTATTTTTCAAAGACATCTTTGTGTTTCTATAAAACACATACATATCAAATTTTATTGTTGTAGGCTAATTATGAGCTGAGTTATGCAGTTTTAAATTTTTGCGTTGTATGGGAGGTAAGCGTGTCCGTGGGCGGATTCCAAAAATATTCAATAGTGCAGATCCTTGGGTGCTTGTGACCATATGTATCAAGTTTCATCCAATTATCTCTACTCCTTTTTCTTATCCTGTGTTTACGGACAACACAGAGACGGACGGACGGACGGACGGATGGACGGACATGAATAGCTCGACTCACGAGGTGACGCTGATCAAGAACATATATACTTTTACATACCGGACTCGCTTCGTTCTATGCGTTACAAAGGTTTGCACAAAGTTAATATACCCTCACCTTTCAGGTTTAGGGTATAAACACGCAAGTGTCACGCTCCGTACCTTATATCGCTCAAATTGTACATTCTTGCTATTACAGTGTTTTTATTACACGAAGAAATGGTCAGCCAGAAAGTATGCACACAAAATTTATTTGACAACGACTGCAACATTACAACATTATTTTGAATGCGACCTTTATGAATGCGTATTTGTACAAATTTTACGATAGAATAATTTGAAAATTACAGCCTAATGCCAAATTAGATACAAAATATAAATATATACAGAAGAAATAAGAAAACTGCAGAAAAATTATTTAAGGTTAAGTCATTCACTCCACCCTGAACACCAACAAGACGTTCATGTTGAAAATATGAATGAATCAAAAAAACATCATCGAAGTGTGAAAAGCTTCAAGTGATTTTCAGCTACCCGCTGCTCAATTTAAATTAATACTTCCCCAAAATCCAAAATAAAATCAAAATAAAGACGTTTACTCGACAGTTTTTAGAAGCAGAATGTGAGGTATAAAGAGGATGTGCGTGAGCAAAAAATAGAAAGAGAGAGAGAGAGATAGATAAAAACACAAATTGTGCTGGTGTTACTTGACACATTGGCAAATTTTCCAAGTGGGTGGTTTGTGGGTGTTTAATAGCTTTAACCACGCAGTAACAACAACAACAATAACAAAACAACAACAACGAATTTATGCCTAGACACTCGTAAACAAAAAATAAATAAGTTAAAGAAGTTGAAGGCAAAGGCAAATAGCTAGGAAGCACGAAGCATCATAATAAGGAAGTCTAAAGAAGCCAAAAAGTAAACAACAGCAACAACAACAATAACAACAAAATCAACACAACAAAATGTCTACCAAGTTTCTCTTCCGGTCTGTCTGGTTTACGTAGCAGACGAAGTCATTCAATCGTTTGCCTTTCATGCATGTTTTCAAGATGGTTGATGTTGCTGTTGGGTGTAAATATAACAAGGCTTAAATCTTGAGCAAATTTCGAGCATATTAATAATAGAAAAAAAATTGGGATTAAGTAAAGAATACTAAATGGTAAATATTGTATTGTATTTGGGCAACAATTATTATTGTATTTGTAACACTTAATGTTGACGCTTGCAAAACTAAACCGGAAGTAAGTGAATGCATGAGTGTTGCCAAACTTGCCTTACATTGGATATGTAACAACATTGTGCTTAGTTTATGTTTAGTTATTCGCCAAGAATTTCAATGTATTTTCTTAGCTTTGCTTTTCTTATTTAAATAGAACAAAACACAATGTTTTAATAGATTTTTCTATGATTAAAATCTTTGCACAAATTCAGATGAGGTTACAGTCAGCATTTGCAAATCAACATGTATTCTTATGCACAAAAAACAAAAAAAAAAAAAAATAATGTTCCCTACTTTTTCTATATCTTCTGCATGTGTGTTCAACATTTTCAATTATTCAAATGTGTGTTTCGAATGCATGCCAGCATATTTCTCTTTTGTCTCATTGAAAATTATTATTTTTACGCTTTTGTCACAAAGTAATGCAAGGATGTAGAATATGACAAACAATCACAACAACAACAAAAACAATAACAAAAAAAAAAAAAAAAATAAAAGAAAATGCAGCAACAAGAATAAAACAAACACAGATAAAAAGTAGAAAAATTATTAAAAAGTTGCATCTTCTTTTGTCTTGAGTTTTTCTAAGTTTTTCGTTTGCGCGTGAAATTAAAAATGAAAAGTTCTCAAAGAATCCGTACCCGAAACGAACCGAACTGTAACTCTTTTCTGCGACATTTTAATGTTTTTGTCTTAATGTGCATAAAACACACACGCACACACAAATATACACACTCACACACTCGTTTGCTTTGAAAAACTTATTCATTCGCATATTAAACAAAGCAGAAAAATAATATCGGATTTTTTTTTAATAAACACCTGCTTGTCCAACCCACTGACAAAAGCTCTGCCACCTTTGCCTCAGTTTTTATTTTTTTTCTTTTTTTAATGACATGATAAAGAAGGATAATTCTTGGTTATTGCTGTCAAAACATGTTTTTATATTTATAAAAACTTTGAAAATTAAAATATTCTTCAATTGAACATCCAGCGGATATCATTTCGACATTCTTAGAGATTTTCTCTTCAATGCTATTTCTAAGACATTTGTGAGTACAGGTCCCAAATTTTCTGCTCCGATAATAGTAACTTGGAAAGGCAAGATTTAATGTTTGTTGAAGGAGCTTCCTGTGCTTGCACAGTAATTTATTCATGTCTTGGGGCCTATTAACCTATACACAATCCTTGTAAATACTTATGAGGCTAAGCTAAGGTGAGCTTGCTTTCTCTCTGAACTTCTGAGCGAAAGTTTTAATCTACACTGAGCCAAAAAAGTACAGAATAATTACGAATTTTTACATGATTTGCATGAATCGCAGTCATGAATTATTCATGATATCGATGCACAAAATACAAAAAAGAACACGAGAACATGAATATTGCATAAGACTAGTGTTTCAAGTTCACAATGTGTGTGTATGAGATGTAACCAATAAAAAATTATCGTAAATTCCATGAAAAAATACAAACGGAACCGTTCACAATTTTCGTGAATAAAAATAATACAGTTCATGTACAAATACGAGTAGAACAAAAACAGTTCATGATATAAGTGAAAAAATATCATGAACCTAATGAACCTCATGAGCTTATGAAGATCATTTTTTAAGCGTTAGGTTTTTGAAAATGAAAAAAAAAACAGAAAATTTTCAGAAGTCAATGAATTATTTTTTGGATCGATACATCAATGCCTGGCACTTACCTTTAAAAGATTTTTTCATATAAATGTTGCCTGCGGCTACGACTGAGATAGACACAAAAATAGTCTAGTGGGGTCAAATCGCATGATCTTGACGGCCATTGCACTGCTCCAAAACGTAAGATTATTTGCTCACTAAACTGCCGTGTGGCATTTGGCACCGTCTTGTTGCAACCACATATCAACTAAATTAAATTCTTAAATTTTGGGCAAAAAAAAGTCGGCAATCATCACACGGTCCCTTACTCCACTGACTGTCACGTTGCAATTTTCATTATTTTTGAAAAATAACAGTCTAATGATGCCTCCGGCTTACAAACGGCACCAAAAAGTTTATTCTTCAGGGTGCATTGGCAGTTCTTCAACTTCCACTGGCTGCTCTGAAGACCAAATTCGGCAATGAATTCAAACTTCGATCTTCTTCGTCACTCAAGACAATTTTTCGATAAAAAAGCAAATTTTCAGCCAACTTTTCTAAAGCCCATTCACCAAACCTGAGCTTGTGTATAAATACACTCAAGTCATGTATAATTACTTGGAACGTATGTAAAAGTACACATGAACAGTGAACGCAAAATGCATGTAGGATTTTTATCAACGTATACATAATTTATATTTCCAATGAAGGAGTGGAGGAGAATGTATCCTTTAAATAAATTTATATTGTTCATTCTGTAATCAGACTATTTCTTGTATTTCAGATGAACCTGTAAAGAGGAATCATGTTTACCGCAGATCACATTTTGTTTTTTTTAAGGTGTTTTCAAAAACTTACAACCACTGCGTTGGCCCATGGACAAAAATTAACATTTTTTATGACTAGAAAGCTAACAATATTGCTACCAATCGACAGGTTGTATCATGTATCAATTGTATCAATAAAATAAAAACAATATTTAGAGGAAAGAATCAGTTTTGGCTACGCTGTGATTGAACTACACGAAATAAAATTTTTTATTATAAATAATATTTGAGTAAATGAAAAAAAAATTAAAAACTTTTATAAAATATATAATTTGATATATATTTTAGTGATTTAAATATACGTTATTATCAACCGAAAAACTTCAGAAATTGACAAATTTTGATTAAGATGAAATAACGAATCCTATAAAAATAAGTGTCATTTTTTAAACTACTAGTACGGATTCTATATAAGCAGGAGCTGCAAACAACTTCGTCCTACAAATACATTTTTTTTTGTTTGAAAAAAAAAATTGCTTAAAATTAAGAATTTTTACTTTGGTTTGGCATTTCAACATGAAAAGATTGACGCCAGAACAACGTTCTTAAATTATGCAAATTTATTTTGAAAATAATGGTTCTGTTCGAAATACGTATCGCGCACTACGTCCAATTTACGGGCAACATAATCATCCATGAGAGCAATTAATTCGACTAACTATGGACCGTTTTTCGCGCCACGCTTACTCTAAATGATAAAACGCATCCCACAGAGACGTCGTACAGTGCGTACAGAAGAAGCCATTGCTGCTGTAGAGCGTAACCTAGAGGATGACCCGAATTAGTCTATCAGACATCGTGCACAGGAATTGGATATGTGTCCATCCACTTTATGAAAGATTTTACAGAAATATCTTAGTTTGCGTGCTTATAAGATCCTACTCGTGCAAGAATTGAAGCCACACGTTCCCCTGTGGCGCAGATTCGGTGAATGGACCCAAAACAAGATTGCCGTTGATCCCGATTTTTGTAAGAGAATTTTGTTTAGTGATGAAGCTCACTTTTGGTTGAATGACTACGTCAAAAAGTAAGAACGTCGCTTTTGTCACAACTATGGAAATAACAAGAAATACTCTTTCTTGCAAAATGACGGCTGATTGAAAAAAGGTGATTTTTTGCAATTTTTTCAAAATTTAAAATTTTAAAAAATAGGAAAAACAAAATTTTTTACATCTATATTTAAATAGGCCTAGATAATACAGTTAAGTTGTCTCCCACAACTAAGAAACAGTTATACAAAAAAAATTTTTTTTACATTCTCAACAGAGAAAAGGTTGAATTTCGGCCACTTGCGACCTCTAGTAATTATAATTCCAACAATAGAGCTATACATAAGCGCAACCAAAGGAGGGTTTCGGGGTTTAAACCCCCCCAAAAATTATTGTAGTACCAAGCAAAATAGTATTCAATCAAAGTGAGTCACATGAAAAGCAATCACACGTTTTATGACATGAGTGAAAACCCCAAATGTATATCAAATCGATTCTGGTTGATGCATAATCTTCTAAATTAGTCATATTTTATTCCTTCAGACTGCACATTAAGCCGGATCGATTTTGTATGGAGAAAAAAAAGTCGGACACCGACTCAAAAGTAAAAAGTACTCTTAAAAACTAGAAAATATTTTTTTTAAACACCTATCAAAAACTTATTTTTCTTGATATTCAAATGCATTTAAGATTATTGGAAAAGTACTGAGCTCTTCTTTCTTTTGGTGTATCGTATGGTGTTTTTTAATCAAAACTGAGTACGGTCAAACCTGTTTTTGTGCGGTAGATAGGGATAGCAGAAAAGAAAACGCACAAAAAAAATTTTCTGAAACTTCAAAAATAGCTATAATATTGAAAAATTTTATTATGCGGTACCCTAGGAAATATGTCCAAGTTCTATGAAAAAGTGAAAAATTTATCTCCAATCAAAATAAATAAATAAATAACACATGGAAACGTTTCAAAAATTGTATTTCCGTATTCAAAGTAATGAAAAATTCACAAAATTTATATTCAAACGTACTTCAATACTCGTCGTAGTCCAAAACGCGCATTTTCTTATGTTGATCTGGTTCGTAATCGTTTTCATCACTTGAAGAAATTGAGAGGGAACTATTATCTGTTACCACCATTGTAGTGGAATTTTAATCTGCTACCATATAGTCGGTAATAAGTCTTTGTGACGACGGTCGTTTGGTTAGCTTATTATAAATATCGCGATAGCCAGATAAACATGACCGAAGCTCTGTTTGAAATTTTAAACTTCTTTTGGAGTTGTTATCAATTCTAAGAAAATGTATTTCTAATTTGATGCTTAGTTGGATTCCTGCATAAATGTTGTCTGCTTTCATAGAAGTCAATACTCCTTGTTCATCTTCAAGATCAGTTAAGATATCGATAACGTTTTTATCATTAAAGGAATCATCCTCAATCATTTCGATAAGATAAGTTTCGATAAAAAAATATCGCATGCAAAATATAGATAAAAAATATCGCATGCAAGCATTACTGAAACCGCATAAAAAAATATAGCACACAAAAAGGTCGCATAAAAATAAAACTATCATAAAACAGATCGCACAAAAATAAAATCGCACAAAAAAGGACCGCACGAAAACAGGTTTGACTGTTCTATGAAAAATGCGTTTTTTATAAGTGTTAAAAAATATAGATATTCGAAAATCATGAATTTTGTACTGGAGTGCTATCTGGCGCACATTTAGCTAAGAACTGGTTAAAAGAAATCGATTAGCGTACCTAAAAACTCATATGTACCCACTAATATTTGCCAAAATCAAACAGTTATTATGGCAATTAAATAATAATTGAGCTGAAGGAAGCTTTTGAATATCGATTTCTCACATTTTATATAATTGTGGCACTAAGTTTTGGTTAAATCGCACCATACGATATATCAATGGAAAGAAGACCTCAATAATTTTCCAATAAGTTTTAATTCATGTGAATATCATGAAAAATACATATTGTACACGTATTTAAAACAACTCCTTTTCAAAAATGACAAAATATGGATTTTTTGGAGTCTAAATAGAGTTTGTAAACACAAAAAATTTCTAAAATAGTTTTAGTGTACCATGAAAATCTTTAGTTTTTTGCTTATCTTGGGTATGCATTAAGTTTATAGTGAAGTCATGTGATTCATAACAAAAATAATTCCGATTAATTTCCGAAAGTGGAGAAAAAATTCACAATTTCTAATTTTACATCGTATTTTCCAAAACCCGTTTCATAAAATTTCTCTAAATTGTTAAATATTATCCGATATTAAAGAATTATGGCTTATTAGGTAAAAATATGTTAGTTTAATTTTTCTTCTGTTCGCCCATCCAGTGACATAATATAGTTATACGCCTTATTCATAATCTTCCATCGGATTTTCAAAATCAGTTTCATGAAAATCCCTCAAAATAGCGCAAATATTAACCGATTTTGGAAAAGTGTAGGAAAGACCTATCGTTAAAAATATATTATTTCGATTTCGTCAGCATTTGCGCAATGGACAAGTAATACCAAACGATTTTTTCAAATTCAGACTCTTTGTTTTTCATCCCAAGGTGTTAGAAATTTAGCGGTTTTTAATTTTGGAATTGAGCATAATTAATGCTCACTAAAGGACGAATTTTAAAGCTATTTTTACAGTGAAGTGATGTATGGATAAAAATTTTCACTGCACTCAGTAAAAAGTTTCTTGGAATAAGTAAAAAGACATAATATTTAGAGAAATATGTTATAGAGTTTGCTCCAGAGAATGCTTTTCCTTAAATTTTTCTTATTTAAAATGGCAAATAAATGAGAATTTTTTTGTGCGAGAAAAATACTTTTCATTATTAGAGACATTGAAATATTTACATTTCCCACAAATGAAGAAATATTTATTTGAAATGTGAAAATTTATTCTAATTGAATTATCGAAAATAGAGAAATTTTGTATCGGAAAAAGGTTTTCAACAGCCAAACAAGAAAAAAATCCATTAAACGGCCTACAACTGGTGCTTGCAAAATATTTTGGCCGAACAGATCCTAAACAACGTTGAAGCCAGTTTATTTTAAAACGACCGTTACCACTGCTGTTCATCTTCTGTACGTATATAATGTCTTGACAGTGACCGTTTTAATGTAAAAAAAAAAAAAAATATGGTGCTGGTCATTCCTGAAGTTTGAACAAGGAACCATTAGTGCAGAAATTGTAAAAATGTTTTTATATATAAGTTCTACATTTGATAAAACCCCCCCAAAAAAAATTCCTAGTTGCGCCCCTGGAGCTATATATATTAAAATGGGCAATACCAAATTTCAAGTCAATCGGTTCATTAGAACTTGAGGAATCACGTCAGACGTACTAAAAAAAAATTGATGCGAGAAAAACGCGTTTAAAGATTTAAATTTTCTAATTTTTATTCAATTGTTTTTTTGTATTGTTAAAATATTAATACTTTTTTTATATAAATAGCTACTAAAAATATTTTAGCTTTTTTTTGTTAATCGAATTTTAAGAAAACATCTAAAATTTTTACACCTAGTCTAAAATACCTCCTTAACAAAGGGAAGAACTACTTCAGGGCGATGACCGGAATTATAACTGAAAATTATCAATTGATTCACAATGTTTTTTGTTTTTTGCTTTGAACGAAGGTTTTCAGGTGTCGAACCTATTCAGTCAAGTCTGCCTCGGTTCGAAAAATGGAGAGATTGATAAGTAGGACAGAAAATAAAATAGAGAAAAAGTGTATGATGTTGTATGGCTATGCGAATAATTGCCCAAAACCCAAAAACGTAAAGTGAACAATCACCTAAAAACATGTTTGGGCGTTTAGTTCATTTGACAAATTTTGGGGAATCGTTCATAGAGAACAATCGCCCAATGAACAATCAACCAAAAATGAAAATGAACAATTGCCTAAAATTTCATTTTGGGCGAATTTTCATTATGAACGATTCATTATTGTTTGGCGTTCGTTCACAAGGTACGATTATCTAAATTTTTTGTTTTGTGTTATTGTACATTTTTGGAGTTTTGGGCGATTGTTCATTATGAACAATCAACAAAAAAAAAACAAGGTGTCTTTATGCCAAAATGTCAAATGAATGATCGCCCAAAATATTTTTTGGGCATTAGTTAATTTTTGATTTTGTACGATTGGGTTTTGGGCGATTATTCGCACAGCCTATGTTGTATGTGTGGCGAAGCAATATCAATGGCTATACCGTGAATTAGAGGCAAATTGCCTTTACCTCATTCAATTCGAATTATTAACCAATCTCATTCCACAAACATCTCTACCACCAACTTCAACTTCCAAAGTCGTATATATTGATAAATTATTAATTTCAGTTGATTAGAAATGAGGAAACTATTAAAGAAAGGTATAAGCGTAGGACTACGGTTAGACTACGGGATTAGAACCCGGAACCTCTGGATTGGCAACCGACTCGACTAATCGGTTCGGTTTTCTGAATAAATCTAAGGTAATTGAACTGCTTTTAAGCAAATAGGTATGACATTTATTGAATTAATGGTCTAAAATAAATGAATATTATTAAAAATGTTTTTTTGTTTGTTTTTTTTTTAAATTTCAACATACTCTAAGCGAATAAACTAATTTATATTTATTTATAATTTTAATTGATGTTTACGATTTACACCGAATTACTACATAAATCAAATGTAATCCACATAACTTAACAGCTCATTTAAAACAAGCAACTGTTATATGTAATGGTATTTGTACAAAAAGTAACACCTGGTCAACCTGACCAAGGTCAGCAAACACCAAAATTCATGCATACAATACGAATACAAAATCAAAAACTTTGCAGCAAAAACAAAAAAAAAAAAACACACCCATTCAACAGTTAGTTGTGCTTCCAAGGAAGTATGAGTTGGAATTCGAATTTAAACACATGCATTCAAACAATAACAATGTTTCAAAATATGCAAAAACTAAAGCATATCCAGCTTTTTTGCCACCCACCCAACTGTCAGTTAGCCACCCAACAGATTAAAGTGTTGACATTAAATTAAGTGAGGTGTCAGAGTGTAGAGATTTTTTGCAACACATTTTGTCATATAACCAACACATTCAGGCCCAGTTGATAGCATGCGTAGAAAGAGCTATTTAATTCAGTCAAGGCTGCGGTTAAAAAGAGAAATTTATGAAAAGCTAAACAAAAACTATGCAACCAAATGTGCGAGCTTTTTCATTAAAAACACAGTTAATATTTGAGTGAGTGAGTGTGTGAGTGAATTTTGTGTGTAACTACATTCAACAGTTTGTTTTGAATAGCATGCTGCACACATACTTATGTAGGTATGTTAAAATATATTGTGTTGATGTTATGCTACAACATGTTGAGGTGTCAACTGGGTAAAACCCAGCCCTACGGCCACCCAAACTTTTCCTCGAAGCAGCCAAGATAAAAGTCAACTGCTTAAACGCCCATCATTGCGGCAACAGCTACTCATACTTAAAAACCCAAAAAACCACACAAACACACAAGCAAACAACACTCACACCCACATGCTACACCAAAAGAAAGCAAGCAACAAGCATAGCTTGAAAAAAAAAACAAGCGCCAGAGCAAGGAAACGGAAACCACAAAAATTTGCCACCCAAAAAAGAAGCAAAACAGCAGACATATTTTTACACGCACCAGAGATGAACAGTATCCGGCAGTATGGTGGACAGGAAGTTATAGCGCAAGCGACAAGAATGCAAGTGCACAAGCGAGACAGACGTATGACCCCAAAAATAACGCAAGCAGATTTGACTGGGAAGTCATGAGCGAGCAGCAAGCTAAGCAAGGAACAACAAACAGCAAGCAGCAACAACGCGTAAGCGACAATGCCGAGAATTGGCAAAATGTTGTTACCCTTAAAGAAAGTCCAGAAGATCTCAATGTGCGCCAACAACAACAACAACAACAATAGCAACAACTTGCTGCTGCAAAAATGCTGCCTTAACTTAAAGCTACTCGCACTGGCTCATTGACTTCTCGGATACTTAGATAAAACATTTTCACAGCAACCCCAAAAATGTTGCTGGTGCTGCTGCTGCTGGTGTTGGTGTTGCTATTGCTGTTGCTTGCTTTATGTCATGCTTTGTCAAGGTCAAGACCAAACGAGCGATGCGCTGCATTGATTTATTCAAAGTGTCTATCGTGTGGCAGCCACACGAAGTCAGCCAGCCAGTCAGTTGGGGAAGCCATTTAAAATATGAAAGCAGCCACTTGTATTGCTTGCTATGAGCAGCAGAGTGAGGGGGGCCGGTATGACACCACAAAAACCAACAGACAGACACACCAAAAAGACATGCAGCCATAACATTACAAAGACTGAGACGAAACCAACGACAACAGCGACTACGACGACGACGACGACGACGACTTCCTTCCTTCCATGACAGTCAAGGTCGTTATTCGACTGGTTGGGGTCCTTTTCAAGCTCTGTTCAGTTCATTTCAGTACAACTTAGTTCAGCTGTCGACAAATTCAAAGAGGATGATTTTTGAGTGTCGACAAGGATTCGCATTAGCAAACGTTTTGTTAACATTTGGGGTTCATTTTTGGCAAAGCACAAGAACAAAACAAAGCAAAATAAAAAAAAAAAACAAAAAAAAAAATGAGGAAAAAAACTGGGAACATTGAATGTGCTGTCTTTTGTTTGTTGGCTGTTATAACTTTTTCCTGGCTTTGGCATTGTTGGCACTTGTTGATTTGTTGTGTCAAGCAACCCATCAAAGGTAGCAGCATTAACGGCATAAAATATAGCCAAAGCAAGCCAGAACAGAAATTTGACTTTTTTTTTGGCAAAGTTTTAAGAACAAGTAACTAGCTGTTGTTTATGGAAAATTGAGGTTTTAATGCTGTCTTATTTCAAAATCATATGGATCTATCTGCCTTTAACGAATATGCAATATAAATGTAGTTTTTACATAGTTTTTAGCTACAGTAGTAATAGTAAGGATATGCACAGATGCAAGATTTAATTATGAAAAAGTAGAAACCCAATAAGTTTTGAATAGTTTGGAAATTGTTTAATCTTTCTAGATATTTAACTTTTTACGAATTTTATGGGCCTGTCAATGTTTTCATGGCAAAACGTAGGGCCTTAAACCGAAAATCATTTTCCGTGAGTTAAACATTTAACTCATTATTAGAACCATTATTAGACCTATGATAACTTGCCCAACTGAACCTGTAAATAGACTTTTTGTACAATCTCCTTAAATGGTAGCAATACAAAAGAGGCACATGTTGGTGCACTCAAAATGAAGGAAATAAGTAAGTGAACAAGGGTGAATTTAACGGTTCACATGAAGAAACTTAAAACCTTCGAAATGATCGTTTTATATAATTAACTTTCATAACGAGACAGAATAAGAACTAAGTTTCGTGATTAACTGTCCCAAATTTCACAAGGCCTTTCAAATACTCCAATCATCTTCATATATAAAAGACAAGCGTCGTGCTCCGTACTCTATATCACTTAAACTGTTCATAGTTATTAATGCAATGCTTCTTAAAGCATGCTTAGCCTGAACATGAACCTAAACCAGCCTAAAAGTATGCACACAAAATATATTTGATATTTATCAGTAAGGACACATTGAACGACGACTGGAACAAACAACATTTGAGGTGAATGTAAAAATTAATTATTTTAAATGCGACCCTTTGTATGACGGGCCTCTACACAAGTATTCTATAAGAAAATTATTCAAGTTTTTGGAATTGGAATTTGCCATGACGACCACAAGTTATGCCCTGCGCTATCCAATCCCTGCAATTTGTTCGGTTGCTTGCCTTAAGATGCTTAACGGGGGACATGACATTGGCTGTTTTTTGAAATCGTCTTTTTATATAATGTATTTGTATTTTGTATTTCTTAAGAATTTAAGATTCTAAGAAAAAAAATTACATGAAAAAATTTCATGGAATCTTACGGATTCAAAAGTTACAGCCGGATTAGTGAGAGCGCATTTTTATTTTTCCTTGCATTTTTCTTTGTTCACAAACTTTGAAGGCGCTTATCTCGAAACCATGTTTTTCGTACTAGTTGCGGCACTAGCGGGTTCATTTTTTGACATAATTTTTTTTTGTATTTTTTTAAACTTTATTCGCTATCGTATGACATGAGATTTTTTTTAAAATTTTTTTTCGATTTTTTATGAATTTTTAAAGCCAATATTTTTTTCGAAAAAACACACTTTCAAATTTGGAACATCACCAAAAATTTAAAAAAAAAATTTATAAAACGTGCTCCTGTCATACGATAACCAATTTTGTTAAGATTTAAAAAAAGTCATATTTTTTCCAGATCGAGGCCCCGTTTTTTCTCTGCCGCCAGTTTGGAGCTCTATAAAACCATGTTGGAGTGAAATATATATTTTTTTGAATTGTTTTTCTTGTAGTTTGTTCAATTCTCTACAATAATAAAAAAATTTTGGAAAAATGTTTGTTTTTGACTGAGTTTAGAATTTTTGAAAAAAGGGTCTGTTTTCTCTGCCGCGAATGTTATGTCACTCCTTAAGGCATGACTTCCGAAAAATCTACACTAATGTAGAAATTCAGCCATTCCAAGTCTAATGCAAGTTTTCTTCCAAAAATTTACCACATGTTCTTCGATTTGCTTGTAATTTTGGGTATAGGTTGCTTTTCCAGAATTGAAGTTATTTGCTTTTTTATCACCATTTTTTAAAAAGTTATGGAAATAAAAATTTTTAAAAAAATAAAAATCTTGAAAATGGAGTAATTTTCAATAAATCATATCTCCTTCACTGTTACCAAAATTTTGTAAATGAGGTATTACTAGATAGCTATTGAAAAACGATTTTGAAAAAAATGAATTTTTTTGGAATTTTTGTCGTAGAACTTTTTTTTGAAAAAATTTAATTTGCTTATCTCGAAAAGTGCATCCATGTTTTTTTTTTTGTAATTTTAAAAACAAAATAAACTTTCCAACAACAAAAAATTACGAATGTCAAATGATACGTTTTTTCGCAATTTAAATTTTTTCTGACATACATTTCACTTTATCGTTCATAACTTCTATACCATTTGAGATATTCCAAATTTTCCACAGAAATATTTGCCGTTTTAGGGCTAATAATTGGTTTACATACAGAAATGACCTGTATGACTCGTAATGACTCGTGACCTTGGCCCATTAAACTGGAAGAACCCTAAAAAATTACAAAAGCCCTGAAAAATTAAAAAATTTAAATGTTTTCGTTTTATACACTTTTTTAAAGTTTACAAAATTATTAATTCCAAATTAAAATTCGTTAAATTATGATGAACTTTACTCCAAGAATTTTTGAAATCGGTCTTAAGGCAAAAGTTACAACATTTTTCAATCGACCTTAAAACATAGAACTTACACAATTATTGTGGGCGTGTCCGTGGGTGAATGAAGTTTATTTTTTGTACTTATCTTAGTTTTGATGTAGGGAACAGACATGACAAGTTTAAAAACTTTTGCAAATCATAGATATGTATCATAAATATCAAAAATATCATAGATATTATTTTTATGTGTTACAAAAATTTTTACTTATACTTTTTCTATCGTCAATATAGTTTCAATACATATTAGAGCGGGTTCATAATGCAAATTATTCGGTTGAGAAAAAATAAAGAAAGCGTGTAGCAAAAACGTTTAAATTTTAAAAAACGATAGGTCTTAAATCAGTCCCTAGATTGCTTAAAGCGCGGTCAGTATTTGTACAAGTTTTTCTCTTTAACGTTACACTCGAGCACATATTTCAGCAAATGTAAACAAACTTTTACTGTTAAATTTTGTTGTTTTGAAAATATAACCAGTTTTATGTTGTCTTTAACGTTACATGTTTTGAAAGTCAGTTTCAAGATAGGTCAGCATTTCATAAAAATTTACCGAAATTACCGACAATGAATAATTCTAAGATAAGATTATATTGAAGAAGGGGGGTGAAATGTAGAACTAAAATTGAAATAATGAAAACAGAATGTTGTCTTGCACTTCTAGCAGCAAAAATGTGTGGTCTTAAACGTTACACGTTCACTGTTTTTTGTTTGAATTTTATGAACGTTTGTAGTGAAGTGCGACAAGAGTGTTTTGGTATTTATGTTTTTCCGATGGTATGATATATAAATGAACGGAATATCGGAACGGAATTCGCCCATTGCTTCTAAATATTGACCAAATGGCTTTACTTCTAATAATATTATTTTCAAATATCAGGTTTTCGAAACTTAAAAATAAAGCCAAAATAATTATGTAATGAAAACAGATTTGAAGAACTGTCAAAATTCCCTTTTAAACAAGCCCAAAAGAAAAGAATTCGCTGTTATTTTTGTACTATCCCGAGTAAAAATTAACATTTTTAACTCATGCCGTACAACGGCCAAATAAGAAAAATTTAAAAAAAAAGTTGAATAAATGTCTTGTAAGACATATTGGCTGTGCAGATGTTGTATAGTGGCAGAAGCAGCTGAAGAAATTTAATATAAAAACGACCGCTGTTTAGATCTGTATAAATGAATTTTCATGCAAGCCCCTGTTGTACAGACGTTGTACGAACTTTTTTTTGTATTTTTTCTTGTGTGGCCGCTGAACGCCTTGAGTTAAAAAAATGTACATTTCTACTTGGGATTTAAAAGTATTTTCATATGAAACAATATACATAGTTTAAAAGTAAATTTTTTTGACAAAAAATTGGTACTCGCTAACCGGCAATTCCATATGAAAAGGCACACTTTTCTGATATCACTATTTTGAGAACTTTTAAAACTTTTTTGGTGGATAGTTTTTCTGAAAAATATAATAACTGCGTACTTTTTTTTTGCATTTTAAATTTTTTGCATAGTTATACACTGTTAAAAACATTAAAAATTAAAAAAAAAAAATAAAATAGGTGCATGTTTTATAGGTACAGAAAAGAAACTGATGTATAGTTCAAGTGCTTTGAATGGATCTTTCTGGTGGTGTCATTTTTTTATAAAACTTTTACTTTTTCACAATCGGCGCAACAACTTTTTCACCTGTTTATTATTATGTCGTATTTAAGCATTTTTTCTGAAGGTTTACGCAAAATTTTAGGTCAGATCCATAACAATTGCTATTTTGTACGATTTTTTAAAAAAAATGCCTACTAAAGTTTTTCTATTTTTGTGTATCGGAAAAACTCGTGAACGATTAAAAATTCAATCTTCTCAACATAACTCATTTTGCGATTGAATTTTACCATGAAAATACTTAAGAAATCGAATGTTCACGAAAACATTGCCACTGCGCTCTGTCATGAGAGACTTAATGCAATCATTGTTTACTCTCGCGCTCTACCTACGAACGATTGCTTTGGCAAGTGCACTTATGATAAATGTGTATTCATAAAATCACAGCATGTTTTCTCTCAATAAAGTATTTATCATGATAAAATACGATCGCAAATGAGTTATCATGAGCAGTTTGAATTTTTAATCGTACGTGAGCGTATTTTTCAAACTTCATGTGTAAAGCACAGGTAGAAGATATCATTGAATTCAGTGTATTGTGAAACGCATGAAACACATGAATACACGCGATCTAATATTGAAATTGTATTAATGTGCGATTTAATTTTGTGTCCCTTAAGTGACTCTCTTCAATTTAAGAGTGTTTTGTTGTTTAATTTTTTATTATTAAATTAGTCTCTGTGCTTAAATTTAAAAATTTTTTTAAATTTAAAAATTTTTTTAGTTCCCTAGATTTCACAGACATATAAAGAATCCAAAATTTATGTAAGCCTGTGTAGTAACGCTGAATAATGTGAATTTATAATGTTTTCGTTATAATGCTTGAAGTATGTTTTTTTTATAAATTGTTTTATTCTATCTGCATTGGATTTTAAATAGAGCATAATTCTACATTTTCGTTGCATATTATTATTGTCTGAAAATATCGTCCATAAAAATACAAATGTACACCCAGAAAAAATTTTCTCGGAATATGATAAAAAGTCATCATATTTAGAGAAAAATGGTATAGAGAATGCTATTCTCTAAATGCGATCCTAAAAATTCCCTGAAAATGATAACAAGCTTCTATGAAAAAGAAAAATATATAAAAATTTATCATTTTAAGAGAAGAGGAAGGTTTTTTTAGTTTTGAGAAAATATTTGTTTTTATTGAATTAAATACTTCTCATAGCGTATTTTTTATCAAAATATAGGAAAAAGTTTTTATTTTTCAATAAATTTTTCTCTATAAATGAGATTTTTTTGTGCGTGAAAAATACTTATCATTATTAGAGACATGAAATATTTCCATTTCCCCACAAAAGCAAAAATTTTTCTTGGAAAATGTGAAAGTTTATTCTAATTGAAGAAATTTTTATTTGAAAATGAGAAAATTGCTAATATCGAAAATAGAGAAAATTTTTTTCGGAGAAAGATATGTTTTTATTTTTTGAGTGTAGCAAATGTATTATGAAAAAAAAATCGATACAAGCGTTCCTTTTTCGGTTGCGAACGTTCGTCTGTTCTTAAACTTTTCGTTTGAAATTCACTCACAAATCAAAAAATAAAGGAGGAAAATACGCTCACGATCAATTTAAGATTCAATCTTCACAATATGAGTTTCTCTTTGAATTTTAAAACAAGCGCTCGCAACAAACGAACAATTACAGGTGAGTGAACATGCGACGATAACAGCGAAGAGTTTTTGTTCGTGATATTTACGAATATTGCTGTTGTTTGTGAGAGATTGTAACTGGTTTTGTTTGCGGCGTAGTTTTTCACTCATGATGAATTGAAAGCTGCAACTTATAAGTGATGATTAGTTATGAGAACAATCGTATTTTTTTGAAATTTTGTTAAATATATATTAACAAAATTGTTTTCACACGATTTTGTTCACTGCAAAACTTGGCTTTTGGGGGGCCCCCTGAACACAGGACCCAGAAAAATCTTACTCTCCAGACATCCGGTAGTTACGCCACTGGAAAGGTAGACTCCGTCTTCGTTATTGCCAAATTTATATTCAGTCATATTCAGCATTTATTATAAGGTACAATTTTGAGCTGAAGCTACCTTAAAGTCTCACTTCCAGTCAATAATTTCTGCAATTGTAAGCTATGCACCTTAATTAAGTCATGATTTCTAAGAAGCCGTTCTTGCTGCTGCTGCTGCTTTTGCTGTTGCTGCTAGTATTGTTGGTGGTCGTAAATGACCTGTAATCATTGTGGCAAAGTTCAAATTCTGAATTGTGGTAACGCCCACAGAATAAAAAAAACAAAAATAAATAAAAATTAAAAACCACAGAACAATAAACTATAAATAAAAACCAAACAATTTTTAAATGCAAAAGCAGTCGAAACAAAACAAAACAAAATAAGACGAAAAAACATTAAGAAATGAAGATATAAAGAATAATGTCGAAAAGTCAAACAAATAGCTGCTAATTTACAACAATTTGTTGTTTTTCTGTTATTGCAGTTGTTGGTGCGATTGTTGTTGCAGTTGTTGTTGTTGTTGTAATTAACGACAAAATGTTGAACAATCAATTCGCATTTATAATTTGACTATAAATTGCCGGCAAATACAAAACAGCAACAGAAACAAACAACAACATCAACACAACAATAAACATTGGCAGAGCAACAGTACTACAGTGATGGCTGCAAAAAAAAGAACAAACACAGCTGAAAAAAACAAAAAAAAATAGCGAAGTGCAAAATAATTGCGCTGCCAAAGAAGCAAATAACAGGGAAGATAAAAGCCAAGTTAAAAACCTGCTGAACGAAATGGTAAGAGCAAAAGAGCCACAAAGAGTGGCCAAGTGTGGCAAAGTGAGTTGTTTTTTTGTTTTTTGTGGGTTGAGTTATAGAAATATACAAAGTGTAAAGAACCGGCACACAAAATTACGAATTTAATATTTCAACAAAATGATGAAAGCAGAAGTAACAACAACAGAAACACAGAAAAGATTTAAAGCAAAACAAAAAAAATATATAGCAACAGATTTGCTGCTGTTTAGACGGTTGGCCGATCGTTCGGGCGTTTAGAAAAAATATAGAAAAAAAAAACCAAAAAAAAAAAATATACAAAACAGCAACACCACAGTGCAACAAACTAAGTATCTGCAACACATTTTTACATTTTATATTGCACGTCATTACAAACAATTAAATGCAAAGTAGTTTCCTGCTAAATGTTTTAGATACTTTTTGTATTTTTTTTTTTTTAACACTCAGTTATTTTGCTGTATTTTTTTCTGTTGTTGTTGCTGCAAAAGTTGAGAAGTTAAATGCAGCAGCAGCAGCAGCAGCAACATTTGTAGCAGCAACTTTGCTGGCTTGTTACTGAACGCCATGGCTTGGCAGCAGCGCTGCGTTTGACTTACTTCGGGCCTTACAATTTTTGTTTTTTCTTAAAAGTATCTATGTATCTACATTGCTTTATTATAAACATTTTGCACAGTTGCTGTTGTTGTTGCAGCTGAGTTGCATTCACAGCCTGACTTCCCCCTATGGATTGCATTCATATTTTGCGTTTATTTATTTTATAGATAAATATCAGCAAGACGTTAAATTATTAAAAAAACAAAAAAAAAAAAAACAATATTGTTGCTATAACTTTAAATATATATCTATATTTTGGTTGGTTTGTGTTTTGTCTAGCTCTCATATAAGACGTTTAAGACACAGAATATGCCATTTATTATTTTTTATGCTTTGTCAGCTATTATTTTGATTGTTGTTGTTGTTATTGCTGTTGCTATTATTGTTGTTTATTATCATTATTTATTATTAAAATTGCAATTAACAAGCGTTCCGCGTGCAACGTGCTGCTGCTGTTGCTGCTTGGTCGTTTATAGCTTGTTGCAACTGTTAAGTAGGCTTCTTTCAAAGCTTCATCAAAGCAAAACAACAAAAAAATTGATAAAAAAAAAACATTATAATACAACAACCAACGACAGTGCTTGGGAAAATTTTTACTCAAGTACCTATATTATTTATTGCTGTTATTGTTGTAAATTGTTCTCCCCTTTTTGCAGTTTTTTAGTATTAATTAAAATTAATTATAAGGTGAATAAAAGAGCAACAAAAAAAAAATGCATTTTGTCAACAATATCTCAATTTAAAAAATATAAATGATGTCAAGCATTTTAATTTTCAATAGAAAAAATACTTCATTGTTGACTCAATACTAACTATAGTTGTCATATGCTAACAATGCGTAATTTGTTGGGAATGAAGCAATAGACTTGCATGAGCCAAAATTTGTGCTCAATTCTAATATGCGAAGTGTATTTTTATGCCTCTTTTATGACTAGAAAAGGGCCTTCACAAAGTAAAATGCTCAAAAATTTTTTGGTGTTTGTCTTTTGGCGACTTGTATCCAACGAATCTCGGCAGTCCCGGGTTCAAATCACCATCTAACACAGAAAGTTTTTTCAATAGAAATTAATATTATGGAAACACATCCCGGGTCTATAAGCCAAGGAGATTTTATTCCGAGCTTTTTTCGACCACATACCTATATTTTTCAATCTAAATCTGACTCCAGAATCAGATTTGTAAGAGAATACATACTTGATAAGCCCGTAGACATTTAGTTGTGACATTGTGTCCGTGCCCTTATCCCTGTCTTAATCTCTGTCAAAATCTTTGTTCCATGGGTATATTATGCAAAACGAAAGCAATTACCTCACTGGGGTTTTTTGTTTGGCAATATATTTCTTTAGAAAATTTCAATATATTTAGAGAGAGAATCTGTTCGATTTCGTATGAAAATGTAATTCCCAGTATAAGAAACTCCAAGTGAGGTGATAGCGTTCGTTTTACAGAATAAGCCCTCTAAGTTTTATATCCCATGCGTACTGAGCAAGTGGAATATTAATTTTCTCACGGCGTTTGTTACGTTTGTAAATAAGGATGTGTGGGGAATATGGAAAATTATATATGTTAGAGTTCAGCATCACCACCTGAGTTGATTTAGTCATGTCCATCTGTTTGTAATATTTTTATGGTATTCGATATTTGAGATTTTCTCTAAAAATTAAGATCATTATAAACAAGTAAAAAAAGTCTAAAGTCGGTCTAGGCCGTCTATGAAATACCCTAAGGTAGGCTTATTCCAAAGGCTTATTAGGTAGGGTAGGTATTAGTAAGCTTATTCCAAAATAAAATAATATTATTGAAAATGGATGTGTCCGTGGGCGGATGAAGCCTATATTTTATATACATTTAAGTGTTGATGAAAAATTTACACATACCAAATTGTATTTCTGTAGCTCACAGTTAATGCTTTCGCTATGGGAGATAGGCGTGTTCATGGACGGATAACTCCCAAGTTTTGAACATACCTTAGTTTTGGAATAAAATACATACATACCAAATTTCATCTCTCTATGAAAAACTTAACCTTAAAGGGTAGGCGTGTCCGTGGGAGGATGACTTCCATTTTCAAAACCGTATTTGGTTTGTCATAAAAAATATACCTGCCAAATTTTATCTCTATAGGTTAAACAGAGGCTAATTTATTCCGTTTTCAATGTTTGGGTTGCATGGGAGGTGGGCGTGTCCGTGAGTAGATGGCACCCATTTTTCGAAGACATCTTTGTGTTGATATAAAACATACCCACCAAATTTTATTGTTGTAGGTTACTTATCCAGTTTTTATATCCAGTTTTCAATATTTGCGTTGTATGGGCGGTAGGCGTGACCGTAGGTGGATGATCTCCATTTTTCAAAATCATGTTTATTTTGTTATAAAAAACATACGTTCCAAATTTTATCTCTGTGAGTTAAGCATAGGCTTATTAATTGTGCTTTCAATTTTTGGGTTGTATGGGAGGTGGGCGTGTTGGTGAGCGGATGATCTCCATTTTTCGAAGACATCTTTGTGTTAATACAAAACACATACATACCAAATTTTGTTGTTGTAGGCTAATTATGAGCTGAGTTATGCAGTTTTAAATTTTTGCGTTGTATGAGAGGTAGGCGTGTCCTCCAATTTTCCTTCAATTTTCCTTTGGTTTTGATTTTGATTTTGATTTTGATTTTGATTTTGTTTTTGATTTTGATTTTGATTTTGATTTTGATTTTGATTTTGATTTTGATTTTGATTTTGATTTTGATTTTGATTTTGATTTTGATTTTGATTTTGATTTTGATTTTGATTTTGATTTTGATTTTGATTTTGATTTTGATTTTGATTTTGATTTTGATTTTGATTTTGATTTTGATTTTGATTTTGATTTTGATTTTGATTTTGATTTTGATTTTGATTTTGATTTTGATTTTGATTTTGATTTTGATTTTGATTTTGATTTTGATTTTGATTTTGATTTTGATTTTGATTTTGATTTTGATTTTGATTTTGATTTTGATTTTGATTTTGATTTTGATTTTGATTTTGATTTTGATTTTGATTTTGATTTTGATTTTGATTTTGATTTTGATTTTGATTTTGATTTTGATTTTGATTTTGATTTTGATTTTGATTTTGATTTTGATTTTGATTTTGATTTTGATTTTGATTTTGATTTTGATTTTGATTTTGATTTTGATTTTGATTTTGATTTTGATTTTGATTTTGATTTTGATTTTGATTTTGATTTTGATTTTGATTTTGATTTTGATTTTGATTTTGATTTTGATTTTGATTTTGATTTTGATTTTGATTTTGATTTTGATTTTGATTTTGATTTTGATTTTGATTTTGATTTTGATTTTGATTTTGATTTTGATTTTGATTTTGATTTTGATTTTGATTTTGATTTTGATTTTGATTTTGATTTTGATTTTGATTTTGATTTTGATTTTGATTTTGATTTTGATTTTGATTTTGATTTTGATTTTGATTTTGATTTTGATTTTGATTTTGATTTTGATTTTGATTTTGATTTTGATTTTGATTTTGATTTTGATTTTGATTTTGATTTTGATTTTGATTTTGATTTTGATTTTGATTTTGATTTTGATTTTGATTTTGATTTTGATTTTGATTTTGATTTTGATTTTGATTTTGATTTTGATTTTGATTTTGATTTTGATTTTGATTTTGATTTTGATTTTGATTTTGATTTTGATTTTGATTTTGATTTTGATTTTGATTTTGATTTTGATTTTGATTTTGATTTTGATTTTGATTTTGATTTTGATTTTGATTTTGATTTTGATTTTGATTTTGATTTTGATTTTGATTTTGATTTTGATTTTGATTTTGATTTTGATTTTGATTTTGAATCATCACCCGTAATAGTTTTGAACAAATTAAAAGATAGATTCAGTATCACTGGTCAAGTTGTTTTCTACAGTTGCAAGTATGTACAAATGCGCAAGTTTATTTTTTATAATTTTTGAAAACAACTTGCAAGATTGGACAAAAATCTAACGAAATTTGCATGAGAATGAACAATTACTATTACAACAATTTATACATATCCTTATGACAAATTGATGATGCAAATTCGATAATGAATGAAAAGAAAGACAAGTAAAACTATAACTTAAACACGAAACCCTTCGTAAATGTAGATTTTTTATAATATAAGTATATGTAAATGCATCTTATATAATGTTTGCAACTCATAAACTTGCCTGCGATAAACTTATTTTTTACCACGCTGTTCGCATTCATCATTCATTACTTCACAGCCATAAAAAAAGGTTTAATAGACATTTTTATAAAACAATTTGTAATGCGTTCTGCATGAATGTGCACAAATTTACATTAAAGATAAATATCTTTAAGTTGCAACAACTTGCATTTATTTTTGCATTATTATCTGTTGTTTTTTGTTTTTTATTTTTTTTGTTTTCTGCTTTACTTTTCTTTTGCTTTAAGCAACAATAGCAATTGCTTAAAACTAACAATTGTACATTTGCATAATTTATAGTTTTTATTTAAAATTGGCCCCTTATTTCTCTTCGTTCATTTGCTTGTGATTATTTTTCTTACAAAATTTCCGCTCATCTATGCGAACGAATAGTGTGTGGGCAGATCTCAGTTTTTTTTTTTATTAAAAGAAAAATTTCCATTTCAATTTCTTTCATTCATTCCGAATGAATTCTACATACATTACCAATAAAAATAATTACAACAATGCAAGTAAAAATTGCATTGTTCCGTTGCAACAACATCCGCGGATTTTCCACAATTTCAAACAACAGCTTGTTTGAAATATTTTTTGTAACTAATTTACTTTAAAAGATTTTATTCAGAAAAAAAAAAAATATTTAATCTCGACCCCTCAATATATTTCATCTAGTCTTGGTTGAGTCGAAATAAATTAATGAATGAATTATTATATCCTAAAGCTGATTTGCGGTTCTGTTCGTTTTAATTATAAGAAAAACGTAATTGTTGTGCTTGTCTATTTTTGTTGTGTTTTTTTTTTAATGCATAGTAGAATGCATAGAATTGCCATATAGTGGGCACCGACAAACATTACAAAAAATTAGACAAAAATAAAAAAAAAAATTAAAAAACTAAAATTTATTGCATCACATCCTCCTCAGCTGCGGCTTTGTTCCGGCCTCTTGAAGTAGGAATTAAAATGCAATAAAAATAATGTTGAGTTCGGTTGAATGCTATTCACTTGGCTGCTAATGTGTATGCTGTGTGTATGTGTGTTTACATGTGTGTGTGTGTGTCTGGCTGATTGTTTGTCTGAATGTAAACGCTTTATAATAATGGCAAATGTGTCTACAATGGAAACATTTCATATAATTTAAATTTACTTTAATTGTTTTCTCCGGTGTTTCTATGCTTGTTCGAGTGCAACTGTTGTTGCAACAAAAAAAAAAAAAAAACAAAAAAAACAACAACAAAAAAGCAAACGGCATCAAACACAAAACACAAGCAAGTCACTTAACTTCATAAAAAATAGAAGAAAATAATATGAGAATTTTTAATTCATATGAAAACTAGACAAAAACAAAAACACAAACTAGCAGTAAAAAGAAAAACAAAAAAAATTATGTAAAAGAAGTTCTAGATACATTTTCGACATTCGCCTTAAAAAAACAGCACTGTTAACCAAAAGAAAAAATATTTTTAAATAACGGCAGATAGAGTGTCACTCACGTTTCAGTCATAGCAGTAAACATTAGTTTTTCTCCATCAAAAATAAAAGCTTTTCACATAAAATTATATGGGTACAATAAGTCTTAGGCTCATATTTATAAGTTCATGCAAAAAGTTTTATATATATTTACACATTTCGAAAAAACTCTCTTCAAATGGTGTGTCACTCACGTTTTCGCACGATTTTCATTTTTCGAGTTCTTCTAACAAATTGCTAAAAATTTGCGAATTGTTTGAGGTAATATAAGGAATAAAGTAATTTTCCGTAACGAAATTGAGTAGAAATTTAAACTGCATGAAAAAATTTAGCTTTCTCTCAGAATTTTAAGATTTTTTCATGTACGGATTTTGTCAATCACGTTTCACGTCGATGTCACTCACGTTTCAAATCAATTTTAATTGTCCTTTTTTTGCATCGTGGTTAATCTGGTGAGCTTTATTAAGCATATTTTATAAAAAAAATTTTTTTTCTTAATATTAAGGACATTTTTATACAAAAAAGAAAAAAAAAATTTGTATGGAAAGAATTATGTAAAGCATAATATAGTTAAAAAAATAATTCATAATATAAAAACAATACAAAAACTATTTCAGAAATATATAATTTTACCAAAATGTATTCCGATTCTAAACTTTACGCTTATTAAAAGCCAAAAACCGCGCCAAATATGACTATATGACTGGCCTATTAGCAATTCCGTCGAGGCCAACGATTTAAAGTAATGATTTAATTAGATCTTTTTAATCTTTGCTAAATGTTGTTTCTTTTATGAATCCGGATTTAACTATAATTTTTCTCTATCTTTTTTTTCATACGTTCTTTCATTTTTTTCTTTATGTTTTCGTCATCTTCTTTCATTTCTAATACAAAAATAAACAAAAAAATAAATTAAATGTCACTCACGTTTCACTTCTTGAAAAGCTTTTTTAAGGAATTTAAATTAATTGCGCCTGCTTGATTTAAAAAAATGCAAAATTAACTTATTTTATATTTAAAGTAAATCCGAGACATAAATTATGCCAGCCAATTATTTTCCAAGATAATCCAACTTATCAATAAAAATTGTCACTCACGTTTCACTCTTGAATCACTTTTTTAAATTTTATTTTTCGATAGAAAATAAGTACCCAGCAAAATTTTTTGTAAAGCCTTGATTTTCATTCAATTCTAAAATGCATTACATAAATGCTGATTGACCAATAATGCATTATATTGTGTATTACTCGTAATGCAGTTAGTAATGTCAGGCGTTTCTGCTTTCAGATGTTTGTTTTTTTTAAGTTTCATTAAAATTTTTGTTTGACTTTTGTTTTTTGCTTCAAACGCGTCAAATTTTTCAAACTAAAATTTTCTTCAAAAGAAGAACGTTTGAAAAATATAAAATTTGCTAATTATATAAAGAAGAAAGAATAAAAGGTAAGCAAAATAACCATAAATAAATATCAATTAATAACTTAATCACTTTTTTCTCTATTTAGTAAAAGTAACTTCCCGAAGGATAGGATGTTTTAACATTCATTTAAAAAGGCTTCAGCGAATTATTTTTATTCCAAGCAAAATTGTGTGCAGAAAAGTTCAATGCTCTAAGATTTTATGAAATGTAATTACAATTTATTAATTTTTATCCCTTAATTTATTATAAAAACATGTATCTTCTCAATAAAAGTATTTCCTCGTTTTAAGGATTAAAATATAGTCAATATTTAATTGGTTTCCTTATTTGTGGACAGCAACGTGTTATTAAACTACTTCTTAGTTGTTGATAAATAATAGATTACTGAGAAGTACTTATATGTCAAGTTTAATAAGCGCATACATAAGTACTGCCACGTCAAGCGAAAGCGTCATCAATTACCTCCAATGACATGCCTGTATAAAAATAATGGGTTCTGTAAGCGAAAGGGTAAGCGATGAATGAAATTTTCTGGATTACTTTCTCGATTATATGTAAGCGAAGATTTTGCTGGGTATTTTTAAAAATTTCAATATAAAATATTTCAATTGTGAATATTATGTAACGGTTCTTTGATATGATGATCGCGAAATACCAAATTACAAAAAATAAAAAAACTACAATGTTTTAACTTGCTACAGATAAAAAATACATTCATTAAAACCAGTTAAAATTTAAGTATACAATATGTTTTTTTCAAAATGCTTTTACCGCAGGAAAACACAAAGAATATCCTTCACGTTCCATGTATTTTTATTGAACTTTAAGCATTTTTATTTTTTTAAGGTTTTGGTTTACTTTTTCTGGATTTGCCGATAACTTCTAAATATATTTGAACTATATCTAACTATATCGACCAAAGTAAGTATGCAAGTATATCTTTATATATCTATATCTTGGATAAGATACAATTTTAAGATTCTTTACTTAAGGGGGGAACATGACATCGATCGTTTTTTTTTGTTTGTATTTTAGCAAATATTCTTAAGATTCTAAGAAAATAATTAAATCATGGAATAATTCCTACGGGTTCAAAAGTTACAGCCGGATAAGTGAGAGCGCATTTTTATTTTTCTTTGCATTTTTCTTTGTTCACAAACTTTGAACACGTTTATCTCGAAACCATGTTTTTCGTACTGTTTGCGGCACAAGCAGGTTCATTTTTTGACGAAAGTTTTGTTTTTTTTTGTATTTTTTTAAACTTGATTCGCTATCGTATGCTATGAGCTTTTTTTAAATTTTTTTTGATTTTTTATGAATTTTTAAAGTCAATATTTTTCGTAAAAACAAACTTTGAAATTTGGAACATCACCAAAAATTTGAAAAAAAGCTTCTGTCATACGATAATCAATTTTGTTAAGATTTAAAATAAGTCATTTTTTTCCAGATCGGATATTTTCTGCGACTACCAGCGCTGCAATCACGAGACACCATTTTTTTCTCTGCCGCCAGTTTGGAGCTCTATAAAACCATGTTGGAGTGAAATATATGTTTTTTTAACTTTTTTTCTTGTAATTTGTTAAATTTTCTACACTGAGAAAAAAACACATACCTTGCTCCGGTAAAAAATTTCTCTATTTTTGATAATAGCAATTTTCTCTTTTTCAAATAAAATTTTCTTCAATTGGAATAAATTTTCACATTTTCGAAGAAATATTTCTTTATTTCTAGGAAATGGAAATATTTCAATGTCTCTAATAATGATAAGAATTTTTCTCGCACAAAAAATTTCTCATTTATAGAGAAATTTTATTGAAAATGAAAAACTTTTCTTATATTTTGATAAAAAATTCACTATGAGAAGTATTTTCTTCAATAAAAACAAATATTTTCTCAAAAAAAAAAGCATTTTTCTCTAAAAACGATATATTTTTCTATTTCATGGAACCTTTTTATCATTTTTAGAGAATTTTAAGTATCGCAATTAGAGAATAGCATTCTCTGGAGCAAAGTCTATACCCTTTTTCTCTAAATATGATGCCTTTTTATTCATATTCCGAGACACTTTTTTCTGAGTGTACAATAATAAAAAAAAATTTTGGAAAAATGTTTGTTTTTGACTTAGTTATAAATTTTTAACAAAAGGTCTGTTTTCTCTGCCGCGAACGTTATGTCCCTCCTTAATGTATTACCAAATTTTCTCCCGTTCAAAAATATTAAAAGCCTCTTTCTCTTTGAGCACTGAGTCTCATGAATATTTCTTAATAAGTTATTCTGTTGCACGTTACTTACGTATATTTCAATTCTTATTAGATAACATTCACTTCGGTAAAAAGTTTTCCACATCCCCATTGTTGTCCTTAAAATGTCAACAGATGGACGCATACATTCTGTGACTTGTAATTATCTCAGATTAAATTATAAATATCTACAAATATTCGCATATCTCGTATTTCAAATAATTTGAATTCATAAATATTTTTAATTAAAATAAAAACCATTTTACCCACACCAACTACACACAGGGTCGGTCTGGATGGCATACTTGAATGACCGTAGAGTCATTATAAAAATTCACCCTTCATGCTGCGTGATCCCACTAATAATTTACATAATATATAAAAATTGCGTTATGAAAGCGAGTCGAACGCGACAGTCTGTTCGAAGAACGTCTGAAACGCAGGCACCCTTCTTGAGGCTGGCTACAATGATGACGACGACGACGACGTCGACGTCGCTGACACATTAATTTATTATTTAAATATAACAAAACGAATAAAAAATGTTATTTATATAGTGAATATATACGATATATAAATCTAAAAAAAAAAAAATCCATTTTTATATTTTTTATTTGTTATACAAAATAATGAAGACTAACGAACGTAGTTGGCAAAATGGGCTATGGTGTAGGGCTGCCTGCCACCCTTGCCGGAATATCAAATGATATATAAATAATTTCGCGCAAGACTGCAAATATATGTAGAATATTTTTCGCGGCGGAAATGCTTTTCTTCGAAACAGGGTGTGGGCAGCAATCGCTGGTGATATGCAGTGAAATCAAAATGTTAACGTAAGAACATAACGTGGTGGTAAATGTGGCAGCGTAGCTGACTGCCTGGTTGGATGCTGCTGCAGCCATAGAGTGTCGTCGCTGTGTTGTCGCCGTTGTATCGCGAATATAATTTTTCATTAAAACTTGGCAATAAAACTTTTTTCCAACAGCAGCTCGTCTTTCATACTTTTTTTCCTTCCTTTAACTTTAATTTGTTGTTTTATTTTTTTGTTCTTACAAAAAAAAAACAATATATATAGTATAAAAAACAAACCAGTAGGTAGGAAAGAAAAAAAAAATTTTAAAAATAAATGTCATTATGGAATATTTATGATGTATTATAAATTTTACTTGCAGCTGCTGCAGAGTGTGGTAAAAAGTTGGAAGCATTTAAAAATAAAATAAGATATTTATAAATATATTTTTGGGTTGTAGCATAAAAATTGTATTAAGAATAATGTTATGCACTTTTTTTTCGGCGTTGATTTTAAGAATTTTGTGATTTATGTGAAATATTTTTATTATTGCATTTTTAAATAAGGATTTTAAGTAGTATTTTATAAAATTTATGACTTTATTTGAATAAAAAATTTGAATCACAAGCAAAAGAGTTTTGAGTAAATTTTAGACTTTCGCATGTGTTTTATATGATTTTCTTGTCATAACCTCGTTTAAGTTGTTCCTGTTAAGCCAGTAAACTAAGATGTAAACAGAAAACAAAAAGTCCTTTATTTTTAATTTTTATTCTCTTAAATATTTGTCGTTTTCATACAATACGCGAAAATGATTCCGACTAGTTTGGAATCAAATTGTTGAAATTTTTTCCTTAATGATATAAACTACACAGAACTACAACACTTTTAAACATTCTTTATTGAAGTTTTCTCTAGAATTACAGGATTTTTGAAAATAACTACGAACTTTCATGGACATACATTTTCTTCAAAAATTTGTTGTTGCTTATTTAGCACTGAAATTTAATGAAATTTGAAGACATGGATTCGATAAAATATCCAATGAAAAAGAAAAAAATTTGATTTAAAAAAAAATAGTTTAATAACTTTTCTCTATCTATATAAATCCTCCCCCAAAGACAAAGATTTAATGTACCCATAAGTCAAAAATTTCATTCATGAGAAGAAGCGTTGAAATAAAGTCTGTCTCAGAAATAACTGTTCTTTTGTTTTTAGGTTTTTTATAGAAAAGTGTTACCTCTATAGCAACCTCTATATTTGGTACCTAAATAAAGAATAAATATTGCAGATTCAAAAAAAAAATACTTATTAGTAAAATAAAAGAGCTACTGAAAAGATGTCGTCTCAACAAGAAGAAAAGCGGAAAGTAATTATTTTCAAATATCTGCAAAATCCACGTAAACACCACGTACAAAAAGATCACTAAGGAAGTTGGCGTGCGCGTAAAAACTGTCGGAAGGACCATAAAACGATACAAACAGCTAACCTCTTTATCAAGAACGCCAGGCTCAGGGAGAAAAAGTGGTCCAGTGAAGCAAGCGGTGGCCCAGAACGTTAAGCGGCTGTTTACTCAGAATCCAGGCACTTCGGCTCGTGATATGGCAGAAAAAGTGGGAACATCGAAGTCAAGTGTTTAATGGATTTAAAAATTTTACAACCTAAGGAGCTATAAAGTACAAAAAGTACATGATAAGTCAGAAGAAAGGACGTCGAAGCCAAGAGGAGGACTCGAAAACTGCATCGCGATTACCTGCACAAATTTGATTGCGTGATCATGGACGATGAAACGTACTGCGAAGCGGATTTCAAGCAGTTACCTGGACACGGATATTATACTGCGGTTAGAAGGGGTGGAGCATCCTCTAAATTTACCAAATTTTCAAACAAGTACATGGTGAAATTAATATTAAAACTGTTTGACTTTGGGGTGCTAGCCCAGGAATCTCGAGTTTAGGGGAAGAGTGGCATGAAAGAGCCAAGTTTTAAAAGAGCCATCTTGATTTACGCGGTAGTTTTCATACGAATGCTTCTTAAATTATAACTTTTAAGAAGCAATACTCGCCATATGGCACCCTCGAACATTTGACAGTTCACTGATAATAAACGACGATGGTGTATCGTATTTTGGATTCCTTCATCATTAAGTAAGTTTTTCAGAACATTTTATTTGTTTTGTGACGTCTTCACCTTTAAAACTAACAGTAATATTATTATACTATAATTTTATGGATATATTAGGCCTACCAATAACATATTTATTTTGCCGGAAAAATCTTGATTTCATACTAATTTTTGAGGTTATGTTTCTTTGGACAATATGTTTTGAAAGAGCTGGGTTGCGGTGGTATGAAGAAGTGTAAAGGAAGTTTAAATTATTTTTGTCAAAAATGTTTTTAAGTGTTTTAAACCTCTTATTTTGTTTTTGGAATAGGTCTTATAATTATAGATTTTCTTCAAAGCGATTTCATTTTTTGCTAAAAATATTTTTAAGTTTTTTAACTATTTTTTGTTTTTAGTTTTGAATTTTTTTATTTATTTAATTTGTTTTTGTAAAAACAATACTTTTTATAATAACAATTAATATTTTTAATAAAATATTCGTTATTTTTCGTGTTAAGTCTTGTAATAAAAAGATGGCTCTTTCAAAACTTTGGTCGGCTCTTTCAATGCCCATGTGTTATGAAAGAGCCGAATTTCATGTTTTTTATAAATGGCTACAGGTCCAAGAATATTGTTGATTTTGGAAAATATTTCATGGTATTACGTTGTCAGTCATAAATGAATGAAAAAATACTTTTGATACAAGAATTATAATTTTATTAATTATTTTTATATATTTTGTAACTTTTTTAAAACTGGCTCTTTCATGCCACTCTTCCCCTAAGTGCTTTAAATAGTTATACATTTTTCTGACCAACCCACAGTGTTACGTCTAGAACAAGCTAGCTGGACAAAATTATTTTTTTGGTTATGTGTCAAAACAAGAAAAAAAAAATTTTGAGAAAGACCGGGTTGCAAATGACCCCCTTTGCCGATACGGGTGATTTTATGTAAAAAATTAAGTTTCACCTTGCTTGTTGCTATTACTTCGAAAGCACTGAAGCTAAAAGTCTATGGATATATTATTTGAAAAGACTTAAAGAAAAACTATTTTTTATTTAAAAATTTTTAATTTTTCTGATTCGGATTCGGAGAAAAAGTTATGGCTCATTCCATACAGACGAGTGTGACGTTTTGACAACTTTATCGTGCTGAAAATGGTATTAACCGGTTAAAATTTTAGCAATTTACTATAGGGTATTTTAGAAAATGCCCCAAGGTTTCAAAATGCTAAAACATAATGCAATTAATTATACTAGTTTAATAGTTACATTCGTTTAAACACCTGGGACGGGTGTGACGAGCACAAGTTTAAAAACTAAAAGTTCTGATTTTTACATTGAAATTCAGTTCATCTGCCACAATGAGACCATGTTTGACTTGCATATATTCAAATTTAATACATTTTCTGTTGAATACCAGTGAAAAATATTTTGAAAAAATGGCGATAACCATTCTTTTTTAAACTTTTAAATGGGACGGGTGTGACATATTATTGTCCCGAGTGTGACGAGTGCGAATGATGTGGGAATTATATATAAGAACTTGATGGGCATAATAACTTTCACATATTTTTGACACTAAAATCAAAAAAATATGTTTTTAATTAATGTATTAATTTAAAAAAAAAATTATTTTTTTGCATGCATTTTTTATCAAACTAATACCTATACAAATAATTTCGATTTTTTAGTAGGTATATTTAAAAAAAAAAATATTTTTTTGCAAAAAAATTTTTCACATGAATTTTTGATAAAATTAATACCTATACAATTGATTTCGCTATACATGAATTTACAAAACTTGTTTTAATCAAAGAAATTATTCATATACTTGCAAAAATTTCATTATTAGAGAACAATTTTGAAAACCGTTCCGGGTGTGACCAACTTCTTGTACCGGAAATGAAGAATAAAAATAATTTATTAAATGAAAAAAGTTAACAAATTTATGTAAAACATCAACATCCTTACTTTAGAAAAGTTTCATTCTTATCATAAGCCCATGTTGCTTCTTAGGAAAACTATAGCATTTTTCTGGGACGGGTGTGACACTAAAAAAACCACTCAGTTTAAATATTTTGTACTTTGAAAACGCAGTAACCAATCCTTGTTATAAACTGTTCTTGGATAACATTGTTATCTTTTTTAACATTGCTAACCTAATTTTTTTTAATGTGCATCAAGAGATGGCTGTCTGTGCAGTCTTTACCTCTCTGCAGATGAGGGCCAACCTCGCAGCCGTTCGGTTAGTATGATGTTCTACACAGTCATAGCAATCGAAAAATTCCCAAAGAGCCAAAGAAATAGAAATTTTCGATTTCTTAGATCCAACATATCGACTAGACTTTTAATCGAGGTTTTTTGTTTTTAACTTAATAATCGCCAAGAAAAATTTTTTCTTACGCGACCTTTTTGCACATTCTTGAAAATATTTCTATCTATAGTAATATCTAGTTTACCAAACACCAAGTGCATGTGCCATATAAGTTCTTCAAATCAAGTTATAAAATAGTTGTCACGCCAGAAATAAAACTTTCGAAATTGTTTTTTAATGTGAATTCCTGTTATATGCGACCACTTAAAAGTGCCGTTTTCGATTTTTGTTCGTTATGTTTAGTTGAATGTTATGAATTGGTATTCATTGATTGCCGCTCCTATGATTGCCGACAAAAACTTCATCCTTATTATAAAAAAAAACCATGTTTAAATGCGAAAAAATTCAAGGTTTGCTATATTTGTGTCTGGAGATCCCAGTACCATGTTTATTTTCTCCGGTATATTCACAAAACTAACTTATAATAAGGAAAGCAATATTTTTTTTCTTAATTAGACATTATATAACAAATTAAGGCGCATAGTTTGAAAATTCCTTTTTTGCGCATATATTTTAATATTTTTGTGCAGATTTGACGGCTTGTGAGAGCATTCTCAAAAAATTTTCCAAACAAATCTTGCCGAAAAAGCCAACCAGATACAAATAAGATGTCCTAAAATAGGGTATATAACCCAAAAAATCTTCCTTTGGCGTCAAAATTTTCAACATAAAGTTTTGTCTGAAGTTGTCTTAAAACTGAAAAAACTAATAATGCATTCCCCATGTACGATTCTCCATACCTGAAATAATGCACTTTGGGTATATTTTCGTAAAAAAACTATTGCAGTGATATTTTTGATTTTCCAATTGACTTTTTTAAAAAAAAGTTATTGATTTTGAGTGAAGACAAATACTTATTATTAAATTTTTTCTTTAATTTTGATTTTAATTTGTTTTTTTATATATAAACAATACAATAATGATTATTCATGATAAAATATTATTTCGACTATTAAAAAAAACAAAAATAAAATATTATTTCGACTATTAAAAAAAAACATAAAATTGGAAGAATTAAATTTTCGTTTCATGATAAGATATTTAAGAACGTTAATAAGATATTTAGTTAAGTTAATTAAGATTTTTTTGAGATGAGTTTGAAGTAATGTATAAAAACTTTGAGTTAAGGAAAAGGATTTTAAACCTTTTTCAAAGTTATACAATTTTTATGTTTCAGTCTTATGATAAAAATAACTTCGGCTTCGTAATCAGTGAACTTTTAACCCTTTGCTGCATGCATTTTACATAAATGTGTTTTGCATATCAACGTAATATTAGTCATGATAATAATATTCTATTTTATTATTTATGATAATACAGCAAATCTGTAGGTGGTATTTACAGAGGTACCATCACGAAAAGCTTAACTTACAAATTTACCAAATTAATAAAATCAAGATAGCGTAAGTCCCTCGAAACCTGTATGATTGATGATTTTTCTGCAACAAGGTTTAAAAAAAAACCTGGTTCGTAGATAACGAACCTACATGCATTACCGATGAAATTCATACATGACGCAGTTTTTAAAGGATTTAAGTGACTTATAATGAAATGAAATTCGGTTTGAATCCCGAGAACTCCATCCGTGTCTATGTGTCTGACATTTGCTATATCTATCTATCCAAGCTCACTCACCCTCCTTCATATTTCCAATTTTGGCACGCTTTAAATAAGTTGCATTAAATTATTTCTAATGAAATCTAAATTATTTCGCTACTTATAACGGCTACACATTGAAAAGGCATTAAATCAATACAGGTGCTTGACAGAAAGTAATGATTTTTTTTCCTCTATATAATCAAATTTAAAATCGATGCGACAAAATAAAATTTGTTAGATTTTTTTCAATATAAAATACTTATGGCACGAGAAATCATCATATTTTTTAATAATGAGTTTTGTTGTAATATATGTGTTGTTGTTATTGTTGTTGTTGTTCTGTTGTTGTTGCTGTTGTTCATTGACAGGGTTGTTCCTTAGGTTGTGTTGTGTTGCGTTACACATGATTACGTATTCCGGCGTATTTGATCAAACGCAAATACATGGATGATTACATGAGCCGACTGACTGTTGGTGGTGATGATGATGATGATGATGTTGATGATGATGATGATAATGTTGGTATTGTTGTTGTTGGTGCAGGTCCTTAAATGCGACAGGAACTGAGCACGCATTGCGGGTGCAATGCATTGGTGCGTGAGTGTGTTTGTGTAATGGGTAGGTGTGTGTGTGTGTGTGTGCATTGAAATAATGTATAATGAGCAGCATTGGACGCGCGGAATACGGCCGAAGGTAGTGAATTGATTTTGATGTCGACAATCAGTGCACCATGAATATTTTATTTTATTTATTATGTGTTTTATATATTTTTTTTTCTGCTTCTATTTTTATATCACAGGGCTCATTTATGATTTTGTGCAAATATTCCTTGTGATTGCTGTTGCTGTTGTTGTTGTTATTGCAATTGCTTGTGTCTATTGTTTTTTTCTTGAACATATTTGTTGTGACTTAGAAGCTTTCTTTTGCTGCACTGATTTTGCAAAAATGCACAAGTAAATAAAGCTACACTGCTAAAAAATTAACTTGTAGTGAAATTTAACTTCACACATTGTTTCCCCACAAACTAGTTCTCTCAAATGCTTTTTAGTTGCATATTTTAGCAACAATTCTGAATAAGTTTGAAATTAACCCTTAAACAGATTTCAAGTTTTTACTTATTTCTGGCGTTCAAGTAAAATGTTGAGCTTTGGTGTATTCGGAGACTTTTAGTAAAATTTATTGACAAATATTTTTGTGAGATATTTTAACCCTCTAAAAACCTGTTTAATGGGTCTTTTTTGTTAATTTTTCACAAAAGTACAAAAAATACCCACACACTGAAGAGTTAGAGGGTTAAAATGTTCTACAAAAATGTTCCTCATAGTTTTTTATATAAGTCGTTTAAACACATGCTATAGCTAAAATGTAAGCGTCACATGGTTTCCTATTAGGATTCAACAAAAGAATACGCAAACTTTTGGTAAATTAAAATACCCTGGAACAAAATTAAGACCCCCCCTAAAAAAAAACTTATACTTACATTTTCAAAACGCCGATAAACGTTTATTTTTTTGCTCCTCTCTATCAGAATCTATCTCTATCAGAATTCACAGAGTTTTAATTTTTGGTATAGTTTTAAGTTATGAAAAATTTTTTCTGGATTTTCTAAATTATTTCCAGGAGTTTCCAGGAAAAAGATTCAATAAATAATAATAAGATTCAATAAATAAAAAAAAAATCTCAACACCAAACATACAGGTTGTCCCGCAACTACGTGCAACTATCTACGGAGGTGAAAGATAATGTCGAGTTGAGCAAAACATCGTATGGCAGGGGGGTCTATTTTAAAATTCTTAGGAGCTACAGGGCTAATTAGTATTTCACAATTTTGATTCAAATTATTGTTTCTAGCACAAAAACTAACTTACAGAAAACTTGTTTCGAGAACTCATTGTAAAGGCAATAAAATCACTTTTCTAACGGTATATTAACAAGATATATTCTTATATTATAAGAAAACAATGATATTTTATCTTACCTCCATATGTTTTCTAATAAGTATAATTTTTTTAGTACACTCAACTTTTTTATTTTTAAAGATATTTTTATGTTTTAAGTGGCATTGAAAAGAGAATTGAATAAATTTCAAGATTAGCTATGAAAAAAATTTAATTTATTAATTGAAATTCTGAGAAATTTGAACTCAAAGTTGAAATTTAGTTGTTTCCAGCGATTGATTTTGTCTTCAGACGAGCACTGCTCAGGAACTGTTAAATCGGTGGGGTTTGTTGATACACCGTTAGAAAGGTGGTTTTATTGCCTTTGTGCTAGCTTGTGTGCTTAAAACAATAATTTGATTCAAAATCGTGAAATACTAATAAACCATGTAGCTCCTAAGAAAGTAAAAATAGACCTCCGCCTCCCATATGATTTTTTGCTCAACTCGACAATATCTTTCACCTCCGTTAATAGTTGCACTCAGTTGCGGGACACCCTGTATATCTTTTTAAACTAATATGTTACTTTTGAAAAAAAAAAAACAAATATCACAAAAGCGTCAAACATGAACATAAAATGCAGCGGATCCGTTTCGTGCTCGTCAGCGCAGATTTCGATTTTTTATGTTTGGATGGACCCGTTTCGACACAGTTGTTTTAAGTTGTTATCAATTCGCATTATTTACACAAAAAAGAGTCCGCCTCGAATCGAACAAAAGAGTACAAAATTTATTCATCTCTGGAGTACGTTCCAAGTTCGAGAATAATGCAAAAAAGCGATTAACATTTTCGAAAGGAATTTCATACGAAAACGGATCAGTTTCGGATCCGAAACTCAATCCGTTTCGAATAAAAATTCTTCATCTCAAATTCGAAACTCCAGACTTGCAGAATTCAAAAATCTAGATAACTCCTTTTTTATATAATAATACTATTTTTCCACACACACAAATTTTTGCATTTTAACCCCAGATGAACCCAAGAAAGGTGCTTTTATTTTGTGATTTAATTGAGAAAACCATTCAAGACAAAAAGCAACGTAATTAAGTTTGTGCTCTCTGCGCGCCTTTTATTATAATGTTTTTTTTTTTTTTTGTTTCAATTATTTTCTTGTCTTAAAAGTTAAATTAAGAAATAAATGATATAGAAAAAAAAAAAAACTGAGCAAAGCAAAAGAACCCATTGCGACACAAAGTCAATTTACATAAAATCGATTTTCTTGGGTTTTTTTCTAATATTTTTTTGTGTCTCTTTTTTTTATTCTGTTTTTGATTATTACTATTTTTGTTCGTGCTGTAAAATGAGTAAAAAAATGAATATAATTAAAGTACAAAAAAAAAAAAACATATAAAACAAGAGAGAAAATGAAAGAAAATTAATAATTACACAAAGTAGATTTTATATAAAACAGTAAAAATTATATATATATATACGTTATAAAATAAAAACGTTGGTGCCGCACGTTGCGGCAACGCAAGCTGGCTGGCAGCAAGCGTTGGTTACCGGATGTCGCGTCATTATTATAATAATAAATTATAAATTAAGCTTTGTTCTTCTTCGACTGCGCAAAAAAAAAGCGCATAAAAAAGCCAAAGAATGAGAAAGCAACATCATGTTGAGCAACAGCAGCAGCAGCAGCAGCTTAAGAATGTTGCGGCGAAAGTGTGCGCGTTCTTGTAAGACAGCAGCAACAACAGCAACGACAGCGATGACAACATTAGCGCACATTGCCACATGCCACATGCCATCGCATGCCGGTTGGTGTCACCTTTACGAAGCCAAGATTCCCAGTCACACTACCTCCCATCCCCATAGTGCTAGGGTGACCCCAACAAGTTACGCTGCATTGACTCATTCGTGGCCCCGCTTAGCTTTTAATAAGTTTTTAGCATTTAATTAGATTTACTTGCTTTGCTTTTGTGTGTGTGTGTATGTGTGTGTCAGTGTGAATGTGTATTTTTATATATATTTTGTGTCTGACTGCATGTCTGTCTGCCTGTCTGTCCGTCTATCTATCTGTCTGTCTGTCTTGCTAGTTATAAATATATAAATATATATCATACATTTGTATGTGTAGGTAAGTGTTCATTTGTGTTTGATTATATTTGTGCTTGTAATTATCTTATGGCTGCGTGTGCCTGTAACAATTTAAAAATATTCAATTTAGTTAAATTAACTTAATTGGTAAATATTATAATTAATTTATAGCAACAATTTGTAGATTCATTTTATGATTGGTTTCAAATTTTGTCCTTTGTTCTTTAAGATTTTAATTGATATTGTGTCGATATGCCTCGCATTGCTTACATGCGTGCTTATATGAGAACTTATATAAAACGTGCTTCAAATCAAATTATAATTTTATGTGAGAAAATTGTTTATTTTATTAAAAATGTAGACAGTGGAATGTTAATTAGTGTGAGTGTGTGATGAGTCAACGGACAGGATACACTTTTATAATTTCTAAAGAAAAAAAAAAGTGATATGGACAAGAAATTGTTTCAGCTGAAAGTCATTACTAGGACGTTCAAGATATTGCTAGAGTAGATCACAGATCCCAGTGGAAGTGCACCAAAGCGAGCGAAGACTCGACAAACGGCCGGAATGGTATTGACGTCTGTTTTTTTGGCATTTTGTTCACCGACTATTAATGAGAAAAGAGAGAAAACAATGAACAGCGACTAATACTGCAAACTATTGGACCGATTGAAGAACTAAATCGCACACAAACGTTCCCATTTATCAAAGGACAAAATCATCCTTTTGCAAAATAATGCTCCAACTCACAAATCTATCGAATCATGGCAAAATTGCACGAGTTACGCTTCGAACTACTTCATCATTCCCAATATTTTTCAGATTTGGTTCCCAAACTTAACAAAGTGGCTCCAGGGAAAAAGATTTGCGGCGAATGAACAGATCGAATTGCAAACTGATGCTATAAATTTTACTATTTAAAGGGCATCGCAATGTTAGAAAAATGGGACTATGTGGGAGAGTAAACAATTGTTTTGGAAAAATCGTGCGTTTTTTTTGTTAGGTCGGCAGCATCTTAAACGTTCCAGTAGATCAGTTGTTCGACAAAAGTAAGATCGTGACAAGACATTTACTTTGGAAAATTTTTATTTCCCATCAATTTTTTTCGTCGATGACTTTAGGCCGTATTCTAGTCTAGGAGTACAAGTTTTGGATGATTTCTTAATATTCGATGAAAACAAAACTAAGAATATTTTTAACAGCTATATTTACTGATATTTGAAGCCTTTGTTCCCATAGGTGTCAACATTTTCAAATATTTTCAAAATATTTTTACACGAACCATCAAACTAATGCACAAAAAAATCACTTACAACGCACTGAAAATTGCCCGCAAAAAGTGTGTATCGTTAAAAAATGAATTACAGTTCGTAGAAATACACTTGATTCTTCTATGCAACCACTTGTAATATAGAAAAAAATATTAAATGTGTGGTTTCACTGCGAAACCAGTAGGAAGCAATGGGTTAAGATAAAAAAAAATAAACAATTTTTTTTGTAAATTTAATTCTTTAAACGCATTTTTCCCGACACTAATGTTTCTAATTCGTCCTTTTACGTGGAATTTCTTTATATGTCCATCTTTTGATGGAATTTTATTTATTATAATATAATTTTTTTTTAACTATTTTTAAAAAATTCAAAACTTTGAAAAAAGGTAAAAATTCAGTTTTTTTTCCAAACAATCGCCATTTTGTAAGAAACATTTTTTTTTAATTTCCGTAATTCATAAAATTGCCACATTCTAACTTATTAAGAATCTTTTTTCTTTTCTTTTTCAGATCAACAGAAATGTAAGGATCATGTCAAGAAGGATGCACCCTTATATTTTACGCCCCCACTATACTGTAATTTTTCAATTTTCAAAACATTTTTTTTTATTTTTTTTTATAATGTTTTATAATGTTACTAGCTGGTACCCGGTGCGTTTTTGCCGTCCTTGCACAATGCCTGTTCCAGTATGCCAATAGAATGTCATCAACAAATAGTAACTCCACTCTGAGTTTTAATGTTCTTCGACCATTATTTTCAAAGCTATTAAATATAAAAAATTGTCTTTTATTGGCCACATTCTTTGCCCAATACCCGTTTTAGTTTGCGAGTATTTCTGAGTAATGGATATCAACAAATAATTACTCCAAACCAAGTTTCTTTAATCTGTGACTATTATGGTTCTTTTATGGGCGGAGCCACACCCTTTGTTCAATGCTCCATCTAGTTTTCCAGTTGCAGGACAACAAAAAATAGTAACTCCATTCTAAGTTTAAATTTTCTGTGAATTTTACTTGAATAGCTATTCTTTATCAAATATTTGAATTGTTAGGGCAAAGCCACGCCCTGTTATCCAATGCTCATGCCTGTTTTATAATTTAACGACCTGTTCAATCAGTTACTTCATACTGAGTTTCATTGTTATACGACATTTAATTCCAAATCTATTCTATATAAAAAAATTGAATTGTATGGGCGGTGCCATGCCCCCCTTTTCAAAGATTGCTTAAATTTAACAATTGAAGGGGACGTCTCAATAGTAAGTTCTTACCAAATTTAGTTGATGTGCAATTTATGGACGAAAGTAAAACCGAAAAAGGTTCTTTTTGAAAAAGAACCACGCCCCTCGCGGGTAGGAAGATGAAAAGTACTTTACGACCTATTCTCATACCTATCAAATATATATAAAAAAAAAAAAATTCATTACAATCGGTCCAGCCATTACGAAGGAGTTCAAACACTAACACCGTGACACGAGATTTTTATATATTAGATAATAAATATCTCATAAAAAAACTGGCTCATATAAATCTTCTTAGTTATTGTTTTATTGAATTTTAAAAACCGTCAAAATGTGCACCTCTTTACTAGCATGTCTACTTAAAGGTATTCTGGCTTTTGTCTTTGTCACTTAAGCTCTTAATTCAGGCACTTCTGCGAGGTCAACGTTTTCCGAAACCTAAAGAAGTGGTTATTAAGGCGGGTCACCAAAAAATGAATATTAAAAGACAACCCTAGAATGAAAGCTAATGTCGAAAGTATTTCAAAACTGCAAAAAATTTTTTTTGCGTATCCCGAAAATCAGTCAAAATGGTCTTTTTAGTTAAATAATTAGTATTTCCAGTACTTTGGTTATAACATTTGTCCATTTACTTCGATAATGGAACGCAGCATAACGTTGGATAAGTCTGAAAGAATACTAAATTGTGTTCTTCTCATTGGCATCAGATGTCATCCTGATATTTTGCTGATATTTTGCAATTTTTATACTTTTCGGGACACCCAAAAAAAAAAAATCATGTGACTCCCCTTAATCAAATTGGCGAGTAAAGTTATATACCACGTTCGGGTAATGTGATATACCATACATACCAATATCACATTACCCGAATAGTGTTCAAAAGTTCAGTATCTATTGTTTGTTCAACCAAAATTTAAAAAAACCATGTTATTGAAAAGAAAAAAAAATGTGGTTTTAATGTTATTATTGTTGTTGTTGATACAATTTTATTATTTCAGTAGAATTTAAATAAAAAAAAACAAACTACAAACCAAATCAATTGAATACAAATAAGCATGTAAAAACTTAACAAAAAAATAACTTAAAGTATAAAATGAATGGATTGAATAGATATGGTATGAATAGCCCAGTCGGCAATGGCAGCACTTCGAAGTGCTACTAGCAGGCCTCCACATGGATTTCGAAGTGCTTCCACACTCATATCCAAGTATACTTTCTTTTTTATATGAAATGGGAAAATTTCGCAGGCCTTCCGCTCCGATAGCTCAAAAGAGGTCTGATAGAAGCACTTCTTAAGAATGGCTAAAAGAAGGGGTAAACAAAAAGTATTGAAAAAAATATTTTTTTCTTTTAAACCTTTATCTTTTTTTTATAAATTCTATGATTTTATCTTCTCTCCTATGTTTTTTTATGTCAGACTAATTTCAATATATAAACTTCGACACAGCAGTAAGAAGGACCATTATTATGGCATATTTTTAAACTGATATATATTTTGACTTAAAACGAAAAAGTTGCCATGAAGTATATGAAAAGTTAGTCTTTGAGGGGAAAAATGTTTGTTGTGCTGCCTTTTGTGCAGAAAAAGAAGGCTTTCAAGAAGAGCTCATAAGAGCAGCGAGGAAAGGATGTGTTTGGTCTTCAAAAGTAGCAGTCAATGCAGGCCTTCGTTTGAAGAGCGCTGGCTTAATTGCCTATTGGGAGATGATATATCACTTACCCAACTTTGACTATATCACAATAGCCAAATTCATGTTTCAAAATAAAAAGATTTTTTTTGTAGAAATCTTTTTCTGTTGTCGTTATGTTCACATGTTTATTCTTGTCGAAATTGTGTATTTAATAAAATATGTAGGTATATCATAATACTCGACCACATCACAATACCCGAAGTTACTCTATACTGAACATGTTAATTCTTAATAATTCTGTTACTGTTTTTCAAAGATCACTGCCATATTTGTTAATTTTGATTTCGTCCTACCATCAGTAAGAATTCGTTCACTTTTGTGTGACCTCGAATGCCGATTTTTCTGGGCATATGGTATTTAATTTCAGTACATGACTTATGACTTATTAATAACCATTTATTACTTTTTTTTACAGTGTTGGCTTTCATTATTTGAACATGTAATAATGTGTGTGCGAATATTCACTGAAACATATTTAATAAATAGCTCCTACCTAAGTAGATAAATCCTGGATCTACCTACTTCTGCCTCATTCTCTTCATCGAACTAATTATTACTAGGCTTTAAACCTAAAATGCTATACTTATGTCTAATTTTTGTTTTCTCTGCTATTGTTTGTGCTGATTTTTTTGTATGTTTCTCTCTAAATTTTCCAACACCTTCAACAGCAAAACCGTTTCCATCAACACCAAATTAGCTCCATTTATTTTACTGCAATTAACACTTTTTGCTTATGGCACCCCAACAATTCAAACCAAAGTATTGCTGCAAATTTCTTTGCCCTCCGTCGCTATGATTTTGTTTTGGCCTTTTAATCCTTTCAACACATGGTTCAATGTCCTCGACCTCTGTGTTCATTTTGATTTTTATTTGCTTTGGGTATTTCTTTTTTTATTTTATTTTACTTTTGCATTATTTTCACATTTCATTCTCCGTTTTTATTAGTCTACAATTTAATAACATTTTTATGCAACTTTTTAGTTCATCGGAATTCTATTAATTTTATTTGCTTTTCTGCTTGCTGTACATTTTATAGTTGAACTTTGTATTATATATACTTTGTTGCAGGCTGCAAGGAAGAAGCAATGGAGAAGCAATGGAGCAGCAATAGTAACAACAGCAGTCACAGCAATATTACTTCTTTTATGTTCGTGTAGGGAGGAACGCGTTTTCCCCCCATTCTCTTAAGAAAAAACGCTTAATGAAGGAGTTTTTTTTTTGTTTTTAGTGCAGTTGTTATTGCTGTTGTTGGTGCTGTTGAAAGAGCTGGTGTTATTGTGGCACCCAACATTTGCTCCCGCCAATTTAGTAAATAACAAAGCGTCGTCAACACTTGCACTTCGGACATCAACTTTAGACTTTTGCACGTCCTTGTGCAGAAGCTACGTAGACAATTGACTTCAAAGTTTTGAGGCATTGATTTTAAATTTATTTTTTATTTTGGACAGTAAATTCTAAAAAATAATACCCAATAAATTGTGTTCTTCTGATCCTTTTATTTAATTTAATATCGAATCCGACTTCATTTACTACAATTTATAAAAAAACTTAATTTTTCATTAAATTATAAAAATAAAGTTAAATAAAAAATGCCATAGTTAAATGTTATTTATTCTAAGCAATTTTTTGTTGAGTTTTTCCCAACCTTCTTCACACTTCTTGCTGCATTTCTTTCTAACTATCCTCATCATTGTTGTCACCAATGCTCGTTGGTTCGGTTATCGTTGGTCGCTGAATGTTCTGAACGCGTCGCCACCAACATCCATTCATTCGTGGAAAAGTAAATTAATTAAGTAGAAAGCTATAAAGTTAAAGCTTTAGCTTGAATTTTCCGATTGCCAACGATTTCAATATAACAAAGTCGTTCGCGTCCTTGTTGTTGTTTTCATTATTGTTGTTGCTCCGATATTCTTGCTGTTGTCGCTGCAAGGATTTTAAAAGTTCCTTTCTCTTTTAATGCCACCAGCGAACCTAAACTACTTAAACACATACACACACACACACACACACTAATATATTTTATAGCATTTATATTGTCAACTATAAAAATCAACCAATAACAAGAGCAACATTGTTGCGGCCATATAAAATGTAAGAAAAAGGAATGCAATGCAACTTATGCATGTATAAATGAAAAATTTTTAATGAAAAACATTTCATTCGGTTAGAAATGAATGTTTAAGAAACGAGTTAGATTTTGCAAATAAAACATATCTTAAACTTTCTTCATAATGAGTTTTAATCTTATTTGTTTAAAATTACTTTTATTTTAATTAAGATACGTTAGTCATAAATTCAAATGTATTTTTCAAGAAGTTACATAATTGTGTACAGTTACATATTAACAAAATAAAAAATATAATATAAAATATTAATAAAAATAAAAATCAATATGAATTCATTACAAAAAAAAAATTAAACATTTTTTCAAAATTTTGAATACAATTCTGAAATTTTGGTTGGAATGTTGTATTTTCACACGTAAGAACAAAAACAAGCACAAGAACAAGAACAAGAACAAGAACAAGAACAAGAACAAGAACAAGAACAAGAACAAGAACAAGAACAAGAACAAGAACAAGAACAAGAACAAGAACAAGAACAAGAACAAGAACAAGAACAAGAACAAGAACAAGAACAAGAACAAGAACCAGAACAAGAACAAGAACAAGAACAAGAACAAGAACAAGAACAAGAACAAGAACAAGAACAAGAACAAGAACAAGAACAAGAACAAGAACAAGAACAAGAACAAGAACAAGAACAAGAACAAGAACAAGAACAAGAACAAGAACAAGAACAAGAACAAGAACAAGAACAAGAACAAGAACAAGAACAAGAACAAGAACAAGAACAAGAACAAGAACAAGAACAAGAACAAGAACAAGAACAAGAACAAGAACAAGAACAAGAACAAGAACAAGAACAAGAACAAGAACAAGAACAAGAACAAGAACAAGAACAAGAACAAGAACAAGAACAAGAACAAGAACAAGAACAAGAACAAGAACAAGAACAAGAACAAGAACAAGAACAAGAACAAGAACAAGAACAAGAACAAGAACAAGAACAAGAACAAGAACAAGAACAAGAACAAGAACAAGAACAAGAACAAGAACAAGAACAAGAACAAGAACAAGAACAAGAACAAGAACAAGAACAAGAACAAGAACAAGAACAAGAACAAGAACAAGAACAAGAACAAGAACAAGAACAAGAACAAGAACAAGAACAAGAACAAGAACAAGAACAAGAACAAGAACAAGAACAAGAACAAGAACAAGAACAAGAACAAGAACAAGAACAAGAACAAGAACAAGAACAAGAACAAGAACAAGAACAAGAACAAGAACAAGAACAAGAACAAGAACAAGAACAAGAACAAGAACAAGAACAAGAACAAGAACAAGAACAAGAACAAGAACAAGAACAAGAACAAGAACAAGAACAAGAACAAGAACAAGAACAAGAACAAGAACAAGAACAAGAACAAGAACAAGAACAAGAACAAGAACAAGAACAAGAACAAGAACAAGAACAAGAACAAGAACAAGAACAAGAACAAGAACAAGAACAAGAACAAGAACAAGAACAAGAACAAGAACAAGAACAAGAACAAGAACAAGAACAAGAACAAGAACAAGAACAAGAACAAGAACAAGAACAAGAACAAGAACAAGAACAAGAACAAGAACAAGAACAAGAACAAGAACAAGAACAAGAACAAGAACAAGAACAAGAACAAGAACAAGAACAAGAACAAGAACAAGAACAAGAACAAGAACAAGAACAAGAACAAGAACAAGAACAAGAACAAGAACAAGAACAAGAACAAGAACAAGAACAAGAACAAGAACAAGAACAAGAACAAGAACAAGAACAAGAACAAGAACAAGAACAAGAACAAGAACAAGAACAAGAACAAGAACAAGAACAAGAACAAGAACAAGAACAAGAACAAGAACAAGAACAAGAACAAGAACAAGAACAAGAACAAGAACAAGAACAAGAACAAGAACAAGAACAAGAACAAGAACAAGAACAAGAACAAGAACAAGAACAAGAACAAGAACAAGAACAAGAACAAGAACAAGAACAAGAACAAGAACAATAAAAAGAACGTTGTGACTTTAAAATTGATTCGAAGGAATCTAGTGGCTCTCAAGTACATTCCAGTGCTCCCGGCCAGTGACAGGGACAAGGCTCTTAAAAATAAGTATGCGAAGAAATTAACAAACTTCGTGCGCCGTGAGGCTCCCAAAGTATCGACGGTTTAAAGTGCCAAAAGTTATAAAAAGGAGTGTGAAATTGGTGCGAAAAAGAGGAACAGCAGAAACTTCAAGGTAGGTAAAGCTGGATGATCCTTATCCAATTTAATCAAAAGCGACAAAAGGGAGTGTGGATCAAGTCCCAGCAAGGACGAGAAATAGACAGCGTGTGTAGTTCCAGCTCTTTTGTCGATAAAGGGATCAACTGAGCGACGACCACAATCGTGGGTGAAGCTCCGAGCTCCTCTGGATCCACATCCAACATAGATCCACAAATAGTGATCTCGAGAAATACAAGTTTGAAGGTGCCGGTTGGCAGTAAGGTATCAAAGTCCTGGGATACGGAACGAAAAAGTCACTAGAATTCGTGAAAAAAACCATGGCTCGTTGTAGTGAAATTTGTTCGGGAGTTAAATTAATAGTGATCTCTAAGTCCTGCTTCCTCTTCACCACAAGATGGATATTTGGTGGATGGATATTAGGTGGTTCGGATATTAGGTGGTATCCCTCCTTGAAAACTTGTTTTTTGGCCTAACAAGGGGTTCAGAAGAACCAAAACCGCTCCATGGGGAAAATATTATACAGTAATAATTGTTTAGAGTCCATTTAACTTTTGAGTCGGTGTCCGGCGATATCTAAATTTCGATCCGGCTTGGTCTACATACCCTATGAAAAGGTAAAGCGACCAGAACAAACGAGTTGCCAATCCACGCTAACACGAGAAGTACATTCCTGCTCATTGGTTGCGACGCTAACGCTCATCACTCACTAACGTTCATCACTCAATAACGTTCATCGCTCACGAATCTTCAAAGAATTAAACAAAAACCGAACTCTGATTGAAAAATAAAATGCAGAATCTTGCGTTTTGAACAGTTCTTCTCACTTCTGAGTTAACGATCGGTGGTTTCTAAATTTTGATTAAGTCTAATCTTCTTCATTATCTTTTAACATCACAAATACGTGTGAAGTTGTGTCCAGTTTTACCTAAAAACATCTTTAATCTAAGAGAGATACAATTTTGGAAACTTAATTTCAAAGTGATAGAATTGTTAAACATGACAAAATGAAAATTATGGAAGCTGAATTCAGTTTCAAAAACCAATGAAAATATAAATAGGTTTTGACAACGGAACGTGGTACATTATTGTATCTAAAACCACATATAAGGCGATATTTGCAACCTTATGGAAATTCATAACATTGAGAATAAAGATTTTTAAACCAGAACAAATCATCGATAAAAAAAACTTGACCGGAATGAAGCACGGAGAGTGATCTCTTCCATATAAATTCAAGTTCCGGAAAACGATATTTTGGCCATTATTCAAGCTTTAATTTTCTATTAGAAATATAAATTTATTCAATAAGAATTATGCACTAACACAAATATGGTCATGATAAGATAACCTAGATGATACCTGTTATTCATTTATAATTATAATTATAACAAAAAATCGAAGTATAAGTGAGGCGCTCAGAATCAAAGTGTTTCAACCCAGTAAAATCGGAAATTCCCTTTTACAACTCCCTGGAGAAAATGTTTCATAATTTGGCTGATTTTGTCTTACATTTGTCAGCACTAATTAATAAACATTTAAAAAGTTTCATTTATAAAATTAGTTTAAGATTATTTAAAAAAAAAAATTTGATTTGCTTGGAGATTCGAACCCATGACCTATCTAGGCTCAGCTACGATAAGTGAGTTAATATTAAGGGGGCATTTAAAGGTTATCCAATATCACATCTGAGTAAATTTAAAAATACGAGTAAAGAAATTCTTGGTTCACATAATTATAGCCCATTACGATGACCTCCATTATTGTTATTATTATTATTATTTTGTTTTTCCTAATTATCATTTATCATTCTTTATTTATTCTTGAAGTAATTAAATTCATGCGTTATTTTTTCACTTTTGTTCTTATGTGTGTATTTTGTTTTTGTTTTGGTTTTTACTATGGAGAGAAGGTTTTAATTTGCTTCAACAATTACGACAGTAAAATTGAAATCATAATTTTCTGTAAAAGCTGACTGCTTGACTGAGTCACTCACGGACTGACTGAATGACTGACTGACAACTGACTTAGCAATAAACATATTTAAATATTTACGTATGACATACGTGCATGTTAAGCGCTTTAACACGTATAGATGTGTAAGTAGCGGTCTATGCGACTGTCGGCTTATCTGTTTGTCTATCTGTCTGTCTGTCTGTCTGTTTGTCTTGTGCTGCATTGCAAGGCTTTAAGTTTATGTAAAAAAGTATGAACTTTTTAAACATATGTATATATTTATTTATATGTTTGTATGTATGTATTTAAATAATTTACTCATTTTATTGTCAACCCACATTATTTTATTGTGGTAATTATTACTGTCAATGTTGCTGTTGCAGCTATTTTTGTTGTCGTAGTAATTATAATTGCTGCTACATATAGACCAATTCACACACATACACATACAAACACGCACAACCCATACACTAACCCACATTCAAACAACTCTAATGAGACGAAAATTACTTTGACCGAACTGCAGCTATAGACATAAAAGTCACGACCGACCATTCAGTACAATTATAAGCAATAATAATAATAAAAAAAACAGAAAAAACAACAACAACAACAACAACAAATCCCCCCACTGCAATAATAACAAATTAAATAAAATGTTTATAAACAACAAGATTTGCCTTTATAAACCTTAACACATTGTTGCCTTTGTTATTGCTACTGTACCTGCCCTGCCGCCTTAAAATCGCTTTATGCCCAGCGTTTTTTTTTTATATTTTTATTTCTTGTTTTCGGAAATTGTAATTGTAATAAATAATTAAACATGTCAACCATTTATTTTATTTGCTGTCACTACAAGCAGTCGCAGTTATGCGACTTCATCGAACATTTCTCTACGTTCGTCTGGCTGCCTGCCTGTCTGTTTATCTGTCACTTTTGGTTTGAATTGTTCGTGTCAAAATGACATTTGACATAAATTTTTTGTTTACATTTATATTGTGAAATAAAAACAAAAAATAAATAAATAAAAGAAAAATATTAATCATTATTTTGTGGCTGCACTTTAGCTTTTGTGCCGTTGGTGGCACAGAAATAAAAGTGGTGCAGGGTGGTGTCAACAGTTGGTGCACAAAGTGGTGTATTGTTTGAATAACAATTAATATAAGGTCCAATTCCAGAAGTAAAAAATAAAAATATCTTTAGTTTTTGTAAAAAATGACAAACGTCAAAAATGACATTCGCATCAATTCGATTAGAAAAGATTTGAAGATTCTTCAAATTTTAGTTGCTAAACAAATGCCTAAAATAACACCTTCAAGAACTTAATACATGTTAATAACATTAAATTGTTGCAAATGTTGGAAATGTTTGGAAAAAAAAAATTAAAAAAATAATCCTCTGCACCTTCTGCAATGCACTTTGGCAGCGTTGATGGCTACTTTCACATAAAATGTTTTGCTACATTTTTAATGTTTATTTTATAGTTTAAGTTGCTTGGCGCTTCAATTACTTCTTCGTCAAGTCCAACTCAGCCCCTTACTTCCCATCCTGCCACCAATACATACTCTCACTCATTGCATAGTTCTTGTTTTCCTTTTTTGTTGCTTTTAATTCCATTTAATTTTATTACCTGCTGTTTTCTTGGTTGCATTCGTTTGTTGGTTGTTGCATTCGTTCTTGGCATTATATGGTTGGGCGAATGGACGGGACGGACGGACTTACCACGCTGGTGGTAAATGCAACATTTTATTTTATTGCCAAACATTTGTGCAGCGTTAAAATGTAACAAATCCGTAAGATATTAAAATGCAATGTTGTACTTTTAAGACACACACACCTAAAGAAGAACTAAGACAAGCCATTCGTAGGAAGTCATTAGAAAGAAAATGCAATAAAATACTTTTGATTAAGATTTTCATTAAATTAAGTTTGAGAATGATTTTAATTAAATGAGTTCGATAAGATTCGAAAAGAAATGGTGCTTTTCTAAATAGTCACACACTAAAAAATTTGTTTAGAATTTTTACACCGATCGGTGTTCAAGGAAGTCCTACACCGTTCGGTGTTAAAAAATACCGTGTCAAGGTGCTAGAATTTAATATCCGAAAGGGTATATTTTATTCACACCGATCAGTGAACGGATGTTTGTGCTGAACCCCGTTAGGTGTCTATTCAAAAAACTCAAAATAATAATTTTTAACACCGAACGGTGTAATTTTTTAATAGTTATAATTATTATAAAAAATAAAAATAATGCTATGCCAAATAAAATAACAAACATGCTTGAAAATAGATTTCGATTATGATTATGATTAAACTTTTTTTTATTTTATTACAATGGATTTAAATTTTAAAAAATTCGATTGAAAATTTTTAATATCAGTTTTTGCCGAACATGACTTACAATTCTTGATTTTCATTTTCAGTCTTGTGAAATTTCAATTTTAAATTTGTTTCTCAATGATAATGTGACTGGGTTAACTACTAAGGGGGCTCCCAAAAGTTAATGTTATGCCTTCTGAATACAATTGCAGGGTGCAGTCAATTCTCTTAATTCTCTTTAAAGACCTCTTTTTATAAGTCAATCCCAGGCCTTCTTCAACGTAGTAACGCTACTACATACTACCATATTACCTTTTAATATTTTTACTATAGTTTTCAGAGTTAAACTAAAGGTGGAATTTGGAGAAGTCCCATGTTATAACATGTCAAAATACCTTTAGTGGATCTATTTTTCCAAAAAAAAAAATTGAATATAGAGTTGATTTGTTAGGAAAAACGTATATTAATGCCATTAGAAGATTTTATGTCTGAGCATAAAAAAGAAAAAGTCCAATATTCCTGTACTTTAATCACAACTTGATGACAAATAAAAGCTTTTTTGGTTTTTGGGCTTTTATAAAAACTAGTATCGCCTGAGTTCGAAATTCGTTTTTTTTTCGGTTTGCCTATGTATAATTATAAAAATTAGTGGGTGTACTCCTTCTTGGCAATTTAATTTAGATTAATTTTTTTTCTCGATTAAATTAAAAAAACAATATCAAAATCGGTTGAGAATCGAGGGAGAAACTTTTCCTTAATTCCTTACGGTTCTTTAACTTTTTTCTCTACTATCCAACAACTATTATCCGCCTATTTATATATAGATTAGAATATTTAATTCCATTGTTAGTAGACTGGATTGAAGTTAAGGTGCCTTCGGTCAGTGCTTTATTCGCCAGCGAGCTTTTCTGAGAGTCTTAGGGGGCGTCCATAAATTACGTGAGGTGTTTTTTAAAATTTTCTGTCCCTCCCTCCCCCCCTGGTGAGATGTCGTGAGATTTTATTCAACCCCCTCCCCCATACCCCAATCTCACGTGAGATTTACCCACATACCCACAAAATGTGGGTTTCTTACGTGAACGCGTTGGATTGTTATTGTAAAAAGAAAAAAAAAAATTTGCTTCGTACTTTTATTTACGACTAGTTAAGACTGGTAATCGATATTGCTGAGAGTTATAAGTGTAATAAAAATTTAACAATAGAATACTTAAATCGTAACTACTGTGATTAAAAAAAAAATATCTACTCCAATTCAGTCCATGGAGAATCATGCGCGGTCTCAAGAGAGACTATAGGGACCAACATGTCCATATGATTTTCAGTAAAATCATCTGCTCCTTCAACTTCGTTCTGATCTAGCCACTCTAAGCCGTTGGCGCTTGCGCACAGTAACTCATTAGCTCGTCTTGTGACAATCCGCGAGGGTCGCACTTTGCAGAACATTCGCGCTTGCTTAGCTGGTGCAATGTGGGCTGCTCGCCTGTGCTCTGCAGCTCTTGTGATAGATGCAAAGTAAATACCGCATGTACTGCAGCATCTTTTCTCTAAATCATCACGTACACTTGGGCAATAAAGATCATAATAGATCAAGACCAAAATAGTATAATTTTTTTTGTTTCAACCAGAAAAAAAATGCCGAGACCCCCCTCTCTCCAACGTAAGATTAGATGAGATTTGACTCGACCCCCTCCCCCCTTAAACATCTCACGTAATTTATGGACGCCCCCTTACGTGAATCACCGAATGTAAGCAGCTGAAGCCATAAAAGCGATTCGCCGGGAAGATTCGCCGACGAATCGCGAGAGAAGTCTTAAGCGATTCGCCGGGAAGATGCGCCAACGATTCGCCGAGAGGAGTCTTAAGCGATTCGCCGGGAAGATTCGCCGACGAATCGCCAATAGGAGTCTTAAGCGATTCGCCTAGAAGATTCGCGAACGATTCGCCGAGAGGAGTCTTAAGCGATTTGCCGGGAAGATTCGCCAACGAATCGCCGAGAAGAGTCTTAAGCGATTCGTCCGGAAGAGTCGCACACGAATCGGCAGAAGAGATTTAAAGCGATTCGCCGACAAAAGTGACAAATAAAAACTTTTTAACAAAAAAAAAAAACCTACTTCAAAATCACTAGAAAGTAAAAAATAATTTTAAATTACTTTTACTATTTATTTCTTGGTTAAATTTGTATTTTTATAATAAATATATTTATTTTTTTATGTTAATAAAAGCTTCTAGTCAGCGCTTATCATTGACGTAAAATCCTGATTTTTTCGCCATCCCTACTCTATTTAAGACTTTTTTATTTGTAAATATCCTGCTTGGGTGACGCTTTATTAATTTGTAATCTTAATTTTTCTTAAATCTTAATTAAAATGCTATATGTGTGTTGCAGCTGCACAAAAAAATCTGATTATATTAGCGCCGACTTCGAAGCTCTTATTATCATAAAAAAATTAATATATTTATTATAAAAATACAAATTTGACCAAGAAATAAATAGTAAAAGTAATTTAAAATTATTTTTTACTTTCTAGTGATTTTGAAGTAGGTTTTTTTTTTTGTTAAAAAGTTTTTATTTCTTTCTTTTTAGAGAAAATGATATATATTAAAAAAGTGTATAAATTAATTAAACACCAATTATTTATGCTCATAATATGGAAAATGCTTTTCTGTCGTTTCTTATTCTGGTCTTTGTCAGTATGTTTATCAGTACCTACTCTTGTATTTTTATCACTACCCCAATGTCAATATTGACTGAAATATAGTGTGTTTATAATATTGACACGCCTCTTTGTCGAGAATATCACACTCTTTGTCATAGTGTTTTCAATAGTTCTACCCATTCTAACAATGAATTTTACCACCCTTAAGTCAATATGATACAGTTTTTTACACACTGCCTCACCCCTTAGTCGAATAACGCCCAATTCTTCGGTAGTAATTTGTAATAATTGTGCCTACGTCTGTACTTTTTCAGTTAGTAGTGTCAGTATTCGATTTAGTGTTTTCTAATATTGCCACACCCCTTTGTCGAATGACGCCCACTTTATTCACAATAACTTGTTATAAGTGTGCCTACCTCTATACTAAATATCAGTACTCTAGTGTCAATATTATTCGCGATACAATGTGTTTCATATATTGCCACACCCCTTTATCAAACAAGGTGCACTGTATTGAAATTAATTGTTTTATAACTGTGCCTACCCCTGTAGTTAACTTTAGTACTCTAGTGTCAATATTATTCGAGATACAGAGTTTTTATAATATTGCCACACCTCTTTGTCAACTAACGCCCACTTAATTGACTATTATTTTTTACCTACCCTTGCATTTTTTCTGTGAATTTTATTAACTCTAGTACTCTAGTGTCAATATTTACTGAAATACAGTGTTTTTCTTACAGTGACACGCCCCTTTATCGAATACCGCCAACATTACTGACAGTAATTTGTTATATTTGTACCTACCTTTGTACTAAATTTTAGTATCGTAGTGTCAATAGTAATCGAGAAACAGTGTTTTTTTTTTAATATTGCCACTCCCCTTCTCGATTAACGCCCATTTTTTTTTTTACAAAAATTTGTAGTCATTTTTCCTACCTTTGTAATAAATTTCTGTACCCTAGTATCAATATTATTCGAGACACAGTAATTCTCTTATATTGCCACACCCCTTTGTCGAATTACGCCCACTTTTGTTATAGTAATTTCCAGCAATTGTACCTACCTCTGTACTTAATTTCAGTACTCTAGTGTCAATTTTCTTCGAGATACAGAGTTTTTATAATATTGCCACACCCTTTTTTAGAATTACGCCCACTTAAGTGATCGTTATTTTTAATACTTGTGCTTGCCCTTGTAATGTTACTGTGAATTTTATTACCGTAGTGTTAATATTTACTGAGATACAGTGTTTTTCTTATAAAGACACGCCCCTTTTCCGAATACCGCCCCCTTTCATAAACGGGCACCTCCGCGTTGATAATCTCTATATGTTGACAAAAAATTACGGCAATCGGGCAAGTACTTAAGGAGTAATCGATGTACATACATTCACAAAAAAAAAAAAAAAAAAAAAACAAAAAACAAAAAAAAAAAAAAAAAACAGAGAAACCAACCAACTTGAGAACCTCCTCCTTTTTGAAGTCGGTTAAAAATGTAAAAAACGGATTGTAGGGACCTCTAAACATTTTGCATTTTCAATAGAATTTTTAGGAGCATATTTTTAAACTTTATCGAAGCTATTTCTCTTCTTTTTCTGGCCACTCTACTATACCCTCCAAGCCCCTTATCAGCAAAGTGAAAATTATTGAAAAAAACCGTTTTTTTGTATATTCCTAGAAGTATGCACTATTTTTTACCATTATTTTTAATTGCGTTTTTATAATAAACTAGCTGAAATATCCTGTGTTACTAAAACTTTTTTGTTACTACTATAACTTTCTTGGTTATAAAAAAAGGGAAGTCAAAAGATAATACTTCAAATAAAATTACAAAAAAAGTTTCGACAAAATCAAAGCATCTTGTTTTTGCAATTCCTTTTTGAACTTTGCTAAATTGTGAACATTTTTCAATACAAAATTAACTATACTTCGCAAGAAGTCATCTTTTTAAACTTCTATAACTTTCTTGGTTATGAAAAAGGGGCAGATAATATTTTGGAAGTCAAAAGTTAATACGTACAAAATTACAAAAAAATTACAAAAATTTTCGCTAAAATCCAAGAATCCTTTTTTCGTAATTTCTTTTGAACTTTGCTAAATTTTGAATGTTTTTCCATACAAAATTGACTATTTTTCGCAAGAAGTTACCTTTTAAACTTCTATAACTTTATTGGTTATGTAAAGGGTCAGATAATATTTTGAAAGACAAAAGATAATACTTCAAATAAAATGGCAAAAAAGTTTCGATAAAATCCAAGAATCCTGTTTTTGTTATAGTGTATCAAAACTCAATAAGCTTTTATGTGTTTTTTTTAAAGTAAAGAAAATTTTTTTTTTTACAAAAAAATACATGCTCAAAAAAATGACTTTTAATATCAAAATACATCTTAATATATAAAAGGCAAGCATCCTGCTCCGTGCTCTATATCGCTCAAACTGTTCTTATTGCTATGTACAGGCTGAACATGTTAGCCTGGACCAGAACCTGTTTCGCTATTGCAGTGCTTTTTATATGATTGACGACGACTGGAACAAAATAACATTTGAGGTGAATGAAAATGTCATATCGTCTGCTACTTAATTATTTTGAATACGACCCGTCATATGACGGGCTTCTATACTAGTTTTAATATAATCGTCTTTACTGATTTTTAAGAAAAAACCAAGCTTAATTTTTTAAAATACATATTAACTCAATATTAAATTACTTAATTTTCTTCAAATAAAATTGTGTATTATAAATGGATAGCATTTGATTAATATTAAATATTTTTTAAAAAATCTTTTAAATTTTAAATTAAAAGAATTTCAATTTAAATTAAAATTTTTTTATTTAAAAAAAACAACCTCTTTCTGACCGAAAGGTTTTGAGGAATTTTTAAATGTTACTGTCGTGGTTTAAAGGTCAGCTCGATAGTCAGTTATTAAGAATCCTACATAGATTTCAACAATTCAAGATCAGCCAGGAAATGTACTTTTGAAGTACGTGAAATGTGAGAGTAGAACTGATAGGATTTTTTATTTTTTCAATAAAAAAATGTTAGTAAAATTTTTTGCATTAAATTTAACTTTTATACAAAATACGAACGCATTTTTGGTCACCAAGCTGGTTCACTGATTCTGATCTCAAACCGATTGATTCTGCAAGCTTTAGTTTTGTCCATCAGTGTATATTAAAAGATTTTGGTAGAATATTTTAACTACAGACAAGTCATTGAACTGCAACGCCAAAATACCACAACTACACCCTTTACGAATATATATTTTTGCTGTTTTTGGCAAAAATGGACATAAATTATATGAAACTTTGTAACAAAAAAAAAAAAAAAACTAGCACAAACTACATGCCAGAAACAACAAAAACAGAAAAATAAATAGTCGAAAAGTTCTTGCAAACTTTTACGATACAAGCATAAATTTCAGTTATTTTTGCCAGCATAAAATTCCATTTCTTATAACTTTAGAGATTTATATAAAATTTATAATAATAAATAAATAAAAATAAAGAAAAACTCATATAATAATAAATAAATAAAAATAAAGAAAAACTCATAAATAAAAATGATGATTTTACTGCATTTTGGTGCAAATCTTCTTCTTCGGCAGCATTGAATTCAAAAAGCTAAGATTGCAGTTGTATGAAAAAAAAAAAGAAATGGGATGGAGTTTATTTTTCCGAACCGCATAAAGTTTTATTTTCATTGTAAATTGTTAGCATTGAACCGCCTTCAAGCACCCACCACAGTGCAAAAGCACACGCTAAGGATGAGCACGTAGAAATGTTAAACAAAACCATTTTTCCCCACAATTGAAGAAAAACAAATTCACTGTAAAATAAGGCTAGATCAACGAAGGTCCTTGCAGCGTAGTAGACTGTCTGAAGCGTGTATAAAATCAATACGCGCGCATTCATGTCAATGCATGGCCAGCTGCTGCATTTATCCCATTCCAAAAGAGTGCAGTTTCAAATGATGTTACCCTTGCAAGGCTAGGCACGACTCGGCTCGTTGCGAATCATCACCAACAAAATCCCAAAAGCATCCACAAGACGCAAAATTGCCCTAATAAAACTGTGGATAAGGTGTGTGGAGATGGTTTTTGGGTGCTGGGGCTGCTGTTCGACTTGTCCTCGTCATCGCTGTCGAATCATCCAAGTTCTAAGCAACAAAAACAGCAACAACAAGAGCGAAAAATCGAATTTAGCAGCTTGGTGCTGTTGTGCAGCGCGTGACGCAGCAAACAAAACCGCGGACTGCAATAGTGCTGTGCAATTCAGCCTCGTTTTCTATATCTAACAGCTATTCCACACAGTTGCACACCAAATTGCCGAAAACTTTTGGTGGCTACATTCAGCTAGCAAGTATTGAGATGCATTTCTGGCTGTTGGATATAGTTTTGTAGTCGTTCCGCTGGTACTCATAATGCGTAGATGCACTGTAATGGGTCGAATGGTATACTTAGCGGTATTGTATCCTCTTCGAAGTGCAAGCAAATGTTGCGTAGCCCAAGAATGCAGTTGATTGTTGAAGCAGTTTCACTAACGGGAGCTCAGAAATTCTAGATGATATCGTCTGCACGTTCGATGATGCTGCGAGGAGGCACACCAAAATCTTTGCAATGCAGCAGCACCGATGCAAAGAAAGCTCCGATGTGATGGGGTGTTGGTAAGTCGAGACGTTTTTCTTCTGCACGGAATGCTTGTTGAAAGTTGTGGAATTCTTAGCGTGCAAAAATGCAGTTTTTATGTGTTGTTGTGTTTGTTTAATAGTTGTTGTTATTATTGCGTGTTCGTTTTCGATTTTATTTTTGTCGAGCATCGTATTCAATATACATTTGTATATTATGAAAAATAGTTTCATAATAAATTATGAAAAAATATTGCAATTGATATTAAATGACTTATTTATGCGTTCCGCTTGAGGCATGAGTAACTGAATTCAGGCAAGGCAAAAAGTTATGAACATTATAACTTAGAATAACGAAATGTTTCTAAAAAGTCTTTACATGCATATTTTTTAACCTTCATGCGGTTCAACATTTTGGAAACTTTTACTAATTACACACTCTGACAAATCAAAAAATTAAAGTCTTAACAAAAGTTTCAGACAGTAAAAAAAGAGTTAACAGTTATATCGATGTTTTACAAGTTTAGGTTTGAATAAAACACTATGCACCAAAATTAGAAAAAAAATTTCTCTACACCTACTTTCATTATATTTTTCATATAGATTGGGGTCTTTTCACGTGAAAATCGCAAAAAAAATTTTATGATTACGCATTTTTTAAAAAATTTTAGTTGTTTTTTCTTGCTGTTTTCAAATAAAGGCGCATTTATATAAACTAGTATCGCCTGGGGTCGAAATTCGACCAATTTATTGATTGCCTATTTATAATTATATGCGAGATGATTAAAATAAGTTCGAGGCTATAACTCTTAATTGATTGGAGATATGAAGCTATTATCTTAAAAAAAAATTTTTTTTTTATTTTAATATTTTTTTTTAAAAACAGAAAAACAACATTTTAAAAAAATTTAATGTTGTCAAAGAAATCGTAGGGGGGAGCCTTGAATTTTTGATAGCACGGACAGTTTATTAATTTAGTGTCAAGACAAACTAAATTCACCTAAAATCCGGTTTAAACTTTAAAAGAAAATAAAAAATGCAATTTTGAGTTTTTGCTTTTTTTACAACAAAAATCATTGTTACCTCATATTTTAAGAATAAAAAATCAAATTTTATGGTCTTTTTTCAAAAGGAATAATTTAGATATAAAGAAAAAAAAAACGGTATTATTTTCAAAAGTTTTTTTAAGTTAATTGATAAGACTTAAATACAAAAAAGAAATAAATAAAATTTATTTACAGATAACGGAGATATTGGCTTCCTAATTTAGAACATTCAATTTGAAACAGTTTTTTTTTTCTCTCTTGGCGTTTGGTTGAAACACACGCTAAATAACTAACGACAATATTAAGAAAATTCATTTAAAATACTTTTGGTATCACATTTGAAAGAAAATTTAACAAACTTTTAGAAAAAATTAGAAAAATTGAAAAACCGTTAAAATTCGACCAAGATAAGCACATGGAAATTCAAATTTTTGAATTCAAAACACATATTTTTTACAAATTTTACAATTGACGAATGGATAAAACTACATTTTTTTAAGAAATTGTTACTTTTAAAAAAAATGAAAATTCGACCAAATCAAAAACTCTCCCCAACCAACCCCCAACCAAATTTCATATTAATCAAAGAGCGGGTTTTTTCTCAAAAATTTAATTTCTCTCTTAGAAGGTTGGGAACACCCTCTATCAGATACATATTTTTTTTTAAGTTAACTGATAAGACTTAAATACAAAAAAGAAATAAATAAAATCTATTCACAGATGGCGGAGAAATTGGCTTCCCAATTTAGAACATTCAATTTGAGACAGTTTTTTTCTCTCCTTGGCATTTGGTTGAAACACACGCTAAATAACTAACGACAATATTAAGAAAATTCATTAAAAATGCTTTTGGTTAGAGCTTTGCTGTAGTTTTTATCACATTTAAAAGAAAATTTAACAAAATTTAGAAAAAATTAGAAAAATTGAAAAACCGTTAAAATTCGACCAAGGTATGCACATGGAAATTCAAATTTTTGAATTCAAAACACATGTTTTTACAAATTTCACAATTGACGAATGCATAAAACTACATTTTTTTAAGAAATTGTAACTTTTAAAAAAAATTCAAGCTCGACCAACTCAAGAACTCTTACCCAACCAAATTTCATATTAATCAAAGAACGGGTTTTTTCTCAAAAATTTAATTTCTCTTTTAGAAGTTTGGGAACCCAATCTATCAGATATATCATTTACATATACATTCTGCACATCTGGGAAACATAACCTTTCTTATGATGTAAGTTTAATTTATTTTGAGTTTTAATTAATACCAAAAAAGCGTACAACAAACTTGAATGTTCACGTATAAATATATAAGATATGGTGACCGTGGCATGCAGGTTAAGTGTGTGGCTTAGCATGCTCGCAGACCAAGTTCGATCCTCTGTCGCGGCAAAAAGTTTTTTTGAATAAATTTTTCTGATCGGTCACTGCCTCTCTGCAGACAATGGCAAACCTCAGAGAGTAAATAAAGCCATGTAAAGCTTTTTGAGAACATGAACTTTAGCCATTCGGAATCGGCATAAAACATGTAGGTCCAGTTCTCGGTCAATTGTGTGCAAACATTTAATAACGCACACAACAAAATTTATCATAAGAAGCTCGGTCAAATCCTTTCAAGAGAAATGAAATGGCCAGTTTGTTTTTGTTTTTTGTTTTGTTTTAAATATATTAATATATCTTGTACACTACTTGTTCGATTTTTTTAATCAAGCCTATCAAATTACCATCTTCCAGGCATCTCATCTTTTCGAAACATTTTCGGAACTAATTCCTGTCGCCATGCGACTTCTAGGCTAACGAGTGCATTGAATACGTCGGAATCATTGAGGAAAATAAAATACATTTTTATTATTAAATTTGAAATTTTTGACGTATTACTAATTTATTTATTTTTAAAGATATTCTTATGATTTGAATGCCATTTCTATAAGTTTTTTATAGAACATTTTTCAGAAATTGAGAATGTGAAAATTTAGTAGTTTTTTAAGAATAATTTCGTCTTATTACGATAACAGGTCGAGAAGGAATAATTTGAAAGGGATCGTTGATACACCATTTAAAAGGTAATTTCATTAACTTTTAAATAAGTTATTAAAATAAGTTCTCAATCAGTTCGTTTTTCTACAAGAAATAATAATGTGAATCAAAGTCATGAAATGCTAGTTAACCTTGTAACTCCTTAATGGGCGAAAATATACCCATCCTTCCACACGATTTTGCAGTGCGGACGCCCTGTGTAATAAATGCTGTGTCTCCTACTTTTATTGCACATCTGTCTGGCCAGGGGCGCAACCAGAAATTGTTTTTTGGGGGTTTTATCAAATGTCGAGCTTATATATGAAAACAAGTTGAGGTTGGCGTATAGCGGCTGTTATATAGCTGTTAATGCGTCCTATATTTGCACTAATGTTTACTTGTTCAAACTTCAGGCAGGGTAAGCAACACATTTTTTTGTTAAAGGCTTCATGTCACAGCAATATGTTTCAACCAAATTTGGTCTGAAGAGCAGCCAGAGGCAGTTTAAGTGCACCCAGATATATGCACTGTTTGGTGTAAATATTTTACAATTCATAACTTCCATTGGATTTTCAAAACCTGTTTAAAAAAAAACCCTCTTTGGAAAAGTGCCGTGGAGACATATCTTTAAAAAGATATTATTTCGATAGAAGTAAGCATTTCAGCAGTCAGCATTCATGCTTATTGGTATAACTTTAATATATTTATAACTTGATAAAAATGGGTGAAGATAAGAAAAATCAAATATATATCTTTAAATTAGATAATATTTGGCAATTTAAAGAAATTTTTATGAAGCAGATTCGGGAAAGAATGATACAAATTAATGAATTGTAAATTTTTTCTTCTCTAGTTTCGGAAGCCTGAATCACATAATTTCACTTTAAACTTAATACCTACAGAGTTTGGTTTAGTTTTTGTTTAACAAAAATTGAGATAAAAACAAGACGAAAAATTAAAATTGTAGAGGGAATTTCCTTAATTATTTCGGTGGCGAAGAACTCAACCGATTGTCCTCAAATTCAGGCTTAATTATTTTGTATTAGAAAACTTTTGTTTTTTAGTTTTTCCCAAATATTTCAGCCGCTTAAGTGGGTTATCCGCTAAAAGTGTAACTTTTGAACAACTCAAATTGAACAACTCAAATCGAAGTATTGTCAACAACCCCTCAAGTAGACAGAATCAGAACTTAACAAAAATTTAACAACATTCAGAAATTATAAATCAACGAGAATCGATTTGAAATATACATTTGGGGTATTCACACTCATTTGATCCTATTGGAGCAAATCAAAGTTTCAGGATCCTATTTGGCTTGGTGCTACAATAATTTTGGGGAAGTTTAACTCCGAAACCCCCTTTTGGTTGCGCTAATGTGTCCGTCTTATGCCTACAGACTGGATCGATTGAGCTAAAATTTAGACAGACGATTTTGTTGGTGGTGTAAATGATTACATTACCCTTTTTACAGCCAAAAAGAGTAAGAAACAAGTAAAGAAAGTCTAAAGTCGGTCTAGGCCGACTATGAAATACCCTAAACCTACTTTTAAAAAAAAAAATAATATTATTAAAAATGAGCGTGTCCGTGGGCGGATGAAGCCTATATTTTATATGCATTTAAATGTTGATGAAAAACTTACACATACCAAGTTTCATTCCTGTAGCTCACAGTTAATGCCTTTATTGTGCTTTCGCTATGGGAGGTGGGCGTGTTCATGGACGGATTACTCCCAATTTGGGAACACACCTTAGTTTTGGTATAAAATACATACATATCAAATTTAATTTCTCTATGACAAACATAACCTTATTTATTGAGTTTTAAACTTTTTGAGTTGTATGGGAGGTAGGCGTGTCTGTGGGCGGATAACGTCCATTTTTCAAAACCATCTTTGTCTTGTCATAAAAAACATATGTGTCAAATTTTAGCTCTTTAGGTTAAACACAGACTTATTTATTGCGTTTTTAATTTTTGGGTTGTATGGGAGGTGGGCGTGTCCGTAAGCGGATGACGTCCATTTTTCGAAGACATCTTTGTGTTTGTATCAGACACATACATATTAAATTTTATTTTTGTAGGCTAATTATGAGCTGAGTTATGCAGTTTTCAATTTTCGCGTTGTATGGGAGGTAGGCGTGTCCGTGAGCGAATGATGTCCATTTTGTAAAACTATCTTTGTTTTGTTATAAAAAATATATGTGCCAAACTTAAGCTCTGTAAGTTAAACTAAGGCTTATTTATTGCGTTTTCAATTTTTGGGTTGTATGGGAGGTGGGCGTGTCCGTGACCGGATGACGTCAATTTTTTTAAAACATCTTTGTGTTAATATAAAACACATACACACTAAGTTGTATTGTTGTAGGCTTATTATAAGCTGAGTTATGCAGTTTTAAATTTTTGCGTTGTATGGGAGGTAGGCGTGCCCGTTTGCGGATTCCAAAAATATTCGATAGTGCAGATCCTTGGGTGCATGTGACCGTGTATACCAAGTTTCATTCAATTATCTCTACTCCTTCTTCTTATCCTATGTATACGGACAACACACTGACGGACAGACGGACGGACGGACAATAATTGCTCGACTCACGAGGTGACGCTGATCAAGAATATATATACTTTTCTATACCGGACTCGCTTCGTCATATGCGTTACAAACGTTTGCACAAGGTTAATATACCCTGACCTTTCAGGTTAGGGTATAATAAGCTCAATGGTATAAAAGTTTAAAAGAAGTATAAAAGAGCAAAGGCCAGCGTATTGCCAGAGCTAGAGGAAGCATGTTGAAATAGCGGAAAAAGAGAAAATACTCGGGTCAACTAAAAATGAAAATTTTAAAAGTTTTGCATTTTTTAATTATTTATTTTTTACTCATTATTAATTCATCATTATTTTTTTCAAGTAATTTAATTAGTTAATAGTAATTAATTTTTGAACAATTATTTATTGTTTGTATTCATTTTAAGTCGTTATTTTGTTATTCATAGTTAAATTTTTATTCGGTATTATTTTGTATTTAAAGTTAATTGCTCTTCATTATTAATTTTTATTAATTATGATTTTATGATTAATTTTTTATTTAGCACGTATTTTAATTCACACTAAGTTTTTCATTAATTTTTATCTATTATTAATTTTATTATCCATTAAGAATTTTTTCATCATTGCTTATATTTTATTCAATATATATATTTTTTTTTAATCAATTAACTTTTCTCTAAAACTCTGTTTTTAATGAGTATTTATTTTTTATTATTTCTTCATTGTCGAATATAATTATGCATTACTCATTACTTAGTTTTTTTTTGTAAGAATTTATCTACTATTACAATAATATTTTATTCACAAAAAATTTTTTATTATATTTATTTAGTTTTTTATGATTCTCCTGTGCATTAAGTTTTATATGTCATTTTACTATTATATATATTTATTGTTTTTTTATAATTATGCTTTGTTTTGTTATTCAATTTTTATTTATATTGCATTATTTATTTTTTCTTATTATAAGTTCTTATTAATTATTTTTTTATTTAAATCTAGTCGTTACTTACTTTTTTATTGTAAGAAATTCAAAAATTTCTTAAATTTTGCATTTATTGACTGCCCTCTAATGTCGTTGAATAAAGTCGTATTTTAAAGGGGGACATGACATTGGCCGTTTTTTTAAATTTTTTTTTCGATTTTGTATGATTTTTTCAATAAAAACACACTTTCAAATATGGAGCATCACCAAAAATTGAAAAAAATTTAAAAAAGCTCATGTCATACGATAACCAATTTTGTTAAGATTTAAAAAAATCATTTTTTTCAAGATCGGACAATTTTTGCGACTCCCAGCGCTGCAATCACGAGGCCCCGTTTTTTTCTCTGCCGCCAGTAAAACCATGTTGGAGTGAAAAAATATATTTTTTTGAATTTTTTTCTTGTAATTTGTTTAATTCTCTACAATAATAAAAAATTTTGGAAAAATGTTTGTTTTTGACTGAGTTATGAATTTTTAAAAAAGGTCTGTTTTCTCTGCCGCGAATGTAATGTCCCACCTTAAATGATGATAAAGAAAGCGGGTTGTATAACTCTTCTAACAAATTGAGAAGGTTTTCCTACTTTTCTCGAAGCTTTAATTATAACGGTCATAAAATTGAACCCATCGGATTCGCAAGTTATTTTATGTAACATCAGCGACATCAGGCTATCTTCAATATTCGAACAGTTGCTCACAAAAATTATTGTAAATTAGAACAATAACTTATTCGTGTGTAGTTCTCATTAGATTTTTGAGTTTCAAAAATATTGAACTGATAAAACATTTCTATAAGCAATTTTATGATAAATTTTATAGTCACTTATGACTGACTATAATTTCGTTTGCTTGTTCTTGCTTTTTATTACTTTGTGGCAATTTTTATTTCTTTCCACTTCTTTTACTTATTTTTATTCTATATATTTTATTTAATTAAGGCTTTGTGCGTAGCCAACTTAATTAATATCATCGTGGTGATGGTGGTGGTGGTGGTGGTTATTTTGTTATTGTTATTTTCGTTATTCGGTGTCAGTGTTGTTTGGGCGGCTTCAAGCAGCTCTTTCAGTTTTAACACTGCTGACTGCTGCGTTTCTATAAATTCATATAATTATTATGCCGATCAATATATTTTAATTTCTATTATTTTATTATTCTTAATATTGCTGATTCTATGATTCTTTTTTCTTGTTTATGTTTATGCATTATGAAACTTAATGAATTTTATTAATGTTTCTTTGCTCTAATGTTACTGTTCATGGGACATCGAATGTAGGGCGGTGATGGTATGCTTATTACAATTGGTATGTGTGTTTGTGCTGAAATGTGGGTAGTTTTGGCTTCGATATAAATTGAAATAATTTTTGTCGATTTTATGAGAGAGCATAAATTAATACTTTATTATTTGTTGCCTTGGTTAAGATAGGATAAAAATACAATAATTATAATGAAAAAAAAAATTGACATAAAAATAAGGGAGGAGGTGTATATTGGAGTCAGTCACGTAGTCAAGGGTTTTTAGGGTTATAAATCTCTCAGTTTTAATATCATAAACACAAAAATTAACACAAATGTACCTTTTAAGAGGTAAAATAGGACTTATATTATTAATGTTTATGTTCTACTCCAGACCAAAGGTATATTAACATTGAGCAAAAATTTGTAACACACAGAAGAAGAAGTTACAGGTAAGGAAAAGTGCATATATTGTTGATCAGCTTTATCTTTTAGTTGATTTATCTATATCTAACCTAGTTGCTTCGCATTATTGAATATTTTTGGTATCTGCACATGGTCACACCTAGCTTCCATACAACCCACAATATTAGAAAATCTAGAAGTAGAATTCAATGTAAGCTCAATAATTAATTATAAGGTGTACACTGTACAGTCATCACTCCTCACTATTGTACCCTATTCGACTACTATATTTAGTGTAGGAGTGATATCGGATGAAGATGTTGCGAATGAAGATGTTTCGAATGAAGCGAAGCACTTGAAAAGAGTAGTTAAAATTGATTTTTCCAAGTATAAAAATCGACATATGTATGAATTTTTTTACCAAAAAGACTTTCGTCCATTGCACAACACAAATTTTTCGGGGTGGACCGAATCAATGTCAAACGATAGTATCTGACATCAATTACAAAAACCTCATTAAAATTTTGATCCACGACACACAAATCCAAATTTTTTAACAGTGGTTAGAAATTGGAATTTTTTTGTCAAATATTAAATTAATATTTATGAAAAAATTCAGGCTGGTTCTTTTCTTCAGGAGCCTGTACTAAAATTTTCGGAGACAAATTTTTGAAGACACTTTAACCTTCTAGCTTTCACCAGAAGAGGTCATATGGAACCTAATTTTGAAAAACTCCCTGACGGTTAGCTTTGTTATAAGGCTCAGGATTATAACCTCCCACATAAATATTCTGCAGAAAATTTCATTAAGTGCCAATAAAGACAAGTTACCCCTTCAAGTTCAAAGTTCGACTTAAACAAATGGAATGAAAGTAGAAAAAATCACTAAGGAAAAAGAATTCTACTGCCACCATTGCCCTTTAGCCGGAAATAACTCTTCAAGAGTTAATGGGGGCCATCTCTATGAGTTGAATCTCAAGGAGCGTATGAGTCACGATTATTTCAGAAAGAACTTGAAGATTTTAAAAAAATTTTTTTTTTAAAAATTCCTATGGAAAAAATTTACAAAATTGATGGTGTGATAGGGTAAAGTGCGCCCACAGGCCCCCTTTTTATACACTAAACCTGAAAGGTCAGGGTATATTAACTTTGTGCAATCGTTTGTAACGCATAGAACGAAGCGAGTCCGGTGTGGAAAAGTGTATATATTTTTTATCAGCGTCACCTCGTGAGTCGAGCTATTAATGTCCGTTCGTCCTTCCGTCTGTGTGTTGCCCGTAAACACAGGATAAGAAGAAGAAGTTGAGATAATTAGATAAAACTTGGTACACATGGTCACATGAACTCAATGATCTGCACTATTGAATATTTTTGGAATCTGCCCACGGGCAAGGCCTACCTCCCATACAACGCAAAAATTTAAGACTGTATAACTCAGCTCATAATTAACTTAAAACAATAAAATTAAGTATGTATGTATTTTATATCAAAAAAAAGATGTCTGCGAAAAGTAGACATATCTCCCATACATATTTCCCATAAAAAAGTATCTCCCATACAACCCAAAAATTGAGAACTGAATATAAATAAGCTTCTTTTCAACCTACAGAGATCAAATTTGGTACGTCTGGTTTTATTAACAAAATAAAAATATGTTTTTGAAAAATGGACATCATCCGCCCACGGACATGCCTTCCTCCCATACACACCAAAAATCGAAAACTGCATAAATAAGCTTATGTTTGTCTTACAGAGATACAATTTGGTATGTATGTATTTTGTACAAAATCTAAGAGATTTACAAAAAATGGAAGTGGTGCGCTCACAAATACGCCCACCTCCCATACAACCCACAATATTGATAATACCATAAAAAGGTTTATACATGGCCTACAGGGATTAAACTTGGTATGGGAGGATATTATTTCAAAACTAAGGTGTGCCCATAAAACTCACAGGGATTAAACTTTGTATGAGAGGATTTTATAACAAAACTAAGGTACGCACAAAAAATGTGCGTCACCCGCCTACGAACACGCCCTATTCCCATGCAACCCACATTAGTGAAAACTGTTAAGAACTGTAAAGGAATACATGGACTTTGAAAAAATAAGAATTTATTTATGTTTGTTTAAGTATATCAATATATATTTTAATATGATAGAAGGTTTAGGGTATTCCATAGTCGAGCTAGACCGACTTTAGAGTTTCTTTACTTGTTTTTGTTTTTCTTTAATCAATTTTCATGCCCGAACCGAAAATCACCCAGGCAATATCGGTTTTTTGCCTCCATACATATCGACCCAGCCTTATGACGAGAGCTTTTCTTTTTTTGCGGGAGTGGTTGATCCCTCAGCTTTGAAGGTGGGTGAGATATAGTATAGGTGTTGCAGCTCAAGGGGAAAAATTTCCGGGTACGGATAATATGACTGGAGGATGTGTTAAAGCATCTAAAACGTGATTCCTGAATACCAGAAAGCCTTGAGAATAAAGATATGATAAATAGGGTTTCAAGTAAAAATACATATCGCACACCCTCTTCAAAAGTGACACAACTCAAAATTTTCCAATTTTGACATTTTAATATAAACCAATTCGTAATGCACATCTCCATCGACTGTTAAAATTTTGTTTTAATCTGATTGTTCTTTAATTTTTAAAATATCATTTTGTGTCCTCCTTTTGTATGAAGTTGCTTTGAAAAAGAAGTAGTTTTTTGCCTCTCCTGAAAATTTTGAGTTGTGTCACTTTTGAAGATCGTGTGCGATATATAAAAGCCCTATGGGAAGAAATAATAAACTCCTGATTGCCTGTCAAAACCCTGTTGATTCAATAGCAATATGTCATCAAAACTCCAAAACAATCCTAAAAATAAGTCCTAGATAAGGACTTGATGTGAGTAGTAATTTCTCAAAAGTATAATTGGTAGAAATTGATGCATCCTAACAAACAAATGTAAAAAAACCTTAAGGAAAATTAAAAAAGGCGCCAAAATTTTTGTTGTTGTTGTTGCCAAAATTTTCAAGAAATGCCAGGTAGTTGTTGTTTTATGGAACTGTCGATTGATATATTACGTCCAACTAAATGATAACAATTCTGTTTAAGATAAGAAAAGGTTCAATATACGTTGCATATCGATAATAGGATTGACGTCATGGGTAAACATAAGAAAGTTGAACTTAATCGTTCTTCGGCAAGGCTTGAAACTTGCTCACAAAACAATTATATACATCTTCGATTACCTAGCATAAAAACAGGTAAAGCCTTAAACTGCATATTAAACAAGTTCAGTCCGTCATTTGGTCGGTTTGTCCGAAACAACCTGACTTGGTCGCTTGCGATATGGTAATGATTTGATAACTTATACAAATACAAATACAAAAACAAATAGCAATAAATAAAAAACAATAAAATTGCTCGTTATTGTAAACAAATAAGTTAAAAGAATTACGGCAAAAAAAAAAAAGCAAAAAACAACAACTACACAAAAAAAAATTACTTACTTTACACAGCAATAAAACGTACGAAATGCGGTAGCAAAGGAAAAAATTAATTCATATCCGGTGGATGATTATGCAGCTAAGAAAATTACCTGGGAATATAATTTGAAGTTTATAAAATAATAATATGGATGCAGCAACATGTGAAGGCAATTTCAACAAAGTTTAAAAGGTGTAGAAAAGGTAAAAATCGAAAAATAATTCATGGCAAATAAAGTGGCCAGGGCCAGTCAAATGCAAGTGTAATGAGCGAAAATGAGGCATAAATAAAAAAAAAAAAAACATAAAAAATCAAAGACTTAAAGATGGAAACGTACAAAAAAAAAAAACAAATAATAAAAATTCAAAACAAAAGAGTGCATAACGAGCAGTTAAAACGTTAAAAAAGCAATTATTGTGGCTCAACAAGGCACGACTTAAGAAACAAGCACAAAATAAGGTCAAGGTTCGGTCAGAAGTTCGCGATATAAGAAAGTAAAAGTAAAAACAATTCTAAGCAGCTATTTTTGCCAGTGCATGAAAAAAGGAATGCTTTTTCGAAATATATTCTTCAAAAATTTCTACAATTTATTAATGGCAACCGATGACAGATGGCTTAAAAACGCCAACATAAAAATTATAATTACACCAACTTCAACGGCAATAAAATTTCTTTCTCATTCTGTCAATTTCCCTTATTTTATTCTTCGACTGCCTTTGTCTGCCGCCTTTCTTTATTTCTGTTATAATTATTGGTTTCAATCACAAAAAAAAAATTTCAAAATAAAAAAAAAACAACTCACCAAGAAGCAAACATTAACCGAAAACAGGGTGCGCTCAATAATATTTCAACTTAAAGTAAATGCGCTTGAAGAGCATCACAAAAAAAAACTGCGCTTCCAGCAGGTTCTTAATTGATGTGAACATACCCGACGTATGTCCTGTATGTCAGTCAGTGTTCATGTTCTGCTTTTACTCACGGCAGCGCTCTCTATGGATTATTAGAAATCACCAAACAAACGAAGAAATTTTACTGCAGCGCTTACAATCAACGATATACAAATAAATAAAAATAATTGAAATAAAATAAAATTGAAAATAAAATAATAATCAATTTTTAGAATGCAGATGTTCAAGTGTGTTAAAGTGGAAGAAATATTTTCTACAACCAAATATCGCTTGAATGCACAAAAATATGTACTGAAAAAAAAAAAAACAAAATAATAAAAATACCACAAACACAACACAAATATTAAACACTCATACAGAAGATTAATTGCTCAAAATCTTTGAGCTGAATTAATAATGTTGGCTTTAGCGCAGCGCAATAGCAAAAAAAAAAAAAACAAGAATGGTACAAAAAAGGTTCGTTAGTCTGCCGCTGTTTTTGTGGCTGCTGTGAGCAGTTGAAAAACATTAAATAAAAGTTGGGCTCTTGTGACGTAAAGACATACATATAAAATATATATATAACAATAATTACAGGGTGTGTGTGTAACAATCAATCCTTGCTCACAGTTGTAGAATCTTTGATGAACATCATTTGATTAATCGATGTAAATCATGGAAATAATTATAAAAGAAATTTAGTCAAAATGTAGCTAAAACTTGTTAAAGGATTCCATAATGAAGATTCCTTTTATAATTTACAGATGTAAGAGTGAATTTTTGGCTTCCAAGCTCTCTCTTAATATTGGAAGATGTACTATATCAAAAGAGAAAACAATTTATTGATAAAAAAATTATATATTTTCTGATGATAACGATAATAAGTTTAATAATTGAAGGCTCTATAATTATAATATAAAGACTGTCCCAGAAATAATTGTCCTTTTTGTTTTTAGATTATTTATAAAAAAGTGTTACCTCTATAGCAACATATTTGGTAACGAAATCAAGTATAAATATTGCAGATTAAAAAAAAAAATACTCATTAGTAAAGTAAAGAAGCTACTGAAAAGATGTCGTCTCAACACTGAAGAAAAGCGGAAAGCAATTATTTGCAAATACCTAGAAAATTCAATCACCACGTACAAAAATATCGCTAAGGAAGTTGGCGTGTGCGTAAGAACTGTCGGAAGAATTATAAAACGATACAAACAGCTTACCCCTTGGTCAAAAACGCTAGTCTCCGGGAGAAAAAGTGGTCGAGCGAACCAAGCGGTGGTCTAGAACGTTAAGGGTCTGTTTACTCAGAATCCAGGCAGGCAGTAAAAGCGTGCAATTTTACAACCTAAGGAGCTATAAAGTACAAAAAGTACCTGATAGGTCAGAAGAAAAGGACGCCGAAGCCAAGAGGAGGGCTCGAAAACTGTATCGCGACTACCTGCCCAAATTTGATTGCGTGATCATGGACGATGAAACGTACTGCAAAGGCGGATTTCAAGCAGTTACCTGGATACAGATATTATACTGCGGTTAGAAGGGGTAAAGCATCCTCTAAACTTACCACCGAAAAACACACCAAATTTACAAAGAGATACATGGTGTGGCAGGCCATTTGCAAATGTGGCCTTCGAAGTAAGGAATTTGTGTCAGATCGCACCAGGGGCGGATCTGGAAAAAATCTTGGGGGGGGGGTAAATTATCAAAGACACACATTTTCGATTTGAGAAAATTTTGTCTTTTTACATATAGACAAATTGTACTTTTTTGAATTGAAATTATTGAATTGTTTAAAAGGCATTTTTTCCAGACACATACACGCACATTTCCGTATTTATTTATTTCACCCTTTTTCTGGAATAATATCTTAGCGAAAAGTAAATAAAAACTCTAACTTTAACTTATTTTAGATTTAAGGTTGATTTATTCCAATTTTTCACATTCATTTCATTATAAAAAAATTGCACAATTATATTTTCAAGTATGTGCAATGAAAAAACATAGTTCTTTTCAATTAAAAAAAAAAAATAAAGGAATTTGAAACTCATTGTTTCAATACAAAATGATCTTGAATTTGAAATGAATTTTTTTAAATCTATTATATTGATCTACCGAATTGTATTACTATGACTGATTTCAACGAAGATATACTAGACCTTTCAACTTTTGCACATTCAATAACAATATATTCGACAGTTTCGAAGATATCGACGTTCAAAGTCGAAAACATTTCACAATTTTGCGTAGTCTGCTCTTTTGAAACCCTTGTATCTTTGATATTTTTCAACGAATTTACAAAAACTTTTTTTATTTGGTAGAAAATCTCTGAATTTTAATAAGCATTTTAGTTTTTTTTATTATCTTGCATATTTTCAAAGAAATTGAAAAAACAAACAGTTTTGTACGTTAAATTTTATTCAAATGCACACTACTTTTGTATAAAATTATTTTCTACTTACGTAGGAACTTTTTGAAGTGAATTTTAATAAAATTGAATGTACAAAAATTTTTGTTTTTTCAATTTGTTTGAAAATATGCAAGATAATAAAAAAAAAATAAAATGTTTATTAAAATTCAGAGATTTTCTACAAATTAAAAAAAGTTTTTGTAAATTCGTTGAAAAATATCAAAGATGAAGGGTTTCAAAAGAGCAGCCTACGTAAAATTGTGAAAGTTTTTCGACTTTGAACGTTCTTCGTCGATATCTTCGAAACTGTCGAATATATTGTTATTGAATTTGTAAAAATTAAAGTCTAGTATGTCTTCATTGAAATCAGTCATAGTTATACACATCGGTAGATCAATATAATAGATATAAGAAAATTATCAGAAAAAGAACTGATTTTCATGTTTTTGCCTATAACTCAAAAACTCAAGCTGATGGAGAAAAACGAAGTCCATTTTTGACTTCATTGGGCAGCCAAAATTTTTTCGGAATTGTTTATCGAGATCTCTGCACTTTTTATAAAGCTTAATTTTGTTACTCTGTGTTATTAGATAGTCATTAGATAGAGACAAATTATATGACAAAATTATCGCAAAATTATCAATAACTTCGTTAATATTTATGTTAATGTCTCTAAGTATATGCAATACTGCGAGTCCATTCAATCGTTCTTCTTGCATAGTTGAACGTAACCATGTTTTTAATCGTCGCAGTGTAGAAAAACTTCGCTAAGCTGTTGCTACACTGATAGGAAGCGTGGCAAAGATAACAAACGTTTTAGAAATTAGTGGAAAAATGTCATTATTGCAAAGAGTAAAACGGCGTTCATATCAATAACCTTAGTTTCGCTCACCTTTTTACACTGCCAAATTTAAAGTTCATGAAATAATTGAATAATTGAATTAGTTCCTTACTAAAAGTGGACTAAACGTGGCAGTTCCATTTCATTAAAGTCGGTTGTGGTAATTGGGTTGGTTTGTTGCAATTATAATTACTAGTACCGCCTGGGGTCGAAAATCGACCAATTTTTGTTTGCTTATTTATAGTTGTATAAAATAGTCGGTGCAGTCATAGAGTTCTCCGCACTCTAATTCATTTAAAAAAACAATTATCAAAATCGGTTGAAAAACACGGGAGAAAATGGTTCTTAGTTGTTTTCACTACGCCTATTTATATTATGATGAAGTTAAGGTAGGCTTGAAAAATTTCAGAATTACAAAAAATTAAGAATTAACTCAAACAAAAATAAATGTATGCAACAAATTTTTTGCGCAGTTGATACAATTTCAGCAACTATAACCTAACATTAATTCACTTCAAAAAAACACTGTTATATAAATATCAAATATGATAAAAAGTATTACAGATGTTTATAATATTTTCATAAAGACTATAGCTGAAATATTTCTGAAAAATATTTTAACTGTTGATGAAATAATTGAAGTAAAAACAGACTACTGGATTTTACATTGTTTGAACTTTTTTTTTTGAAAATTTATAAAGTGAAATCTGAAAATAACAATGCACGTATTGTTTTTTTATGATAAAATTTGTTGGCCCACAGGTTGCAAAAAAGTTTGGCAGGTTTTCACTAAAAATTTAGAAGAATAAAATATTTTAAGTGGCAACTATGGTCTTCATTGCCAAAATCTTAATTGCGCTCATTACAAATCAAAATCAATGTTACTTGCTCAATGATTTCATATAAAGGGCATTTTTAAACTAATCGTTAATGTTTTGTAAAAATATAATTATTATAAAGCAAACACTTACGCTGAGGTAGTGACTTCAGGTTTTTTGTTTTATTTTTATTTGTAAGAAAACAACGCGTCTTAAAAGTTGATTGTTTAAAACATGGCTGTAAATTTTAGTACTTAAGGAAATGTAACTTTATTTTCAGGATCATTTTTAAAAAAGGCAAAGTTACTACCTCGACTTAAGTGTTTGCTTTACATATAATTATATTTTGTTTTTTGAAGCTGACTACAGATCGTGTTAATCTACTAGCAAAATGGTCCTACTCGTCTCGCATCGCTTCATAAAAACGTCACCTACACGCAAATGACGTCACAAAACAAAAAAAAACAAAATTTTTTTTTTAATACTTTAATAATCGTTGAAATCAATAAAAAAACTAAAGTTTAACAATGTCTCTGACCATTTTTTTGTAGTATTCTTTCAAAAAACGTCTTCAGAATCGCTTATGTATGCATAAAAGTACCCTTAAGCTGTGAGCACAATTATTTTCTCCAAATAAAGTATTAAAAAGTAAAGTATTTAAAAGTTCTTGGGGGGGGTAATTACCCCCTTTATCCCCCCTTGTATCCGCGCCTGGATCGCACAATAAACACCGAAATTTACATCAGAGAGTGTCTGGAGCGAAGTTTGCTGCCTTTTATACGTGAGCACCAAGGTCAGTACTATTTTGGCCTGACCTGGCAACATGTCACTACGCCCAGAGAACGATGGATTGGTACCAAGCCAACAATGTATTTGCCCCGAACTTCGTCCAATCGAAAGATATTGGGTTTTAATGAAAATAAATTTTAATAAGACCACACAAACTGCGAAAAACATCGAAATATTTCGACGTAAATGGCGTCGGGCATACACTAAGCTCAACGAAAAGTCGGTAAAAACCTAATAGAGGACCTAGGTCAAAAAGTGCATAATTTTTCTTAAGTGTATTTTTTTCAGTGTAAATAAAATTTTCATTTATTTTTTAATGCTCACTTAATAATGTACTGAAAGAATTTTAAAAAAAACATCATTCGTTTTTCTGGGACAATCTTTACCTCATCTTAACCCGTTTCTATAATAATATAGACTTTTTTATAATTAGAAGAGGTTTGTTCAGTCAGTCAAATTTTTTCCAAAATTTCGAAAAAATTTTTAAAAAAAAAAAACATTAAATTTCATACTTAATCCTAAAATAAGAATACAAATTTGAAGTTTTAAATTTTTAAAATTAATTCGAAAGATTTTTCTACAATTGCATAATGAATAATTTCTGTCGGCACAAAAGTCAATTTGATTAGCAAAACAAATGCGTTAAGAAAGGGATAAGCATTTGTAACTCTTTTTTTAACCACTTTGACGTAGAATTACGTCTTACAGCGCGGTTTGCATGGGGTCGTTGTAACAGATTTTTGTCAAGGCCATGAAACTTTTTTTGGCGAATACTTTAGGCTGTATACATACAGCCTTTAATACTCATAGTTCAAATATAATATATATATACTAAAATATCAGATATATCCTGCGCTGAATGAATATCTAATTTTGGATTTTGTCACTATTATATTAAAGTCACAAAATAAAATATAAGACGCAAAATGCATGTGTTTATATAAGAAAATCAATCATCAGCTGCTTATGCTGTGCCTGCTGCTTTCTTTGTTTTAGCTTGTATTGTTTTTGTTTTGCACGAACTGATTGGTTTGCATTGGTAGCATTGTAAGCATTGGTTCACTTCTTGAGCTTATGTATGTACTACTGTTCTTGTTTACTCAGTGCTCTATTTTGACACAAGAGGTCATGAACCTCTTTTCAACTCAGTCAATGAACTCAAACTGTCAAATAAAACGAAACGGGTCTGTGATGCGGTAAGATTTAACTCTTATGAAAAAAAAGAGTTGGATCATATTTAGTTTTATGCTTTTACCCAATAGATGGCGTAAAATTTTAATTTTTGCTTTTAAAGCAAATAAATTTGGATCTCACATCCCACTAGCACTAGCGAGTGTAGTTCCCAAACTATACATCAAACAGGAACGAAAGTGTAGCTCGCAAACTAAATATCGGACGGAGTCGTGTGTGGCACAAATATAAAGGACATGTGCTCAGCGTGAAATATAGTCACCATACGATTTTTTTAAAAATCGGGCTCATAATTTTATTTTGAAGTGAGTAGTTAAACTGACTGTAGCTCGAAAACTATATATCGGGTAGAGACGAGAGTGGCACCAATGGAAAGTGCACTTGCTTCGCTTTCTTTTCAATTAAGTCAATGAACTCAACCTGTCAAACTTAACGAAATGATCGAACAAATTTGACATTTTGCTTGTTTTTTTTTGCTTGCTCATATAATCATGCTTACTTTTAACTTTTTCTTTGTTTTGGTAGTCCATAATTGAGTGGTATTAATTTATTTGTTCATTTTCGGAAGATCAATACAAAATACGTGCAAAATGGACAAAACAATCGGACCAAAGAGACAAAGTAGTAGAGGTTACAACTTAAACCGAATTCTACGTCTACACTTACGAAACTATCGAAACTGCTTCTTTTTATGACGTCTGGATAAGGACGTCAGGATCTTCTTTATATGTCACTCTATGTTTGGAACTTTTGGAACTATGTAAATAGTTTAGTATCTATAATTATGTCAAACAGCCGCCATTTTGTAAAAAACTGTTTTTAATTTTAAATTTCTCAGATCACCAAAAGGGTTAGAATCTTTGAATCATGTAACAAAGGAAGAACCTTTCTTTTTTAAGGTGGATTAAAAAAAAAAATAAACTAAAATTTGGATTTTATTTGTTATCGGATTCATTGAAAGACATATAACGTTGGTACAACAAAATTGGAACGAAATTCGAATTCACGTTTACGAAATTAACATATAAAGTGTACCGTTTCTTTACAGATTTTTCGAGCTCAAGAGAGAAGACGCTTTCTCGAGCTTGAACTTTATTTGAACTATTTCTTCAAGCAGAGTTCGATAGAACAGTTCACTAAATTGACAGCTCGAAATCTTAAATTGTTTTTTTGATAATAATGATGCTTATTATCCTGAAATATAAATGCTAATATTTTAAATATGATGAATAATATGTTATTTTATAAAATTAACTCATGAATTTCAAGCAAATAATCAGTTTTTTCTATTTCAAAATTGGTCAGCTGTTGTGCTTGAAACTAGCTTGAAGTCGTTTCCGTACTTTTTGATAACATTTTTGGACATTCATCATTAATATTGGCGAATATTGCTGCAGTAGCAGAGAGTGTTCTAAATAACTCGTGTTATTCAAGGAGTACCGGACGATATGCTCGAAAGAGTTGTCGAAAATAAGACCCACAGAATGGACCATTTTAGAGCTAGTCTTGGGCAACATATCAAGGAAATAATTTTTAAACATTGAGTTGTAGGAACCGAACAATCATTGCAAATAAGGATTTGCATCAATTTATAAACTTTTATGTACTTTATTTAGAAAACAAAGTAGAAAGCTCTCGTTTACCACTTTTTTCAAATTTTTTCAAATTTTGAATGTGTCTTATTTCTAAGGGTTTTTAGGTTACATTGAGAAAACTTTGCACCTGTAACGTTTGTTTTTATTTTAAAAATGGACATAATAAAAATAGCTTCAAATTCTTCCAAAATATTCATTTTAAAATATCAAACGAACGTTTTAAAAGCTTATGTAAAATGTTTATTATAGAAAATTCAACGAATGGTTAAAGAAGCTCATTTTAAAATGTCCGTTTTTAAAATGAAAACAAACATTAGAGCTGTTTTCTTAGTGCAGAGTCGTTTACTAAAGATACATCACATTTTAAGACAAATTATTGTTAGTAAAAATAGGATTCGAATTCGTTGAATTTTATTGTAAGCTTTATGTATTTGAAAGAGGTTTAAAAAGGTATAACGTGTCGCATGGATTCTATTAAATGAAAATAAAATCAGTTCTTCAAAGCAGAATTTCCAGTCAATTCTAAGTTTCATCAGAGGGATTATTTTATTTATTTCCAAGGAAAAAATCACTGAGAACACTCTGAGTCTGATTTTCAATCAAAGAGTTTAGTACAAAATCAATATTAGAGACATGATCGGAAAAAATAATAAAACTTCTTGAAGGAGGGACATAACTTAATACGGGATGGGCCGAAAGTCACCACGGGGCTTAAAAATTTTATAAATTTTTCGTTTATATATTATTTTTTATTTATAAACCACTGTTATTTAAATGACCACCTATGTTCATTAGTCATATAAACAGAAAATGTTTAATTTTTGTTCTTTGTGTAAAATACGATCTGTAACGGTACGCCCATTAACGTCTTTAAAAATAGGAATTGTTTTGTGAAAGGCATTTTGTTCCTAAAAACTGGAACTTTATTGGAACTTTTCTTTACTGTTAAGTTTTAACTTCTGTAAAATTTTATTTAGTGAAGAAAAACAGTTTCTGAAAGTATGTAATGAAAAGTTCCGCTTATGATGCATTATGAACATTTCTTCCGATAATGAACTTGCACAGTGAGTATTCAAAGACTTATCAGAACAACTAACTATTCTAACAATTCTAATTAACTTACTTTGCGTTACAGTCACAACTTTGGTTGGGACCGTTCTTTTATCTGATGTGAAAATGCGATAGTTTAAAAAGTTAGGCAACAGGCTGGACAATATTCTAGAACAAGACGTATATAATTTAGTCATTTGTGAAATTAAAACAGCCCTGGGAGGTGGCGATATTTACAGCCATTGAGAGGAATCTCAATTTGGTGAAAATTTTTACGATTTTGACGGTACTTTTGAATATAAACACAGCCTTAAATAACAAATTTCTAATACCAATTAATTTCTTTTTAGAAATTATTTTCGATTTATCTGACCGGAACGAGAGCGGAACAAGTGATAGTTAAAATATAATAAGTCAAAAACTTCTCGCATATCTAAACGATGCTGACACTAGTCGTGAGATATTCATATAATATGCTTTGCTTAAAAAAGCTTCCTTGACGTTTAATACGCCCCTTATTTCATCGGCATCGGTAGAAAGATAATTTTCTTTCGTTGGTATAATTAATAGTCCGAGTCGTCATGCTCTTTCCGACTTTTCCTTCGAAAAATTAGTAGTGTTAAAAGCTAATAATGAAGTTATTTATTAGGTATATATTTTCAGGAGCCCATTTTACAATTATAATATTTATTTTTTGAGAAAATTGAGTTGATAAATTAAAAATAAAGGGAGTTATGCCATTTTTTCAATACAAGTTGTATTGGAAGTGGGCGTAAAAGTGGGCGGATCTTCTTTAAATTTCACACAAATGATTCTGAGTGTTTAAAAATTCTATTTCCCAAAAAACAATGCCGTAGGTCAAAATTTAATTTTCACCTTGTATGGGAGGTGGGAGGTGGGAGGTTGATTTTTTCCATTTTTTTCTTGATTCAAACAAAAAATGTCTATGTGCCAAGTTTCATTGTTCTTCGACAACTTTTTCTATTTTAAGCTGCTAATGCTATGAACCTCAACCAATGTACTCTTGTTGAAAGTAAACGTTGTCCAGATCAATACCATCCAACTCCGGCCATAAAAAAAATCATTAATCACCTCTCGATAGCGCAATACATTCACCGTAACTGTTGATCCAAACTCATTTTCGAAAAAGTAAGGTTCAATGACCACGCCTTACCATGAACCGCACCAAACAGTCACACGTTGAAGATAGAGAGGCTTCTCAACAATAACTCTTGGGTTTTCCGAGCCCCAGATGTGACAATTTTGCTTGTTGACGTAGCCACCGAGGTGGAAATGGGTCTCATCAGTCAAGATGATTTTTTCATTTTCGGATCATTTTCATGCATTTCAAGGACCCAATCAGCAAAGAAACGACGTTGTTGATGTTCGGCCGGCTTGAGTTCTTGTGTTAACTGAACTTTATAAGCCTAAAGACCCAAGTCTTTATGCAAAATACGGTGTAATGATGGCTGTGGAATGCCCAATGCCAAAGAACAACGAGGAATGGACAAACCTGGATTTTTTTCAACACTTTTGGCTACAGCAGCAATATTCTGAGTTGTTCTTGAGCGACGTGCACGGGTTTTATTTTCCAGCTATCACTAACTTGTCCCAATAGCTCGAATTTTTCCACCAATTTCTGTATTGCGATTCGACAAGGTGCGTCACGACGACCAAAAAATGCTTTAGTTTTGCGAAATGTGACTGCAAAAATTTCACCATTTTTGTAGTGAATTTTTATAATTTCAATGCGTTGTTGGAGAGTGTATCGTTCCATTTTTAGTAATGGCGTAGTTTCTACTTTTCAAATGTATAAAAAATAACAGCTTCAAAAGTAACAGCTACCGAAATAGCGGGCTATTCAAAATAACACCTCTTATTGGAAAACCCTTTATTTTAAGAAATACAATGTTTTCTGCGATTCTTTTTTAGCAATGAATAATTTTACTATAATTTGTAAATTTACTGTTCACTTTTGTTAATAAACTGTTACTTAAATAAGTTTAAGGTAAGGTTAACTCACTGTTTTCATTTTGCTTCGTTATTTTTGTTAAAAATACAATCGAACTCACCTGAAAAGATAAAAAAAATAAATATTAGAAACATGAAAAACTTCTTAATTTATGTCAACAATTTTTTATAAATATATAAAACTTTAGATAAGAGACTAAAAAACACACACACAAGTACACATATGCAATGTTGTTAGAATATCGCTGAGTAAAGCATATTTTTTTCCATGTATTCAATAAAATACTACCTACTCTCAAGAGCCTTGTATATCCGCTCACATTGCATGGCAAACGGTTTGTAACGACGATGACGATGACGATGATGTTGATGATGATGACACTGTGTTTGTAACTTGAAATATCTACGCCAACAGAAGAAGCAATCAAATATCTTTCGCTTTATGGTCATGTGTGTAGTAATCAATAATAAAATAGTTTGGCGCAGTCGGTGCGCTTCTCTATTCATTGCCACAAGCATTGGAACAGGCACAGTCAGAGTCAGTCAGAGTCAAAGCCAGAGTCACTGGCCGTTTGCCTTGCAATGGGCTAAAATTTGAAAATTCGAAATGCAAGAGCAGAACCGGCACCACAATCGAAACTAGTTGTCACCGAAAATGTGGTACCAACAATTGTGTTGGTGCGTTTATATGTGGATTTGTGTATATATGTGTGTGTGTGTGTGTGTGTGTGTGTGTGTGCATGTGATGTAGAAAACAGTGACGTTTTTGAAATGATGACTAATGAAAGTATTCGAAAGGTGTTTCTTTTAAATTTTAAAGGTAAGCCGCAAAGTATGCAATATTTTGCTGAAGTTTGATTGTTCTGTAGACAGAACCCTACTTTTTGTTTAAAAATAATTTTTAATAGAATTTTGACTCTATTTAATATAATGCTGAAAAGGTGTAGGGAAAAGAAATATTGATTTTTCATTTTAATATTAATCAAAAAATTAAATGTTTATTTATTAAGATTAATTAAGATTTATTTATTTTTTTTGGCGATATATTTTTTTCTAAAACAAAAAGATTTATTGCATACGTTCAGGGTGAAAAATTTTGACTATCAATGTAAATTTTCATTAAAAAATTAACATGAATTTGATATATTTTTTATAAAATAAACAAATCTTAATAAATTTTTGCATAGTTTTAGTCTCCATTAAGACTTAATTATCAAAATTATTAATAAACGATAAAAACTTTTAGTTAAAAAATGTTATCATACATATAAACATACCCATAAACAAATTAGATTGAAAAATAGTTGCATTCTTTAAGGCTTTCTTAGTAGATTTTATAATAAACTTCCAAATTTTGATATAAATTGCCACTGTGTTGGTCCTTAGCAGACAGCTTGCTGTATGCAAGCGAAATGCACGCACCCACGTATGTCTACGTGTGTGAGTGTGTGCATTGCATACAGGCATAGATGCCAAGCCGCTTTACGCATACATTTAGAGGTTTTTCTTAGCAAAAATAAACTCAACAACAAACAGCAACAGAAAATATAACGCTATTTTGTCCACCATGCACTGCTGCTCTTCGGATATTGTTGCTGGCAATAACAAATATACACACACACACACACACACACACACACACACCCACAAAAAACATACAGCATCTATCGAAAACATACACTTGCAGTCGGCAAAATTTTTGCTGCGAGCTGAAGTGACGCAAAGTGCGAGATAAACTCATTTTCGTTGCCTATAAAATATAGAAAATGCCGCTCTTGCCACCGCATAGAGCCTCCTGCAGGGTCTTCCTAACGCGTCATGGTAACTCACTGAATTCCGTCTAAATTAAATGAAGCTTGGTAGGGAGCAGCAAAAGTTGCTGGAGCAGGACTTGAGTTTAATGCTGCTTGTGGAATAGAAACAAACGAGGATGTGCATCGTATTGGTTGCTTCATGCATACATGTGTTGTGTGTGCATGAGATTGAAATAGTATTCCTGTATATGTGTGGAAGAGTGAGTATGTGTGTGTGTGTGTGTGTGTGTGTTGCAACTAATACAAATCTGACGTTCGATTTTATTCATTTTATTGCAAATTTAGCATTGATTTTAGATGAGGACAGCGAAGAGAAAGACTGAGTTTCTGCACAGAATGGAGGGTGCAATGTAGTAAAGCGGCTTAAAGCAACTCGAAGAACGCGAAAACTAAGAAGCCTGACTGGCAAAACAACATTACTGCGCCTAGGTTTATGCAATGAAGTTCGATTTTATGGTTTATAATTAAATTACTGCAATCGAAGCACTGTTTTTAGTTTTGACGACAACCAAGTTTAATTCTCATATGTTTGCCTATAAGTATGCAATAGTTTTTAATTTTCATTTTCGCCACTTATATAATTAACTGCTAGCAGGATGTAATTATTTCACATGTTATTCTATTTGACTTCCTTATTAGCAAGCAGTTGCATTATCGCTATTGTTCCGTATTTGATTACCGCGTTCTTTTTACGCTTCCAGCAATAAAAATTCAATTTTTTGTTCCTGCTATCCTTTTCCTTTAGCAATTTTGTTGATTTCCTGCTTCCTTGTTAATATTTCTTTGCATTTACAACATATTTTTATGCGCTAGCCATGCATTTCGATGCGCCCTCGTCCGGCGCTGCTTTTGATTGGCGCCTCGCCCATAGGCGGCAGCGTAAAAGCATAGAAAAAAAAAAAAAATAATAATTTCATTATTTTTTTCTTAAATTTAAAATTTTCACTCGCAAATAATAATAAAGAAAAAGTACAGCCTGATATTCATTCACATGGTTTGTTTTTTGTGAATACATCTTCTACAGCTGATTTTTTTATTTGTTACTTTTTTTTTCTATGCCAGCCTATTAACGATTTTGTTAGCGTTGTTGGTCTCGTCTTCATCGTCAGCCCTGCGAAATTGAATTAGATTTTTTCCGATTGAATTTTTTCACTCGATTTTAATTGCTTTCGGTATTAATAATTTTTTTTTTTCTATCTCTTTATGCTTCGTTTTATTGCTTTGAATATATTTTCTCCATTTAGAAGAACAAAGAAATGTGTAAAATATTGAATATTGCTGGGAAAAACTTACTTCCTTGTTGATGATTGTTCATAAATCGAATAAAAGTTCAAATGATAAAATATTTTTAATAGAGATAATGAAACATTTTTCAAAGTAATGGATTTTTCTGAATAGGCAGCTAGTAACAATGCCGAACTCATAAAATAATTACGGAATTCTTTCAACGGTTTGTAATAGTAGAGAACTAGAGAACAAAAAAAATGAATATTTGAGTTTCGAGTAATGTTATTCGCATATATGTATGTGATTTAGTATTAAGTTAACACTAAATAATCATTTCATAAAAAAAAAAAATTAAAAATCTTATAAATATTATAACGGGTCTACAAAAAAATTCATAAACTTGATCCTAAATATTTCTTGGTTCATTGTACTTTCCTCTCAGTAACAATGCCGTTATGTGTTAAACCGTAGTTTTCTGATTATTTTTGAAAAAACTTCCTTTTTTGGAGAAAAAACTAAAACAAGATAGATTCGGAGCAAGAATCTGTCAAGAATTTGAATACAAAGTCAAAATGCACTTCATGCAAAATATACACTAGGTGCTTCAGGTGTTATTAGCTATAAATGACCCGCCTTAATGCATGGGTCTGGAATGCGAATGGTGTTAACCAACAAAAATTAGAAATTAACAGTCTGATTCATAAAAAAATCTTAAAATAGCTTTAAAATGTTGTATAGCTAAAAAGCTGTTTAGAAGTAAAATGCTTTTTAAAACATTGTTATTCATAAAAATGCTGTCTCAGCTTTTTTGTTGAAAAACGAACACTTTCAATTTGAAGTGGGAACAGCGTCAAAAATATTTTGTGAATTTAATAACATCAATAATTTTTTGTTTATTTGTCACAATTTTATTAATTTTTTGACATTCAAATAGTCAAAAAATTTTGTTATTTCCCAACAAGAAATGGATAACCGAAACTCTAACACAGTCACATACATTTTTATGTTTACGACCACATTCTCATATTCATTTCAGTGTCGAAATTTGTGAAACAAGGGAAAATATTTAACATTGTGGCAAATGCATGCGAAAAAAAGAGAAGGTATTATTATTTAAACGTATGTCAAATTTTCACATTCACATTTCAATTTTCACATTTCAAATTTTCACATTTCACAAATTGTATTTAATAATTTCTTTTCATTTCGGCTCACGTGTGGCATTTTTATACCCCCACGCGTACTGCGTAAGGGGTATATTAATTTTGTCACGACGTGTGTAACACCCAAAAGGAGGCGTGGTAGGTATGGAAAAGTATATATATTCTTGCTCAGCATCACCACCTGAGTTGATTTAGCCATGTCCGTCTGTCTGTCCGTCTGTCCGTCTGTCCGTCTGTCTGTCTGTGGACACGATTACAGCCGTAATTTTGAAGCTATCGTAATTAAATTCGATATTTAAGCTTTTTTTAAAAAAACTAAGGTCAAGTTCGAGAATCGGAAGAAAACCACGCCTACCTCCCATACAACCCCAATATTGAAAACTCTACAAAGAAGCTATTATTAAAGCTACAATACTGAAATTTGGTATATGTGTATTCTATATCAAAACTGAGAAGTCTTAGAAAAATGGGCGTCATCCACCCACTAACACGCCCACCTCCCATACAACTTCAAAATTTAAAAATCTATAAAGAGGCTAATATTGAAGTTCCAAAACTGAAACTCGGTATTTGTGTATTTAATACCAAAACTGAGGTGTGTTTTAAAATTGGGCGTCATCCACCTATTAACACACCCACCTCCCATACAACCCCAAAATTGAAAAATCTATAAAGAGGCTAATATTTAAGTTACAAGATGGAAACTCGGTATTTGTGTATTTAATGTCAAAACTGAGGTGTGTTATAAAAATGGGCGTCATCCACACATTAACACGCCCACCTCCCATACAACCCCAAAATTGAAAAATCTATACAGAGGCTAATATTAAAGTTACAAGACAGAAACTCGGTATTTGTGTATTCTATGTCGAAACTAAGGTATGTTAGAAAAATGGACGCCATACACAATCTAACACGCCCACCTCGCATACAACCCCAAAATTTAAAACTTTATAAAAAAGCTTATATTTAAGCTGCAGGAAAACAATTTGATATGTATGTATTTTAGACACATAAAAATAATAAAATCTCTCAGAATCTCATACAAAAAGCCCTCCAATTTAAAATTCTTCCACCCTTAAGAATCGGCCGTGGGGGTATTTTAACTTCGGCCAAGTCGAAGATATACCTTACTAGTTTCAATTAAAAATAAATACAGAAATAAATAGTAATACAAATTATAATAAGCAAATAGATAATTTTAAAATAAACATAAAATATTTATGAAATATAAACAATAAAAATATACAAGCACAAGCACTAGCTCCAGCACCAGCACTAGTACCATCACCAGCTTTAGCTCTACCATCAGCACTCAGCTGCAACAGCATCAGCGCTAAAACCAGCACTAGAACCAGCACTAGCTCTAGTACCAGCACTCAGCTCTAACAGCACCAGTTCTAACACCAGCATTAGTATAAGTACTAGCTCTAACACTAGCACCAGTGTACTGTAAAAAAGGAAATTTATATAATAAATTTAAAATATTTGTTTTAAATTAACCTAAGTTAAAACTATAACTTAGTTAACTATAACTTAGTTTCCGGTTAGATCTATCTGATGAGATTTGGTTACCTATAACCTGTATTTAAGTTATCCCTATCTAGAGAGAGCGAGAAGGCTATATATCGATGGTATGGAAATCGATTTAAAAAACAACCTGTGAGAAAGGGATGCCAGTTCACACGTGTACACGAGTTTCGGTTACTTTCTTCCCGAGGCTCTTCCTAACATAACCTAAACCTTGTATGAAAGATGAGAGTAAACATTTTAAAAATGCTTTATCAAGGGTTTATTGAAGGTTTCTCATTTATAAAGCCCTTATAAGAGGTTTTTGTCGTTATTGGACGTTTATGAATAATGTTTTAGATATTTTTCTTATAAAGGCTTTATAAGAGCCTCAGAAATTTTTATGAATACAACCGAAAAAATTCTTACAGAAATATATTTTGATGTTATTTTTCTTGTTTAAAGACACATAACGAACATATATCATTTTCGCATAGTAGATTATACATTCCACAAAACTATCCATCCAGTTAATAAGATGAACGGAGGCACGGCCATACTAACAAGAAATCGTATTAAACACCATATCTAAGAGTCTTATTCAAAGAACTTTATCCAAGCCACATTAATATGTTTGGAATCAGTGATAGAATTTTCGATACAATTTTACTTTTTTCAGTACACTCCCTTTATCAAAAGTACCCCGAAGGCATTTTCAGTACTATTTGTACAATACCTACATTATATGTTTCTTATTAATTAAATTGGTTCAAAATATAAAAAAATTTGTATTTCTTCTACTCTTAACTTTACAGTACTTACGAGTACCCAGTGTTTTTGTGCTTTTGTAGTTAATTCTAGGAAAATTGTGGTTTTCCAACTGCTTTAAATATACATATGTAAATGTAAAAAATGTGACAAATAAAATCCCTCAAAGCTTAAACAAATTCTACCCAAAATAAGCCAAATATTAAGAAAAACTCAATCAGATATGCCGATCTTTACCCGAATGCTAAAAATTGCAAATATGCTTAAAATTTATTTGATAAGCCCTTGTTGGAAATATTTTTAGGAGAACTGCTGAATATATTTTTTCAATCTAAAATTTGGTTAAATTAAAATTGAGAAACCATATAGAATAAAAAACTATTTCAACTTGATTTCAAACAAGAGATCCTTTTACTATAAAATTCAATAATAATACTTGTTAGTTATAACACTCAACTATCGTAAAAGATATAAAAAAATATATTTATAGTAGATACGAAGATAGATAACGAAGATTATAAAGCTGTGTAAGAAAATTTTTAAAAAAATCAGGATTACATTTTACTTGTAACAATATGATATACTCGTCAGAATATAAACTTGTACTTCAAATATATTTAAAATTACATAAATAAAAGGTCGAATACAAATTTTAAAATTTACAATACGATTGATTTCAATTTAGTACTATTTTCAACTTGATTCGTTACGAAATCCAAAAGAGCAAATGCCATCACTGTTTGGAATGTGGCAACGGAAAGGTTGTTCTCTCAGCAGTTTATTGCCCACCCAGTTTCTCTATAACTGAGATGCAATTAAAAAATTCTTTGATATTCTCGGAGGTAGAAAATCTCTCCAACGGGCACGAAAAAATTGTCACTGTTGAAGGCCAGCAAAAAACAATTACATCTTATAGAAAATGAAGCGTCAATAAGATCTTTTGATGGCAATTGGGTACACAGTGAAGAATAAAAACCTAACATCGAACCATATCCACCTACTTTTGGTTTTAAGATCGTTTCCATAGTAAATAAACCTAATAAAGGAATACCACAGATTATTATAGGAAGTGGTGAGGTAAAAAACGCTGTACCCAAAGAACCAAGAATTAAACCCACGTAAGAGTTTTGGATATAATCATATAACTCCTTAAATGGTTAAAAAGCTGCCAAGTATAGCTGTTGTGTTTCTTACACAATTATTCAATACGATCTTTTGAATAGGCCACTTTCCAACAGCTTGTAAAAAATTACTTATAATAATGATTCATAGCCTGGAAATGACAGAACCCTACCATGTTCTTAAAGACCTATAAGTTTGCTTGCGTGCATGTCAAATTTGTTCGAGAAATTATTATTTCTTCAACCCTCAGATTATCTTGGTGAAAATAATATTATACCCTCTTATCCATTTGGTTTTCGCAAGCAAAACAATACCAAAGAGCAGGTAAAGCGTATAACTAATGAGATAAGAAAGGCATTCGAAAATTATTTATATGGCACGAGGGTCTTTTATATAAAATAAAACATTTACCCCCTCCTTATTATCACAAGATGATAGAGTTCTACCTTCAAACTGAATCAATCAAATACGTGGAGTTTCTAACTGGAGACTATTTCATAGAAGCTAGCTAGTGTTTCCCAAGGATGTGTGCTCGGATCCACACTTTATGTTATATATACTTCAGACATACCTTCGAACTTTAATCGTATTACATCAATATTAGCAGATAATACTGTAATCCTAAGCTGCAACAATTGGCAAAGAAAGCTACACAGATTTGGGATAGTACTTAAACTTGTAGAATCAGGGTTTGCAAAATGGCCTATAAAAGTAAGGAGTAAACATGCAAGCATGTTACGTTTGCACTTCGGTCGGATATATGCCAAAAAGTTCTGCTTAATAGTGACCAACTTTGGGGAAACTTTCCCCTTCACTTCACTTCAAAAGTAATATATTTCTTTTCAATTTTTAATAATTTAAAATCTTTACATTAAGATTTAAATCTTTAAATCTTTTATAAAGAAAGCTTCTTGAGTGGATTTTTCAACGATGGAAAAAAAAATCTTTATTCATGAAATGGCATGTCATCATTAAAATGAATTTTTTACAGCGATAAGAATAGACTTACAAAACTTCAAATGTCTTCAAATAATTAACAACAATTTCAATATAACTATAACACTCATTGCCAATGCTTACAAAAGACAATTGTATACAATAAAACAACATTTTATCTAGTTAAAAAGTAAATTTTAAAGAAAGCTTACAACTATACTAATTTACAATTGAAAAGTAAGCGCTTACATAACTCATAAAACAAGGAATATTTTTCCAAGTATTTTCCTATGTTCAATCCACAATATTTTGTAAGCATTTAAAAACAGTTCTTAAAAGCTTTTTTTGATATAAGCTTGTTTAGAGGACTGATATGTGAGATTTTTGGAAAACGCATTTAATTTTCTGTTGCAGGTAAATTAATTCCAGATGTATTACATCTAAATGGATTGGTAAGTATCTGATTGGAATGACTTGTAGAGAAGTTCAATTTTCTTTTCAGTATCTGTGCAGAACAAATTATCGATACTGTACTGTAAGCACGAATAATTCACATAAGGTTTAATGATTCAATAATAAAATTTAAGTTATTATATAATACAATAGTAACGACTGCAAAAATATTTGACCTTGCATGTCATAACCTTCCTATTTTAAAAATGAGCATAAAATCGAAAAAAATAACTAATTCGCACATAGTATTACAACAAAACCACAAGCAACAGCATTTATTTGATGTCATTTAAAACGGGAGATTTTTAATGTTTAATAACGAAACGGAAGTGAGCCATGAAAGTGATAATAAGCTGTTGTAAGCGAGCGAGTGAAGAGTTGGTAGGTACAAATATAGGAACGATTTTCTATAAGGAAATAACAACAATATTTTACAACGCTTTTATGACATCGATAATGCAATCACTTAATTAATCAAAGGAAAACCTAATTAACCTCTCTTGTGTCGCACACATAAACACATACATACGCACACATGCGTCTTTTATGCCCCACCGCGTTTGACAAAAAGGCAAATTTTAAAACTTTAACACACACACATGAAAGTACGCAGTTTATGAAATTATATGTAAACGACTACAACAAAGTAGCAGCAGCAGCAGAAACAGCAATTGCTGCTCTAACCTTACCGCTGTTGCCCATCAGCAACTTAAACGGTACGCTTCAATTTTTGTACTCCATCCACGGCTTCATCACGTTGCTTCATTTAATAATTTATTATAGAAAATTCTAAATTATTGAATTTCATCGAAAAAGGTTAAAACTGTTTACAGCAAGTTTGCAACACGGCCGATATCGGTAACGTTTGTCGCACCGATAGGTTATACCATCGCGTCGTCGCCTGCTTGCATGCCTATCTGAAGTGTTCTATTCTCGATGTTAGTGACTATGTTTGTGTGTTTGTGTTCTTAAAATTTTATTAAATTATAACAAGTTTTGCAAAGTTTTAGTGCAGCCATAAAGTGTATAAATGTGTTGTGTTCGAATGTGTGTGTGTGTGTGTGTGTGTATGACTGTACGATGTGTTGTAAATTTAACGTTTATTATTAGAAATATAACATAAAATTTGAAGTATGACATGAAAGGACATCAAATTTTCAGCGCAAAGACTAACAGAGGTAGCATTCACGTTTGCACTTTAAGAATAAAAAATTCACTTGTACCATGATAGACACATGTCTGATAATATTAAATAAAGTCAATACATAGCAAGACTTCAACTTCAAAGTCTTGCTATGGTTTGACTTTATTTAATATAATCAGAGTCCATCATGGTACAAGTAAATTTTTTATTCTTAAAGTGCAAACGTGAATTTTACCTCTGTTAGTCTTTGCGCTGAAAATTTGATATCAGCAATAGTCAAAGAATTTTAAAAAATAAAATTTATTTTTAAAGCCATATTCGACTATTACCAATAGTAGCTTTGTATTGTTTTGCTTTGTTGTTGTTTTTTTTTTTATTTAATTTAAATAAATTAATATATAAAACCAAAAAAAATGCAGCTGCACCAAAATTGGGTGAGGTTTCAGTGATGATAATCAGTCATACAATCATTCACTTAGTCACTCACTTACTCACACACAAACACACAAACACACACACACACACACACACACTTTCTGGCGTTACATTGTCAATTTGTCTGTCAGTCATTCGTTTGCTTATATGTATGTATCTATTATGAAAATTTATTTCAATTTAATTTAATTGTTTGCTTTCTTAATTAAGAGCACCGAGAGCAACAAAGTTTTATTTACTTAATAATAACTTTTAGATCAACAACCAGCTGCAGTCTAAGCAGCCTCTTGCAGCACCCTCTTATAAACTCTCTTGCACCTGGCACCACTGCAGTCTGCAACAAAGTGATTTAATTATGTAGGAATTAAAAAATATGAGGTCATAAATGATTATTTGCATTATTATGATAATGTAAGATACATAACGGGATTATTTTACGAACTTGTTTATCTCATAGTGATGTGAACAATTTCAAGTTATAGTTGATACCTAAAGCGTGACTATTATTAAGTCTATCCTCTAAAAACAAATCGTTAAGTCACACATGGTTCTTCTATATTTCACTACGGTCTTATCCATTAGCAATCCTCCACTAACAAGAGTACAATAGTAAAAGGATTTTACAAGTAGTTTTTTTTTTTTTAAATGAACTGATGTAAAAATTTTACGTAACGTTTGGTTTTCACTATATCATCATTCATCACTACCCACTATTTTATCCCCATCACAATAAAGTAAAACTTTCCTCAAAAGCCGTTTTGTTGGCACGTAACTCACCATTCAAAGTGCAAAAATAGATCCCGTAATTTTGAGAATATTGCTGCACCTCTAAAAATCATGGAATAATTTTTAAACCAATCTTTGTACACTCAGGGAAAAAATTCTTTTATATCAAACAAATCATGGGTTGAAATAACAGATTTCACTCTTATATACTATCCAACAAATGAAACTTTCAAATCAACAGTCGGTTGACTGTTGGTCTATAGAAAACGAAACCCATATAAAAACATACATATTGAAATTTTAGCATTGGTTTGAAAGTTCATGTTTGTCCGAGTGTGCTAACGTGTGCTTCTAGTACTCGACTGTTTTAAATTTTTCTTAAAGTTTGTTACAGTTAGTAGAGAAGAAAGTTCAAGCAATTAAAAGAACCGAAAATAATTAGAAAATAATTCGAAGCAATTTAAAGCACCGATATATAAAGGTAAGGAACTCGTCTAAGCGCAGAAGGGAATTTTGTAAAGGTATATATTGAAATGAAAGATTTCTGTGAAGGGGAAATTTTGTAACGGAGAGTTTTAAAAAATGGTGTATTTTAAAAAGCGGAATTTTGTTTTAGAATGACACGATTTCTCGAAGTCTTGTTTATATTAATTTTTTTATTAAAGCGATACAAAAACAGAAAGAAGAACTTAATACCTTTCCAACAATAACAATTCCACGTAAGTCCAATAAAAAATGTGTCTTTTACAGCGGTTTTAAAAAAATGCCTTTTTAAAAATAGCAAAAAGTTCAATTTTTGATGGTCAATAAGAGTTATAATGAAACAAAATTTTAACAATTTTTTCATGTAAAAATGTTAGTATGAGTAAGAAGTTTAACATTTAAGAAGATTTGGGTATGCGTTCTGTGAAAAATAAAAAGTTACAAGCAAAAAACATGTTTTTTTTTACCAAAAAGGACCTTCAGGAGAATCAAAATTGTTTCGGCGGTTTTTCTCCGATTTGAAAAAAAAGTATGCAGAAATCATTTTAATGAGTTCCTCTAACTTTTGAGACCCCGACCGGCGGAATCTAAATTTCGATCCGGTCTACTAATGGTGTTTTCTTTTCTCAAAAAAATTCTTAATTTTTTCTGGCCTCTTAGAGACTTCTGCACTTTTTAAGTTCTTTACTCAAAAAAATTCTGACCTCTTTAATTAGATCGTGTTCTCTTCTCAAAAATGCATAATTTTCATAATTTCATAATGTTAAGAACGTGTTAAAAGCATTGTCATGGCCATTTCAATAATTTTTCAGCTTCTTTCTCTACAGTCAAATTTTTTGCAGCTGAACATTATTAAAATTTTACCTTTTTGGTTCTTTTCTCAACTAAGAACAGGTCAAAAATGACTCGAAAATGAATCGTATTTAATTCATTTCTTGATCATATTCAAGATTAAAAATCGACTCGAAGAAGACTCTTTAAGAAGAGTCGCGTGTAGGGTACCATTTTCTCCCAAACAAACAGTCTTTTTTGATCAGAAAATGAGCGCACACGCGACTGTCACCATCGCGGAGGAGAGTCGAAAACGACTCTTATATGTTCAAAAATTCGATAAAATGCTAGCTGGGATGGCACTCAATTCACTCAGAAAAAAAAACACACATCTATCTTCGATAAAAAATTTATCTATTTTCGATAAAAGCAATTTTCTTTTTTTCAAATAAAATTTTCTTCAATTAATATAAATTTTCAGATTTTCGAAGATATATTTCTTCACTTGTAGAAAATAGAAATATTTCAATGTCTCTAATAATGATAAGTATTTTTCTCGCACAAACAAAATTCTTATATATCGATGGTTATGCTCACTAAAGTCATAAGTGAAAAATTTCAAATGTTCAGGAACGTCGATTTTGTTTTTAAATTTCAATACATCTCAATACAAAATACTAATTTTAACTGTGTACCGACAAGCATTCACTGGCTATGCATTTTCAATAAATTTACACAAGGTAGATATTATATTGATGGATTGAAAAATGCAGGAAACCTATTTTCGTCAAAAGGTCACTTATCACTTTAGTGCACTTAATCATCGATATATAAGAAAATTTTTTGAAAAGAAAAATATTTTCCTATATTTTGATAAAAAATTCACTACAAGAAGTATTTTCTTCAATAAAAACAAATATTTTTTCAAAAATAAAAAGTAGTTTTCTCTAAAAACGATGTATTTTTATGTATTTCTTTTTTTCATAGAAGCTTTTTATCATTTTTAGGGAATTTTTAGGATCACATTTAGAGAAAGGCATTCTATGGAGCAAAGTCTATACCATTTTTTTTCTAAATTTCTAAAATTTCTCGAAAATATTTCTCGCTACCACAGTGAGTTTCAAACATATTATCTTATTTTTAGCCTAAAAGTATGCATAACAAATTTATTTGATATTCAAATTATTATAAAAAAATAATTTATATTTATTTAAAAATATAAAATAAAAGAAGATTTGCATTTTTGACCACCGAATGACAAGAAAAACCTGCCTTTTCGGCCACTGTAGGTCACTCAACATCCTTTGTGATTCTTCTGAGAATACACATAAAAGCATAAAAAGGATATATTTTCGAGAGGCATTTTAATGGATAAATGACCTGAAAATATGTACACACACTATCACTAGATAATGTTTTCATAGCTGAAAATATCAATAAAATAAATTAAAAAAGCAGGATATACTGATCATAACGAATTTGATGAAACTTACTACAGCGTTTTATGCATAATTTTAGTTCAGAAACAATATAAATAATTTTGCAAAAGAATCCTTGTAGGGCTGCAGTATTATAATTTCTAGCTGATATATTTAAAAAAACTAGTATCGCCTGGGGTCGAAATTCGACCAATTTATTGATTATAATTCTATTCGAGATGATTAAAATAAGTTCGAGGCTATAAATCTTAATTGATTGAAGATATAAAGCTATTTTCTTCAAAAAAATTTTTTTTTATTTTAATATTTTTTTTTAAAAACAGTAAAACAACATTATAAAAAAAATTTAATGTTGTCAAAGAAATCATAGGGGGCAGCCTTGAATTTTTGATAGCACGGACAGTTTATTAATTTAGTGTCGAGACAAACTAAATTCACCTAAAATCTGGTTTAAACTTTAAAAGAAAATCAAAAATGCAATTTTGAGTTTTATTTTTTTACAACAAAAATAATTTTTATCCCATATTTTAAGAATAAATCAAATTTTATGGTCTTTTTTCAAAAGGAATAATTTAAATATAAAGAAAAAAAAACGGTATTATTTTTAGTTTTTTTTAAGTTAATTGATAAGACTTAAATACAAAAAAGAAATAAATAAAATCTACACGGAGAAAAATCGAGGCTTTTAACTTGTTTGGAGGCAAACAAAATATGTTTGTGGATGATGTTGCAAATAAAGTTCTATTTAAAATTATCAAAAATTTGTTCAGACTGGAAGATAATATCTTTGTGACACCTAAATTGAGAGAGAGTTTGCAGAAAAAGTTCAATAAAAAAGAAACAGTTTCGATAGTATCGTAAGTGTAGACGTAGAATTCCGTTTAAGTTGTAACCTCTTCTACTTTGTCTCTTTGGTCCGATTGTTTTGTTCATTTTGCACGTATTTTTATTGATCTTACAAAAATTAACAAATTAATTAATAACACTCAATTATGGACTACTTATCCAGGCCAAAACAAAGAAAAAGTTAAAAAGTAAGTATGATTAAATGAGCAAGCAAAAAGAAACAAGCAAAATTTCAAATTTTTTCGACCATTTCGTTAAGTTTGATAGGTTGAGTTCATTGACTTAGTTGAAAAGAAGGCGAAGCAAATGCACTTTCCATTGGTGCCACTTTCGTCTCTGCCCGATATATATTTAGTTTGCGAGCTACAGTCAGTTTAACTACTTATTTCAAATTAAAATTAAGACCCCGATTTTTAAAAAATCGTATGGTTACTATATTTCTCGCTGAGCACATGTCCTTTCCTCTCGTTTCTGTCTGGTATTTAGTTTGCTAGCTACACTTTCTGTTCGATGCATAGTTTGCAAACTACACTAGCTAGTGCTAGTGGGATGTGGAATCCAAATAAATTTGTATTATAAGAAAAAATTAAAATTTTACGCCATCTATTGGGTAAAAGCATAAAAAGAAATATGATCCAACTCGTTTTTTTCATAAGAGTTAAATCTAACCGGATCACAGAAACATTTCGTTAAATTTGACAGATTGAGTTCATTGACTGAGTTGAAAAGAGGTTCATGACCTCTGGTTTCCAAATAGAGCACTTAGTATACTAGAACAGAAGTGCATACATAAACCCAATGCGAACTAATGCTTACAATGCTGCCAAAGCGAACCAATCAGTTCGTGCAAAACCAAAGCATACAAGCATAAACAACGAAAGAATAAAAACTTTTTAACAAAAAAAAAACCTACTTCAAAATCACTAGAAAGTAAAAAATAATTTTAAATTACTTTTACTATTTATTTCTTGGTCAAATTTGTATTTTTATAATAAATATATTTATTTTTTTATGATAATAAAAGCTTCTAGTCAGCGCTAATCATTGATGTAAACTCATGATTTTTTCGCCATCCCTACTCTATTTAAGACTTTTTTATTTGTAAATATCCTGTTTGGGTGACGCTGTACTAATTTGTAATCTTAATTTTTCTTAAATCTTAATTAAAATGCTATGTGTGTGTTGCAACTGCACAAAAAGTCTGATTATATTAGCGCCGACTTCGAAGCTCTTATTATCATAAAAAAATAAATATATTTATTATAAAAATACAAATTTGACCAAGAAATAAATAGTAAAAGTAATTTAAAATTATTTTTTACTTTCTAGTGATTTTGAAGTAGGTTTTTTTTTTTGTTAAAAAGTTTTTATTTCTTTCTTTTTAGAGAAAATGATATATATTAAAAAAGTGTATAAATTAATTAAACACCAATTATTTATGCTCATAATATGGAAAATGCTTTTCTGTCGTTTCTTATTCTGGTCTTTGTCAGTATGTTTATCAGTACCTACTCTTGTATTTTTATCACTACCCCAATGTCAATATTGACTGAAATATAGTGTGTTTATAATATTGACACGCCTCTTTGTTGAGAATATCACACTCTTTGTTATAGTGTTTTCAATAGTTCTACCCATTCTAACAATGAATTTTACCACCCTTAAGTCAATATGATACAGTTTTTTACACACTGCCACACCCCTTAGTCGAATAGCGCCCAATTCTTCGGTAGTAATTTGTAATAATTGTGCCTACTTATGTACTTCTTCAGTTAGTAGTGTCAGTATTCGATTTAGTGCCTCTATACTAAATATCAGTACTCTAGTGTCAATATTATTCGCGATACAGTGTATTTTATATATTGCCACACCCCTTTATCAAACAAGGTCCACTGTATTGAAATTAATTGTTTTATAACTGTGCCTACACCTGTAGTTAACTTTAGTACTCTAGTGTCAATATTATTCGAGATACAGAGTTTTTCTAATATTGCCACACCTCTTTGTCGACTAACGCCCACTTAATTGACTGCTATTTTTTACCTTCCCTTGCATTTTTTTCTGTGAATTTTATTAACTCTAGTACTCTAGTGTCAATATTTACTGAAATACAGTGTGTTTCTTACAGTGACACTCCTCTTTATCGAATACCGCCCACATTACTGACAGTAATTTGTTATATTTGTACCTACCTTTGTACTAAATTTTAGTATCGTAGTGTCAATAGTAATAGAGATACAGTGTTTTTTTTAATATTGCCACTCCCCTTCTTGATTAACGCCCATTTTTTTTTTTTACAAAAATTTTGTAGTAATTTTTCCTACCTTTGTAATAAATTTCTGTACCCTAGTATCAATATTATTCAAGACACAGTAATTCTCTTATATTGCCACACCCCTTAGTCGAATTACGCCCACTTTTGTTATAGTAATTTCCAATAATTGTACCTACCTCTGTACTTAATTTCAGTACTCTAGTGTCAATTTTCTTCGAGATACAGAGTTTTTACAATATTGCCACACCCTTTTTTAGAATTACGCCCACTTAAGTGATCGTCATTTTTAATACTTGTGCTTGCCCTTGTAATTTTACTGTGAATTATATTACCGTAGTGTCAATATTTACTGAGATACAGTGTTTTTCTTATAGAGACACGCCCCTTTTCCGAATACCGCCCCCTTTCATAAACGGGCACCTCCGCGTTGATAAGCTCTATATGTTGACAAAAAATTACGGCAATCGGGCAAGTACTTTAGGAGTAATCGATGTACATACATTCACAAAAAAAAAAAAAAAAAAAAAAAAAAAAAAACAGAGAAACCAACCAACTTGAGAACCTCCTCCTTTTTGAAGTCGGTTAAAAACAAGAAAGCAGCAGGCACATAAGCAGCTGATGATTGATTTTCTTATATAAAAACATGCATTATTCTTCTTATATTTTACTATTTTGTGACTTTAATATAATAGTAACAAAATCCAAAATAAGATATTCATTCAGCGCAGGATATATCTGATATTTTAGTATATATATTATCTTTGAACGAAGAGTATTAAAGGCTGTAGGTATACCCTAAAGTATTCGCCAAAAACGTTGCCTAATGACCTTGAAAAAATCTGTTAAAACGACCCCATACAAACCGCGCTGTAAGACGTAATTCTACGTCAAAATATGTTATGTTTAGTTTCAACAAACTTTTTCTGTATTCACTCTTTGGTTTTAGCAACAATTTGTTCAGATACAAACGAAATATGTTCGGAAATATTGTTGTAAATAAATCTTGTTCGAATCCGAACATACTTTGTTTAACATTAAAAGAGAAAAAAGAGAGCAGTATGCTTATTATTTCAGACTCTAAACAATATTTGTTTGCATCTAAATGCAAAATATTTACAACAATTGAGAGAAATGAGAAAAATTTAAGCCTCAAAAAAAATTTGTTTGCATCTAAACAATAAATGTTCGAAATTTTAACCAAAAGTTTAAAAGTTTGGCAACGTTGCAGCGTCCTTTGAAATTTGGCAATATTGTTGAAGGAAATACATTGCCAAAGTGTTAATTGCGTTGGAGAAGCTGAGTTGTGTTCTTTAGTTCTGGTTATATTCTGTGTATTTCTTAAACGTAAGTAATTTGTTATTAATTTATCCTTTTTTAATTATTTCATTGCTTAAATTAAGATTTAATAAAGTATATTTGAAAATGCTTATTCAAGCTGCTTTTGGTGAAGACAAACTATTTGTCGACATTTCTGAGCACGAGAAGCAATACTTTCTTCCATACAAAATTGTATTGCTTCTCGTGTCTTTCTCATCGCTTGTGTACTTCTTTGTAACGCAGGAAGTGATATTTAAAGTAATTATCTTTCTTTACATGTTTAAGTTTCACCAGAAGCCGAAGTATTAGAAAATATCAAGTTCTTAGAAGCAAACAGCACCGAATGGTCGGAAATTGTTGATAAATGGACTGCCACCCACACATTCCGGAAACAAGAGCTGCAAAGTTGTATTTCTACTTATGACTACATACATAAGTATCCAGCACTGCAAGGAAAAAAAGGAGTCGATCTAGTGCACATAGACATTTATGTATGCATTTATAATATTATTTTAATAAAAACGCATTGAAATATTTAACAAAAGCAATAATATCCTTTTTTTAAAAACAGACTCATTCAAATAATATTTGTTTGAAGCGTAAGTAAACTTCTTTAATGTGTAAAACTATTATAGGTCCAAAAATATTATATTCGGATAACCAGATGATGCCAACAATGTTTGTTTGCATCTGAACAATTCCTTTTTAAGGTTCAAAAATGTAATGTTCGTGTAACTGTTTCATTCAAACAACGTTTGTTTGTACCTGAACAACTCCTTTTTGTAGTGCAAAAATGTAATGTTCTGGTAGCTGATTGATGCAAACAATGCTTGTTTGTACCTGAACATTTTCTTATTTAGGTCCAAAAATATTATGTTCGGATAACTGTATGATGCAAACAATGTTTGTTTGTATCTGAACAATTCCTTTTTAAAGTGCAAAAATATAATGTTCGGGTAACTGTTTCATGCAAACAAACAGTGTTCACTCACAAACATTATGTTATTGTAAATTAAGAGAGCGAGAGAGAGATAAATTTGCAAATCATATCTGCAAATAGAGAGTGAGAGGGTGTATTTCTGCAAAGTCCCATGCGTTCTCAATATGTGCCAAACAATAATGTATTGCCAGCAGAGTTTGTTTGGGACAGCGTTATAAATTTTCTGCGTGTATTCACGGAGATATTTGCTTCAGAATTTAGAACATTCAATTTGAGACAGTTTTTTTTTCTCTGTCTTGGCATTTGGTTGAAACACACGCTAAATAACTAACGACAATATTAAGAAAATTCATTAAAAATACTTTTGATTAAAACCTTGCTGTAATTTTTATTAAATTTTAAAGAAAATTTAACAAACTTTTAGAAAAAAATAGAAAAATTGAAAACCCGTTAAAATTCAACCAAGATATGCACATGGAAAGTCAAATTTTTGAATTCAAAACATATTTTTTTACAAATTTTACAATTGACGAATGCATAAAACTACATTTTTTTAAGAAATTGTTACTTTTAAAAAAAATTCAAATTCGACCAACTGAAGAAATCTTCCCCAACCAAATTTCATATTAATCAAAGAGCGGGTTTTTTCTCAAAAATTAAATTTCTTTTTTCGAAGGTTGGGAACCCCCTCTATCAGATATATCATTTATATAAACATTCTGCATATATGGGCAACATAACCTTTCGAACGATATAAGTTTCATTTATTTAAGAACAAGTGAAATAAGCGGCATTTAAATAATTTATAAAACAAACAAACTCTTTGAACAAAAAAAAATATGTACGTAGACAACAATATTTTGTATAGTAAAAAAAATGTATTTAACTTAATGTGGTTGCCTGCAGACACTCAACAGCGGCAACAAAATTCTGACTTATTTATCTGTAATTGTAGTTCAAGTTGTTGTTGTTGTTGTTGTTGTTGTTGTTGTTGTTGCTGCTGCATTTTATATTTAATTTTATTCGCCTAACATATTTTCAGTTTTTGTACCATTCAGTTTTTTTGTTTGTATAGAAAATAATATACTTAATTTAGGGCAACCATCGCTGTTGCTGTTATTGTTGTTGTTTATGCGACAAACAAAGGCGGGGTGTTGCTACGAAAAAAAACAAAGCAACACAAAAGTAATAAAAACAAATAAACAAAAATTCATAACTAAGAAGTTACCTAAACAACAAGATGAAAAAAAACCTTTTATGAGAAGATATAGAATAGAAAATATTTATTTTACTCAATGTATAGATACGCAGATACATTTTATTAATAGTTCAAAATCTAACAGCTTCAAAGTTGTTGCGTTGCTGCTATTGAAACAAGCAATGATATCGAGTTAAGTACGCGCAGCAACAAAGTTGTTGTAAGTAAATATTGTAGCGGTATTTGTTGTGAAATAGATTTTTCGAGCTGTTTTTAAATTGACTTTTTAATTTTTTTTTGAAGCAGCAGAGTTGTAGCAATTGTTGTTGTTGTTGTTGTTGTTCTTGTTGTTGAAGTATAAGAACACAAGTTATGCGCAGTGAAGGCGTTGAAATATAGTCATCGAGTATCTATTGGAAGTTTTCAACATGCATTCAATGTAGCTAAAGTCAAATATGTATAAAAACATCAACAGCGGCAACAACAACAACAACAACATCAGTGCCGGCTATACACATTAAACATAAAATGTTATATTGCAGCAATAATAATAATAATAATAATAATAATCATGAGTGGCCGCATTTGTTGCTGCTCTTTCTCTCTGAAAGCATTGCATGCGGAGTCATTTATAAAAAGTATCTAGATACAATTAAAGAAACTTGCAGCTGCAAGTGAAAACATATGCGTTGCTACAACCACATACACACACACACACACATTCGCACTCATATAAAACATAAACTTCAATTTAATTATGGGAAGCGTAGAGCGGCAGATAAAAGACTCAAAATAAGCAGCAAAATAAATGATCAAAAATATAGTTTAACCAACGTAAAAGTTGAACAATTTTTTGATAAAAATCCCACGCAGCAATTAAAAAACAACATAAATTATTTGTAAACATGCTGTTTGTTGCTGCTGCTGCTCCTGCTGGCAGCGTCTTCTGCAATGAATTAGCATTAAGGCTGTTGTTGCTGTTTGTGTTGATGTTGCTGTTGTCCGTTTTTTTTTTCTGAATTAAGTGAACTTTTTCATAATTTTGCAATATTTTATTTGTAATATATTAAAAACTTTAATTGAACACATGTCTGCAATTGTCAGCAGCAGCAACAAAAATAGCAGCAACAATCTGTGATAATGAAGCATGCATTAATTGCAACAGCATCAACAACATCAGCAACAACGAGCTAACAACACATGCCTGCTGTACGAAGTTATAACAAATTAAAAACAAATGCTTGAAATCTTCACGTCTTGTGTCAGTGCTACATAAATCTTACACCCCTCACCGCACTCTACACTGTACTACAGCAATAAAATGTAATTATTTACTAGGTCGTAGCTATCGCTTAGCAAGTACCTAAGCTGGCCACATAAATAGGTACGCTGAAGATACAAATTAGTTGGGTCGCTCGCTTTAAAAAAATGTTTCTTAAATCTGTAAAAAAAGAGATATTATATCTTTCGATTATCTTAAACGAAAAAATTAAAATTTTTTAATTTATTCTAGTTTTCTTCCATTTTTATGTTCCAAAGTCACATGTGAGGTCATTAATATATATAAAATAAACATTACTATTTATAAAACTCTAAAACGGCAAACAGTTTTGTTCAAGATTTTGTAAAAATATCTCAAACGGTATAAGATGAAGATGAACGATAAAGTGAAATTTGTGTCAGAAAAAGAGATAGCGAAAAAACGTGCCATTTAGCCATCGTAATTCTTTGTAAGTGAAAAGTTTATTTTGTTTTTAAAATAACAAAAAAAAAAACTAAAAATCCACTTTTTGAGATAAAACCAAATTAAAGTTTTTCAGAAAGTTGGCAACTCTAGCATAAAAAATTCCAAATATATTTAATTTTTTTAAATTGCTTTTTTATAGTTTTCTAATGATAGGAATGTTACCATTTACAAAAGTAAGGTAACATAAGATGGAGATATGATTTATTAGAAATGACTTAATTTTTAAGATTGTTGCTTTTATAAAAAAATTGGTATCTCCATAATATTTTACAAAATTATGGCGATAAAAAAACAAATAACTGATATTCTTATAAGTAGAAAAGGAACCTACTAAGAGCATGTGATAAATTTTTGGAAAATAACAATATTTAACAATTTCATAATTTCTCGTTTTCACATAAGTTGACAGACTAACACTTCTTTAATTTTTTTCTTACTAAATCTAAAAAATAATTATTTAGTTTATTTACTTTTGAACAGCGAAAGCTTTAGAAATATGCTTTAAAGAAATATTTAAGTGAACACTCAAATCCAAAGATGTTGTGTAAAAACAATTAAAGGCAATAAAAATCCAATTGGATTATTTCGGTTTTTTCACACAATAAAAAAAAAAACAGCGAACATTCGTTTTTAAACACTTATTCAAAATGAGCGTTTGAATAAAAAATTCAGGAACTTTGTTCACGACCGGCACTTAATTATCTGAATGTTTCTTGCAGATTGATTTCCTTAATTTTCTTTCTTATTTCTTATTGTTTTCATTTCTCCACGATAACGCAAAAACGAAAACATGAAGAACAGCAACAACGCAAACCGAACCGATGACGCACGCACAACAAAAAAAAAAAATCACTGACGCTGCTAGTAATTTTTTCTGAACGGACATTCTATTTAAACCTTAATTTTTAATGAACGGTTGAAACGAACGTTCGTTGATTTTTGAAGTTATGTGTAAAATTTCTTGAGAAAATACGCAGCAGACAAATTTTCCGTGATAAAAAAAATGCTTTTATATTTCGATCAGACATGCACAACGAAATCAACAGAATTTTTTCTGTTTCCTTAAGGCAGAAAAATAAATTATCAAAATTATTTCGTTTTTTAAATAACGTTAAAAATTTATCAAATCAAATTTCGTAGAAAAACGAAAAATTTTCTATTATTTTCTCTTATGCTAAGGCTGGTATGACACTTGCTTTTTTCGCATTTTTATGATCTTTAAAAAAGCAGCGGGTAAAAGGGAAGAATATACTTTTTAAAAAAGGATAATTATAGCAGTCCGTTGAATTTAGCATTTTAGTGTTATTTTGAATTTTGTAAAAATTATGAATTCTTTACATAAAAATGGAAAAAATTTGTTAAAATATTAAAAGTAGAACATTTTTGCAGTTCTTGTGTTAATTTGTGTTTATTTGGTTTTATAAATTCATTATAAATAACCAATAAAAAAAGTATATTGTGAAATGTCAGAATTTAATGTGCCCCTGTCAGATTTAAAGCTGAGAGCGGTTGAAAGAGTAAATATTTTTAAATATTTTAAAACAGTTTTCAGCCATTGAAAATGACTGTTCTGCATTTTTTTGGACTTGCAGCGTACTGCTCACACCAACTAAAAATTATATAGCTTCGTTTGGTGTGTTGCTCTTTTTGTATTTTTAAGATATTAAAAATGCGAAAAAGCAAGTGTCATACCACCTTAAACAAAAATTTCTTCGGATCCAAACAAAACTAAATTTTTTGTTGAAATTAACATTATTTTCAACGGTTGATTGGGACAAAAACGAAAAAATTTGATATCGTTTTCTCCGAAACGAAATAAATATTTTTCGTTTTTGGAATTAACGTTTTTTTATTTATTTTGCTTCAACGAAACGAAAAAAATATTTTGGTTATCGTTAAAATTAACGTTAACGTGCATGCCTGCGTTCGATTGCAAACGAAATAAATCTGCTTTTAAATAACTTTGAGAATCATTTAAGAAATCTATTATTAAATAAATTTAATGGATTGCTGATGAAAACAAAATAATAGTAAATTTCTTTTCAAATACTCTGCGACAATTACGCGCTCATTGTTCCTTGCCCACTTAAAATTGTTTAATGTTGTGTAGTTGTAACAGTAAAGAACAAAACTTGATTAACATGTGCAAGATTCCTTAGCAGCAAATTATTAGCAGCGCTGAGCTGCAATTTATGGAATTACAAATGTCTGTCAAACAACAACAAATGTTGTTTATGAAAGAAAATAAGCCTAAAATAAGACTTAAAACTGCAAATTTATTTTATTTAACAGGGTTCTCCTACATATGCAAATATAAACAGATTTCATGTTTTGTGTTTTATTTTCTAATTTCTTTCATAAATAAAATTCGTACTCTTATTTTTTACTATTTAACTATTTATTGATAAATAGCTGTTGCAGCGAAAACCATTCGCCGCAAGATTTTTGCTGTCGTTGCATGTCGTTCGGTTTTTTCATTGACTGATACATACATACACAAGCATGTTAGAAGAAAACAATTTTAGCGAATAACAACAACAAAACTCACGGAAATATTATTTTCAATTAACTTCTAAACTAAATGGAATTTGAAAAAACTTCCTAAGAAAACAACCTTCGTTAGGAAGCGTAGAACAGTACAGAAAAAAAAATTTTAAGATCGGTCAATCCATTCGAGAGTTTAAGGCCTCTAAACAGCTTCAAACAACCTGTTCCATGGGAGCTTCGCTCGCTCGCTCCAATAATATTTTTAGCTAGAACCACCAACTTCAAACCACACACATGCACACACTCTAACACAAATTATATCTCTTGATCGTTCTTGCTGCAACACTTACAGCTTCCTCGATATACATTAATTATGAAATATATATTTATAAAGAAATTCTTGTTATACACATAAATGATTCCTTATATTTCATATTGCTTGCTATACCAAAGTTTCATTAGATGTTCTAGTCTAGGACTGAATGGCTTGTGTCTGAGCTGATGGCGCAAAAAATTCTCTAAAGTAGCATTTAAATTTAAAAACAAATTCTTAATATATAATATCTATATTCTTAATATAGATATTTTAGCTTCTATAAATTAGATTTAAAAGATATCAATAACAAAATATTTGAGAAATTTTGCTTTTTTGCACTTGTATGTATCAGAATTTAACGGCTGACCTATTCAAACCAAACTGTTTAGTACTCCAATCTTACTAAATTAATTTTTATTCCGTAGATTATTTGAAAAAATGCTTGCTATGAGCAATTTGATAACATTTTTAAAAAGATCCTTTGAAAAAAGTAATAAAAATCTTGGCAATATCTCAACAGTTTCAAATCATTGAAAATGTACTGTTGCTGACTCTAAAGGATCTTAAAGTTAATGTCTTCCCATTTCATAATGAAACATTGAAATGGTTCATATAGAAACGTTATTAGAGTTACACTCTAAACTATTTCTGTTAAATTTTCGACGATAATCGTCAGCAACGCTTTTCTGACTAAAAGTGTCTAAATTTACACATCCACTTTTTTTAACATTTTTTGTTGAATAATACATACAAAATGTTTAACGATTTACACAACTGGTGCGTAAAAGTTGAAACTGTCCTAAAAAAAACGGTTCAATGATGTCGCCGGCCCACAAACCGCACAAAACAGTGCATATTTCTGGGTGCATTGGAAAATTTTAATCTGCCTCTGGCTGCCCTTCAGACCAAATTTGTCAATTCAGTTTGTTGACGTATCCACCAAAATTGATCCAAAAATAAGCTTCGTCAGTGAAAACAATTTTTGAATAATAAACTGTATCTTCATCCATTTTTTCTGAGAGCCCATTCACCAACAAACGACGTTGTGGTAAGTCACCCGGTTTAAGTTCTTGCACCAGCTGTACGCACTTTTGTATGGTTTCATACCGAGGACCTTACGTAAAATGTTCCATGTGGTCGAATAACACAAGCCCAATTGTTGAGAACGGCGGCGAGTTGTAAATCGTAATCTTCATTGACACTGATCGATTCAGCAGCAATATTTTCCCGGTACTCGGCAGTCTCCGCCTATGGGTTGGTGGATTTACGTCTAATAAAGTGAAGCTGGTGCGAAATTTGGTCACGATACCTTGAATGACCTGTTCGGTGGGTCGATTATGACAACCATTAAATTGCCGTAATGATTGAATTCCTCTCAGAGAACGACTTAATAAAAAAATGAAATAATTTGCAGGAGTTGTTAGTCTATTCTTGGTGAAATGGCAAACTTTACTGAGCATTTTTGGCTTTGCCACCAACCACGCGTGAGGTGTAAAAAATTACACTGAAAAAAAATAGCAAAAAAATTACCCTTTATTAAGAAAACAAAAAAATAAATAAACACATTTGTTTGAACATTGTTGAAATTTATTGCTGTGATATGAAGCCCTTGAAAAAATAAATATGTGGTTTGCCCTGCCAGAAGATTGAACAAGGAAACATTTGTGCAAATATAAAACGCATTAACCGCTACATTACATCCGCCATAATAACGTAAAATTGTTTTCATATATGAGCTCGACATTTTTTGACAAAACATCTTGACAAAACCCCCCTCCCCCCCAAAAAAAAATTTCTGGTTGCGCCCCTGTGCTAGATGCATGTTGCGGAATATAGCACTAGATTTTTCGCAGCGAAACATAGTACAGCTGACGAAAAAGTTGTGAAATGTTCACGCTTGTTTCACAGCTGTAATTTTTTGTATGGAGATTTGAGTAGAATTTCACGTGAAGCCGAACAGAGTACTATGCTTACATGCTAAAAACTAATGGTTTAACAATAATTTCTTAAATTTTACAGCGATGAGTTTAAGGTGTTCAGTAGATGAGCCGATTTTTTTGGGCGTCGGTTTTTGAGACTTTTGCCAGATCGACCGTCAAAATTATAAAAATAAATTATTTATTTTAGCTATTAAACATAGCTTTCAAAAGACAGCTATCAACAGCTTTGAAAAATTATGTTTCAAACCAAAGTTATGGCCTCTAAATGAAACGTGTTCAGCAGGTGGGCATCCTCCCCTATTAAAAAATATATTTTCCGAAATATAGGTATTAAATTTATAAATAGAAAACCTATTATAAAAAAGGTTTTCTAGAAAACCTTTCAAGAAAGGTTTAGGTTCAAGAAAAGACTAAAATATTTTTATTGTAAATATTTTATAAAACCATAAATTATTTTAATAAGTTGAAAACCAATTTAGTTTTTTTTTGCGTAGAAATTTTCAGATGAACACAAAGTTGAGTGCATCCACATGGATATAGCGAAAGGGTTAAAGAAAACTTTACTGCGATAAATTGTATAAATTTAATTTAAGTTTAAAAAAATGTATATGTTTGGCAATTGTTGTAGAGATATATTAGTTATGGATTAAAACGTACTGACACATTTTTTTCCCCTCCTAGCTCCCTAGGGAGCTTTGCAACCACCCGCCCTTCCATACACCTTTTTGCTCGCATCATGATGGAGAATCATCCCCGCATTATTATCCTTTACGTCTATGTCACTCAATATATTGTAAAAGTAGGTAAAGGGTTTTTAATGGTCGGGCTAGACCGTCTTTAGACTTTGTATACTTGTTTTATCTTAGTCTTGAAGCAAAGATTTCAGGTGTTACACCTACAAGTCAGGTCTGCTTAGGTTCGAAATGTGATAATATATTATTGACTAATATATTCCTCTTTAAGAAAGTGCAAAAAGTGTTGGGTGATCTATTAGTGGCGGAAAGAGAATTTAAATCAGGAACAATTTGTTTGCTTTTACCTCAATTAATTAAAGGTACACATTTAGCAAATTTCAAATCCACAAACTTCTCTACCACCAACTATGATGTCTAAATTTTTAAGGAATTTTTATTTTCAGTTGATAAAAAATGAGAAAAGAACATAACCTGGAATTGTGTATTAAAAAAAAAAATTTATTTCTGGTTTAAATTCACATACTTTGATAAATTTAATACTCTAAGGCCCGTTAACTGATCTCAATTTTAAACAAAGGTTAGCTTAAACAAAGTTTAAAATGCCTTAACCTGAGTTTAAATTTTAACGCCGATACCTCAAAAAATCTAAGTTAAACTTTGTGAGGCAAGTTTAAATTTAAATACAGAAATTCTAGGTTTAAAAAATTTAAACTTATAGAAAACGCTATTAGCTAAAAACAGGTCAGAATTCTGTGGAGTCAGGTCAAAATGAAAAAAATTCTGCATCTTCAGAGGGCAGAATTTTTCGTTGAGAAAAGAAAACGCTATGAGAAATAAATATAAATAATTGTAAATATTTTGATGTTCTACGTCAAAGTTGTAGGATTTTTGACTACAGTGCCGCTCAAATATGTATTTTAATCTCAGTTTAAATTTTTAAACAGAGTTTAAGTAAACTGTCGAATAAAAATGAGATAAGTTACGAAAATAATTTTAAATGTGTTTAAAATTTAAACTCTGTTTACGAAATCTCAGTTTAAGGAATTTAAAATTCGGAGATCAGTAACGGGCCTAAGAAATCATTCACATATGTTTGCACAAAATCAGAACTTCATACAAACAACAATCCACATGATTCCATGTCATATAATATATGACATTGTATTTTACCCTTTTATTATGCAATTTTAATTTAATTTAATTTGTTCATTTCTTCTTTTGTCGAATTGCCTTTCTTCTCCACGCAGCTGTATTGGATTTTATTTAACTTTTACTGCTTCCTTCGGCATAAACTTGCTTTGCATCGCATTATATTTGCACTCACACACACGCACACATGAAATATTAGCAACATTAAAATAAAAATCCATAAACAAACTTAAAATTTATCATAAACACTATAAAAGCAATTAAACAAAAAAAAAAAAATACTTGATAAAAAACAAAGAATGCTAAAATAAAATATAAATGTGCTATAAACATTTACGACGACAAGCAACAATGTTGCAGAATAATAAATATTTGCGGTACGGTGTGGTCGCCACTTTACACTATATGACTATGTTGTAGGCTTAAAAACAGGGTGTAAACAGAAGTAGGTATGACATGCTTTCAACCTTAATTCTGCTGCCAACTACAAGTTGTTCTCCTGCGTGATTCTTTAGCATTCTATGAATATTCAATCCGGCTTGTTCTTAAGTTAGCTGCTATTAAAAAAAATTTTATTTATTTATTTGCATATTTATTTAATGTTACTCTCATTTTCTTTGCCACACAACACTGTTGCCTGTTTCTGTTTAAGCTTCCTTGACTAGCGGCTGCTTCATTTGTAATTAAAACACAAATTAATATTTATTTTATTCATTTTTACTTTGCATATCATTAGTTTAGCCATTAAATCGATGTAATAATAATAATTTTAATTATGTTGCCGCAACAAAGTTGCACAACTTTATGACCACATCAACTAGCAAGAATGAACTCTCAAGAATGAAATGACGTTCATATCGACGCGCACATTGCATTTTCTACCAGAACAACTTGCAATGTACGTTTATTTATTTTTTTTTGCAGCAATTTTATTGCTGCAGCATGCAGCAGTAAAGCAATTTAATAACTTCAGCAACATTTTTTTTTTGTTTTGTTTTTTTTTTTTTTTTATAGATTTGCTGTAATGCAATAATAAAGTTTGATTCCTTTTCTTTTACAAACCATTAAGAGACCCATATAAAATTAGAGGGGGAAAAAAAAATTAAAGGAAATGTTGCTTCGCACGCATGTTTATAAATTTAATGATACATTTTTATATGTTTCAACAATGTTGCCACTTTAGAGTGCATTTTAAGTGTTTCAATTTAATATGAAATATAAATGCTTTAGCGCATTCCTGTGCTTTGGTTTCTTTATTAATATTGACAACAGTTGCAGAAAAAAGCATTTGGAAAATATTTTTTTTTAAAGGTTTAAATCATTATCTGTACCCTGCTTTTTTCTCCGGAAACATATCTCTGAAATTTTTTTTTTAAAAATTTTTAATTACAAAAAAATTTACAAAAAAATACAAAAGTAACTATCAATTTGTCTTAAGAGGAAAATATGAAATATTATCATGAAAACAAATAAGTTTAACATATGTAGTACCATATGTTATGTGCTATTTGCGAGTAAAATCGTAGGAAAAATTTATATATATATATATATAAGGAAATGATATATAAAATTGCCCAACTCTGTACAAACGTTAATAAGCGCAAGTAATGAAATTACAAATAATAAAAGTTTTTTGTAGCATAAAAAAATTTCATTTATTTTTCAATAGCAATTAAATACATTAAAATCAATATGACATAATAAAAAATTGTTAATGTTATTTATTTTTTAATTTCTTCACACTTCATAATGTGTACTGGAGTCAATGACTTTACATAACCTGTTTCTTAGCATCCAGCCTGTCAGCCAGCCACTGAGTCAGTCAGACAGTCCAAGAGACCAACCAACCAACCAACCAACCAACCAACCAACGTATGTAGATGACAAACAAAGATGATTCCTGTTAACTAAATAAAAACGAATAAATAACTAAAAAGCGTTAAAACAAATAAATACTAAATAAAATAAATACATCTCTTAAGTGTTGGCAACATTGCGTTGTGGAGTTGACGCTCTGTTGAAATAAACAGAGATGTGTGAGTGTGTTTGTGTTTATTTGCATAACATTTTTTCATGGCAAGGCAATAAAACAACAAAAACCCAACTAGGAAACAAAGATATATTACAACAAGCAAAGAACAAATATAAACATTATTAAGATGTTTTCTTGTGTGTGTTTGTGAAAATTTTCAAAAAGCTTCACACGTAGAATTATTAAGAAAATTTCTCAAGAACTGTTAGAATGTAGATATTACATAAAAGGTACAAAAAAAGACTGTTAGAAAAAATATGTCTTTCATTTGAATTAAATGTGACGGCAAATGGCCTTTTGTTTTTATTTAAACAACTTATTTTTAAACAGAAACTTAACGACTATGAAACCAAAACACAATAGAAACAAACTAATAGAGTCATACTTAAAGTATGACTTAATAGACTAAAAATATAAATTATGAATAAAAAACAAACAAACAAAAAAAAACACAGACGGTCAACAGACTTTGACCGAGCTTCTTATGATCAATTGTGTTGTGTGTGTTATTAAATGTTTGCACACAATTGACCGAGAACTGGACCTACATGTTTTATGCCGACTCCGAACGGCTAAAGTTCATGTTCTCAAGAAGCTTTACATGGCATTGTTTACTCTCTGAGGTTTGCCATTGTCTGCAGAGAGGTGGTGACCGATCAGAAAAATTTTTTATTGAAAAAAACTTTTCGCCGCGGCTGGGGATCGAACCCGGGCTCCGAGCATGCTAAGCCACACACTTAACCTGCATGCCACGGTCACCACAAATTATGAATACGTTCATAAAAATCTAAATGAATTTTGCGTTCAATGAGCATGGCTTGAGTGTATTCATACGCAAGCTCATGTAAAATACAAAAACAAGCTTAGTTAAGGTGGGACATAACATTCGCGACAGAGAAAACAGACCTTTTTTAAAAATTCATAACTCAGTCAAAAACAAACATTTTTCCAAAAATTTTTTTTATTGTAGAGAATTGATCAAATTACAAGAAAAAAAAAAAAAAATTCAAAAAAATATATTTTTACTCCAACATGGTTTTATAGAGCTCCAAACTGGCGGCAGATAAAAAAACGGGGCCTCGTGGTTGCAGCGCTGGGAGTCGCAAAAATTGTCCGATATGGAAAAACAATAACTTTTATAAATCTTAACAAAATTGGTTATCGTTTGACAGGAGCTTTTTTGTAAATTTTTTTTTAATTTTTGGTGATGTTCCAAATTTGAAAGTGTGTTTCTTCGAAAAAAAATATTGACTTTTAAAAATTCATAAAAAATCGAAAAAAATTTTAAAAAAAAGCTCGTGTCATACGATAGTGAATCGAGTTTGAAAAAATAAAGACAAAAAAAAATTTCGTCAAAAAATGAACCCGCTAGTGCCGCAACCAGTACGAAAAACATGGTTTCGAGATAAATGCGTTCAAAGTTTGTGAACAAAGAAAAATAAAAATGCGCTCTCACTTATCCGGCTGTAACTTTTGAACCCGTTAGAATTTTCCATGAAATTTTTTCTTAGAATCCTAAGAATATTTACTAAAAAAAAAAATCGATTTAAAAAACGCCCAATGTCATGTCCCCCCTTAATTGTATAAAAACGTTCACAAATCAAGCAAACATTATCTTCACGTTTCCCTTGTAAATGAGCATGAAATTCGTGAATTTTTATCACTTAAGTATATCAGTTACTGGTCTTGTTCTAGAGGTGTCATTGATAGTTTCGATAGTTTTTAAAACACTATCAATACTCACGTTAGTCTCAAAAAAAAAGAAACCATCGATAGCGCTATCGATCGCACTCTCAGATTTTTAGTCACTGGCAACAGTTATAAAAAAAGGAAATAATTGCAAATAACAAACCAACTAAAATAACAGCATATGTTCTTTAAAACGTAATATTTCCGATATACTTAACAATGCAGTATTAATTATTAAAAAACAACTTACCCGTGCTTTGGTTATTTCGTAATGTTGAGTAGAGATGTTCGATAGCCCTACTGAACTATCGATAATTTTTATAGAAAGTAAAGAAAGAAAGTCTAAAGTCGGTCTAGGCCGACTATGAAATACCCTAAACCCACTTTTAAAAAAACAAAAAAAAAATTTATTGTAAATGGGCGCGTCCGTGGGCGGATGAAGTCCATTTTTCCAAACCATCTTTGTCTTGTCATAAGAAACATACGTGCCAAATTTTAGCTCTGTAGGTTAAACACATGCTTATTTATTGCGTTTTCAATTTTTGGGTTGTATGGGAGGTAGGCGTGTCCATGATCGGATGACGTCCATTTTCCGAAGACATATTTGTGTTGGTATAAAACACATTTATATCAAATTTTATTGTTGTAGGCTAATTATGAGCTGAGCTATGCAGTTTTCAATTTTCGCGTTGTATGGGAGGTAGGCGTATCCGTGGGCGGACGATGTCCATTTTTCAAAACCATCTTTGTATTGTCAGAAGAAACATACGTGCCAAATTTTAGCTTTGTAGGTTAAACAGAGGCTTATTTATTGCGTTTTCAATTTTTGGGTTGTATGGGAGGTGGGCGTGTCCGTGAGCGGATGACGTCCATTTGATACAAAACAAGACATCTTTGTGTTGATACAAAACACACACATACCAAATTTTATTGTTGTAGACTTATTATGAGCTGAGTTATGCAGTTTTAAATTTTTGCGTTGTATGGAAGGTAGGCGTGTCCGTGGGCGGATTCCAAAAATATTCAATAGTGCAGATTCTTGGGTACATGTGACCATGTGTACCAAGTTTCATCCAATTATCTCAACTCCTTCTTCTTATCCTGTGTATACGGAAAACACACAGACGGACGGACGGACGGACGGACATAGATAGCTCGACTCACGTGGTGACGCTGATCAAGAATATATATACTTTTCTATACCGGACTCGCTTCGTTCTATGCGTTACAAACGTTTGCACAAAGTTAATATACCCTGACCTTTCAGGTTTAGGGTATAAAAATCTATCAATACTCAGTGATAGTCACAAAAATATGAAACTATCGATAGTGCCATCGATAATTTGACACCTCTTTCTTCTTCTCTTCGTTTTTGTGCATGAATATCATGAATTTTATGAACTTTATTCACAAAAACTATGAATGCATCTTCCTTTGAAATTTTTTATTGGTTCATGTAACTTGTACACACAGTTTATAAACTTTAAACACTAGGCTTGCAAAGTAATCGGGTTCTCGTGGGTTTTTTCTTTTGTGTTTTTTATGCATTGAAACCATGAATAGTTCATGTCACTCATGTATTGGTCTACTGGACCAACATTCGTAAATGCGATTCATGGAGATCATGTTAAAAAAATTATTATAATTTTTGTGTGCTGTTTTGGTGAAGTGTTTTTTTAAAGAAAAAAAAAAATGGAGCTTTGCATAAGTTTTCCTATAAGAGTGAATAATAAAAGCAATTAACTAAATTAATAATAACAGTTTTGAAATGACGGGGGTAGGGGTGGATTTTGTTCAGTTTGTATATTTTCCAAATTATAATTGAGCAGTTTACATTCAAATCCAGATAAGTCACAGGAAAAAAAAATTTTAGTTATCATAAAATCCTCTTTGATAAAAATGATAAAAATCTTTAAGAAAAATGCATTAAAAATCTCCTTTTCAATCAAAAGCAGACATGTCCACTTTAAGTTTTCAATCAAAACCAGATAAGTCCAAGCAAATTTTCATTTATGTAGATTTCATTCAAATTGTAAAAACTTTTTGTGTCAAAACTTTGGTATAAGTAATAAATTTAACATTTTTGTGGGTTTGGGTATGCGTTCTGTAAAAAATAAAAAGTTTAAAGCAACAAACATTTATTTTTACTAAAAATTACCTTCAGAAGAATCGAAATTGCTTTGGCGGATTTCCTCCGAGTTGAAAAAAAGTATGCATAAATAATTTTAATGAGTTTCTCTAACTTTTGAGACCCTGAACGGCGGAATCTAAATTTTGATTCATTTCTAACTTTCAAAAACAGACACGTCCATATTTGAAATTGAAAATACGATTTTTTTGCACTATGCGACTATTTTTTTTTTGCATACTATATCTATTCCTGTGTAGCATAATTTCGCATAATTGGTTTTTTTCTATAAAATATTTGTCAAAATAAAGAAGTTTTTTTCGATTTCCCAACAATTCGATCTGTGTGACTTTTCTGGTTTTGAATGTAACCTCCTCAATTATGTGGCAAAAACGACTTATTAGAAAATTGCTTAAATTAAAAAAAATAAAAATATGAAGTTTGTAATTGGATTCGATTGAAATAAAGAAGTCCTGTATCCAAACCAAATGATTTAAAACGCTTAGACATAATTCTTTATTAATTAAAAAATGTGTGCCAAAACTTGTCAGTAACATTCTATTTTTTGATTTCAAGAGAACTGTGTCGTAGTTAATACACGAGTCCAAATAACAAACGAAGATGCATATAGATTTCTACAAGAAATATTCCTTCTAAAATCGACTGTCTCTTATTGTGCGAACCAAAAATAACCACAAATAAAGAAAAGGCAAGAGCAAACTGCACAACAGTTTTTAACATGGGGGAGATATAATTGAAAATTTCTCATACAACAATTTCATTCAACTTCTCATGTTCAATGGAACATGTTTTAGAAGTTCATCCAAAGCAATTAACACTAAAATAGACACAAATACTGAATATTACATAATCTACTAATTATATCAGATCCAGGTTTGACAAATGTACGCAAGATTTGCTGGAAAGAAATTGACTACTTTTTACTCATCCAAAAATTCAACATTTAACATTTCAAATTTAACTTCAGAATACTTTGTAGTAGCGTTCTTTGTTGTCGTTAGCGTCTGATGCCATCTTTAAGTAGAACTTTTGCAATTTTTATGTTCTTAAATTTCAATTGAAATAATGGGGTACCTTTCCAACCTATCCAACGATATACTGCACTCCATGATCGAACTAAAAATACTAATGTTACAACTAAAAGAAAACGGTCTTTTTCGGGACACTAAAAAAAAAATTTTTTGATAGTGCTGAAACGCTTTCGATATAAGCTTTCATTCTAGGGAATCTTTTAATGTTAATTTATTCCCTCATAGACCGGAGTGCAACAAAGTTTGTGCTCGAATCCCAATAATATTATTGTAATATCAGATTGAAATAAATTTATGAATATTCTTTTCAATATTCTTTACATTCAGAATAAAACACATATCTTTCTACAAGAAAAAATTTCTCTATTTTCATTAAAAGCAATTATCTCTTTTTCAAATAAAATTTTCTTCAATTAGAATAAATGTTCACATTTTCGAAGAAATATTTTTTTCACTTCTGGAAAATGGAAATATTTCAATGTCAAAAAAATTTCTCTGCTATCAATAATAGCAATTTTCTCCTTTTCATATAAAGTTTTCTTCAATTAGAATAAATTTTTACATTTTCGAAGAAATATTTTTTTCACTTCTGGAAAATGGAAATATTTCAATGTCTCTAATAATGATAAGTATTTTTCTCGCACAAAAAATTCTCATTTATAGAGAAAAATTTTTTGAAAATGAAAAATTTGACATTGATATTCTCTTCAATGAAAACAAATCTTTTCTCAAAAATAAAAAGTCTTCTTCTCTAAAAACGATATATTTTTATATATTTCTGTTTTTTTCATAGAAGCTTTTTATCATTTGTAGATAATTTTTAGGATCACATTTAGAGAAAAGCATTCTCTAGAGCAAAGTCTATAACATTTTTCTCTAAACATGATGCCTTTTTTATCATATTTCAAGAAACTTTTTTCTGAGTGTATACGTGAAAATATCAAAAGTGTTAAAAATTGTATATTAAAAAATAATAAAGTTAGTAAAAGTTTTCGCGAAACACCCTATTGAAGCTAAGACAGCATTCAAATAATTTCTATTTTAATTACTTACTAAAGGGCTGCAAATTAGCTTCGAAGAAGCTTTGCACAAGTGCTTAAGATTAACGGAAATATTGCAATAAGTGCTTCTTGGAAGTTCGATTGTTTGTTGCGCTGTTTTATAAATCTTGTTTTTTATACCCTAAACCTGAAAGGTCAGGGTATATTAACTTTGTGCAAACGTTTGTAACGCATAGAACGAAGCGAGTCCGGTATAGAAAAGTATATATATTCTTGATCAGCGTCACCACGTGAGTCGAGCTATCCATGTCCGTCCGTCCGTCCGTCCGTCCGTCCGTCCGTCCGTCTGTGTGTTGTCCGTATACACAGGATAAGAAGAAGGAGTTGAGATAATTGAATGAAGCTTGGTACACGTGATCACATGAACCCAAGGATCTGCACTATTGAATATTTTTGGAATCCGCCCACGGACACGCCTACCTCCCATACAACGCGAAAATTGAAAACTGCATAACTCAGCTCATAATAAGCCTACAACAATAAAATTTGATATGTATGTGTTTTATACAAACACAAAGATGTCTTCGAAAAAAAAACGTCATCCGCTCACGGACACGCCCACCTCCCATACAACCCAAAAATTGAAAACGCAATCAATAAGCCTCTGTTTAACCTACAAAGCTAAAATTTGGCACGTATGTTTTTTATGACAAGACAAAGATGGTTTTGAAAAATGGACGTCATCCGCCTACGGACACACCTATTTCCCATACAACCCAAAAAGTTTTAAACTCAATAAATAAGGTTTTGTTTGTCGTAGAGAAATTAAATTTGGTATGCATGTATTTTATACCAAAACTAAGGTGTGTTCAAAAATTGGAAGTAATCCGTCCATGAACACGCCCACCTCCCATAGCGAAAGCACAATAAAGGCATTAACTGTGAGTTACAGGAATAAAACTTGGTATGTGTAAATTTTTCATCAACATTTAAATGCATATAAAATATAGGATTCATCTGCCCTTGGAGACGCCCATTTACAATAAAAATGTTTTGTTTTTGAAAAGTGGGTTTAGGGTATTTCATAGTCGGCCTAGACCGACTTTAGACTTTCTTTACTTGTTTTTTAAGATCTAAATAGGTATAGGTATAGGTATAGGAATATTTTAGTAACCTTTTATATATGCAGAGTACAAGAACTTAGTCACCAATTTTGATTAAAAAATTAACTGTTCTATGACTTAGCTTTCTTCCCCTTCACGACATCAACATAGCATATTTCAAAAAAAGTACCCATATCAAAAAAAAAAACAAAAATTAAAAAAAAATTGTTCCCTTTTCACGTTCCGCCTATTAATCAGACATTTTTATTGTATGACGTTTATTGTTTGTATCTTATTTGATTTTTTGTGTTGTTTTTTTTTTTGGTTTTGCCGTTTGTTGCCTCTTGTTTGTTTTTTGCGTGATATATTGAAAATATTTCTCTATCTTTATATATTCAAGATAATAATTATTTTTTATGAATAAAATGTATAAAATTTTATTGCCATCATCAGAAAATCAGCCAAGGGAAAAAATATAAAAAAAAATAATAATAATAATAATATATATTTTTATTACCAACATTAAAGTGTGCTCGGTTTGGCATTGCGCGATGTACACAGTACTACGTGCCGCAAACTAAAGTAGGTATGATTGCTGTAATAAATGAAGAAAAAACAAAAGCAAAACAGAAAAAAAAATAACGATAAAAGACATAATAGTAACAATAATTATAATATAACGGTACATGAACACTGAGAAAAAAATATTTACTCTCAAATCGACGTTTAGTGCAAAAAATACTATAATTATTGAAAACTACTAACTAATACTTGAAAAATAATACTGAACTATAAAGTATTGAAAATTTTGCAAAGTAACTATAAAGAAACAATAATAAAAAAAGTAAAGTTACTGCAATGTACACGGCATAAGTGTCTTGAAGAGTATAAGTAAACGGAACTAGTTCTAATTCAATCTACTTTCTTTGGGTTCTACTGGCGAATCTTGTCTGACATGCTCATGAAAATAGTCATAACCGCCTTTTACATTATCATTCCCCAGCCCGTTCATTAGTTCATTAGTGCATAGGACACGCTTAAACTCTAATCAGAAGTTCAAAAATAAAAAATACGTTGGCAATGTGAAACCAATCCTTGAGCTTAGAATACTGTTCGTTTGCGTGAAATTTCGCTGGCAACATCAATTTTTATAATTAATTATTTTAGGAGGTTTTTGACCAGTGCTTTTTTATTGCAATTTTTATATTAAAACAAAAATTCAATATTATCCCGATGTTTCGTTTTTGTTGACATCTTCAGGGGATTTTTTAATTAAATTTAATATTTTAAATCACATTAAAACTTTAAATTTTAAACTTAGTACTATGACTAATGTCCGTCCAATGCTCAATTTTTGTTGCGTGAAAATTTTGACAAATATTTTGATTAAATATTTCTCAAAATAGAGAAAAATAATTACATAAAAACAAGAAATTAACAGCAACTGTCACTTTTCACTTCAAAATAAATAAGCAATTCAATTAAATTGCCGTGAAAAAATGTTCACAAGTATGTTCAAAGAGTACTATTTTGGCGAACATGTTGTGAAATATTTCACGCATATTTTACAGAAATAGTTTTTTGTATGTAGATTCGAGTGAAATTTCACATGAAACTGAACAGACTACTAGTTTTGTTGGTTAAACAATATCTATCCGTTTCAACTTTTTTCATGTTGTTATAAATATCTTAAATTTTCTCTGTAAATATTAGTAACGTTATTATGATATTAAAATTTGTAGGCTCTTAATTCTTACAGAGAAAGTATTTCCAATTTTTTGAAACCTTATTATTGACATTTAAATTTAATTCAGTTATTTTCATTCATTGCATTCATCATATTTATTACACATTTTCCTATTAGTACTCCTGCAGAAGTCTTTCTTACAAAGTATTTGACAAATACTTAATTATTTTCTTGCATCAACAATTTAGTTTTTTGCTTTAGCATTCTAACAACTTCTTCCCGGTTTCTTTATTATATCAAGAATTCAACGTTATTATTTAATTACACTTCCGTTCAGTCGCTTAAACTGACGCACCTTGTCTACACATTCGTTTATGAGTTGCTTTAATTTGTTGCAGACCGTGTCATTATCTCGTCATTTTCTTATGAATTTTATGTCTTGCTTATATGTTGCAATTTGTTGTTTTTCGTCTTTTGTGCTTTTTATCATCCAAGCCATATTTTATAAGTAGTTGTTGCAATATTTTTTCAATGCATTGACTTAATTACTATTATTAAAATTATTTCATTTTTTTCTTTTTATAAATTGGAGCATTGCAAACAAATTTGCTTAGTGTACACTGGAAAAAAATCGAGTTTTAAAAAAACAAATATACATGGGAAACGTTGGAAGTTCAATGGCCTCGTTAAATGAAATACTGAATTATTTGTATTGTTCACATTAACACGTTTTTTTCTTCATCTTGTCTAGTATTCAATAATTTGAGCTCGAATTGGAAAATAAATAATCTGCAAGAAATAAAGAAAACACTTTCTATAAGATACCGACTAAATATCTATATCAAAGTGCAGTGCTCTTATAAAAGAGATCTTATAGAATGCTCTTAAAAAGAAAAATTATTCTCTGGAAAAAAAATTTTTGAAAAACACTGTAATACTGTGAATACTGGTACTTGCAGAACTTATTGAGGTGATACATTTCCAACATTAGTTTGATGTTTACATACATTTAACCCTTTGACGATGAATGGGTGTAAATTTACTCATTTACATTTTTAAGTCGTATGAGCACAATTTTGGTAATATTTTAATAAAGTTGGGCTTAAAAATAATAATGAATGTGGCTTTAAAAGTGTATCAAATTTTTTCGAGCTTGTTTTAATTTTACGAAAAAGAAAAAACAAGGCAGTCAAAAAATTTTTTATTTTTCATAGGTATAAAATAATCCCGATTTTTTTGAGACTACAAATAAAGGTGCCACAAACGATTCTTTAATACGAACGGATATATTTCCTCATCCCAAATATGTCCAAACTTTTAGGAATCAGCTAAAACAAAAAATAAATTTTTCGGATGGGCTAAAAATAACCCAATCGTCCTCAATGACAAAAAAACACATAAAATGTCTTTGAAAGTAATTTTCGTTTTTGCAAAAGTTGGAAAAATTAAAGATTTCAAAAGATTGCCTATGATCTGTTAAACAAAACAGCTCAAGATTTCCAAATCTAAAAAGTGATTTTCTACAAAAAAATGAAAATTTTGCAGAGAAAAATATTAAAAATTTATCAAATTTCAACATTGAATTACAAAAAAAAAAATTCTTCGATTTTTGCGACACTTTTTCGTAATTTCCAAAATATTATCTGCACCTTTTTATAAACAAGAAAGTTATCCAGATTTAAAAAAATGACTTTTTGTGAAAACTAATAATTTTTACAAAGAAAAATAATTTAGCAAAGTTCAAAAGTGAATTACAAAAAAAGGATTCTTTTATTTTGGTGAATCTCATAATGGTGGTGAATCTCACGAAGAATTTTTCTATTATAAATAACATAAAATGTGTCTTAAATTGGATTTATAAAAAACAAATAATATAAGTGCAAGAGTGATACCCTTAAGGTTTACCAATTTCTATCATTTTCAGTTCACATCTATTACTCTTCTCGTCTAGCATTCTCACTGAGTTTTGATAGGATCGGGTTACTTTTGTATGTACCTCCCATACAAAATCGTATAAAAATTTAATATAGGTCCAAGGAAGGTACCCCTAAGTTCTCATAAATTTCTCCTGTTTTCAGTGCAAAACTATTTCTCTAATTGACTAACCTTTTGACCAAATTTTGTTAAGATCGGCCAACTTTTATAAGCACTCGCATACAAAATAATGTAAAAAATTAATATATGTCGAAGGAAGGTACCCCTAGGAACTAACCGATTTTAACCATTTTTGCAATTTTGCTTATTTAGCTTAAATTATTCAACCATACAAAATTTAATACTCATCGGAGCACTCCTTCTATTTTTGTACTAATTTTGTATAGAATGAATGCACTGTGCAGCATACTTTCAAGAATGATTTCAATTTTATTTGAAACTGACATTTCCACACTTCAATATTTGCATGTTTTTGGGGCACAAAATAATCAAAATCAGCTCCTTCGGTCTATATTTGATGTAAGACCACCCAGTAGGAAAAAGTTACCTTTGATGACGATTGGGTAAAAAAAATTATTTTTATTTCACTTTTGCGTAGAAATATACCATCTCTGATAACAATTTCACAAAAAAAAAAAAAATTGTAATTCTCAACGGTTTGTTTGTCGTCCTCACAGTTTTACATTGAATAGAATAAATCTTCAATCTATTCTTAGGGACATTTTCAACATAAACCATCAAGTATCAGTAAACATTTTAATAGCTTAACTAAAAAAATAACTTTTCATCCTGAGGAGATCTTCTTGAATTTTACTTTCTAAGTAGTATCAGTAGTTAAATAAAAAGGGACAAATTATGATATATTATACTTTTGTGAAGTACATTTACCTTGATAACTGAATAAAAAGTTTATTTTTTTCGAATTGTACAAAAATGATTAATTTCTGAATTCCGGAAACGTACTTTTCGATGCGTTAAGATTCATAAATAACCTAAAAAAATACTGTTTTGGTTTACGAAATAAAAATTTTCTAGAATTTTAATATAAAATTGAACAACATCTGAATAAAACAGGATGTCATGGTACCATCAATATATTTATTTCAAAGTTTATACCATATCTATATCTATCTATCATATAGTATCATATAAATAGTTCTGCTTCTCTAATTCTCACTTTAAGTAACGAATAACTACTTTAAGTTTTTTATATACTTATATTTCAGTAAATTTTAAACACTTCTGGCAATACTTTAAATGCAATTATTTAATCGAAAAATACAATTTCATATTCTCAAAAGCACACAACAATCAAGTTTTTAAGAAGAATTTGTTCATACAATTAAATTAAATTATAATTTAATTCATACAGCAAAACGAGCATGTTTGTATGTGTTTGTGTGTGAGAATTTGCTGGCATTCTTCTATGTGTTAGTGCAATTTACCAATTATTTTAATAGCTGCTTATTATTTAGCAATAAAATATGCACGCTTTGCTAAATGTTCGCTTTGGCCAAAACCAAAGCGGAGCAGAGTCAGAGCTGGAACCAGGAATCAGACCAGATTCAAGTACGCGATGTGCAAGCAACATACATACGTTTTACTTGACGCTGCGCTGCAAAAATGATGTTGTTGCCACAGAGCGAAGGTAAAAAACTAAAAATTCAAACAAACGTATCTGAAAACAACAATTTCTTAAATGACAGCACACGCACATACCAACAATAACAAAACAACAACGAACAACATCTAGCAACAACAGCAACATTTCACTTTTAGCTTCATAAACAATGCAGTTTTAATAATAAAATAAAATATATGGCAATTGGAATAAAATATTTGCCACAAATAATAATATATGCTGCAACATAAGGCGAGCAACAATCGGCAACGCAACAGCAATAGCTGAAGAAATAAAATAAAATGAACAGCAACAACAAGAAGCAGCCGTGCTTTGTAGCACGACGCGGCAACTTTACTCAGTTATTAGAGGTAATCAAAGGCAAACCAAAGAAAAGGAATTCACAAATTATTGCTGTTGTTTTAAAAAAAATATATCTAAAAACGTTGACGATGAGGACAAGAACTACGAAATGGAATGATTTTGTATTTTTTTTTTGGTCTAATGTTGAATGTTTTGTTTTTTAAAAAAAATGATAAAAATTGCTTTATAAAAAAAATCAAATGACTTCTTTATTTAAATTTTTTTTGTTTTAAAACAAAAGTTATTTTTCGAAAATTGCAGACGAATTATTTATAATAATAAGTTGTAAAAAAATCATTTCACAAAATAAACTCAGTAAAATTCGCAGACGAATTCGCTACAGAATAAAAATTATGCTTTGTTTATTCACTTTAATAGGAAGGAAAAACCAACAAAATTTTAAGGTTACCCACAACCTGAAAGTATAAGTTTCAAAAATTTTTAGCTAATAGAGAAACTTTTATAAATATGTTCTTCTTTAAACTATCACCTACAAGTCATTAACGAAAGCAAATAAAATTCATTTATGATGCAGTTATAAACAGGATTTTTAACAAAAAGTGTCCTACATTTATTTGTGACCAAATAATAAAAGTTTTCTGCTTGAGGGAATAAATAGAAAAAGTATTATTAAAGGTTTATTAACGAACTTGTTATGATTCAAAAACTAATCCAGACCCGAGTTCGAATCTCCATCTAAAACAGAAAGTTTTTTCAAATGAAATTAATTTTTCTGATCGGCCGTCACCCCTCTGCAGACAATGGCAAGTCTCAGAGCGTAAATAAGGCCTTGCACATCAGACGTTCGGATCATAAGAAGTTGTATTTTAATTTATTACTATTAAGCCTGTTGCCCGAATTCGAGCAATTCAATAAAAATTAAATGTTCAATAATGATATAAAAGATCATCATCTGAATGCTTAAAACTTATAATCTGACACTAAAATTTTAAATGTAACTGTCAAAATACGAAGACGGACTTACACTTATATTTCTACCGAGATAAATATTATTCATTAAATATTCAAAATATTATTCAATTCAACAACAATAAAAACGAATTATAAAATAGATTTTAGAAAAAAATTACTACTAAGGTATAATTAAAAAATTAATTAAAAATACTTACAGAAAACCAACAACATCAATTTATAGCATATTCCGATGAAAAAACGCCTAAAAATTCTCATGGCTATATCGCGTAACCTATTTGGAATTTTGTTTTCCTGTCTTCGGTAAAGTTGTAGCTATTGTCAAGGAAAACAAAAGCTCAGAGCTAACTAACACAATAAAACTTTACCGAAGATTCAAAATCGCAAAACTGGAAAAAACTTATTTGTTATCTTTACCATTTTTGGTCCATATCTCTCAAGACGTTTTGAATTTTGGCAAACAATATGCAACGGAATTGTAGGCAAGTAAAAACTAAATAACTATTTACAACACGTCAACTGCATCCGAGTACTCTTTGATACACTAAGGGAAAAAGTTATGTAGTAAGTACAGAGATAGCTATGTAAAATCTATGCACTGCAACTTGTATGAGAACGCAACGAGATCAGTATTTACTGAGTAAAGGGAGCGTGTACTGACTACATATCAATTTATTCACTTTTTAAAATGAATAAAAAATGTATTCAATACATCATGTTATGTGTTGAATACATAGCAGACTTCAATAGATACAAGCAACGTGTACTCAATCAACGTGTTATGTAATTTTTTACAAAAACTTTACTCAATACATAAAATATAGACTCAGTACACGTCCCCCTCACAAAAAGATCACAACAATTACATGTGCGCATCCAAAGATATTCGGATTTAAAGATTACCAAAGATGGTAACTGCGTTTATGTAAGCCCTAGAGTAAAATCATTCATATAAAAATTGTAGATACAACAACTTTCTTCAAAACTGTCCTCAACATCTTTACTGAAAGAGTTACTGTTTTAAAGATATGAGCATAAATATGTAATAACAATTATATGAAAATTATATATGAAAAATTATAATTTATAAAAAAACGGTTAAAATAAAAATTATTTTTATTTCTATTTCTTCGCAAGTTCGAATTTTTCATATAAGTTGTGATCACGTATTTACGCGCATATCTTTAAAACGGTAACTCTTTTTGTAAAAATGTTAAGGACAGTTTTGGAAAAAATTGTTGGATCAATAATTTTCATCTGAATGATTTTACGCTAGGGCTTACATTAACGCAGTTACCATCTTTGGTAATCTTTGCATCCGAATATCTTTGGATGCGCACATGTAATTGTTGTGATCTTTTCAGAGGTGGGTTATTTTATTTTACTGAAGGTGTGTGCAAAAATTCAGCAAAATCTGATTGTTTTTTAAGACAAATACAAAGTAACTGAACTATTAAAATTTTGTTTTTTTTAAAAAAGCCCTGTTTTCGAAGAAAAAATTAACCCCTTTACGAAACTCTTTGAGCAAAAATTGGTCTCAAAATGTAAAGAACCATCCATTGCAAATATTTATATGCAGTTACTACATCGGATTTGAATTTAGTTGCAGAGTTATAAGAACAGATTAGTGACTCAAATGTGAAATTTGACCTTGAATTTCTCTCTTATTTGACCTAATACGATAAAACTGAGTATGAGGGCATAATATATAGACCATGCACTACTAGAAACCATTGAGATATATGAAGTTATTTTTTCTTGTCGCACTGTGTTATTGATAATGAAATAAATTGTAAGTTCAGATATGAAAACAAATTTTTGTAAATTGTTGGTTACATCTTTTTTTAACCATATTGCTTGAGTGGTTATGTCTGAGTGTATAAATCTCGCTCTAATTTATAAGAAAACAAGTAAAGAAAGTCTAAAGTCAGTCTAGACCGACTATGAAATCTTAATATATAAAAGGCAAGCGTCCTGCTCCGTGCTCTACATCGTAAAACATGTTCAGCCTGGACCATGACCAGTTATAAATAATTCATTTGAAATGTTTGTACTTACTAAACCTTTTGCTCTATATCGTAAAACCTGTTCAGCCTGAACCAGAACCTATTGTAAAATTATATATTTGAAATATTTTTACGTACTGTACTTTTTAAAACCTGTTCATCCTGGACCGGAACCTGTTGTAAAATTATCTATTTAAAATCTTTGTACGTACTGTACTTTTTAAAACCTGTTCAACCTGGACCAGAACCTGTTGTAAAATTATCTATTTGAAATCTTTGTACGTACTATACTTTTTAGAACCTGTTCAGTCTGGACCAGCACCTTTTCTTAAATTATGTATTGGAAATCTTTGTACTTGAAGACTATCGTCATTTTCCTCAACTACTATACATCAAACATCATGTCTTGCTTATACAGTACTCCTTAATTAACAGAACCAGAACCTATTCGGTCTGCATAAACTGAACAGCAATTATTACATTCAGTGACGTTGGTGTCAATTGGAATTGCTAGAACTAAATCACAATGTTCGGTCTTCTGATCCAAGTTTTAGCGATTGGTTACTCAAGTTAGGAAATGGAGATGAAGATATCATAGAAATTCCAGATTATTTTGTTTGTAAAGGTTCGCTTATTAACCCTTTCAATGGCTTGCCTAGAATAATCGTGGACAATTTTGAGCTTATATTCCCATCATTTAAGCAATAAAAAGATTAAAAAACATCTTTCTGATTTTTACATGAGCTGCTTTGCTTTTGGCAGGCTGTCTAATATAATGGACAAAACCATGATAACATTGTATTATAATATTTTAGTTCAACTAAAACAATCGGAGACAAATGCAAATGCGTTATTTATGCAATTGTTATTATAAAAAAAAAATTATACTTTGCACACCAATCACAATAATCACTTCTTTTTTGCAAAATTTATTAACACGCGATATAAAAAAATTGAAGGGTTCTGATGGGCATAAAATCGAAAATCTAACTAAGTTAAACGTTATATATCTCCCTAAAATTATTTTTGTCATGTTAGCACAACTTCATTTCATAGTACCAACCTATTTGATTTTAGAAAAGACGTTGGAAAATAAAAAAAAAATTTTTCTGAAGTGTCCAATATAATGGACAAATCCATTGAAAGGGTTAAATAGATTTCTGGCGATACTTTGAGTCCGAATAACATCAACCGTTATTCCAAAATTGCTATCCTGTGCACAAAAAATTCCGATGTGAACGAAGTCAACGAGCAAGTTCTAAATATTTTAGTTGGTGACACAGTGAGAGATCTGAGCACGGATTAAATTGAAGACAGTGATGATAACGATAAACAAAATTACCCTGCCGAGTTTTTGAATTAATTTTATCCTTCAGGAATGCCATTGCATAAGTTAAACCTCAAAATTGGAAGTATTATAATACTTCTTCGAAATTTCAATACCAAAAGAGATATCTGTAATGGAAGGTGGTTAGTTTTGAAAAATCTAAAAACTTAATTAATCATCGCACAGGTATTGACAGGCGCACTGGCGAACATGAAATAGTTTCATACCTACAATTGTTTTGGCCCCGACAAACACAGATTTGCCTTTCACTCTCCGGAGGCGACAATTTCCAGTTAAACTGACATTTTCAATGACCATAAATAAATTTCAAGGTTAAATATTGCAAAAAGTAGGAGTTTTTCTAAAAGGAGTGGTATTTATGATGTGAACTGGGCTGATGATGTAAAACTAAGCATTATAGATGGCAAGGGCAAGGTTAAAAATTCTAAGAATTTTTTACTAGAAATGTTGTGTATAAAGAAGTTTTATCAAAATAATTTAATAAATATGTTTTCAAATAAAAACCTTTGTATATAAATCCAATAAATTTTTTGTCGCATTTTGTACTCTAAATGGTTCCTTCCCGTCGAAGGACGGGCTTTTACACTAGTACTCTATATTTTATATGCCTATATTTTATATGCATTTAAATTTTGATGAAAAATTTACACATACCAAGTTTTATTCCTGTAGGTCACAGTTAATGCCTTTATTGTGCTTTCGCTATGAGAGGTGGGCGTGTTCATGGACGGATTACTTCCAATTTTTGAACACACCTTAGTTTTGGTAAAAAATACATACATACCAAATTTAATTTCTCTATGACAAACATAACCTTATTTATTGAGTTTTAAACTTTTTGGGTTGTATGAGAGGTAGGCGTGTCCGTAAGCGGATGACGTCCATTTATCAAAACCATCTTTGTCTTGTCATACAAAACATGCGTGCCAAATTTTAGCTCTGTATATTAAACACAGAGGCTTATTTATTGCGTTTTCAATTTTTGCGTTGTATGGGAGGTAGGCGTGTCCGTGAGCGGATGACGTCCATTTTTCACAACCATCTTTCTTTTGTTAAAAAAACATATGTGGCAAATTTTAGCTCTTTAAGTTAAACAGAGGCTTATTTATTGCGTTTTCAATTTTTGGGTTGTATGGGAGGTGGGCGTGTCCGTAAGCAGATGACATCCATTTTTCAAAAGAAATCTTTGTGTTGATATAAAACACATACGTACTAAATTTTATTGTTGTAGGCTTATGTAGGCTTATTATGAACTGAGTTATGCAGTTTTGAATTTTTGCATTGTATGGGAGGTAGGCGTGTCCGTGGGCGGATTCCAAAAATATTCAATAGTGCAGATCCTTGGGTTCATGTGACCAAGTGTAAGTTTCATCCAATTATCTCAACTCCTTCTTCTTATCCTGTGTATACGGACAACACACAGACGGACAGACGGATGGAAGGACGGACGGACGGACGGACGGACATTGATAGCTCGACTCACGTGGTGACGCTGATCAAGAATATATATACTTTTCTATACCGGACTCGCTTCGTTCTATGCGTTACAAACGTTTGCACAAAGTTAATATACCCTGACCTTTCAGGTTTAGGGTATAAAAACTATAAGACGTAGTAGTTTTTTGCTTATAATACGTGCCACGCCTCTTTGTCTAGGCAATCTTATTGTATTGATTTATAGAATAAATAAAAAGAAATACTCGTATAATAATATTATTTTTAGATAGATAAAACTCAAGTTTGGGTATTCATGATAACATTGTAAACTCTCGAACTCGTGATTCGTACTCTTTTCTATTGTTTTACTATTCTGCCAAAGCAGTCGAACAAGCGTCACATAAATATTAATTTATTGCAAATTTTGTGCTTAACTTTTTTTCTTATAAAATATCCTATCTTCTTCTTCCTTCGTTGCCAATAACTTCATAGCTGTTCGAAGAATATTTTGTTACTTACAAAAGCGGTAGCAAAAATAAAATTGTTGTCATTATTGCCGCTGCTGCAACATTGCATATTTTATCATTTATTTACAGTCAGTGTATTTCATGGCAGTGTGTCTGTGTTGTGAGAAATACACGGTACCTACTTCATAAATTATTACTTTTATATATTGTATTCTTTTGGCTTATTTTTTTTTGTTTTTTTTTAATTGCATTTCATGATATTAAATAAATTATAGAGTGAATCGTAAAAACGACAACTTGCAATTGCCGGGCATAAAAATATAAATATATATTTTTTATTGCAGTTATTATTATTGGCAAAACATTGCGTTATTTTCTGAGGCAGCATGCATTATTGTATTGCGTGGCATTGATGGAGCAGGAGGAGGCGGGGAAGAGAAGACAGTTAAATGACACGCCTTTATTTGTGCTCATTTTGAGTTGAATTGTTATAAAGTGTAATTGTTATTTTATTCATACGTATTTAACTCTTCCTTCTGACGTTCCACATAATATTAATTCGTTTGTCTTTGAATCACGATTCATTTCTTACAAGCTTATTTTTCTTTTTAATCATAGGGCGATGCATTCTTTGTAGAGTGATGATGGTAATGAATGTTTAAGTCATGATTGTATTTTATTTTATTACTGAAGAAGGCAGCAAAATATAATATTCAGTGTGATATTTTTTTTTAAATATATTAAACTGTCAAAAACAACTTCTGAGATAATTCGATAATTCAATTCAAATAATTCATTTAAAGGTAATTTAATTTAACAAAATAATGGTTATTTTGACCCAATTATCTAGACTTAAATTAAATAAATACGTTTTTTATTCTGGGCAAATCAAAATTTGACTCGGTTCTCACATGTTCTTTGAGTCAGATTTTCAGAAGTTTTTGACAACAAATATTTGGAGAAACCATATTTTATAAAACAAGGAAAGTACTCCCAAGGGCGGAGTCAAATAAAGAGTAACATTTCAAAAAGATCAGTTGATAAATGCAGTTGCAGTAGTCGAGTCTTTAAAAACGGTTTTAAACTGTTTGGCTTCAAACCAACCGCCTTGAAATGGCAAGAATTAAAACTATAACTTTGCGAATTTGGCACTGATCGGCGTGCATTAAAAAAAACCCTTTTTCATTTTTTTGTTTTTATCATATCTAGTATTTCAAATTAAATTAAAATACTTTTATAACTTGTGAAAGCCGCAAAAGCAAAAATGCATATAACCATTAAGATGAGACAAATTTTACAAAACAACAAATTGTTAACAACGACAACAATAATTATGTCAAAAAAACAACTGCAACAGCGACAAAATAGAGAACAACGTGAAAAATTCAGTTAAAATGACATAAATGACAAGCGTTTTATTCTACATGTAGAAGTACACATTAATAAACGCAAATACACATACACACACATACACACAATCCCATACATCGACTTAATAAAATATCATGCAGATGCAGTCTAAATGTCATTATATCAAATTCATTAAACCCAAAATATATGCAGCTAACAGCAAGACAGACACTCAAATCGGCACAGACAGCTAACAGATTGCAGATACAGATACAGAGTACCTCGAGCTACAGATACTCAATGCTATAGGATAGGATAGGATAAGCAGTGTCAGAGCAAGTGAGAGTAAAAGCAGGAATAAAGTGTTAACGTTAAAAGTTAAAATTAAATATGTAGAAAGGAGTATTTAGGTAGTAGATTTTGAAGGGTAAGCTTCAAATTAGAACAATTAGAATAATAATAAATTAAAAAAGTTACTATTTTGCAAAATATGTACAAAATATTTGTTTGACTAACTTTTTTTGAGCACTAGCAATTAGAGAAGGAAATGATGAAATGAGATCTTTTAAAGAAAAGTCTCCTTTAAAAGAACCTTCCCAAGGAATTTAAATCAAATTGACTACACTACTAAACTAACAACTTGTTAAAAAATATCATAAAAAATCTTTGAAAAAGCAATGTTTTCAAATTTCATTCAAAAACATTTTTAAATATTAATAAAAACTTTTCATTGAAGAAATCAAAATCAAACACAAAGAACGTCTCAATATAAAGGTATCTCATATATAAAGGTAAGTTTCGATTCGTAACAAATAATATAGTTACAAACAATGGTCCAGATCAAATGCGCTTAGCCGATCGAGCACCAGGACCTTGGTGTTATCATATACCACATCATGCAGTTTTGAAGAAATTTCGAATCGTCAATGACGCTTCATGTTTAACAGAAATGATGCACCAGATCAAAGCGTTGACAGATCAAGTGCCATATTTAAATTCAACCCCCAGCTTGATCAACACGGTATACTGCACATGAAAGGTAGCTTAAATCAAGCTTTAATACCTGCCCAACAAAAGAATCCTGTGCTTTTACCAGACGTTAGCCCTTTAGCGAAACTTTTAATTAAAGAAGCGCATACAAACACTTTGCATGGCGGTCCACGTAAAATGATAGCATTTTTGCGTCGAAAATTTTGGATCACAAATCTGCGCCGAGCCATACACACAAGCAATTCTCAGTGCATCGTTTGCACTCGTCAACAAAAAAAAGGTGTTCAGCAAATGATGGGCGAATTGCCATTGGATCGTGTGAAGCCATGTTGACCTTTTCGTCATTCTGGCGTTGATTATGCTGGGCCTTTTTTGATAAAAGCACGAGGAGGCAAGTGTCAGATATTCGAGAAGAAATATGTTGCTGTGTTCGTTTGTATGGTAACAAAGGCGGTTCACTTAGAATTAGTAGAAAGTTTGTCAACGGCTGATTTAATTCAAGCCTTCTTGTGTTTTACAAGTATTCGCGGAGCATTTTCTCGCTTATGGAGTGATAACGGAAGAAATTTCACTGGTGCAGAAAAAGAATTAGCGCGCATGTTGCGTACTTGGAATAGCATGGATATGTCAAAAGATTTACAAAATATGGCACAGAATGGCGATTCATCACGCCATCAGCTCCACATCAAGGAGGACTTTGGGAAGCCGCGGTTAAGTCAATGAAGTTTCATCTACATAGAATTGTTGGCCCGCACAAATTAACAAGTAGCTCTTTCAGATTAATTTTAGCACAAACAAGTGCGGTGATGAATTCTCAACCGTTGTCGGCTCAGTCTGATGATCTTGACGATTTATCATTTTTAACACCAGCCCATTTTTTAATTGGAGAACCAATAGTGCAACCTTTTGGTGCAAATGTACAGCAAATACCAGACAACAAACTAAAACTTGCAGCACGAATTCAGAAAATGACGCAGGTGCTTTGGAAGATTTGGACGAAAGACTACTTAAATGAGTTGCAACAGCGACCGAAATGGAATAAAGCACAACCAAATTTAAAAATTGGTGACCTTGTACTAATTCGCGAAGATAATTTACCACCAACATTTTGGAAAACAGCGCGGGTAATTGAAGTTTTTGCAGGACCTGATAAACTTGTTCGAAATGTACGCTTAAAAGTTGTAAATGGTGACTGGGAATTTGGAAAAGAAAAACCTAAAAATATAATATTAGAGCGTCCAATTCAAAAATTGTGCAGACTACCTGTTGATATTGAAGTTTAACTTCAAGGGGGGGCAATGTGTTCAAACCTCACTACTTACTTAAATTATAACTACTTGTTAAAAAATATCATAAAAAATCTTTGAAAAAGCAAATTTCATTCAAACCCATTTTTAAATATTAATAAAAACTTTTCATTGAAGAAATCAAAATCAAACACAAAGAACGTCTCAATATAAAGATATCTCAAATATAAAGGTAAGTTTCGATGCGTAACAAATAATATAGTTACAAACAAACTGTACACGGGTCTTGAGGTCCCGATATAAGGCTAAAGGTAATAACATAGGGTACAAAAGCCAAAAACGTATCTTTAAAACTGACTTGGTCTTGGAAGAAACATGCGACCAGTATTGAAAGATGTGGATGATAAGCCAAAGTGGTTGAAAAATTTGCACTTTGTCATGTATCAGATATCGTCATACAATATCAGCAATTAATTGGGCTATAAACTCCTTAAAATCTGAAATGCAAATTGGAAATGGTGTTTTTCCAGCTCTTCTGCAACAAGATTTACAATATCTTATACTCCTATTATCAAAATAATTGCTGCAGCTGCAGTTTAACCTATGGCTATATACTCTTAACTTGGAGAAATATGATAGTAAAATACTTTCCTAAGGCTGGCAAAAGCTCGAAAGTAGTTGAAAAACTTTCAGATCTATCAGCAGTAGGTTCTTCAAACTGAAAAGTGTGGAGAAAATCATTGAAAAATACATTAGAGAGAATGTCATTGCATCTCCTATGTTAGGCACAACATGCTTACAAAACTATTAATCTACAGAGTCATCAGGACTCCTTACAAAATTCATTCAATAATAATTTGACAAAATTTGCATATATCCAGTGGAGTTGGGCTATTTTATGGAGACAAATGATGAATAAAAAGAAATAAAGCAAGACTTTCTTTGGGCTCTCTTGGAAGCAATTGTTTGAATCATATATATTTCAAACTATGAATTCTAGTCATGTGCTTTGAGAAAATAAGGAAGACTGAACCTGTGAGTTAGAGATCAAGTTGTATGAGATTCCAGAAAATTGGGTTCAGAAATGAAAATCGAATTCAGTGTTCAAATTATTGGTAATATTTGTGAAGCATCTTGGTTATTGGTTAACTGCATCCATAGTCGGTGCGGTGAAAGTTAAGGCGGAAGAGAGGTATAACAATAAAGTTGCGTTGATTCTTATTAACTGATCTTAATTGGTTTGTGATGCTGGGCATTAATGGTTCTGCACATGTAGTAGTTGATGAATGAGCAGGGACCGGTGGCGACAACTTAAATAGCATGCTCTCTCATTAAAATTCTTGTTCGAAAATTGAGTGTTAAAATTTGGAGCTAGACATTCTCTTTTAGATTTTATGATAATTAGCAGTGCTGTCACTTAACCACAATTGTGGTAGATCTACCACTTTTTTCGACTTTTTTGACATCTACCACTTTTACCACCCACTATTTACCTTTTTCCAAAATCTACCACTATTTTATTTCTGTCACAATTTCTATCATTAATCTATTTTTAAAGAATAATATCTATTATTTGTTTCTTTAACTTAATTTTTATAATATTTTACAGAGACAGGAAATGGAATTTTTTAAATCTGAGATTGGATTTGAATAGTATTGCATTGGAATAAATCATAAAATCTTTGCAAAAAACAAATAAAAATTTTATTTTGAGTTCTTTTTCAATTAACCCGAAATTCTTTTTTTTTAATTCGGCAAGACACAAAAACGTTACCTAAGTTAAAACTCGTAAAAAGTTTTCAAATTCAATATAACACCTAATCTAACAATCTTTTGGTGCGCATGAAAACTTTGCTTGAAAGTTGCTTATTTTCTGGTTCGCGAGCAGCTCCTAACTTGGCTCTTGGCTTGATCGCATTCCAGTTTGTACGTTGCATCTCATGATAGGCAGTGGGAGTTACGGAAATTTAAAAAACGGCTTTGGACACGAGCGTCTAAAAAATAGCGAGATCCAATGACGAGGTTTTTACGTTTATGAGTCTTTATGATCCGGTACTCACAATTGAAAATTGGTGTAATGCTATTTTTGGAAAATAATTTGAGAACAGTTGTTTATCTTATTTTTCCAATAAAATTTAATGAATGTTAAAATAAAGCTATACCATAATTTTAATGATATAACTGCAAGTAATACCCATTTTTTGAAGATAGGAAAAAATCTACCACTAATTTTAGTAATTGCATTGATAATTAGCATTTCATCATTCTAACGGTATATAATCCGACGCAATTTATTTATACTCAGGTTACTTGTGACTAATTGTTTGATCTAAGGTGACTTTGCAAGAGGCAAAATAAATAGCACGCTTTGTGATTATTTCCATTTTCACGAACTTTTTTAACCTAAAAATTTAGAATATCAAATTTAAGTTGGTAATTATTTCCATTTTCACGAACTTTTTTAACCTAAAAATTTAGAATATCAATTTTAAGTTGCTGAAATAGATAGATTTTTAATAGTTCGTACAAAAAAAATGGTTTAATTTTAATATATTTGAAATATGGGATGAGGAAAACATATTTCCGCGAATTTTAGGCAATTCGTTCTCCAATTACACAACGAGGGCATGTCGAATACCAAAATTTCTCAAAAACTCGAGTGCTATTAAGGTATTATATGCTATCCAATATTACCAATTATCCAAGTTCACGGAAAATAAAATACGAAAAAACAGACAGCGAAAAACTACTCCTAGTGCTGATGTCGTTATTGTTCGTTCATCAAAAGTTGATCCATTTTTAACTGCACCACAAATAAAGCAAAAAATCGAACGGGATTTAAATGTCTCACTCTCCGTTAGTACCATCAAGAATCGTTCATGCGTAAAAAATCTATTTAGAAGTATTGCAGATTAAAAAACAGACAGCGAAAACCTACTCCTAGTGCTGATGTCGTTATTGTTCGTTCATCAAAAGTTGATCCATTTTTAACTGCACCACAAATAAAGCACAAAATCGAACGGGATTTATATATCTCACTCTCCGTTAGTACCATCAAGAATCGTTTATGCGTAAAAAATCTATTTAGAAGTATTGCAAGATGCAAACCCCTAGTAACTAAACGTAATCAGGTTCGTCGCTTACAATTTGCTTAGGAACATGTCCATAAGGATACCAACCGGTTGGAAAAACATATTGCGGACCAATGAATCGAAGTTTAATCGATTCAGTTCAAATGGAAAAATGTATTTTCGACGCAATGTCAATCAAGAGTTTAATCCGAAGTATACGTTAAAATCTGTAAAGCACGGTGGAGGGTCTATTTTTGTTTGGGGAGCCTTTTCCTGGTTTGACATTGGGCCGATTCATCGCATTTAAGGAATAATGGATTAATTTATGTGCAAAAATATTTTTAACGATATCATGCTGCCATATGCAAGGGAAGAAATGGCAATATTGTGGAAATTCCAGCACAATAACGACTCCAAGCATACTTCAAACTCTGTGAAGCAGTTTCTTGGAAGTCAGAAGGTAGATGTTTAAGGTTGGCCAGCACAGTCGCCGGGTCTCAACCCGATTGAGAACCTGTGGAACGATGTGGATCAACAAATTAACCGTTTATTAGCTACCTCTTTGGAACAACTTTGGGCTCAAGTCCAAAAAGCTTGGTATGAAACTACTTTGGATCGATGTCGAACCCTAGTATCATCTATGGGTCGACGTTGCCAGACTGTAATTTAACTGAATGGCTTTCCAACAAAATATTGATTACAACAGTAAAGTTTTTGTTTCCTTAAAGTTTAGTTTTTTTTAATAAAGATATGGATTTGTTAAAAGTGTGCTATTTATTTTGACTTTAAATTATTGATCTTTAGTCACAAAAATTTTTTTAAATTGACTTCTTATAAAGACTTGAAGCCAATTTTTACATCAATAAAATTGGGAATTATAGGCGATACAAAAAGTTGAAAAAGAAAAAAAAAATCACTTGAAGCTAACTTTTGTTTTTTCGTCAAGATGCCAAACGATTTAAATCGTGCTATTTATTTTGCCGTCACTTTATATTTGTATGAAATCATTAAAATGCTTACAAGAATTATTACGTATACGACTAAAATTGACCGGGTAATGGTCGCAATATTTCAGTGGATATTGATAATGCAGCAAGGAATGTAATGAACATAAAATATTAACTTTTAAAGCAGTGTGGCATATCATGTTTTTGCAATAAGCCCTTCAATTAAAAAGCATTTATTGATTTTTATTATTTTGCTCAGATATTAAAACTACTTACTTTTAAATTTTTATTTTTTTTGCTAATATGTACAAACAAAAAACAAATCATTTTCAATTTTTGGTATTTATTTTCTTTGCTTCTCATTTCCTAATTTTTATTTTTTTTTATCAGATATAAAAATCATTTTTCTCAATCTTCACAAAAATTGTTGAAAATGTCTTGTAAAAAGAAAGCGTGTGAAGTACATTTTTATTTCTGAGCAAAAAAATAAAAATCCTTAAATGATTTATATGTATATCTGAACAACAAACTAAAAATCAAAATCAAATTGTAATGAACGAAATAATGAAAATCAGGAAATGAGTTTTATTTTGGACCAAAAAAATTAAAATCTAAAACTGATTTTTATTTTTGAGCCAAAAAATAATAATCTAAAACTATTTTTTTTGTGACTGAAAAATATATACAGGAATACCTCGCATAGTACGGTTAATCCGTTCCACCATTTTGCCGTACTATTTGAAACCGGACTAATCGAGGCACTCGGGACCAGTGCGCCTATTAACAGGTCATATACCCCTATGAAGGAGGTTAAGGGACATTAAAGGATAATCAAGTCAAAAAAAGATAAATTGTTACACATAATTTGTTTTTCTGCTTTTCTATAAAAAAAACGAGAGTGTCTAGTATGTACATATGTACATATGTATGTATGTATTTTACTCTCTTGTATGCAAGCTTTTACACAAGCATGATGTCATCGCAATTTTAAGCAAAAGACAAGAAAGTAACAATTTTTTCGAAGAAAAAAAATTTTTTTTTTGAAAATTTCAAAACCGTACTATAGCGAAACCGTACTGGTCGAAGCAGTACTATGCGAGGTATTCCTGTAAATCAAAAATTATTTGTTTGTTTGAGCAAAAAAATAAAAATTTAAAAATTTTTTTTTTAAATTACAAAACGATTTTTTATACCTGTACAAACAATAAAAATCATAAAATAATGATTATTTCTTAATTTTATTAATATTCGTCATAATTATTACGGTCATTGATGAAGAGTACATCGGCAATATCCTTTCGTTTTGCAAGGGTTTGCATGTTAAACAACTTCAGACAATCGGCTTAAGGAGGTAAATTGAAACTGTCAGAACAGGAAAGACCACGAAGCACGAAACGAATGAATCTTTGTTTAACCCTATCACCGCCGCAGATGTGAGAATTTCGGGGTGAAATTTTTAGGGTTTACTACTAGAATTCCCAGAAAGAAAACACTATCATCACATTTTACCGCCACCGACCCCCAACCCCCCAGTACACGAGTGCCACATAATCGCGAGACAAATGTGTGTGCCGGTGCGAAGAAATGAGAGAATATTTTTCAAACTTGTTGGATTTTGAAGTAGAAAATATGAGTAGAAAATAAAGGGTGATTTTTTAAGAGCTTGATAACTTTTTTTTTAAAAAAAACGCATAAAATTTGCAAAATCTCATCGGTTCTTTATTTGAAACGTTAGATTGGTCCATGACATTTACTTTTTGAAGATAATTTCATTTAAATGTTGACCGCGGCTGCGTCTTAGGTGGTCCATTCGGAAAGTCCAATTTTGAGCAACTTTTTCGAGCATTTCGGCCGGAATAGCCCGAATTTCTTCGGAAATGTTGTCTTCCAAAGCTGGAATAGTTGCTGGCTTATTTCTGTAGACTTTAGACTTGACGTAGCCCCATCTGACAACAACAACACGATTCACAACATTTGACAACATTTCCGAAGAAATTCGGGCTATTCCGGCCGAAATGCTCGAAAAAGTTGCCCAAAATTGGACTTTCCGAATAGACCACCTAAGACGCAGCCGCGGTCAACATTTAAATGAAATTATCTTCAAAAAGTAAATGTCATGGACCAATCTAACGTTTTAAATAAAGAACCGATGAGATTTTGCAAATTTTATGCGTTTTTTTTAAAAAAGAAGTTATCAAGCTCTTAAAAAATCACCCTTTATGAGAGGGTAGAAAATATGGCACTCGCGGCAGTAATAGGGTTCATGGCTTCGATTAACAGTGAATAAGTGTTGTAGAAGAGAGACCAAATCTGACCGTCAAATTTAAGGATGGGTCTTATAAAGGTGAGATAGAGAGATTTAGTGACGTATGCATTGGAAAACTAACTGGACAAGTGTTTCACGAAACCAAGTGCAGAGTTAGACAAGTATGTAAAAAGTTCTCGGGAGAAGTTGGAGTCGCTTTCGAGAATATGCAATATCTTGACATTTATGGATGTTGAGTTCCAGATGTGCAAACGAACTGTAAATTTTGGGTGTTTTTTTTTTAAATTCCATAAAAAACAAACTAAGAATATTTTTACCATCCATTTTTTTATAAAAAATTTATTGATATTTTAATAATGCAAAACAAAATTAAAAAAATTTTAAAGAAAGTGGCAATTGATAAATTACAGGTTGGTAAAATGAGAGGGTAAAAAATATGGGTGTATACTTGTTGGAATGATTCCAACCCTTCTGGTGAGAATGAAAAGAAAAACGGGTTTAATTAGTAAGAATGTCGCTAAGGTCTGAACTACGGAATTTAAAAAAAAATGTTCTTCAAAATGGCGGCTGTTTAAAAAAAGTGATTTTTGTCCCTCTTTTCAAAATTTAAAAAAAAATCAAATATCAACCATAAAAAGATATAAGAAGAAGTTTTCAAGTCTTTGGAACTTGAGAAATCACGTCAACCGTATTAGTAAAAGTTTCGAGAAAATCGCGTTTAAAGATTTAAATTTTCAAAATTTTTTTTTATTGTTAAAATATCAATATCTGTATATATTTAATATAGTATATATTTAATATTTGGTTAGTGCATGATTTTTCTAAGAGTGCAAAAATTTTTGTTTGCATTAGAGGCCAGAGGGTTGACGACAGCACACAATCCAAAAATCTTCGAACAAATTCAACGTGTTCTGAAATTTTTGCCAGATTCGTATTTAGTTAAAGTACAGTTTTTCTTACAGTGAAAAATTTTTTTGTAAGAATGGAAAATTTGTTTGTTTTGTTTCTGAGTTCAAAAAGTTCGAAATAACACACACACAATTCAAAAAAATTTCAACCCGTTCTGGTTGGTAGTAACCAAAAAAGGGCAAAAAACGGTACGAAACTCTAACTTGTTGCCATTCATTGAATCGTGGTTAAGTGTATTTGCTCTGTTTTCTTACTTTATAAAATGCAAATGAAGGATACATTTTGGTGCTTACATTTTTACATTTTTTTTTACATTTTTTTAATAAAAAATTAAAAATAAATTTCATCAATATTTTTAACAAAATCAATTTATTTTTAGAAAAACATCGCAAAAACGGTTTTACCTAAACATACCGTGTCAAAAAAGTAGCGGTATCATTACTCTCATTGTCAAATGGCAACACTATTTTTAAACACAATTGAATTTGTCTCTCGTTTGCATTTTTGAATTCGATTTTAATCTCGTGCAATCAATTCAGCGTTTCTTTTTTTTTTTTGTTTTTGTTTTTTCTTGATTCTATTTTACTCGCTTGTAATTTTCAGCCGCTACAAATACAAAAATTTTAATAATAATTATATTTTAGTAGAGAAGAAAATAATAAAAAAAAGTTCAAATGCAGGGCAAAAAATATGTTTACGTCAATCAAATAAAAAAATATGCATTGTCATAATCCTCAAAAGCCATTACGACGATTAACATACGGCTGGCTTGGCGGCAGTGGTGTAGAGCTGTGGGGTAACTTGCGGGTGAGTGTGGAGTGCGCAGAGGTGCAAATAATAGGTCTGGGTTGGGTACGTTTGATGTGCTGTATAGCAGGCCAGAAATGAGGGATATACTTGTATGCAACATTGTAGCCAGCAAGGAAACAAATAAACAACAACAACAACAACAACTAGTTGAAATATTATGCATATAAAACAATTAAAAATGTTGAAAATTTTATGTTATTCATTCATTCATTTATTCATTGAACAACAACAAAATGTTGCTGATGGATTTGTATGCATTTTTATTGCTGACACTCATGCAGCACACATGATGAGCTAGCTAGCTGCTGCTGCCGTAAACTACAACAACAATAGCAACAACAACAACAACAATAACAGCAACAACTTAAACTACGTTAATTTACCTTTGTGCCTTGATTCATGTTTTTCATATTTGATACAATTTAAATAATACATTTTTTTTGTTGTTTTTTTTTGTTTTTTTGTTCAAAAACATTCCTCATACCAAGAAAGCAATTAAAATCATCTTCATTTCGTTGGCTTTTAAGTTCACACTTAAGAGGGTTGCCGCCTCAGTCACCATCGCCGCCGCGCTGATTCATTGTGGGGGCCATAAAACTAATATCGACCCAAGGTTCGTTGTGCTCGTGTCGAGTTCTGCTTTTGGCTTTTCTTTGTCTTCTGCTTCTACGTACTGCTTCTTCTTCTGCTGCTGCTGATGTTGCGTCTTTTGTTATTTATTACATAAAAATAACAAATTATAAAAATAAATGAGTTTCTTTACTTCATACACATTTATATGGCACTAAAATGTGAATAACATAAAGAAAAAATAAAAAAAAATAAATAACGAAACAATCCAAAAAACGAATCCATTCATCGTCATAAACTTAAAATTTTTGAAAAATCATTTCCTCAGCAGCTGCTACTCTCAAAGCGGTTACAGTGGGCTGGATTGTTGTTTGCTTTTGAACAAAAATTTATACAAATTAATTAATACAGTTTCACATCATTTCACTTTTGAAATTTAATAATTTTAGAATATATTTTATATGTTTTCAGGGTTTTAATTTGGTTCAGTGAAATAACGCCCAAAATAAAAAATGAAATAACGTCAAAAAAATTTCCATACAAATTTGGGCGTTATTTCATAATGAAATAAGGCCCAAAATTTTGGGCTTTATTTCATTTTATTTGGGCGTTATTTCATTTTTTATTTTGGGCTTTATTTCATTATGAAATAACGCCCAAAATGAAAAATGAAATAACGCCCAAATATTTTTCATACAGATTTTGTATGAAATAATTTCATAATGAAATAACGCCCAAAATATTTTAAATGATTTGCTTTGAAAATATTTTGGGCGTTATTTCATTTTTGATTTGGGCGTTATTTCATTTATTTTGGGCTTTATTTCATTTTTTATTATGGGCGTTATTTCATTTTTTAAAGCCCAAAATATTTTGGGCGTTATTTCATTTTTTATTTTGGGCGTTATTTCATTGGGCGTTATTTCACTGAACCTTTTAATTTTTGAATTTGAATACAAAATTAAAATTATGTACTTGTTGAATTTTTTAGAATATATGCCGAAAAAAGTGAGTACTTTTTAGTTCATTAGGATTGAGCCACATCAAGAAATTTGAAATTTATTAAAAAGTACAACAATTTTGAAGAGTGCAAGTTACTTTATTTAAGTTTTAATATTTATATAAAAAATAAATAGTGGGTACAGTACATATATTTAGAAATAACTTCTAATATACGTTCTCTAATTGATTTACACAGGACTTTTATGTAATCTGGGAAAATATCCTGTCTATGATATAATTGCTTTGATTAATGCTTCTTTAATTTTGTACTGGCTTCCATCTTGGTAAAACTTTCTTATTGCGGACCCCAAACTTTCTATATAATTTTAAGATTCGACAAATAAGGTCATCAGTTCAAAACTTCGGTATTTCGACTTCCATTCCAGTATTTTACTGCACGAGCAGTATGCATGGGTGTGTTACTTTTGATATAATTGAAGACAACATTCCAAGAATGTCATTAATCTTCAAGAAAACGGATTTCAAGAGATTTTTCTAGCGATTTCTAGTTATTTTTTTATGTTCAACTGTACCCTAAAACGTTATTTCATAACCATTATTCCTCATTCTCTACCTTGGTGGCGCTTTAAAAATATTTGGTACTTTCCTTAATCTTTGTAATATTAAATCCATCGAGAATAAAATCCTTTCGTCTGTAAAAACAAGAAGTCGCCAATCGTTCTAACAATATTCATGAGAAACATTCCGGGTCATGTGAGATCCTGAAAACTGTATATGTATTGTTTAAGAATGGCATTGAGAGGCATTTTTTCAGTAATGTATAACATTAAATAAGTAGTAAGTAAGTAAGTAGTAAGTAGTAAACTTTTATAGAAGGTAATACTGATATGAAAACAATTCTTAGAATTTTTCGCTTCTCTGTCACAGGTGAAAGTAAAGTAATACTTCTTCAACCATATTTTGCAGGATATTTTAAAAAAACTCCACACTACATGATGGTTTCGCGCACCTTAATTTAAGGCGATTCCGACAAAGTGAAAAATGTAGTTTATTCTTTAAGAAAATCCCAAAATTAAAATTATTGAAACTACAAATTTTAGTTTTGGACTAAAAACGCAAAGATAACTAATATTAAACATACTAAGAAAAGAGCAACTTTTCTGATGAAATAAATTTTTAATAATATTTTTGAAATAAAATAAAATTTGGTTTTTTTCTATTCATATAACGAATATTTTATTTTTCGTATTGAAGTCGGTATATATATTGAATTTAGTAAAATTCTACCAAAAATGGTAACTTTTTTGGTTTGGTAGGTTGGTAGGCAGATGTCTATTTTGATAACTTTTCAGATAAATTATTATATATTAACTCCTTGTAAAATTTAACAATGTAAACATTAGGGGTATTCACGATGTGGTGTATTTGCCCGTGTATTGTGTATTTTTGATAAATTTGATATTTGAAGTAAAATTACAAAAACAAAATGTACAGTGTTCAAAATACAACACTGTAGCAAAAATACAATGGCGAAACCCTATTGTATTCTTTGTAAATTTCCTTGTATATTTGATTAACTGATCACAAAAACTTTTTGACTCAGCGTGGATGAAGGTACTGGCTGGGTTGTGTGTTTATTTAATAAAAATTAATATAATTCAGTGCTTCGTTTCAATTCTTTTATTTTCTCGTACTGCTAAATGATGAACTTCCCAGACTTTAGTGAAGTTTTGTTCACAATGTATTGTAAATATTGTAAATTTTGTAAGCATTTATCAAAAATACACATCATCGTGAATACCCCTATTATATTGTTGTATTTTTAAACTTCATGTTGCTCCCTCTTATGTTTTCTTTCGAAGTTGTGGCTTATTTGTTTTGAAATAAACGATAAAAGGAATAATATCGTCTTCATAATCACTTTCCTTGGGCTTCATCAATTGTTCTGTATTCTAAAATGGGTTGTCAGAATTTTTGTATTCCATCAGAATTTAATTGATTCCAAGACCTAAGGTTTAAGATTAACTAACAAAGAGATTGCATTATTTAGGGTTACAGTCTTTAAGAAGTGGGTAACATCTCCTCTGTCAACAATAGGGTTACCAACTGTCCCGGATTTCGCGGGACGTCCCGCATTTCAGCTAATTTTTTACCGTCCCGCGACGACCCCTTGCGGGACACCGTTTGTCCCGCATTTGAGAACTTAAGATTGTTTGTATAAAAATTTCCAATTTGATATGAAACACAGTTTCCTAAACTGTTTAATTTTATTATCAAAATAAATTTTTAGCTCGTTTCAAAAGAAAAGAACATTTTTTAGTTTCATTTTTCGATGCAGAACATTTTTTAGAGCGTAGATTCTTGCTCTTTTTATACTGTTCGCTGAACTTTATACTGTTTTTTTATGTTTTTTACTGTTTTTCTTAATAGCACAGTGCAACACCAAAAAAAATAACCATATACGGACACCACTACATGATAAAAGACTAAAAAAAAAGACCCGTGTCTCCCAATTTTCCCCAAAGTCATGCACTTTTTGTTTTATGGGCCCCCAAAGATTTGGGGCCTCGGTATCATTTTCGTAAAAATGTGATCATTTTCTCAGGCTCATATCTTGTAAACCGTTCAGAATTTCGATTTACTCTCAGAGGCAAAGTTGTAGCTCTTGTCATAAGGAACAAAAATTGCCAACATATAAAATCCAAAAAACTACACCTTCCAGGTCAAAATCGCAAAAAACTTAAAAAATTTCGATTTTTTTTTACCTTTTTTCCCGTGTTCAGGTCCATAGGTAGCAAACCGTTCAAAATTCAAGGAAACAATCAACTACAAAAATGTACCTAAGATCTCAATAAAAAAATTTCTAAAACATATAAACTTCCTAGAGATGATTCTTAACACCGTTTTTTAATTTCATTTGTTTTTTATTTACTTCAACATTGAGTTACTATGCTATCTATTACAAAAATATTAAAAAACTAGTAAGGTATATCTTCGACTTGGCCGAAGTTAAAATACCCCCACGACTGATTCTTAAGGGTTAAATAATCTTAAATTAGAGAGCTTTTTGTATGAGATTTTAGAAAATTTTGTTAGTTTTATGTGTCTTAAATACAAACATATCAAATTGTTTTTCTGAAGCATAAATATAAGCCTTTTTATAAAATATTAAATTTTGGGGTTGTATAGGAGGTGGGCGTGTTAGTGGGTGGATGACGCCCATTTTTCTAACACACCTAAGTTTTGACATAGAACACACAAATACCGAGTTTCAGTTTTGTAACTTTAATATTAGTCTCTTTATAGTTTTCAATTTTGGGGTTGTATGGGAGGTGGGAGTATTAGTGGGTGGATAACACCCATTTTTCTAACACACCTAAGTTTTGACATAGAACACACAAATACCGAGTTTCAGTTTTGTAACTTTGATATTAGCCTCTTTATAGAGTTTTCATTATTTGTGTTGTATGGGAGGTAGGCGTGGCCCATAAAACAAAAAGTGCATGACTTTGGGGAAAATTGGGAGACACGGGTCTTTTTTTTTTTAGTCTTTTATCACGTAGTGGTGTCCGTATATGGTTATTTTGCCGTGACTTAAAAAATTACACACAGTGTATTTAAATGCGCAAACATTTAGAACAAATGATCGCACAAGTACGGTGTTGCACCGACGGCCTGCAGCAACCTGCATCTTGAGAGAGAAATAAAATAAAAAATAAATTATTTTCTCAAGAAAAAATTGTGAAGTGAAATTACGGATGACAAAATATTTTTTTACGCACACTTTTTTTTTAATTTTGATTGGTTGATTTTGAAAAATAAAATTCAGTACTTTCGCAGCGCAGTTGCGATGATCAACAAAATTCAGGAATATACATTAATTTTTTTAATTTATTTTTCTGCTCAGAGAATATTCAATTTTATTTTTAATGTCGACCAATCAGAATGAAGAACAATCTCCAAATTATTTTCTTATTCTCAAACATGCCCGAAAATGTTCTTCTCTTTTGAAACAGGCTATATCATTTATTTTTCATACATTTTATTTATCAAAACGATTTGGATTTATTTTTTGGTTTTTTCATGAATTGAGCAAGAGTTGGAAAGAGGTCTAAACAATATCAAGGAACCAAGCGATGGTGTAAAGGCATCGTTGATACCCTTTATTTCTCAAAGAATACAAGGAAATATTTAATAAAATAAAAAATTTGAATGTCCCGCATTTTTCAGCCAAGTCCCGCATTTATGATGGCTCCGTCCCGATTTTGTACTTTTCAGAGTTGGCAACCCTAGTCAACACCTATGCCAATAAGATTCGTTCTGTAATTTATCTCCGCAAGGCGAATGGCATTTTGGTCCATTGGATATTGGATATCTTCGTAAAGCTGGATGGTTTTTAAATGACGAATATGGAACCACCATTTGTTGTCAGAACATCCTAGGGTGGACGGCACGGATCTGGCAAAACTTTATGAAGAGAAACCTTTTTACTCGAAAATTAATTCATGAAAAGTTTTGACACTCAATAAAGGACCATTTTGCGCAGTATCTGAAGTCACCATACATTTTTTTAAACTATTATAATCTACCGGAATAAGGAAGGCTTTGAAAGATTTTACTTAATGATGTCCATTAGCTTTTGTGCATGCCAAAAACGCAACTTTAGGTTCATCTACGTTATAAATCTAAAGCTCATTGGTTGTGTTGCTGAAACTTTGTTGAATGGTTCGTTCATCTGCTTTCTGAGGTTCAAGTTTTTCTCCACATATTTTTAAGAGTTGAATACCAAAACTCAATTTCAAGCTATCCATTCACATATTATTGGCACTATAGCCTCCTTTTAGTGTTGTTTTGCTAGAAATGGGAACCCAAATCCTTCTAATTTTTTCAACTATCCCTCACTACTCTTTAAATGATACAAATTATTGCTTTTTTTAACCCATTTTGCAGAAACTCTTCACAAATTTTTAAACAGCCACAAAATAACAAGGAAAATATTACATACTTTATAGGTTTTTCTCTATTTTCCGACTTTTTATCTCTATCCTTATACAAATGGGAAGGTCGAGTTCCTTAGTTTTGTACAATATTGTATATCTTTCTGTTTGCTAATGAAATGTGATTATACAAAAATACAAAGAATTGAATTTCTAAGTCCTTGAATGAATGTTTTGAACGTTTATTAAAAATTATTTTTAATACTAGTGGAAAAATTTGGTAACTTTTGGTGACTTTTTTTAAATTTTTTGGGTTTTTTTTGGTAGAGAAAATTTTTCGGTCGTGGCAACCCTGAATGTAATGTTCCGTACATAAAAAAAAATACTTCGATTTGGCTGGTTCTTATCTTATAAAATATTAATTATATTTAATTTTATAAAATTCTGAATTAAAATTCAGGTATTCAGATATTCAGGTACAATTTTAATAATCTATAAAACAATCAGTATTTCAAGTTTACCGCAAACAATTGTCTGCTTTTTGGGCCAAGTGGCTTCTTCAAGTTCAGGATTGGAACATTCATTCATTCTTTTGATTTCATTCAAGAAAATATTTCTTTTAATGTGCTTTTAAAGAAGTTCTTATATAAAATAACTTAAAAACAAAACCTTTTACTTTTTCACGTATGCGATACACTTTTATTTATATTACGTTTCCCGTTACTTTTTTGCCACGCCCGTTTTTTTTAGAAATCTGTTTAAAAACCTTTCCAATCGCGCTAAATTGTACTCAAATCAGAATTCATATTCAAAATGCTTCCAAAAATTTATTCGGAACACATTTTTTGCATCTTGCTTTGAAAATTGTACAGAATTCACTTTTGAACACATTAACATTGCCAAAAGATCTTCACGCTTTTCAATAAATGCATAGAATTCGTCCAAATATGTATGTCACACCCGTTTCTGTAGTGCTATCCGTTAACCATAACGTAGTAACCACTGTTATTTATTAGAAAAATTGGTCAGAATCAAATTTGAAGTACGTTTTCAAGTAATAATTTCATACCACGGAAATATTTTACTGAGGTTTTGGCTTTTTTTGAGCACAAAAGAGCCGTCTGTTTCAAAATAACATGTATTTTAAAAACAAACCAGCCGATAGCACATCCTTTATAACTGTAAATCTATAAAAATAAATCTTAAAAAGATTAGAGATTTTTCTCAGATATACACAAAAAAAAAAAAATTGAAGGGGGATAAATTGGGCTAATGGGGCTAATAGTTGAATATGACCTCAGAAGTAAAAATGTTCTAAGAAGACATTGTAGTGCTCGTAAAGCCCTTTTCAACGACATATAAGTTTTTAATCTGACATGTTATGCTCAAGTTATGCAAATAAGACCATTTTGGCTGTTTTTCCGGTGGTCCAAAAAAAAAAAATTTGTTTGTTATCGGAATCCTCTCTAGGTAAACTTTAAAATAGGGGGTGGTTTTTTCAAACTTTTTTTTTTCGAAACACTCTAATATACAGCCAAAAGCAGAGCTTAAAAAAATTTAAATCACAAAACATTTCAAATCATAAATATATCAACTAGTCCTACTGTGCAAGTGCTGCCCTTTCGCTTTGTCAAGTATTATTATAAATTACAACAGCAGCAACGAACAACAGGAACAATGAAACAACAAAAAAACACTCCTTTAGTAATTTCATTCTTGAGATCTTGAAATATTAATTTATATTATTTTTATATATATTATTCTTCAGCTAAATTACAGAATATATTTTATTTCTCTGCATTTTAAGTGCTGCTACGCTGCTTCACGTTTGTTTTCTTCGACATTCTTATTATTATTATTATTATTATTATTGTTATTATTATTATTTTTGTTGTTGCTGCTGCTGTTCCGTCGACTGTTTTCTGCATAACTCTTATAAATGTATGTTTGTATATGTATGTATATCTTTGAAGGGTATGCGATGGCAGAGACGATAAAATATAATTTCGGCTTTATTTTATTTTAATGATGAAAAATGTTGAAACTTTATTATGATCGTTTATAAAATATATAGAAAAATAAAAATATAACCAAGATACCAGAACCAACACAAGCTGCTTTTAAAGTTGGCCCAATGTGTGAGATATAAGCAATGGATAACACACACACACACCCACACTTGCAATAGAGGTAGATGCTATAAATTATAATAAAACATGTTATATTTGTTTATGTTAAACAAGGGTATAAAATTTAAACGTACTGCAAAGAAATGCCGCTTTTTTATTATTTAAACTAAATAAATAAAAAAAGCGCTGGTTTTTATATGTTATAAAATTAACAACATAAATTTAGATAAAATTAAAAAAAATAAAAAACAATGGAGCTACGTTAAGTTGGACGCCCGGCAGTTCCAGAAAAACGAAGTTTAACATTTCGTAGAATATCTATAACATTTAATGTATGTATTAATGACGTTTAATATAGCCAGTCAGCAATGATAAGAGTCCAAGGACTTTGCTACAAACGGGCCTTCGTATGGAATTCGTAAAGTCTCCGTAGGGACTTACGAATACGAGCATATTTGTTGTGTTTATTAAAAATGAGAAGAATATTGGCTGAAAACTGCTCTACAGTTAAAGATTTGGTTAGATCAACGCGACCTTTCGCACAGCCTCAAAACTATCCGAAGGCATAAAATTACATAATCAAGAAAAGCAATTGACGTTGACGAAGCGTAAATCTACTTGTCCTGAACACTTTTTCCAAAGTCGTATATAATGATGAATTATTAATTTCAATCGACAAAAAATGAGGAAAGAATTTAAGTAAAGTATTGACATAGGATCATGGCCTAGTCGGAATTAGAACACGAGATCTCTGAGTTGGCAGTCAAGTTCGCTTAGCACTCGACTACTGTGGCCTCACTAAATAAAAATTTCTTATCATGCGCTCCACATTGATATCTCTTCAGCAGTCTTACGCTTCAGTAGAATTAGTTCAGTAGAATTAGCTATGAATGGAATATGACGGAGATGTACATCTATTTGGAAAATACTCCTTAATGTACTACGACCCTAATACTGAGAATGCCGGGAGTTGACAAATTCAATTTTCCAGACACACTTCTGCATATCGGCCTTTGTACAGCCTTGACGGTTTCAATTTGAATTTTGAATTTTCAATTTTCAATTTTGAATTTTGAATTTTGAATTTTGAATTTTGAATTTTGAATTTTGAATTTTGAATTTTGAATTTTGAATTTTGAATTTTGAATTTTGAATTTTGAATTTTGAATTTTGAATTTTGAATTTTGAATTTTGAATTTTGAATTTTGAATTTTGAATTTTGAATTTTGAATTTTGAATTTTGAATTTTGAATTTTGAATTTTGAATTTTGAATTTTGAATTTTGAATTTTGAATTTTGAATTTTGAATTTTGAATTTTGAATTTTGAATTTTGAATTTTGAATTTTGAATTTTGAATTTTGAATTTTGAATTTTGAATTTTGAATTTTGAATTTTGAATTTTGAATTTTGAATTTTGAATTTTGAATTTTGAATTTTGAATTTTGAATTTTGAATTTTGAATTTTGAATTTTGAATTTTGAATTTTGAATTTTGAATTTTGAATTTTGAATTTTGAATTTTGAATTTTGAATTTTGAATTTTGAATTTTGAATTTTGAATTTTGAATTTTGAATTTTGAATTTTGAATTTTGAATTTTGAATTTTGAATTTTGAATTTTGAATTTGAATTTGAATTTGAATTTGAATTTGAATTTGAATTTGAATTTGAATTTGAATTTGAATTTGAATTTGAATTTGAATTTGAATTTGAATTTGAATTTGAATTTGAATTTGAATTTGAATTTGAATTTGAATTTTGAATTTGAATTTGAATTTTGAATTTGAATTTGAATTTGAATTTGAATTTGAATTTGAATTTGAATTTGAATTTGAATTTGAATTTGAATTTGAATTTGAATTTGAATTTGAATTTGAATTTGAATTTGAATTTGAATTTGAATTTGAATTTGAATTTGAATTTGAATTTGAATTTGAATTTGAATTTGAATTTGAATTTGAATTTGAATTTGAATTTGAATTTGAATTTGAATTTGAATTTGAATTTGAATTTTAATTTGAATTTGAATTGGAATTTGAATTTGAATTTGAATTTGAATTTGAATTTGAATTTACATTTGAATGCGAATTTCAATTGGACTTTTATTTTTATATATTGTTTATATAAGACTGAATTTGAAATTTATTAAATTAATCTGTAATTTTGGAATTGAAATGTTAATGTAATAAATTTTCCAATCATATGTGTCCAATTTCATTGATTCAATAAAACTTCAATTAAAAGGTCTACTAAGATAATCGTATACCACGCCATTAACTAAGTGTTTACCTCAACTGTGCATCTTTGGATTTTTATTTTAAGATGCCGTCAATAACTGCAGAATCATAACAAGATTAATGCAGGCAACTGACAGCAACAAACACAACAACAAAATCATTGCAACTTAAATGAATACGAACTTAATACTAATATTTATTTAAGATATAAATTAATCATGCGTTAATGTCGACAACGACAAAAACGATAGCAATAACAACAACAACAACAGCAACATCAAATGTATTTTTAAACGAGGCAGAACGGCAGAAAAGATTTGCAACAAAATACAGATGCTTTGATACTTTGTGAATGCGTGCTAACGTTGTCGTCGTCATCGTCTGTGCCTCTGTCTCTTTGCATCTGAAGGATATCAGCGTTCTGCATAAAGTTGAAAAAAAAAATATAAACAACAACAAAAAACACACCAACATAACAAACGCACGATCAATCGATCGATCGGTGGTTCGGTTCAATAAAAGTTCGAACTCGCAGAGCTAATGTCAGTCAGCTTGTGTGCGCTGTAAACAAAGAAGAAGAATTATAAACCAAGATGAATTGAACATTAAAATGAAATCGACAAAAATAAATTAATTAAAGTATAACGAAGGAATGTTTATAATTTATAGCAGCAAATCAACAACAGATACACAAACAACGTTCTGACTCGAACGCTGTTGGAGTCGCTCAAAAAGAATTAAATAATAAAAATAAATAGTAAATGGAAAAAAAACAAGCAAAACTAAATAACAAATCAGCTCAGAATAATACCGACAAAAATATTGTGTCTTCTAAACAAGACGGCTCTGAACTGTCAGTGTCCAACACCAAAGAACACGATCAGGGACGCAAGCAGAGGTGGAATCGATAGAATAGTGATAGTTTTAATTTTTTTTTGCGCCCTGTTTTATTGATTCGGTTCAGCGAAGGAAGTGTTGGCTGCTGCTGGTTGACTGCGTCGGGCGACAGGGTGCGGCAAACTCAAAGGCAAAGATGAAAGAGAATTAATAATAAAAACTAAACAATTTAAGATAAACAATAATACGCTGCACAGTGGGCATAAAATAGAAGAACAGATGAAGAACTAGATTGCAAAATGATAAAAACCTAAAAATTTATTCGTGAACTGTTCACAAAAACATGAAAAATGTATGCATGAAGGTGAACCTGGCAGATAATTTTAAGGAGATATATTTAATCTTGCTTGTATTTTGAATTTTGTATTTTGTATTTTGTATTTTGTATTTTGTATTTTGTATTTTGTATTTTGTATTTTGTATTTTGTATTTTGTATTTTGTATTTTGTATTTTGTATTTTGTATTTTGTATTTTGTATTTTGTATTTTGTATTTTGTATTTTGTATTTTGTATTTTGTATTTTGTATTTTGTATTTTGTATTTTGTATTTTGTATTTTGTATTTTGTATTTTGTATTTTGTATTTTGTATTTTGTATTTTGTATTTTGTATTTTGTATTTTGTATTTTGTATTTTGTATTTTGTATTTTGTATTTTGTATTTTGTATTTTGTATTTTGTATTTTGTATTTTGTATTTTGTATTTTGTATTTTGTATTTTGTATTTTGTATTTTGTATTTTGTATTTTGTATTTTGTATTTTGTATTTTGTATTTTGTATTTTGTATTTTGTATTTTGTATTTTGTATTTTGTATTTTGTATTTTGTATTTTGTATTTTGTATTTTGTATTTTGTATTTTGTATTTTGTATTTTGTATTTTGTATTTTGTATTTTGTATTTTGTATTTTGTATTTTGTATTTTGTATTTTGTATTTTGTATTTTGTATTTTGTATTTTGTATTTTGTATTTTGTATTTTGTATTTATTATTTTGTATATTAAAGTTCAATGTTAAATTTTGAATACTGAACTTAGAGTTATATTAAATCTTCAATTTTGTATTCGAACCTTCAATATCTTATCTAGAATCTTGATTCTTTATATTATCATCTTCTTGTTCCACAGTGCCTTACTTCGAAATGCATACAATAAAAACAAAACAGAAAAAAAAAATAAAAAAAAAACAATCAAACAAAAACAAAAACTTTAAGTAAAACAAAACAAACGCAATATCAAAAGCAATTTAATTTTATTTATGTATGTTATTTATATTATTTTTTCTTGGTTTTTTTCTTCTTCTTTGGTTCCTTCAATTTTTATTTATAACCATTTAAATAAATAAAATTTGTTTTGCTGTTGTTATTATTTGGGAGTGCTCACAACGTATCTGTGTGTGTGTGTGTGTTTGTGTCACTTTATGTGCGTATCTGTGTATTTGTTGCCTATGTGTGGTTGCATATGCTGTGCAGATGTTTTCGGTTGTAGTTTTGTACTCGGCGCTTACTTTTCAGTCCCCAGCGCATTTCATCGTATCTGGAGAAGACAAAGTTTTTGACCAAGCTGCTGCTGCTGTTGCTGCTGCGTATTCCAAAGGTTCTGTGCTCTATCAAAACTCAATCGTCTGTCTGCTTGTAACAAACAGAAGAACCTTCTCAATGTTGCTGTGCTTCTTTGAGAGCCTGGCTGTTGTTGCTGTTATCGACGCAGCGGCTGTTGCTGACGTACAAGCAACTTTATGGCCGCATAAAGCTAGAAGAGTTCTTGGGCTGTGTGTGTGTGCCACAAGTTGAAGCTGTAGTTTGAGTCGGAGACGTACAACGAACTGTGAAGGAACACAAATAATAACGGCAAGAACAACAACTGCTGCTGCTGCTTAAATAATAATAACAGCAAAAATAGTGCTGCTGCTCTTGCTGCTGGGCCGTAGGAGTTGGTCGCCCCTGTTCTTACAGTCAGTCGCTCAACTCGTTGCCTGCCTTGCATCGCACAATATTGAAAATTATTTATTTATAGTTTTAATTTAATGTTGTTTTTTTTTTTACTTTGTTTCAGTATTTATTTTTGTTGCACATTTATTTGTATTTCTTGCATTTTTGTTATATTATTTATGCTCCGTTGCTGGTAATTGTTGTTGTTGTTGTTGTTGTTGCAATATGCTTGATCCGCTAAGACGTTTCGCATTGTTTCCAACAGTTTTTAATTAATTTTATTTATTTATTTTCTTACTTTGTATCATAGTATAATTAACGAAGTATTATCAGGAGTGAACGTACTCTCTCTGTCAGTACCCTAAATGTCAAAATCGGCCATCTTGGCGAATGCAGACAAAGCAAACAAACAAATCTAAATTCAATGGAACATCGTGTTGTGTTAAGTGCAAATAATATTTAATATTTTCGTTGTGATATTGTTTTATTTTAACAATAAACTAGATAAAATAAATATAATACAATAACTGAGGAATAACAGTGATTTCAAGGTGTTTGCAGCGAATTGTCTGAGTTTAAGCAGCAGCAACAGTGACTGCAAACAGCATTCAATGAACTGCAGTTTATTCAATTTGCACTTTTAATTTCATTTATTACTTGTTTATTACTTTAACAATAACAATAAAAATAATATACAAAGCGACAAATCACAATTTTCTACAATTATTTAACATAAACACGCGAGAGTTGGTAGCGGATCATTGTTTACATTTTGCCTATTCTTAGCGTTCTACTCGTTCGTAGATTTTGTATGAGCTCTCAACTTCGTTTTGACAATCACGGTAAGCTGCTCTCCTCCCTGATATTACTTCGTTAATTATACTATGCTTTGTATGTTCAACATAATACTGATAGGAAGCAAGGATATGAGATACATTTTTATGGCGAGCCTTTAATTGAAGATGTGTGTAGCAGACATCAACATTTTAATAATCATTGAAAAACTCTTTAGACGTCGTCATCAATAATATATATAAAAAAATCGTATCATTGGTTCTTATCACCAGACCGACATGAGCAGTTATGATTCAATTAATGGACCATTTCAGCTTGAAAAGTAATTTATTTGAATTTGAAACTGCATTTTTTATGCAATTGAAATTTGGGGAATTATCTAATATATAAAAATCACATGTTATTATGTTGGTTTAAGCTCATCATCCGAAAACACATAATCGGTTTAAATGAAATTTTGTGAAAGTGTATGGTTGGTTTCAGCTTGAATGATAGTATAGTTTCGAACCCGATAGGTTTCTCTGATGTCAAGATCTAAATTTTGGTTTTTTAATATATTTGACGAAATATTTTTTTATATATTTTTAAAAAATTTTCATTCAAAAAGACAAAATACAACAACAAATTTGAATATATGGCAGAACAACGTCTGCCCAAGATAACTAGTGTTTAATAATTTTGACTGACAATTTTTAGTTTGGAAAAACATTCAAATTCGATTGATCGAAGCACTTATTGTAAGAACATGATATAAAAAATATTTCGAAAGTTTTAAAATAATGTATATTTGTATGAAATCATGTTAATTCTTGAAATAACTATTACGTATAGGGCCAAAATTGGTCGGGTAATGGTCGCAATATTTTTTGTGGATATTGATAATGCACCAAGTGACATAATTAACATAAGATATGAAATTTTAAAGCAATGTAGCTTATCATGTGTTTTTGTAATATCAAGTACAATTTATAAATCTTTCTTTCATATTCAAATTTCTACCATATAGATTTCATATCTATTTTTTTTTAACAAAAATTGTACATCTTTTGGATCCTCCCCTTAGTGAGATATCGTGAGATTTGGCACGACCTCTCGACCCCTCGACTCCTCTAATCACACATGAGAATATTAAAAAAACGTGTTTTCAGTATAGATGCATTAATCTATGCTTCATTAATAACGCAATTTTTATACCCTATACCTGAAAGGTCAGGGTATATTAACTTTGTGCAAACGTTTGTAACGCATAGAACGAAGCGAGTCCGGAATAGAAAGTATATATATTCTTGATCAGCGTCACCACGTGAGTCGAGCTATCCATGTCCGTCCGTCCGTCTGTCCGTCTGTGTGTAGTCCGTATACACAGGATAAGAAGAAGGAGTTGAGACAATTTAATGAAACTTGGTACAGATAGTCACATGGACCCAAGAATCTGCACTATTGAATATTTTTGGACAAGCCTACCTCCCATACAAAGCAAAAATTGATAACTCAGCTCTTAGTTTACGTACAACTACAAAATTTAGTATGTATGTGTTTTGTATCAACACAAAGATGTCTTCGAAAAATAGGAGTCATCCGCCCATGGGTACGGCCACCTCCCATACAACTCAAAAATTGAAAACGCAATAAATAAGCCTCTTTTTAACCTACAAAAATAAAATTTGGAACGTATAGTTCTTATAATAAAACAAAAATGGTTTGGAAAAATGGACGTCATCCGCCGACGGAAACGCCTACCTCCCATACAACGCAAAAATTGAAAACTGCATAAATAAGCTCATAATTAACCTACAACAATAAAATTTGGTGTGTATGTGTTTTGTATCAACACAAAGATGTCTTCGAAAAATGGGTGGCATCCGCTCACGGACACGCTCCCCTCCCATACAACCCAAATATTGAAAACGGAATAAATAAGCCTCTGTTTAACCAACAGAGATGAAATTTGGCACGTATAGTTCTTATTTTAAAACAAAGATGGTTTTGGAAAATGGACGTCATCCGCCGACGGACACGCCTACCTCCCATACAACCCAAAAAGTTTAAAACTCAATAAATAAGGTTATGGTTTTCATAGAGAGATCAAATTTGCTACGTATGTATTTTATACCAAAACTAAGGTGTGTTCAAAAATTGTGAGTAATCCGTCATTGAACACGCCCAACTCCCATACTAAAAGCATAATAAAGGCATTAACTGTGAGCTACAAGAATAAAACTTGGTATGTATAAATTTTTCTGCAACATTTAAATGCATATAATATATAGGCTTCATCCGCTCACGGAGACGCCCATTTTCAATAATTTTATTTTTTTTTTTGAAAAGTAGGTTTAGGGTATTTCATAGTCGGCCTAGACCGACTTTAGACTTTCTTCACTTGTTTTAATTATTTTTATTTAGAACCAGTTGAGACTATTATTTAAGACTACTGAGATCGTTTATGATCACAATGAAAAATCGACCAATAAAATACTTACATGCGAACTTCTTAAATTGGTAAAAGAATATTCATTCAGCCCGGGAACGCATGTGCGGTCTCAAGAGTGACAACTGGAACCATATTTTAGTAGAAAAACACGTTTTACTCATTTTAACCCATATATCTCATAATTCTATACTGTTTCTTGCGGGATAAAATGATGTTATCTTTGCGAAAACCCCCCTGCCCCCTCTCCAACACGTGAGAACTAGTGAGATTCGACTTAACCCACCCACACCCCTAAACGTCTCACGTAATTGATGGGCGCCGCTTTTTTTAAAATGGTTGTAATTTCTCAGAAAAAGATTCGTAAAATTTGTTTGCGAACAAAAAGCAAAATAAGCAAAAGTAAGGCTGATCCTTTCAAGTGAGCGAATCAAATTTTGAGGTAAATGAATTAAGAAAGTAACCTTAATGTATCAAGAAAACTAGTATCTAGAGGACTATACGAAGCTTATCTCTATGCACGCAGCAGCCGAAGAAATCCGCTCTCAACAAGAAAAAATTTGAAGGATCGCTTAGCGGTTGCTAGAACCCATGTTAATACTGATGACCAATTTTGGAAAATTATGCGGTGGACTGACAAAACTAAAGTAAATAAGGTTGAACCAGATGGAAAAATATTTGCTTAGCGCCCCAAATGACGAGACTTGAATCCAAAGTATACAAAAAATTATCTAAGAATTGAGGAAGCAACCTTATGACTTAGGGAGCATTCTCCTGGCACGGCGTTGAGCCATTTTTTCGTGTACCAGGAATATTGAACAAAAATGTGTATTAAGATATACTAAAGAACAAGATGGAACCATTTGCATTTGAGAATTGTCTTAAAAATAAATTGATTGTGAAGGATTGACTTAAAAATAAATATTTTGGATTGACCGGCTCAAATTCCAGACCTCAATCCTATAGAGAATTTATGGAATGATATAAAAGTCAGCATAAGCAACGAACATTTTGAGTTGTGGAGTGGAGTTGAGAAGCATTGGTACTCTATTCCGAAGGATAGAGTTCAAAAGCTTGTGGGAAGTATGGGACGAAAATATCGGCAAGTTTTGAATAATTCAGGATACAGAATCAATGAGAAGTAAGCCATATTCGTAAGCACGTTGTTAAATAAATAAAATTCACAATGTTTTTCTTCATGTTTCATGATATTTTGATTATTTTTTAATAGTTTTTTATTATTTTATTGTTTAAAAACGAATACCACTGAAATAAATTTTTGTTTTCCTTGTCGTATTATTTAATTTTCAATATCAGTGTGTGATATTTATGTATCTACGGCTGAATATAGCATTTTATATGACAATTTTGGTTTGCTTAGTTGAATACAGAACCTTCAATAAATAAATATTTCAGAAAATTATTACTGCGTTTCTGGCAAGTATCTTCTTCATATTCAGCAAATATGAACATTATGATACCTTCATGATATTTCAATAATTTTTTTAAAATGTGGAAATTTCATTACCCGTTAAAGTATTAGAAATATATTTTTTGCTATCGAGTGACATTCTTCAAAGCGGGATTGTTTGTTGTTCTCAACCCAATACTTGAGACAGTGGGACAATGAGCTATTAAGCGGAACTGTTATACCGAAATCGGCATGTTTGGTACCATCAATTACGATACATATGTTTCACTAACTACAACAATTTCAAAAATGAAAAAAAAGGCAAACTTTAAAAGCAAAGATTTTGATTAATAAATTCAATCAAGTAATTTAAATGATAGAGAGAGAATGAGAAAAACTAATGATTTTAATTAAAAATCTTCATTTGGCACTTAAATTAATTACCGCTTTCAAGATAAACCCAAAAAAAAATTCATTTCTTTTAACTTTTTTTTGTTTCGTACGCATGGAACGGGCAAAGAATAACTCGAGTCAAAATTAATAAAACTAAAAATGTGTATCTTCATTATTCATTTTATAAATATTTACAAAAGCAGAGGGCGCTGCTGCTGCTGCTGCTGCGCAAAGAGAACAAAGAACTCATTAATTTTAATTACGCGCACAAATAAAATGAAATGTAATAAGATAAATAAATATGAAATATTCACACACACACACACATACACATAAAAACGCACACTAACACGCACTTAGCAGATGTGAACACATTAAAATTAATTCAAATAAATATTGTAAGCAATAATTTATAAGCACACATTTACACACACACACACACACACACACATATACCATATAAATTAAAACATAAGAAATTTATTTATGTTTTTAAAAAGAACATCAGAGGAGACTCTGATGTCTTTACTTTATTTAACAAACACCAAACTAGAACTAACTTAACATTTTTGATAACTTATAAAATAAAGTCTAGCGCAGCAGCAAACAGGTAGCAGCGCAGCTAGCTTCGCACGTACTCCACTTGTAGCTGTGCTCCAGGAAACTCAGTAGACATAGCGTCAGCAGTTTTGCCTGTGGGAACTGTCTGATGCAATAATTCGGTAGAAATTTGTATTATAATGTGCCAGGTGTTAACTCCTCCCTTCTTAAGAACAATTGCCCTCAATTGTCTTTTTCAAAAATATGGAAGGTCGTTCAACCTTAGATTTGAAGACTGGAAACCACCTTTGGGCTGAATGTTGGTAAGGATGACCGCTGGGGCATGGGGTGGTGAACATATTCTAGCATCATTTACGTCGGTAGAATCTGTCCTCTGGAAAGATCTGAAGATGTGAAGAATCAGGATGCTAATGGCACCAAGTATCAGTATGAAAAACAGAGTTGAAAATCCATTTATGATCGTTCTAATTTTTATAGTTTCGATTTCACGCGTGTTGTTAATGTTTAGCTCGTTCAGACTTTCAATTGACAAAAGATTTTCCAATTTATTCTCTAATGGTGTCGGTTGTAAAACTGCAGGTATTGTTTGTATTGAAGGTGCTTCCAGATTACTGTATATTCGTTCATTAACTATAATTGATGTATTGCTGAATTTTATCAGAAACGTTCCGGTAAGGTTGTGCTTCGTATTGCCAATTATTATTGTATCATTATAATCATTAAGTAGAATAACTCCGGGGTATATTTCTTCTATGAGTGGAATATGGTGGCTGTTGATATATGTGCAGGATGCTGCTAGACTTCTAATTACCTTATGTATACAAGTATCATTGCTTAAATTTTTTAATTGATTGTTGTGACAAATATTAATGTAACTATATCTAATACACTTATCTTTTATTGCGTATATTTCATTATTATTTTTTATTACCTCATTGTATTCTAATTTTATAATTTTCCCGTTTTTCTTTACTGGGCGTATCAAAATATTTTCGTAAGTTTTCCCACTTGTTAGGGGTATTTTAATCATATATAAAATAACAGAATTCTTATAAATTACATTTACTTTTGCGTATTCCACCGCCTCCTCAGGAGATGCAAAAGGCATTTTCTCCTCTTCAAGTTTTTTTAAAGCAATTTTAATTTCCAATTTATTTAATATCATTGAGTTTATTACTCCATTTCTTGCCCATTGAATGGCGTACTTTACATTTATCAATTGTTCCTTTATCAATCTTATTCTATTTTGTAAATTTATAGATACTTCATTAATAAAGCAATCGTCTTTGCGAATTGCATTTGAAATTTTATTTACAATTTCAGTGACATTATTTATTCTATCATTGAACGCTTGGTTTATTACAACTTGTTTATTATTATTATTATTTAATTCGTTCAGATTCATTTGTAACAATTCAAAATCATCGTGGTCTGGCGTACCAGCAATGTACTTCCACGCTGTACCAATTATATTAAAAGATCTCTTAACTCTAGTTATATTCAGAGGTGCAATGCTCTGTATTATTTCGATTGTTTGAATAATTTCTTGTTTAAGGAGGGGATAGAAAAGGTTTGTTTTAGGGATATTTTCGTCGATGTACGTCTCAGTTTTCTGTAAAAAGTTGTCATACTGTTGCAAGTCTATTGAGTGTATTATCCTAAAAATTCCATCTTGAATTTTAGTTTTTCCATTGTTGATTGTAATAAGGTGGCTCGAGGTATAGTCAAGTATTTGTACGTCTGCTAGTGATAGTGTAGCTAGTAATCTAAAATAGAAAAAAAACAAAAATTATTTTATGTCTTTATAAGACTTTTGTGAATTGTTCTCTTGGATCTTGTTATAACCGTAGAATTTTGATCCCTAGCAACTATTTCCTTTTTATATTTGGGAGTTAATTTGTTACCAAGTCTTTTATTTATTTTGACGTAAATAACATCTCCTTCTGAGTATGTCTTAGGTGGAGATTTTTTTTGATTGTGATAACTGAGGTCGGCAATTTGTTTTTCTTGTAATTTTTTTATCGTTTCTTGACGAAAACTTTCTAACTGTTGTGGGTCACTACTAACTCTTCTTCCGAATAATATTTCGACAGGTTTTTTTCCGGTGGTTGAATGAATGGATAAATTATATTCCTTGACTGATATTTCTACTAATTCTTCAAATGAACCATGTGCATTATTTGTTTTCAGACAGCGCATTATTTCCTGCAATGTTGAGTGGAATCGTTCCACTTGTCCATTTGAGCAACTTGTATATGGGGGTGTACGATAAATATTTATTCCAAATTCATTTTCTATCATATTATTTATGGAAACAGAATTAAAAGATTTTTCATTATCTATTATAATGGACTCGGGTATAAGGAAGAATAGAATGTCTCTTAACGGTTGCTTAATGTCTTCTGCTGCCCTAGATTTTATTACCTTGGCAACAGCAAATTTTGAGAATTTATCTATTGCGGTCAAAATGGAATGGTTGTCAGTAATAAAAATATCTAAGTGAACAATTTGTCCAGGATATTGTGGGATAGGAGTGACTTGAATCTCTGGCTTTGCGGGGTGACGGTCGTATTTGTTTTCTCTACAAGTAACACAATTTTTAACTGCTCTTTCTATCTTGCTGTTCATGGAGGGAAAGTAATATTTTTCGATAATTTGAATTTTATTTTCGCGAGCATTTCTGTGCGCTCGGCTGTGTGTGCGTGCTATAATATTATCCTGTTCTTGTACGTCAGTTACGTCTTCAACTTGTTTTTGTGTAAACCTCAGTTTATATCTACTAAAATGTAATGGGTAGATCTCTTGAATCTGTCCCATAATGCTTTCGTCAGTTTTAATACAATTTATCACGGAGGGGTTGAGATAGCTTTTAAGGAATCTTATTAATTTAACGGAATCGTAATATGGTTCAGTAATCGTATGCCTGTGGTAGGTGGGAAAAACTATCTTGAACTCGTATGAAGAGTTTGTTTGGTCAGTATTCAAAAAAATTTGGTTCTTAAATGCGTTAATGGTTACGTCTACAGAAAAAATTAAATTGTGGGAGGAACTCTCATCGCTATGAACGCTAGATGTCAGTACATTTACTTGAGAATGTGGAATTCTTGATAAAGCGTCAGCAACAACATTTGCTCTTCCAGGCTTATAGTGCAACTCATAGTTGTATTCCTCAAGGATGGCTTTCCATCTCTTCATTTTACTATTGTTATTCTTATTGCTTAAAGCGTAAGTCAGTGGCTGATGGTCGGTGTATATGTTTACTTTGGCTGTACCGTAAAGATAATTTCTTAAAGAGTTCAAAGCCCAAATAATGGCCATCATCTCTTTTTCATTGGTCGCGTAGTTCTCCTCGGTCTTGCTTAACGTCCTTGAAATAAATGTAATTGGTTTATTGTCTTGCGAAAGTACTGCGCCAATCGCGAAATTTGATGCGTCTGTCGTCAAATTAAAGTCTTTGTCAAAATTTGGATATGCCAGCATAATATCTTTTGAAACGAGAGTGGATTTAATTTTATTGAAAGCATCAATTGATTCAGAATTTAAGGTAATTTGAGTTTTTGCAGATTGATTTTTGGACACATGTCCTTCTTTCCCCCTTAAAAGGGATGTCAAAGGTTTTGCAAGCTTTGCGTAATCCTGTACAAAGCGTCGGTAATACCCTGACAGACCTAGAAATGATCTTAATTCCTTTAGTGTTGTAGGCGGTGCAATTTTGTCTATAGCTTTAATTTTTTCGGGATTCGTTGTAATTCCATCAGAGGAAATTATAAATCCAAGAAATTCGACTGATTTTTGAAAAAAATGACATTTATCTAGTTGCACTTTCATATTAGCCTCTTCAAGAGTTCTGAAAACCTTCTCTAAGTGACGAATGTGATCACTTTCGGTTTTGCTAAAGATGATTATATCATCGATATATACGTAACAAATCTTACCGATGCAGTCACGCAATATATCGTCGAGAGCTCTTTGGAAAATAGATGGCGCATTTTTCAGGCCAAAAGCTAATCTGGTGTATTCGTACTTTCCGTTATTTATAGAGAAAGCCGTTTTTTCAATATCAGATTCTTTAAGCGGGATCTGATGAAATCCGCTTTTCAAGTCCAGCACGGAGAAAAAATTATTATTTCCTAATTGTGCAAGAACTTCTGTAATTTCCGGAATAGGATATCTGTCTGCAATTGTGACGGCATTAAGCTTTCTGTAGTCAGTCACTACTCGATATTGCTTATTGCCAGCAGAATCAGGTTTTTTAGGAACGATCCAGACCGGAGAATTATAAGGCGATCTGGATGGTCGAATGATACCATCGTCAAGCATTGCCTGAATTTGTTTTTCTACCTCTGACTTTAAAGACATCGGGTACGGATAATATCGTGTATATATTGGAGTGTCGTTATTTGTTCTGATTTCACCAATTACTTTAGTCGTATATGTCAGTTTTCTGTCTGGTTCCGCAAAAAGGGTTGGTACTTTTGTTATCAAACTGTTAATATTTTTTCTCTGGTTTTCTGTCATTTGTTCGTTTTTGATGTTTATGGAATTTACAGACTGAGATTGCATTTGTTTAATTTTAATTTTAATATTATTTTTAACCACCATGTAATTATCCTTGGTGTGAATAATTGCACCTAACTGCGTTAGACTTTCGTTGCCCAAGATTCCATGAAAGGATTTTAGTGTAGGCAAAATATAAAATTTGAGATTTATAGTTCTGAGATTAAAAAGATTCAAAAATGTATGCTGTTTAATTTCTATATCGCCCGCAATTGATTTTGCGAAAAATGGTTGTTCGTTATTAATAGCTTTGTTAACAATTGTTGGCTGAATGTAATTTTTTGTAGAGCCGGTATCTATTAAAAAGTTGAAAATTTGTCCACTCTCCGTTCGACACTGAATATAAGGTAACGAAGAGTCCGTTAGCCTAAAAAATGTAAGTCGCTTACATCAAGCGGTTGTTCGTCATTACTTGCGCAATAACCCTGATCGGCATATTCTTGTATGCTTTCTTCTTGACCATTGTGTTGTGATATAACTTTATTGTATTGATCCATTTGTCGGCTGTCTTCGGATTCTTGATCAATATGGAAATTCCTTTGGATTTTCCGTTGATCATCTTGAGCATTTTGGTGAGGTCTTCTCCCAAAAAAGTCGTTCTGTCTTGGTCGGTTCATATAGTTTATTCTATTTGATCGTATGGTTGAGTCAACTTCCATTGGCTCAGGTCTTGGCTGCGGCTTTTGTGCTGAAGGGCGTGGAGGCACAAAATTCTGTTGCTGATGATTGTTTCCTAATTGGTTGAAGACTTGTTGATTTGGGAAATTATGCCGTTGGTAAGTGTTTACCTGTGGCTGTGGCATATATGCTAACTGAGCGTTAAAACGATGCTGTCGCGGAATTTGAGGTGGTTGGTTGAATGTTCTATTTGAAATATTATGGCTATGCTGGGCATAACTAGATCTAAAATGCTGATTTTCCAATTTCAAGCACAAATGCAGTGCTTGGGGCAAATCTGCCGGTTCTTTCATTCCTAATAAACGTGACAAATCGCCTTTAAGGCCTCGTACAAACGTGTCGAGAGCTTTATCACGGTAGGTTTGTGTGAAAAGTTCTAAGGCTTCTCCGTTTAATTCCATACTACCTATTTTATTCAGTATAAGTGACAGATGCGTGTACACTTGCTGATAAAATTCCTGAATTGACTGGCTACCCTGTATCAATGACACCATTTGATATTCTAAAGTTCGAATATCCCGTTTATCGGCGTAGTGGAGCGTAAGGCATTTGGAAATTGCTTTCCAATTGAGAGGCGTATTGTAGGATTCTAAGGCGACGTCCGCGTTGCCTGTAATTTTATTACGTACTACGTTTAAAATACCGTAGTATTTTGGCGTTCCCTTGATTGGTTCATATATTTGAAGAATTCGATCGACACTTTTCTTCCAGGAATTAAATTCATTCGGATTTCCGGAGAAATCACGTAGAAATCGGACGACGTCTGGAATTTTGTCTAACTCACTAGTATTGCCTGCGAATGATGGATCGATGGTTTGATCGCAAAAAGTTGGAAGATTCGAATTATGTATTCCGGCTGCCTGTAGCAAACCTTGAAACTGAGTATGTAAAACATTCTGTACTATTTGGGTTATAATAGTCGCTTGTTCATTTGATATTGTCTGTCCTGTCGGTGCAGAATTGCTAGGATTTGGGTTTTGACTTGGGGTTTGGTTTAACACGGGGGGACGAATCAGGTTGTTGGGATTAGACATAATGAAAAATTATAATCGAATATTATTTTTTAGAAAGAAATTATTCAAATATAAAATTTGTGTTTTTATTTATTAATTAATCTTTTTTTATTTATTTTTATCCTTTCTGTGAAAGGCGCTTTTCTACTTTGGAGGGTCCGGAGTTCGGAATCGCAAAGTTAAGCTTAAGTTATGGAAGCCGGAGGGTCCCCCTTGCGGTGGTGAATCGCGGCCTCGTTTTTAATTTATTTTATGGGCTGTACAAGCCAAATTTATTTTCTTCTTTGCACTTATTATCGTTACTTTTTTTTTTCAATTCAATTTATTATTTTTTTCGCACTTTTTTTTTAAAAAATTATTTTCTTTTCTATACTTAAAAAATAACGTTGTAAAATATTTTAATTTGCTTGATTAGTGGCTTGATTAAATTTCTTAAGATTTTTTTTTCTAATAATAACAATACTTATAAAATAATTTAATATGCTTACAATAAGACTAGTTTCTGGATCATTCTGCATAAGATGAAGCAGGAACTTCTTATAGTTGAAAATAAGTTGATCTTCTTTATACGTTGTCCGTGAAGCGGCTGGTGTGCCACACCGTCCTTTTTGCCTGCAGGTTTTGCCGCTACTAAGGGGCCTCTTTCTTCACAAATTTTCGCGTTCGCGAGGACACGTTGGGAATAACCACAGCAAAGTTTATTTATTCTTTCAAAGAACTAAATATTTTTACACGTAGTGGTGCTTAATCACTTTAAATAAACGCGAACTTTACCGGGTCCCTGCTCGGGCGCCAATTAAAACATAAGAAATTTATTTATGTTTTTAAAAAGAACATCAGAGGAGACTCTGATGTCTTTACTTTATTTAACAAACACCAAACTAGAACTAACTTAACATTTTTGATAACTTATAAAATAAAGTCTAGCGCAGCAGCAAACAGGTAGCAGCGCAGCTAGCTTCGCACGTACTCCACTTGTAGCTGTGCTCCAGGAAACTCAGTAGACATAGCGTCAGCAGTTTTGCCTGTGGGAACTGTCTGATGCAATAATTCGGTAGAAATTTGTATTATAATGTGCCAGGTGTTAACTTATATGAAGAAGCCCCTGCCATCATCTGCAGATACAGCATCTGCAGGGCTTAAGAAGATTCTAAGAAAAATAAACAAAAGTTCATTAAAACCCAGAAGAAAACGCTTTCAAATTTAATGGCTACGCGCGAATTATTTAAAAAAATTTGTTCATTTAAGAACAAGCATATAAAATGCATGAATCAGTTGAAGAAGTTTTTCGTCTTTGGTATGAATCAATGTTGATTGTTAGTGCATCCCTCAGATACAGCTGCAAATGCATTAAATTAAAAAAAAAAAAAAATAAAACTGTTGTGCTGTATGCGTTGCTTTGGCGAACGGTAACATTCAGAAATCTGTTAATTTTTTGTGTTCGTTGTTTTTTTTTTTTTTAATAATATATCGTATATCTTCATAATCGGCTTTACATTTTTTCTCATTTATTATATTTTATACGTTTTTCTTAATGCGGCGTAAATAATTTATGCATATAAATAACCACAGAAAAAAAAAAACAAGGAGAGCAAAATAATACTAAATCCTAAAACCAAGAAGAAAAACCAAAGACTTAAATGCAACAACGTCTGACAGCGTCTTATAAACAGTCAGACAGACAGACAGTGAGCCGAAATAAAGCAAGTTGTTGGGTTTCCTGACTACCAGCCAAAGTCAAAAGCAATGCAGCCCGACAGTACGTTAACGTATTTTTTTTTATCCTTCTAAAAATATGGTATTTTATATATAATTTCTTTTTTTTGTTTTTGTTATATCTTTTTATACATCATGTTACTTTGTATCTAAATTTATTATATTGCATTAGTATCTGCAGCATAACAAAAAAAAAAAAAAAAAAAAAAACAAAAACAAACACAAGGTCTGCACGTTATTCGAGGCAAATGTGCGTAAAAACTTATTATAAATTACAGCAACAAAAAATAATAATAAAAATATATGTATTTATATGTGTACAAGATTACAAACTGCGCAACAAAAACAACAACAACAACAGCAACAAAAGCACGGCAACAACCTGAACAACCATGCGACTGAGTCATTGAGCATCGTTAAAGGAGCAACGCAGGGCAAAGAAATATTTGCAATAAAAACATCTTTAAGTAAAGCGGTCCTCGCTGATGCACAGTGAAGTAAATTTGGCAAAATTTGTTGAAAATGTCAAGAAAATCTTTCCTGTAGCAGGGTTGATAGCCTATGTGGTGTGTGAGTTCGTGGTTTAAAACATTTTTTATTAGAGACGGTTTATTTCTCAATTCTTTGGTTTCTTAGGCTTTTTTTATTATCCGTTTCTAATATTGTATATTCAAAATTTCACTGTCTGCATATATATTCCGAAGGCCTAATATTCATATTCGCACGAGACTTTACTTGGCATTGTTTAGTCTCTGAGGTTTGTCAATCACAACACTTTACTTTCAACAAAAATTTTTTCAGTTGGAAGAATTGAACCTGGATGTAGTGCAGTTTGTAGGCTCTCATGCCACATAGCACACACGGCCACGGCCGCCAACAATACAAAAAAATTCTATTGTGCTAAATTCACCTGAAAAAAAATTACTACCTTTTTTACGAACTTTTTCTCCGTTTAAAGTGTACACCTTTTAATATCTTTTAATATCAAAATTAATATCTGATATGATGTACGCATGGAAGTCAAATTTTTAAAGCAATAGTTTTTCCTCGCTTACTAGAATGACAATAAATGGGACGTTAATTTTTTTTTTTTGTAATCTTGCAAAAGCAGTAAGCAATGCTATACTTACTAAAAAAACCTTGAATTTCAATGATACGAGCACCATCTGTAGGAGTTTTAAAAGACTTATTGACAAAGAAAATTGGTACCATAGACATTATAAGAGCCTTAATTTGATGATTTCTATGCACTGCTAATATAAAAACTAGAAAGGAACTTCATAGAATCTTTTATGGGTACTATGGACTACTTGAGCAAATATCGATGGTTTAAAATGGCTTAAACTTACATTATCTATTAAGCTTGTAGAATTAAGGAGTTATTTAGTGCAACTGTGTTCAGATTTCGAACAAAATTTTTATGTATATTTCGCAAAAATCACTATAAGCCGGTTATTTTTCTCTTCTGTTCAGAGAGTTATTTTACAAAGATCAGTACAAAGCAGCCGATCATAGAAAATTAAAGTTGTTCCAAAGATTTTGATGAGAAGTTATGATTTCTGAAAATAGCTTATAATTTATACTTACCAAACGAGCTAATCATATGTGCGGCAAAAAGTCACTAAAATTGTTTACCACAATATAAAATATTAGGTTTTTTAAAAATGAATAGATGATCGTCTTAAAAACGACTAAATTTTCTACGATATTTAAAAAAATTCAGGATAAATAGCGATTTTTTTTAAAACACACACAATATTTATACGGGAATCTGCACAAAAAAAAATTACCGATTCTAATAATTTTCCTATCCACAAATTCGTGAACTTTAATTGATAGCCTAGATTTGGATAAAAAACGATGATTTTGTAAGAAAAACTATTTTTTTTCAAATCAAAACCGCTAAACCGAAAGAAAAAATTCGAAATTATTTTGAAAATTTTAAAACTTCTAGAAAAAAGGGCTCACAATATGAGTAATGAAAAAAGTTTTTATTCCGCTTGAACACAACGAGCCACCTTGATATTTTTAAAAGGGTAACAAAAATAAAAAAATTATTTTCGATTTTTCTGAACTCATTTATGAGTATTGATTTAAAAAGTATTCCGTAAAAAACATTATTTATTTGCACTTGCGAATATAGGTTTCGTTCCTGAAAAAATTTATAAATTAATTAAAAAAGGCACTTAGGTCTGTGTATCTTGAATGAAGACCTTACATTTTTTGTGAATCAGTGGAAACGGAATTATTACGGAATAAGTGCACCAGTACTACTGTGGTTGGTTAACAAAATTTGTGCACGCTGATGTGATTGGGTTAAACGGACCTTGGATTCAAATTTACCGACCCAAAAAACATATACGTCAAAAACATAGTCTGCTCCTCAATACAGAGCATTGTTTTTGTTGGTTTTATTAAAATAAAGTAAAATTATGTATAGTTTCCTTCAAGAAATTTAGAGACTTAATCATTTTATTTATTTATTAATTAAATTTATAGTCTATGCAATAATATTACTTACAGACTAAAAGATATAAAAACCCTTATACATAGTAATTTTAGGTTTTTTTTTTTGTTTTATATTAATAAAAAACAGAATTTAACATGGATTTCATTTGATTTTTTTGAGACAGAAAAATCTAAATCATGTTAAGAGTTTACAGAGTTAAACAATACTAAAGCATGATTGGTTGGTGCATTAGCTGCATAATTAGAACGATGCATTACCAAGTAAAAAGGATCAAAATTTCTTAATATTCTAGAAGGGACATTAAAATCAATCTTTTCCAATAGTGCTGGGCAATCCACCAAACCATTGATAATATCGAAGACAAAAAGCAAGGACAAAACACTTCTTCTGCTCTTCAAAGTTTTTTATCCTATTAAAAGACACCGGGTATTATATGAGAGAGGTAAGTCAGAGGTATAAAAAGAGCGCAAGGCAAACCTCGTGAACGATTTCTGAATACGTTCCAGCCGAATTTTGTGTGACTCACAAAATGGATTCCAAATAATCGCTGCATATTCTAATCTAGATCGCACGAACAGAGCTTTCAAAGTATACGGATCTGAAAAGCAAGCACTGTTTCTTCGGATGAAAGCTAGCATGGCATATGCTTTGGGAATAATGTAGTCAATATGAGAAACAAAATCAAATTTACAATCGAAAACTACCCCCAAATCCTTGATTTGATCAACGGCTGCCAATGGGCAGTGAGCAATATGATAGGCGGACGGAAGAAAAGTATCAGATTTTGAGAAAATCATTAAAACACATTTTTTAAGATTCAAATAAAGACCGTTATTACAGCACCAACTATATAATTTATCAACATCATTTTGCAAAAGTCCAATGTCATTTAAATTACTAATTTTTTAGAAAAATCTTAAGATCGTCAGCGTAAAGCAAATACTTACAGTAAGAAAAAATAGAGGTGATATCATTGATGAATACAACAAAGAGAAGTGGCCCTAGGATATTTCCTTGCGGAACACCTGAAGTTGCCAAATAAGGAGAAGATTTCACGTTATCAAAAGCCACTACACATTGTCTGTTTACTAAATATGATTCAAGCCAACTTAAAAAACTAGAGTGAAAACCAAATTTTTCTAACTTTTTGATTAAAAGAAAGTGAGAGACTTTATCAAACGCCTTAGCAAAGTCAGTATAAATTACATCCACCTGACATCCTTGAGTAAAAGCTTATCTACAATATACTGCAAACAAAACTAAATTTGTAGTAGTAGAGCGACCAGGTACAAAGCCATGTTGGCACGGTGAGATAAATCGCTTAATTGAAAAGAATAATTTTTCTTTAATTATGGACTCAAACAGCTAAGATACCGTTGTGAGCTTAGAAATTGGTCTATAGTTCGCAATATTCTGTTTACATCCAGATTTATAGACTGGAGTAATAAACGCTATTTTCCAACTATCAATAAAAATATCAGATCGCAAGGAACTATTAAAAATAAGGGTTAACGGATTAGCTAAACTCCTCTCACAATTATTCAACAAAATATAACAGAGACCATCCGCATCCAATCGAGTTGAAGGTTACATGAAGGACAACATCAGCAGAAGTTAAAGAAATAGCTCCAATGTCAATAACAGGAGGTACGTTATCAACGCAACCAAAACTATTGTTGTTATCATTTTCAAAGTTCGATTGAAAGAAATCAGCAAACATGTTCGCAATATCTAAAGCATTGTTTGAAGTCAAGTCATTTAAAAACATACAAGAAGGTATATTAGATGAACCCTTCTTAGATTTTATAAAATGCCAAAAAGCTTTTGGATTAGTTTTAATATTTCTTTCAAAATTAGCAATATATTGTTTATACAGGAATCTGTCTTAAAAGTTAAACTCCCTCATATAATGCCGGTATTTAAGGAAAAATAAATTTTAATTTGTTAATAAAAACTTTTTATAAAATTTGTTCCGAAGATTTTTCAATTTCTTTAGTCCTCGAGTGTACCAAGGTATTTTACTAACACGTTCCTTTACACTAGGAATGTGTCGCAAACACACAGATGAAATTAGCAGCTTAAATATATTAAAAGATGAAGAAGTATCTAAATGTTCAAACTCACTGTCCCAATCAATACAACCAATAGCATTGTTTAAGGTACCAAAATTACAAGCTTTATAGTTGAAATTAGTATATAGATACAGCATTTGAGTACAAAAATCTAAAATATTTATATAAATTAAATTGAATTAAAAGAGGAATATGGTGAATACCAGCAGCAGAAATTGGAAAAGCTGATTCCATTACATTATAACTTAAATTGTTAGTAATAAAAACTAGATCCAATAACCTATTTAACATATTAAAGCAATTATTTATCTGAATAAGACCAATACTTAAAAAAATTATCAATACAATACAAATCAATATCACTCTTAACATTTGATGGCATAAGATAGTTGTCATCAGATTTAAAATTCCAGGAAATAGATGCAAGATTAAAGTCACTCAGTACCATTAACTGATCTTCTTGTTGCCGAAAATTTGCGTACAATAATGATATGTTATCCCACGTGCGCTTTATTTTAAGGTATGTTGAAGGTAAAAAATGAAGGCGAATACAGTCCAATGAGCACCTTCGAAAATTTGGAGGTAAATACCATTTGAAAAACCCTAAAAATTTTTGATGCATCACTGTTAAATATATCCTTCATATCATATAATCAAAAAAACAATAGGTCTTCTCAGAAAACTGGTCAAAATTGAAAGCACAAATTTAATTTTGTTAAAGTTTCACTTGAACTCTTCAAAAATTCTACAAACTAGTCTGTATTTAAATAAAATGATATCAGCCTCATTGAAATTTTAATTTAAAAAACAAGCAGATCGAACCACAGTGCCTCAGATACTATTAAGACTCTGGCCAACCCCATGAATTGAAGTCAAACTAAGAAGCAGTAGAGATGATGAAGGAGAAGAAGACGCGATACATCACAACAGATTATGAGCAACTGACACAGACCAAAAGAACAAAAAAACAAAAAAAAAACACGAAATGTATTTTATATTTTATAACATTTCTTTCCAATATTTATTTTTCAGATTTTATTACAGTGTGACTGGGTCTTTGCATCCGTTGTTGTGCGTTCCTTCAAACGTCTGAGCGTCCCCTTTCTCTGTTCGTATTTATATTTATTTGTATTATTTATATTATTCCAATCTGCTGCATTTTTCAATTTCAACAAAAAATAGAAAAAAAACCAAAAACCGAAAGAAAAGAAAAATATGAGGACAACAATAATAATAATAATAATAATAATAATAGGTAGCATCAAAAAAAGAACGCAGGACAACAAAAAAATGGGAATTAACTTAAGCGCTAAAAAACCAAACGAACAACACCGACGCAGACCAAAGAAGTGGCGGGCTTGTAATGACTTTTGTCGCCGGGTTAAGCAGCTTGTTGTGTTGGTTGGTTGGGCTGCGCTGTTCTTCATGACTTCCTTGGTATCTTCCTCCATTCTTTGGCGTAGATGATGTCGCTATGACTCTTGGTCTGCTGGTGTTAGAGTAATACTGAGTAGGTTAGGTAGCTGTCGAACTCAGAAGGTACGACATGCTGCTCAGCTGAGGCTTCCTTTCCACAAAGGTTGCACACGCTGCATTTCTTTGTGTGAAATATTAAGGAAGCAACGAATTGATGTTGTAAAATATTTTATTTTATCTTATTTTATTTTAGACTTCCTTTTATGGTGGTGTTATATTTATGTTGTAGAATTGAAGTTGTTGTTGTTGTTGTTGCTGATGTTGTTGTGGTGCAGTGACACCACCACCGCCGAGTGTGATGTTATTTGTCTGCTTGTTTGCGGTGTATTTGTGTGTGTTTTTTTCTTCGGTACCAGCTTAATTTTCATCCTTAAGATTAATTTACTTTTTTGAAGGCGGTTGGATGTCTAATTATAAAGGTTTAATTAATGCGATGTTCAGAAAATGGTATTTTTCTTTTCTTTTTTTTTGTTTTTTTAATCTATTTACCGTCTGTCTCGGAATGAATGACAGTGTAGATAGACTATCGAGGTGATTAAACCGATTTCAGTTTTTTTAGAAATTTTAATATTTTGAAAAAAAATTAAAATAAATCTAGAGATGTATGAAATGTAAGATATAATATCAATTCCAATAAGAAATCACTTTTTACTCAAGATATAATACAAAATGTTTCTTGACGAAATCGAGTTAAAACGAATTCAAGTTCTATTCTAACCAATTCAAATACTATTCGTCGAATTTAAATCGGAACAAAGTCAAGATGTCAAAGAGTCAAAGTCAAAATTTGATTTAATTTAAGAAAAGATGGCACACATTCAATAAAATGCATGTAAAAGTTAGAAAAATCAATTCAAAAGCGAAATTCAAGCAAATAAAGCCAACATAAAGTCATAAATAATTATCATGAAGTCATCATGAAGTCATAAATAATATCAGACCGAAATCATGTTAAAGCCAGGTTATGATCAAGTTGAAACCATTTGAAATTCAAGACGAAATTCGAAAATAATCTTTTGAAATAATCAAATCAGTTTCGGAGATTTTTTTTTTATTTTCGTATTATAATCCCCAATTTTCTCAACCCAGACCAGGCAGCCAATAAGTTGTTAAGAAATTTTGTTTTGGGAACTATTTCGAATAAGATAATAACATCAAATTTCGATATATCTAGTGGTCTAACTACTTGCTTACCTCAAAAACTTTAATATTTTCCTGATGAGATCTGATGATTGTCACTTAGATGAGTTATAAGTAGTATGAGAACCAGACACTTGACGGCTTAGAGTGGTTTGGGGACTGATATTGGTTTTTGAAGATGAATATTTCTTAGAAAACCGCTTTGATAGATTTTGCCTCTTTGATTAAAAAAAGGCATTTACTTAAATTAGTGCAACTTTAACTGCCAAAAACACCATTTATGAGCCGAAATAAACAGTCATTGTTTGATCTGAAATCGGTGTTCAAACATCACATGCGTAACAGCAACCGTTATCTTGCAATCGTCAACCGAAATTATTGTCATCTATTGGGTTTTTTACCCAGATCATTTATGGTCATATTTTGGTCACAACTCTTAACCCTGACCAGCCAGCAAATAAGTTGTTAGGGTAACTTTGGCTTGGAAACAATGTAGAATACGCAAATAAAATCAAAACTTAGCAACTAAAAAAAAATTGTCATACTGACGCAATGTGTATTAAAGTCAGAAGATTAAAATCATGTCAAAATCATATCCATTTCATATTGAAATTTAGTTCGAAATCCATTCAATATCTAGTCTTGAAATAAAAAGGTTATTTAAGTCATGACGAAATCTTATCAAAATCCTCTTGAAATGAAAGAAAATTAAACTCAAATCATAAACATGTTAAAATCATCTCGAACTCATAATTTAATTGGAATTAACACGCAATTATTTTAAAAATATGTCAAAATATAATAAAACGACTAGCAAAAGAGTAGAAAAACACTGCTTTGATAAAGTGAAAAGTGCCTCGGTAATTCCATTTTGATTTTGCGGCAGTTGCACTTATTAGCTTCTCAAAGTAAGTGGACTGCATGAACCACAGAAACCACTGATGAGTCGGAGTAGCGTCCGACGAAACCATGGTCTAGTCTGCTCGATTGTTCTGCAAAGAATTTTGTTGTTGTAGCAAGCCTGTTACTTCATGAATTATTTTGCATAAAGCTCAAAATAATATGCTTAAAGAATATATTTCTTAATAACACGGTGCAACACTCAAGATACCCCAAGGGGTTTCTCAATGGTTTCTGAAGTTTTTGGGTTCGCTGAATCCGAATCTGAAGTCAGAATTGTCGGGTCACCCTAGGTTTTCGAGCTACAGGGGAAGCAGAACCCTAACCCCCCTTCTGTTAATCAAATCAATATCACCGACTCAATTACTTTTTCAAGAGGAACATTTTTTTGTCTTGGAATCCATCCCCTCCGACCCCTCCGTATGGGGGCTTCCATACAAATTTAATGATTTTGTGTATATTTTATATGAAAATTTTATTTAAAAAAACCAAATTGTATTAATATTAATTACAAATTTCCATTTGTATTAATGGAATAAAAAAAATTTGCTTGAAATTAATATTCTTTTTTTAATATATTTTATTACTATTTATTTTTGGTACATATTTAATTAAATGTTTAGAATTCTACAAAATTATAAATAGGCAAACAGAAAATTTGTCTAGATTATTGTTTAAATAAAAAAGTTCATATAAAAAATATATGAAAATCACAAAATTTGTATGGGAGCCCCCATACGGAGGTGTCGGAGGAGATGGGTTTCAAGGCAAAAAATGTTCCTCTTGAAAAAGTAATGGGGTCGGTCATATTGATTTCATTAACAGTAGGGGGTTAGGGTTCTGCCTTCCCTGTAGCTCGGAAACCTAGGGTGACCCGAAAATTCTGACTTCAGATTCGGATTCAGCGAACCCAAAACCTTATTAAACCGTTGTGAAACCTCTTGGGATTTTTGAAAACTTCAGTTTTGTTGTTCAGTGTAATTATAAACTAAAAATAAAATTAAGTTTAACGTCACGTTGATATCATATTAAAAATTACTTCAAAATTCAGGTAGTCTTCTTTCAGTGTCTTCTTCGAATTAAATTTTTAGTTTTCTTATAATAAAAATATGTTTTCAAGATCATCTCGAGACTTTGAAAGCCTTTTTTTCTGATTCTGATTCTGGTTAATATATTTTTAAAAAATTCAAAATCAAAACTTAAAAACAAACAAAAAAATTATTGTTTGGGATGTCATCCAAAATTAAAAATGACGGATTTTTTTCGAAAAAACCATTTGGTGGTAATTAAGTCGATACTTATTGATTTTATTGGTTCTTATTCATTGATTGAATTTTTGGTTCTAAGTCATGAGAACAAAAAATTTTAAAAATCAGTTCAATCGAATCAGCGAGAAAAACTTTTGTATTCTTTTTAAATCAAGTTGTAATGACCAAAAAAATTAATGCAAAAATCGAAAAGAAATTTTTTTTTCAATAAAAGGAACAATAATTTTCCTTCAAAACTTCAAAAGGATATATTTTTACAAAAAAAAAATTTTTTGTAAATTTTTACTCAGAAACTGAATTAACCTCTTAAACTGAATTTTAGTTGAAACCATTTGGAATTCACTTAAAAAAAAAGTTTATATTAGGTTTCAGTCAAGTGAAAATGTTGTCATTTCAAGTTGATATTCAGTTACAGGCAAGCAAAAATTGATTAGAAACCATATGTTGAAATAATATGGAACAAAGAAAATATGTCGAGCTTAATTTGAAACCATACATAAATCAAGGCAAAATAGAGTACAAATGGCAAAATAGAGTGTCGAAATCAAGCGAAATAAATGTTTGAAAAAAAATCAAAATTAGTTCAAAATCAAAATTAGTTCAAAGTTACAGTCAAATAAAAATGAATGAATGAAATGAATCAAGCAAGTTATATAATTTATTTATATCGAGTAGTTCACTTAAGTCCAAATCGTATCGAAGTTAAGTCAAAATGATCTTTATATAATCCTAATTCGAAATCAAGTAGACATCATATCAAAATTACGTCTTAATCATGGCGATACTATATTAAAACGTATAGCCTCTTTCAAAAGAGCAGAACATTTTCGCGCATGTTTGAGAATAAGAAAATAATTTTGAGAGATTTCTTCATTCTGATTGGTCGACATAACAATAAAATTTAATATGCTCTGAGCAGAAAAATAAATGAGGAAAAATTAATGTATATTTCTGCAGTTTGTTGTTCATCGCAACTGCGCTGCGGAAGTACTGAATTTTATTTTTCAAAATCAACCAATCAAAATTGAAAAAAATGTTTGTCAGAAAATAATTTGTCAGCCGCATAGTACAACAAATAAGGTAGCCGCAGGGCTGAGAGCCGAAAGTCAGAACTGTCAAAAAAATACTGAACGAAATAGAGCAACAAAACGAGACATCAAATTATTTGTATTGAATTTGACAATTCCGACTCTGAGAGAGAGAGGATTGATAGCCCTGCAGCTACCTTGTTTATTGTACTATGGTCAGCCGCATGATAGAATAACAAGGTAGGCGCATATTGGAGAGAAAGTGAGCTAGATGTCAAAACTCAGCTGATCGAATTTAAGTTTTCTAATTGTTGTTGTTGCCTTTTCGCTTGACGTTTATAGCACCTCACAGCTTTGTTAGTATAAAATAAGACATTTGAGCAGCCGTAAAAATATGAGCCTACCTTATTATTATGTCATGGTCAGCCGGAATTTCACTTCACAATTTTTTTTGTCATTTGCTTTTGATTTCTCTCTCAAGATGCAGGTTGCAACACCGTACTTGTGCGATCATTTGTTCTGAATGTTTGCGCATTTAAATATATAGAAAAACAGTAAAAAAACACTAAAAAAAAGCATAAAATTCAGCGAACAGTACAAAAAGAGCAAGAAATTACGCTCTACAAAATTTTCTAGCTTTAGAAATAATTTCTCACTTTGCATCGAAAAATGAAACTAAAAAATGTTCTTCTCTTTTGAAACGGGCTATAGTATCGAATATATGAAGTTTATTTGAAAATATTTCGAAATGAAATTAAAATTAGCTCAAAAGCAAGTCAAAATAATGTTAAAATCCAGTCAGAAACGTTTGGATTCAAATTATATTCACGTCGATGTCAGGTTAAGGTCATGTCACAATAAAACTAAATTGAACTAAGCTGAAGACAAGCAAAATTAAGATATAATTATGTCAGACAACTTTTAAAATCAAGTCAACATCACGTTAAAGTCAATTCATAAAGAAATTATATCATTTAAGTATCCAGCAGAATTCTATTAATTTTTAATGCATTGTTTTATTATTTTAATTATAATTAATATTAGTCATAGTTTTAATTTTATTTTCAAAATTTAAATTTTTCATGGCGGTCAAAATGAAAATTTGTTTTTAAAAATTGTAAAAAAATTTCTTCCCGTAAACTATAGACTAGGAAAAAATGACCTTAAAAAATGTTTTCTTACAGTTCGGACCTGTATAGTCTCAGAAAAATACTCTTTTCTTTAGCTTTTCTGATGTTATTTTTCAAAATCACGATTTCGTGCCTTTTGGTAAAATTAAAAATTATATCAAAAAATTCTGAAAAAAAATTTGAGAGTAAACTTTGAGCTATTTTTGTACTTAAAAAGTAGTTTTTACTCAGACAAACAAAAACAAATTGGCCATTTCAGCCCTTGAAAGGACTTTGACCGAGCTTCTTATGATCAATTGTGTTGTGTGTGTTATTAAATGTTTGCACACAATTGACCGAAAACTTTTACTCAAGTCTTTAAAATTTTCATTTTGTTCACCATTTGGTCTGCAAAAAATTTGTTTGACTCTACCTACCGTATTTTAAATTTAAAAATCGAAACTACGATCAAGATAGGTTATCATAACGTTATCATAACGAAAAATCTCTGAAAAAATCGCATTAAAACTTCCATTACCTCCTTTACAAGGTTTCCCCTACCTCCTTTACAAAATTATCTTGATATATAAAACGTTCTCTTAATTTAAAAACAATAAAAAAGCTTAAAAATAATTAAACCTAAATAACTTCGCATAAACTTCAACACGACTGTTCACTCAGAAAAAAACACATATCTGTCTCCGATAAAAAATTTCTCTATTTTCGATAATAGCAGTTTTCTCTATTTCAAATAAAATGTTCTTCAATTAGCATAAATTTTCACACATTCGAAGAAATATTTCTTGACATGTGGGAAATCGAAATATTTCAATGTCTCTAATAATGATGAGTATTTTTTTCGCACAAAAAAATTCTCATTTATAGAGAAAAAATTATTGAAAATGAAAAATTTTTCCTATATATTGATAAAACATTCACTATGAAAAGTATTTTCTTTAATTAAAACAAATCTTTTCTCAAAAATAAAAAGTATTTTTCTCTAAAAACGATATATTTTTCTATATATATTTTTTTTCATAGAAGCTGTTTATCATTTTAAGGGAATTTGTATTATCATATTTAGAGAAAAACATTCTCTGGATCAAAATCTATACCATTTTCTCTAAATATGATGCCTTTTTTATCATATTCCGAGAAACTTTTTTCTGACTGTAGGGTTAAGTAAGTTTTGTCCAAGTCGAAGATTATTGTTTTTGTTAATTTTTGATTTTTCCAGGAACCGAAAATAACTGTTATTTTGAAAATTTTAAAGAAAAAATTATTTTTTTAAAAAATTTTTATTTTTTTTTAAAGTTTTATAATAAAAATCATAAAATAACTGTTATTGTTAAGTTTATTTTTTTCGCTCATAAATAACACTTATTTTTGGAGTTTTATTTTTTTAACTCATACTCCTACGTTTCAAATCATATGGAAATCAATAATTAAAATGAAACTTAATCAAATGAAATGTTTATTTTTAAATATGAATATTATCAATTTACAGTTAAAATAATTTGAATTTGCTTCATCCCAATATCGTGGCTACGCTATGCACAGATACTCCTCAGGAAATTGAAAAATTATTGATTAATATATGACAATTTTAATAAACACAAAAATGTATTTAAACATGTTCTTGTTTTTGTGTTTTTTTTTTTTTTTGTTTGTTCGTGTATTTATTTTTTTGAGAGTGTTGTTTATTTGATCGTCTGTATGTCTCTGTCCGTCTTCATTTCTCTGTCGGCTTTATTGTTGAGTGCATTAATCAAACATGAGCCCGTCTGCTGTGAAGTTTGAGGCGGCATTTGGTACCGCTTTGGCTGTCTTGCCTTGCCTCATACTTGATGCCAAACATAGTGTTGCCAACACTTAGCTATCGATCTGCTATATCATCGATCAGTTTAAGCCGCCATAGATTGCATTCGTCGGGGCTCGTTAAGATATTTATATATTTTTTTTTTCTCCATTTACGTTTTCTCTTAATTTATATTTATTTAATAACATTTCATGTTTTTTTTTTCCAACGATTTTAATATTTCGCTTGTTCTTTTATTTATTGTTCGATATTCTCAGGAAATGCATTAATATTGATTTGGTTTTTTTTTTGGTTTTTTGTATTCTTGATCTTATCGTGCTTCCTTGCATTTATATTATTAAAATTTTAATTCTTAATGTGTCTGAGTTTGTCTGCATCTTGCCTGTTTTTTGTTGTGTTTTTTTTTTATATATTTTTTTATTTGTGTTTAATTTGATATATTGACAGATGGATTTTTGTTCTCATTTGTGGGCTTCACTGCATTTGTACGTTATTAAGAAAATATATTTATGAGAATCAACAAAGTTATTTTTTTCATTTAAGCAGATAAAAGCGGATAAATGTCAGTTGTCAGAATTTCAGACCATAATTGTTGTTGGTTTTTTTTTCTTTCTTGATACTTAATATTTACTTTTTGATTAATTGAAATTTATAAGTTATGTTTTTGTTCATTTATTTCGGAATGATCATCATGTGGTGGTACGTTTGAACATCCATTTCTGCTGTGAAAATAATAAGATGCTAAATTGAGGGTTCGTTGAACCCGTTTTTGTGTCTGAAGGACTGGAATTGGGGGAATTCTTACGATTTTAAATGTCTTCTTAAAAAAAAAATATGTATGAATATGATAATAATCTTACAATTCCTTGCCATTCTCATGTAAAGGAAATTGTTCATCATACCTACACCTCTAGTTAATGTTTTGTATTTAAGCTGATGTAATTAAGGGGGCACATGACATTGGCCGTTTTTGAAATCGACTTTTTTTATAATTTTTTTATTTTAGTAAATATTTTTAAGATTCTAATTCTAATCTCATGGAAAAATTTTTACGGGTTCAAAAGTTACAGCCGGATTGGTGGGAGCGCATTTTTGATTTTAACCTTTTTTTTTCTTTGTTCACAAACTTTGAACGCGTTTATCTCGAAACCATGTTTTTCGTACTGGTTGCGGCACTAGTGGGTTCATTTTTTGACAAATTTTTTTTTTTTTTGTATTTTTTTAAACTTGATTCGCTATTTGATTTTTTATGAATTTTTAAAGTCAATATTTTTTTCGAAAAAACACACTTTCAAATTTGGAACATCACCAAAAATTGAAAAACAAATTTAAAAAAAAGCTCCTGTCATATGAAATCCAATTTTGTTAAGATTTAAAAAAGTCATTTTTTTCAGATCGGACAATGTTTGCGACTCCCAGCGCTGCAACCACGAGTCCCCGTTTTTTTCTCCACCGCCAGTTTGGAGCTCTATAAAATCATGTTGGAGTGAAAAATATATTTTTTTGAATTTTTTTCTGAAATTTTGGAAAAATGTTTGTTTTTGACTTAGTTATGAATTTTTTAAAAAAATCGGTGTGTTTTCTCTGCCGCGAACGTTATGTCCCACCTTTATAATTCATGTGTTTTTATATAATTCTTTCTTATTCGACCTTGCTGTATTGAAAATGTTATTCTATTTTTGAAAAAAAAAATAATTAAGCGTTACTGAATTACTCCAATAATACTGCATAATATAATTAGAAAAAAATCTTACTTATAACTTAACCTTTAATAAAATAATAATTATAAAGTAACTGTTTTCTGTTAGCTTTCAAATAAAATTTAAAAATACATATCAGTTTATTTATATTTTTTATAATTACAAAATATTGTTTTAAATTTTAAATTATAAAATATTGTTTTTTTTTATAAAATATCGTATCGTAAAAATAAAGTTTCTTATATTAGTATAACTTATATCAAGAATCACTTTTCTTTTGATTACGTTCTTCTCTAGTGCCTCTAACATATTGATATTTTTCTTTAAAGTTTTGAAAAAACTATTAGTTGTGGTCCCTTAATTAAGAACAACATTATGAATTTAAAATAAAAGCTATATTGGATTTTTTTTTATATTAAATTGAACCAGATTTAAAAATTTTTAAATAGTTCCGTACATTTTATTCACATGAGAGAATTGTAACAAATCCAAAGTATTGAGTCAGTTAGTAACTCTAATTGTATCTGCAAGTATTTAAATAAGTTAAGCATCCAGTTTTTGAAATTATTTGGACTGAACCCATTAAAGCCTGTCCATAGAGAGGATCATACGATTTTGATAAAAATTTACCGAGTGACCATAGAAGTTGATAGACGAAAGAAATAATTTTTTTTTAATAAATATATAAAAAGTATATGAGTGCTTCATGTTTTTTTATCTTTTATTCACTCCAAACGAAATATTTCCATTAATCAAAAAATGGTTTTTTTTTGTACACGCCATGGACTGTCCGATGTTGAAATATCCATTTTAACTAGACCAAGTATGACTGCCAGGTGTGTTAATATATCACTGTTGTTTTTTCTTATCGCAAAATCTAGCTAGGAAGGTTGTACTTTTTCCATTTTTCCCAACTCCTTTTTTTAAGAGAATTTTTCCCTCAGGCTTTTCCAACAAAAAAAAAAAAAACAACCCGATTTCCACCTGTAAAAAACTAAAGGTATCCCTCATCTAGTTCGCTCTAAAATTTTTTACATGTCAACACTTTCTTGGGTATTTAAATACGCATTAGGTTGCGGTTATAGTGAACGCCGAGTCAGACAGGCAGGCAGACAGGCAATGAGAACAAGCGAGATAGATAGCTATCTGCATCTCGTTTTTTAACACAGATTTCAGCCTGCCTGTCTGAATCGCGTTCACTATAAACGCGGCCTTAGGCAGTAATGGATTAAAGTGAAGAAGGCTTATTGATAAATCATATCTAAAATATGTTCCTCTCACATGTTAAAAAAATTCTAGATAGATTATTTAAAAAGATAATATCTACTAATGTCTATCTACAACATCTATTGGCGTAGATGAGACATACCTCTGCCGAAATGCCTGATAAGAGTGGAGTTCAGGTCTTTCGAAAGAAAGCTGAATTTTTCAAAAAAATTTTCGCTTCTTTAGACTTGAAATTTGGTAAGACTTTTTTATGTGTACGTATGATGAACATCATTTCCCAGAGTTTCATGGTTTTGATCTGAATTCATGCTTAAACTACACTCAGAAAAAAGTTTCTCGGTGTATGATAAAAAAGTCATATTATTTAGAGAAAAATGGTATAGACTCTGCTCTAGGTAATATTTTTCTTCAAATGTGATCCTAAAAATTCCCTAAAAATTAATAAAAGCTTCCATGATAAAGAGAAATATTTAAAAATATATCGTTTTTAGAGAAGATTTTTTTTTTATTTTTGAGAAAAAATTAGTTTTTATTAAAGAAAATACTTCGCATAATGAATTTTTTATCAAAATATAAGAAATATTTTTAATTTTCAATAAATTTTTCACCATAAATGAGAATTTTTTTGTGCGAGAAAAATACTTATCATTATTAGAGGCATGAAATATTTCCATGAAGAAATATATTTTTAAAAATATGAAAATTTATACTTATTCAAGAAAATTTTATTTGAAAAAGAAAAAAAAAATCTATTATTGAAAATCGAGAAATTTTTTATCGGAGAAAGATACGTGGTTTTTCTTAGTGTAGGGTATGAATAATAAATACCCTATTTTATTCAATTCACGATAAAAACAAAAAAGCTTATTTTAAAGAGAAATAATGGGTCTGAAGAAAAATCCTGAAGTATCTCATTTTTATTTTTCCTGAAATTTCAGCTAAAATATGAAGGTCGGACTATTTTTAGAATTTCAGGGTTGAGTTCTGCGCTGAGTAAGAAGAGACTCTAAGAAAAAAAAAAAACACCTATCTTTCTGCGATAAAAAATTTCTCTATTTGCGATAATAGTAATTTTATCTTTTTCAAATAAAATTTTTTTCAAATGGAACAAATTTTCGAAGAAATATTTCTTCACTTGTAGGAAATGGAAATATTTCATGTCTCTTTTAAACGATAAGTTAAAAAGAAAAAAACTAGCACAAAAAAAATTTTCATTTATGGAAAAAATTTTTTGAAAATGAAAAATTGTTTCTATTTTTTGATAAAAAATTCACTATGCCAAGTATTTCCTTCAAAAAACAAATCTTTTCTCAAAAATAAAATAGGTCTTCTGATCTTAAAACGATATATGTTTCTTGTATTGAAAACGATTTTTTTATATTAATATTTTGTTTATGATTCTATGGTCGAGGGTGATGAGTGTTGAGTTTTTAAAATATTTCATCGGGTTCAAGCCCGAAAAAAACAAACATATTTTTTTTGCAATATTTTTTGTAAACAAATATAAATGTCAATGTTAGTATTAAGGTGGGACATAACATTCGCGGCAGAGAAAACAGACCTTGTTTTAAAAATTCATAACTCAGTCAAAAACAAAAATTTTTCCAAAATTTTATTTATTGTAAATTGTAGAGATTGTAGAAATTATTATTGTAGAGAATTGAACAAATTACAAGAAAAAAAAATTCAAAAACTGGCGGCAGAGAAAAAAACGGAGCCTCGTAGTTGCAGCGCTAGAGTCGCAAACATTGTCCGATCTGGAAAAAAATGACTTTTTTTAAATTTTAACAAAATTGGTTATGACAGTAGCTTTTTTACATTTTTTTTTTCAATTTTTGGTGATGTTCCAAATTTGAAAGTGTTTTTTTCGAAAAAAATATTGACTTCATTAATTCATAAAAAATCGAAAAAAAATTTTAAAAAAAGTTCACGTCAAACGATAGCGAATCAAGTTTAAAAAATACAAAAAAAAAAAAAAAAGTGTGCGTGTCAGCTACGACGCGCGATTGGAGTTTACTTCTTAATAATTGCCTTGGAATTTTATATAATCATGTACAATAGGCAAAGTGGTTAAATATATAAACATCATGCATTAACAGTAAACATTATTAATTTCATTACCAAAATGAAATGTCGTTACCAACAACTGAGGCAGTAAAATTTAAATAACTAAAACTCGAAACGTAAAAAATTGAAGTAAAATTTTTTACAAATCGTGATGATTGAACAAAATCTAGACGTCCCCAGTCTTCTTCCAAAACACTAAATATAAATTAAGGTTTTCTCTCAAAAATGTTATTTTAAAATGAAATCCATGACCCAAAGTTTCAATGACCCAGCCTAGACCTCAGATAGTCCAGTTACATTCGCTTGACCACAGAATCATCCATATATGTCTAAATGCTTCGTAGAATTCATAAAAGTGACAATGACCTCAGAAAATCCCATTGCATCCGATTGGCTATAGAATCATAAAACTGTTCGAAACGTCTCATGGAACCTATAAAAGTACCAATGACCCGCCTGTGACCTCAGATAATCCCATTGCATCCGATTGGCCATAGAATCATCAATTTTGGTCCAAATGTACCATGGAACCCAAAAAAGTTCCAATGACCTGTCTATGACCTCAGATAATCCCATTGCATCCGATTGGCCATAGAATCACCCATTTTGGTCCAAATGTTCCATGGAACCCATAAAAGTTCCAATGACCCACCTATGACCTCAGATAATCCCATTGCATCCGATTGGTCATAGAATCATCCATTTTGGTCCAAATGTTCCATGGAAACCATCAAAGTACCAATGACCCGCCTGTGACCTCAGATAATCCCTCTGCATCCGATTGGCTATAGAATCATCCATTTTGGTCCAAATGTTCCATGGAACCCAACAGAGTACCAATGACTCGCCTATGACCTCAGATAATCCCATTGCATCCGATTGGTCATAGAATCATCCATTTTGGTCCAAATGTTCCATGGAAACCATCAAAGTACCAATGACCCGCCTGTGACCTCAGATAATCCCATTGCATCCGATTGGCCATAGAATCATCTTTTTTGGTCCAAATGTTCCATGGAACCCATAAAAGTTCCAATGACCCGCCTATGACCTCAGATAATCCCATTGCATCCGATTGGCCATAGAATCACCCATTTTGGTCCAAATGTTCCATGGAACCCATAAAAGTTCCAATGACCCGCCTATGACCTCAGATAATCCCATTGCATCCGATTGGCCATAGAATCACCCATTTTTGTCCAAATGTTCCATGGAACCCATAAAAGTTTCAATGACCCGCCTATGACCTCAGATAATCCCATTGCATCCGATTGGCCATAGAATCACCCATTTTGGTCCAAATGTTCCATGGAACCTATAAAAGTTCCAATGACCCGCCTATGACCTCAGATAATCCCATTGCATCCGATTGGCCATAGAATCACCCATTTTGGTCCAAATGTTCCATGGAACCCATAAAAGTTCCAATGACCCGCCTATGACCTCAGATAATCCCATTGCATCCGATTGGCCATAGAATCACCCATTTTGGTCCAAATGTTCCATGGAACCCATAAAAGTTCCAATGACCCGCCTGTGACCTCAGATAATCCCATTGCATCCGATTGGCCATAGAATCATCAATTTTGGTCCAAATGTACCATGGAACCCATAAAAGTTACAATGACCCGCCTATGACCTCAGATAATCCCATTGCATCCGATTGGCCATAGAATCATCAATTTTGGTCCAAATGTACCATGGAACCCAAAAAAGTTCCAATGACACGTCTATGACCTCAGATAATCCCATTGCATCCGTTTGGCCATAGAATCACCCATTTTGGTCCAAATGTTCCATGGAACCCATAAAAGTTCCAATGACCCGCCTATGACCTCAGATAATCCCATTGCATCCGATTGGCCATAGAATCACCCATTTTGGTCCAAATGTTCCATGGAACCCATAAAAGTTCCAATGACCCGCCTATGACCTCAGATAATCCCATTGCATCCGATTGGCCATAGAATCACCCATTTTTGTCCAAATGTTCCATGGAACCCATAAAAGTTTCAATGACCCGCCTATGACCTCAGATAATCCCATTGCATCCGATTGGCCATAGAATCACCCATTTTGGTCCAAATGTTCCATGGAACCCATAAAAGTTCCAATGACCCGCCTATGACCTCAGATAATCCCATTGCATCCGATTGGCCATAGAATCACCCATTTTGGTCCAAATGTTCCATGGAACCCATAAAAGTTCCAATGACCCGCCTATGACCTCAGATAATCCCATTGCATCCGATTGGCCATAGAATCACCCATTTTGGTCCAAATGTTCCATGGAACCCATAAAAGTTCCAATGACCCGCCTATGACCTCAGATAATCCCATTGCATCCGATTGGCCATAGAATCACCCATTTTGGTCCAAATGTTCCATGGAACCCATAAAAGTTCCAATGACCCGCCTATGACCTCAGATAATCCCATTGCATCCGATTGGCCATAGAATCACCCATTTTGGTCCAAATGTTCCATGGAACCCATAAAAGTTCCAATGACCCGCCTATGACCTCAGATAATCCCATTGCATCCGATTGGCCATAGAATCATCCATTTTGGTAGAAATGTTCCATGGAACCCATAAAAGTTCCAATGACCCATCTCTGACCTCAGATAATCCCATTGCATCCGATTGGCCATAGAATCACCCATTTTGGTCCAAATGTTCCATGGAACCCATAAAAGTTCCAATGACCCGCCTGTGACCTCAGATAATCCCATTGCATCCGATTGGCCATAGAATCATCAATTTTGGTCCAAATGTACCATGGAACCCATAAAAGTTACAATGACCCGCCTATGACCTCAGATAATCCCATTGCATCCGATTGGCCATAGAATCATCAATTTTGGTCCAAATGTACCATGGAACCCAAAAAAGTTCCAATGACACGTCTATGACCTCAGATAATCCCATTGCATCCGTTTGGCCATAGAATCACCCATTTTGGTCCAAATGTTCCATGGAACCCATAAAAGTTCCAATGACCCGCCTATGACCTCAGATAATCCCATTGCATCCGATTGGCCATAGAATCACCCATTTTGGTCCAAATGTTCCATGGAACCCATAAAAGTTCCAATGACCCGCCTATGACCTCAGATAATCCCATTGCATCCGATTGGCCATAGAATCACCCATTTTTGTCCAAATGTTCCATGGAACCCATAAAAGTTTCAATGACCCGCCTATGACCTCAGATAATCCCATTGCATCCGATTGGCCATAGAATCACCCATTTTGGTCCAAATGTTCCATGGAACCCATAAAAGTTCCAATGACCCGCCTATGACCTCAGATAATCCCATTGCATCCGATTGGCCATAGAATCACCCATTTTGGTCCAAATGTTCCATGGAACCCATAAAAGTTCCAATGACCCGCCTATGACCTCAGATAATCCCATTGCATCCGATTGGCCATAGAATCACCCATTTTGGTCCAAATGTTCCATGGAACCCATAAAAGTTCCAATGACCCGCCTATGACCTCAGATAATCCCATTGCATCCGATTGGCCATAGAATCACCCATTTTGGTCCAAATGTTCCATGGAACCCATAAAAGTTCCAATGACCCGCCTATGACCTCAGATAATCCCATTGCATCCGATTGGCCATAGAATCACCCATTTTGGTCCAAATGTTCCATGGAACCCATAAAAGTTCCAATGACCCGCCTATGACGTCAGATAATCCCATTGCATCCGATTGGCCATAGAATCATCCATTTTGGTCCAAATGTTCCTTGGAACCTACAAAAGTTCAAATGACCCGCCTGTGACCTCAGATAATCCCATTGCATCCGATTGGCCATAGAATCATCTGTTTTGGTCCAAATGTTCCATGGAACCCATATAAGTTCCAATGACCCGTCTATGATCTCAGATAATCCCATTGCATCCGTTTGGCCATAGAATCATCAATTTTGGTCCAAATGTTCCATGGAACCCATAAAAGTTTCAATGACCCGCCTATGACCTCAGATAATCCCATTGCATCCGATTGGCCATAGAATCACCCATTTTGGTCCAAATGTTCCATGGAACCCATAAAAGTTCCAATGACCCGCCTATGACCTCAGATAATCCCATTGCATCCGATTGGCCATAGAATCACCCATTTTGGTCCAAATGTTCCATGGAACCCATAAAAGTTCCAATGACCCGCCTATGACCTCAGATAATCCCATTGCATCCGATTGGCCATAGAATCATCCATTTTGGTAGAAATGTTCCATGGAACCCATAAAAGTTCCAATGACCCATCTCTGACCTCAGATAATCCCATTGCATCCGATTGGCCATAGAATCACCCATTTTGGTCCAAATGTTCCATGGAACCCATAAAAGTTCCAATGACCCATCTCTGACCTCAGATAATCCCATTGCATCCGATTGGCCATAGAATCATCCATTTTGGTCCAAATGTTGCTTCAACCAATAAAAGTTCCAATGACTCCCCTGTCACCTCCATGGAATCCATGGAATCCATTAAAGTGCTAATGACCCGCCTGTGACCTTGATAATCCCATTGCATCCGAATGGCCATAGAATCATCCACTTTTGTCCAAATTCTCCATGGAATCCATTAAAGTGCCAATGATCTGCCTGTAACCTTGATAATTCCATTGCATTCGATTGGCCAAGCATAACGCAAAAAATAGTTGAAAATTCAAACGTAACGAAAAAAAGTTGAAAATTCAACCATAACGCAAAAAATAGTTGAAAATTCAAACGTAACGAAAAATAGTTGAAAATTTGACTTTACCCCCTAATATAATTTCTTTATATGCAAATCGATTCTAAAGGAGTAAACTCCAAAAATTTCTTCAAAAAATGAACCCGCTAGTGCCGCAACCAGTACGAAAAACATGGTTTCGAGATAAAAAATGCAAAGAAAAATAAAAATGCGCTCTCACTAATCCGGCTGTAACTTTTGAACCCGTAGGAATTTTTCCATGAAATTTTTTTTCTTAGAATCTTAAGAATTACTTTAATACAAAATTATAAAAAAGTCGATTTAAAAAAAACGGCCAATGTCATGTCACCACTTAATAAAAAAACAATTTCTTGGTTCATGACTGGGATAAAAATTAAAATTTAATAACACATACAAAAGCCTTTATGTTTTTTTCAAATTTTCTGACATATTTTTAGATGAGTAGTACATAAATATGTTTTGCTCAATTAAGTTATCTTTACCAACATCTCTATGGAAGTGTGAATGATTGGCATGCGAAAGATGTAGGTTCGTACCCCGATTGTGTAAGTATAAAAATTTAATTCAATTTTATTATTATTCCGATTTCAATTCCAATTCTATGATTCATTGGCTGCTGGGACATAAAAAAATTTCCGAAATAAGATTATATTTGCATCTCAAAAAATTTTGTGTTATAAAGGGTGTTTTTTTTAAAGCTTGCTTATTTGAAATTTAAATAAAACACATGTCAAATTATGAAATGGTCAATAAAATTTTTTACTTGGTAGATTATTTCTTGGCATTTAACATTTAAATATAATTTCGGGCATATGGCCATCACGACTATTTTGCACAAAGGTCATTCTGGAGGTCCAATTTTCGACCACCTTTTCAAGCATTTGAGGGCGTATTTCAGCACGTTGAATATTGGCTTCCAAAGCGTCAATCGTTGCTGTTTTATCCACATAAACCAATGACTTCACGTATCCCCACAAAAAATAATCAAGTGGCGTCAAATCACACGAACGCGGATGCCAATTCACCGGTCCATTTCTCGGAATAATGTTGTCGTTGAAATGTTCTTTCAATAAGTCGATTGTTTCGCCCGCAGTATGACAAATGGCATCATCCTGTTGAAACCACATTTCGTCCAACGATTTGGAAGCGTTGTTCTGGAGTTAACCTATTCATGATGATTTGCCAAACAATACTGAGTAGAGACATCACTTTAAACTGTCAAAACAACTGTCAGACAATAGAGTAATCCATATTGTAAAAAAACCTCATACAAAACACCCTTCATAACATTTTTTATTTAATTGAAAAAAGTAATTATTTAAAATAAAAAATACAAATTTAAATTCAAAGCCCTCGTCAGAGTTTGAACCAAGGCAGTTGAGCATTAAAACCATATATATATAAAAACAAAAAATTTACGACAACTGTCACTTTGCACTTTAAAATAAATAGGCAATTTAATTAATTGTCGTGAAAAAAATGTTGCAAGAGAAATGTTGCTAGTATTTTTCACAGCGGCACAGAGTACGACTTTGATGAACATGTTGTGAAAATGTTGACGCATATTTCACAGCTTTCGTTTTTTGTATGGAAATTATAGTGAAATTTCACATGAAACTGAACAGGGTTCTATGCTTAAAGAAGTGAAATAATATTAAATAAAATATTTGTGTTTGTTTTTTTAAATCTAAAACGTATTTTCCAAAAAATTTGGGCGTGAACTGTCTGTTCCTTGAACGAACGGTAATCGTAAGAATGAAAATGAAAATTATTAAAGCCTAGTACACTGCTTGTTTGCCGTGAAATTTCGCTAGCAACATTCATTTTTTTGTTGCGTGGAAATTCTGACATATATTTTGTTGCGAAGAAATTCAAAAATTTGTGAAAGTCATGCTTTACTTCCCAAAGTAGAGAAAAATAAATGTATAAAAACAGAAAAATTTACGACAGCTGTCAGTTTTCACTTCAAAATACATAGACAGTTCGTCGTAAAAAAATTTTGCAAGAGAAATGTTGCGAGTATTTTTCACAGCGGAACAGAGTACGATTTTGACGAAAATGTTGTGAAAAATTTCACACATATTTCACAGCTTTCGTTTTTTGTATGGAAATTAGAGTGAAATTTCACATGAAACTGAACAGACTATTAAGCTTAAAGAAGTGAAATAAAATTAAATAAAATATTTGTGTTTGTTGTTTTAAATCTTAAACGTATTTTCCAAAAAATTTGGGCTTGAACTGTCAGTTCCTTGAACGAAACGGTAATCGTACGAATGAAAATGAAAATTATTAAAGCCTAGTACTCTGCTTGTTTGCCGTGAAATTTCACCTGCAACATTCATTTTTTTGTTGCGTGAAAATTCTGACATATATTTTGTTGCGAAGAAATTGAAAAATTTGTGAAAGTCATGCTTTACTTCCCAAAGTAGAGAAAAATAAATGTATAAAAACAGAAAAATTTACGACAGCTGTCAGTTTTCACATCAAAATAAATAGACAGTTCGTCGTGAAAAAATGTTTCGAAACATGTTGCGAAACAGAGTACGATTGTGACGAAAATGTTGTGAAAAATTTCACACATATTTCACAGCTATATTTTTTTGTATGCAGATTCGAGTGAAATTTCACATGAAACTGAACAGAGTACTAGGCTTTACAATTAAAAACAATACATCGAGATAAGTACGTTTGGTAGCAATGAACATTTTTGCTTGTTGCTGAAAGAGCCAATATCTTTCTATTTAATTCGATCACGCATGCTATAGTACCTAAAAGAGATATTTTTGTAACGAGGTAGTCTGTTCACGGAACAGACAATTCGACCCCTGATTAGTTTAACTTAAAGTAACTTACAAATGTGTTTTCCCCGAAACAGAACACCAAAAACTAAAAGACGTATTCAGACGCTTTAGAAACGAACCTTCAATAAGAATTGTGCACTTAGAAGTAATTGCCTAAAATTAAACGAACTTATGTTTTGAAACACAGTGTAGGTACAGTAATCATTCCGTTACAAATTCAAACTTGATCAAACTTAACTCCAGTTGAACCTCAGCGTCAAAGCAAAGTTTTCACAAAAATTACTTGACCCATCATTGTTCGGCATAAAAATATACAAGAGCTCTTAAGTCACACCTTAAGTCACACATGCTCAATACCACGTTCACACCGATCTTGTCTGACCTTTAATGAACTGCAATAGCAATAACAACAATATCAACTGTGGTCAGTTACAAGTGTGTTAATCGAAAGATATGACAAAGACAGACCGCAGCACACAATAGAAATTGAATTCACGTGAATGCTGTCAATCAGCCGGTGAATACTTTTTATGCGAATGTCATCATTGTTGAAAATCGATGTTGTTGTTATTGTCATGAAGCTCATTGACTAAGCAGCTGACATAGTCATGCACACAATCGCACACACACACATACACACACTCCACTCAACTGAAATGACGTGACGTAGTGAACGATCATTGTGATCGCGCACTCACTCAACCCACAAACTCTGCATGCTTCTGCCCTTGTCTGAGACGGTTAGCGTGTGCGCGAAGCAATAATCAAAACAAAAAAGTCAAACAAAAACGTAGAGTGCGACGATCAAGGCGCATGTAAAAAAAAACAAAAAAGAAGAAAGATCAGTGTAAAGCAAGAATTGTAAATAACGGGGAGTCTCTAGAGCGTTGACTGAGTGACAGTCGGACAGCCGCTGATGGCAATCACACTTACACACACTGTAGCACATACAACTTATGCATCACGGTATTATGTGCGGTGACTATTTCGCAGATAATCGCAATGAAACGCACAGCGCTACGACGCTGAACGTCGCTGTTTTGTGAATGAATTGAAGAATGAATATGTTTATCTCGCTTAACTTACCCGCTCTTCTTCGCGTATCATCTCGGCAATGCCGGGTTTGATCTCCATATCATCTACTAGCGATGATGTGTGGTGAGTTGGTGGCGCAGACTGCTGTGCCATGGTCGGCGCATGATGACTCATGCCCATGCCGCTGAGACCCATCATTTGAGCAGCTGCTGCGGCAGCAGCCATGGCGGCGGCCTGTGCATGTCCGAGTGGAGGAAAACGAGCATCGCCATGACCAACAGCTGGAAGTGTGCTGGCTGGTGAAGGTGTTAGCGGATGGCTGAGCACACTGGACGGGTGTGGAGTGTTGGATGTGCTGGATGAAGCCGGCGAGGAGCGATGTGAATGATGTGAGCCGTGATGTTGCTGCTGCTGCTGCAGCTGCTGATGTTGCTGTGGTTGATGTTGCAGATGACTGGAGTGATGTTGCTGTTGTTGTAGCTGTTGCTGTTGCTGTTGCTGGTGATGCTGCAGTAAGTGCGGACTGGAGGGCGGCGCTGCTGAAGGAGTTCGATTTGCTGACAATGGTGTAGGCGATGGTGACGGCAGCTCAAGCGGCGTTTCTGCCTCGTGCATGGAAGCGGGCGTCAGACGCGAGCTACTTACATGAGCTGCAGCGCTGCTGGTGCTTGGAATCGGTGGAGTTAAGAGAGCACGCTCACGCTCTCTTTCGCGTTCACGTTCGGCACGTTCAGCGGCTATTAAGCCGCTGAGTGGACTAGCGGGCGGATTAAAAATCGCATCTGAAGAAGGCCAACGACGTTTTCTAACATTACGCGCCACCTGCTGTTGTTGTTGATGGTGATGCAACAATTGCGGAGACAGACGCATTTCTAGGTTATTATTGCTGCTGCTAGTTGTGGTCTCAACCGTATCCCAATCACCACGACTCATGCGCAGCTTCTTCTCGGGCTCTATGAACGACAGAAAGCTGTCATGTTCAATGCGATCATCAGCTGCCGGCTTGCTGTCATCGAGCAGCTTGCCGAGCAGCTCTGGCGAAGAGGTACTCAGACGTCGTCTTGGTGAAGTTGTAAGTTGAGGCTCAACTTTCGGCACACGTTCGCCTGACTCCATGTGCTGATCCACATTGACACCAATACCACCCGCAGCGGCAGCACCATTAACATCCGCCAGGCCACGCACCTTAAGCATCTCGGCAATGCGCAATAAAGGACCAATTTGCTCTTGACTGACATTGATCTCACCCTTGTACATGAACTCAACGATCGCCTTGAGATCGGGCCAGCTGACATCACGCATGATGACTATGGGATGTCGACAAGGCGTATCGGAGAAGAGCATTTGAAAGTAGGGTGAGCAGGCGGAAAGCACCATCTTGTGCGCTTTTATAGAGCGTCCATCGCAGGCCAAGGTAACGTCCACAAATGATTCAGTTTGCAGCAGCTGATCGAAGACGCTTGTCAGATTGCTCTGATAGTTGTTCCAGCGCAGACAGAATTGCTGCGGAGCAGCAGCGGAAGCAGAACCGTTGGATGAATGAACTGAGGGTGGAGAGCAGGGCACGCATATGGGTGTATTAGGCCGCGTAGCGGTGTTGTAGGGTTGGGGAGTAGGTGAAACGGAGTTGGTTTTGCGTGATCTTGAAGGCGATGGACTGCGGTGATCGCACTTGATAGTTGTGACGGTGGTTGTCGTTGTGGCTGTTGCTGCTGCATTAGTATTTGGTGGTGGTGGTGACAGCGAGCCGAGTAGTGTGGGAAAGACAGAGGATGGGCGTGGTGGCGGCTGCGGCGAAAGCGTTAAGCTAGTGTAGGAGGGTGTGCGTGGCGATCGTTGCTTGGATGTCAGCGTGCGTGGACTTTCGAGTAAAGCGCGAAATGGTGATGTATTGTTGTCAGCTGATTGTGGTTGTTGCGGTTCTGTGGCTGGCGGTGGCGAAGAGTTTGACGACATGGCGAATATTCGAAAGAAGTTATACGTTTTTAACCGCAGTGCTGGCTGGCGCTGAACATGTTATCAACGCTGCATGCGAAGAGTAGTTTTAATGGCATTAAAATGCATATTTCAGTTGAGCAGTTTTCGTAAAAAATGCGCGTTTACACAGAGACACACACGAGCGCAAGCTTATGCACTTATAGCGAACCGGAAGCGTTACTAATACAACTTTAATTTTGCGCGGCGAAAACTTTTTCTCGTACCGAAGTCGTGTTGTGCGCGCTCTTGTTTTTTTATATATGTTTGTTTATTTTTTTTTTTGTGCTTTCTTTATTTTCTTTTTTTAGCTGTCACGGTAAGTCGTTAACACACGTTAACATAAAGTGTTCTCGGTGTTATTGTTACTTGTTACGGTTGGACCAAGTCGTGCCCCCTAATAGAAAAAAAAAAAAAAAAACAAGAACAAAAATCTATAACAAGTTGCCAAACTCAATGCATTGACAGTGCATAGGTATGTGTGCAGTTGAGTATGTATATGTGTGTGTGTGTGTTTTTGTATGTGTGTGTAACTTTGGCTAGTACGCTCAACGTTATCGACGTCGTTGTCGTGGTTCTACCGTCGTCGTCGTCTCGATATTCTCGTCTTTATAACAAAAGTCTTCTCAGCACGACCGTCTGAATTAGACTGAAATCATTTCGCACACTTTGATAGGGAAAAACTGGCTGAACTTAACTAAAAACTGGAAAACTCAGGCCAGCACAACAACATCAGACACAAACAGAACAAAGCATAGCAAAAATTTTGCACGTATGTACGACGACGACGACAGCGACGACGACGATGACGATGATGACGACGACGGACTACTCAGAATCATGCTGCAATTGTTGGTGTTGGCCTGCCTTGCCGGGCCGTATTGCTTGTACTTGAATAGTCTACAACGACGTCGTCGTCGTCATCGTCGTCGTCGTCGTCATCGTCGTCGTTGCTCTAGATGGTGATGATACAGCACACGGCACACAGAATACAAAAACACTGAGCAACAAATGCAACAACGACAACGACGCTAACGACGAGGCACTTGCATGCATGCGGTATCGATGAGCCAAAGAAGCGGCTCACTTGCCTGGCCCGGCTCGGTTTTCCATTCGGTTTATTCTAACTGCCTACAAAGCAGAGTGCAAAATCTCCCGATTCCCGATAAAGCCAGCAACAAAAAAATTCAGCAATCAAAAAACTTATAACAACAACAGTAAAACACACACAAAAAGCGGCGACACAATCCAAAAGCGGCGCGTTCATATACAAAGACGAAATCTAGGGAGCTCACATGGTGTATGGCGTTACAATGCAAACCGCCTGATATCCAGCTACAACAAAAATATTAACTGCAAAAAGCAAAAAACAAGACGCACACGCACACAATGCACTGCTGCAATTATCCGCACGTTTTGGGAGCAATTCTCCAGAAGAACACAAGTAACAACCAGCACATATCGGAGTCAGCAGCAAGTTGTCTAGAAGTTGCCGCCGCTATAGCTCAATTTCGCAAGTGCCTCGCGCTCTTTCGTTCATACTGTGTTCGGCTGCTAGGTTCGTGGCGCTATGCCGCTCTAAAGTGTGTGCTGGTGCGAGTTCACTTTTCGTGGGGCCAAATGGGTTGCACATTTTCCTTGTTACGGAATTTCACATATGCACGTTGCACATGTTTGGCGTTGAGTTCTTGTGCTCGTCTGCTCAGCTGAAGAGACGGCTCTTCATTTCCTTGACGTTGGTATGCCAATTTTTTTCGGGTGGGTTTTTGTTTTGCCCTGAGAGCGTTAAGTTGGCACTCGCGAAAAATCCTCGATTTCTTTACGCATGCAACGGTGTTTTCACTCAACATTGCAACTTAGTGTAAAGGAAGTTGTGTGCAGCGCATTACTTTGGCAGTGTCATGCTCAGCGTGGTGTATGGTATAGTCAGCTCTGAGAGTTGGCACTTGGGCGCTAGCTTAGTGGGCGACCAGCAGTTGACTATGTTTTTCGAGCCGACAGTTTAGTCGAAGATGTTCACAAGTCGTAGCTCTCGGCCTGGCCTGCTCTCTTGCTAGTTTTTTTGCTCACACAATACGTGAAATGCTTCACGTACTGACGCCGCATCTCAACAACTCAGCAGCGAATGTATCGCAGCAAACTCACAGATACATTCGCTCTGCTGCTTTTGCTGTGCTCAATTGTGCGCTCTATTGCTTGTCGACAGAAGTAAACAAATAATAACAGCGCGCGTGTGAAACGTTTTGGAATTGAAGCCAAGCCAGCCGCAGCCAGAGATATATTCGCCGCAAAGGTAGGCAAGTGGCGAATGTATCTTAAGAGTACATTTAAATGCTTGATGTTGTTTAGGTTTGTAATAGAGCGTGTTTTTTCTTTCTTCTCAAAACTTAAATTCGCCGCGCTTTGTGCGGACTCTCTGGTTTACATGCAATGTTGTTGCTTCGCTGGTTCCAGCTGTAGCACCATAATTTTGCATGCGGTTTTTTTTCGCGCCAAACATGTGAGTTTTATTTTTGGCCAATTTCTCTTGGCGTTTGCTATGGAGCTTTGATTGTTGTTGGTAGCTTATTTAAGTCCAGCCCCTACCCGCAGCTCCAGGTTCTTGAATGGTGTTCATATGTGTGTGTGTGTGTTTGTGTCTGCCTCGTTGTTGTATTCAAACATTTTCATTTTTGTTTTTTGCAAATTTTTCTTTTAGTATTTTTTTTTAATTTTTGCCCTTGTATACATATTACTAGCTGCCACACACACGTACTCATAAACTCACATAGATACTACTTGCCAACCTATAGTTTATGTGTTTGTATACTATATAAAAATTTCATGTATTTATTTTATTCGTCCAAAATAAAACGAGCAAGTGAGAGATCAACAGTGATTCTGTTGCTGCTGCTGCTGCTGATGTTGTTGTTGTTGCTGGTGTTGTTGGTTGCTGCTGTTTTTACTTATTTAGTTTTAAATGCTCAACAGCGTTATTGTTGCTGCTGTAGCTGTTGTTGTTGTTGTTGTTGCTGTTGCTGTTGTTACTGTTGTTGCTATTGTGGTTGTTGTCAGTGAGCACCATTCAGAGGTGTTGATATGCCATAAATGTGTGTCTGTCTTTATGTCTGTCCGTCTGTTTGTCTGTCCGTGTATTCACTTGTATGTTTGCCGTTTTACATACATTCATCCATTCGTTTGTCTGCAAAATGCCGTCGCTTATTTGTTGCTGCATTTGTTTTAGCTTTTGTTGCTGTGGCTGTTGCTGTTCTTGCTGATAACAATAAAGCTTTGTTATTGGTGGCTTTCTGCTTATTGTTGTTGTTGTTATTATTTTTGACCGTTAGCTGTTTTGCTGCTGCTCCAAATCAACATCTTCTGACCATGTTAGTTTAAATAAAATTAATAGAAATACTATCTTATTTGACACACACCACACACCAATGAGAGCATTTGTGCGTGTCGGTGTAAAATAATTTCTATGGAATTCATCAAAACTCCACAGGTGGAATGCTACTGTTCCATTAAACGTTTTAGTGCCAAGTTGACACGATTCGCAAATCATATATTCACATGATCAGTATTTTTGATTGTTAATGCATTCATATTTTGTCTCTGGTTAAGAATATAAATCGAATATATTGATTTTAAAGTTGTTGCTCATCCTAGGGTTAAAAAAAAATTCCGTTAGATATTCTTATTGACTTAAAAGCTGTTTCCGTCACATTGATGGAAACTAAAATTGGGTACTATTGCCATAAAATCCGTTATCTTACTGTAACTATTGCATTGAGTACAATGTGGAGTTCATTATTTTTCTGTGCTACAAAATATTTAAAACTATTTGTAATGCACTCGTAGTTATCGAGGAATCGTGATATTGACAGAGAATCTCACAAAGCACCCAACGAATTTCGGTAAATATGTTTTCTTTCTGCAGCTGACAACATGGAGTTCTCTGTTTTTTTTTTTTTTGATACTCCAACATGAAGCTAAGAGAAAAAAATGTTGTCAAATCAAAGAAAACAGTTCGGACCTTTAATAGTGCATATAGATATTTCGGTTCACCTTTGATACCCTAACATTTTCGCCAATCTCTCAAAAACCCATACATCAGCAAATTGGACATCGTATATCTGTTAATTTTGTACTTTGACCTTTGCATAACTTTGAAATAATCTATATATAGACAAACCGACCAAGGATTCGTTATCAACGACACAAAACACCTATATATTAAGAGTTGGACATCGTATTTCTGTTTTTATTTCTCTTTCATCTTGAAATGATCTTGAAACGACCTTTTAAACAGACCAACTGACTTTAGATTTTGAATCAGCGACCCAAAAAATATTTATATGCCACAAAGTTGGACATCGTATGTCTGTTTTGTTTTTCATTTTGACCTTGTAATGACCTTGAAATGACATTTATATAGACCAATAGACCTGGAATTCGGAATCAACAACCCAAAACACCTATATATCAGGCAGTTGGGCATCGTATATCTGTTTTAATTACATATTGGCCTTGGAATGACCTTGAAGTAAGCTCAATATAGACAAACTGAACTTGGATTCAGAATTTGGATTCGGAACTTAAAAAAAATCTTTATGCATAATTAAATAAAAGTCTCAGAACAAGACTATTCATTCCGAAAAGGCGAATTTTATTTCACGACTATTTTATAACTGAACCTTGAAATGACCATAAGAGGGTGTGTGGTTAGTTTAATTTGCAGTCAAATCGACTCTTAATTGTTCCGAGAATTTAAAAAAAAAATTTTTTTTTTCTCAAAATATGAAGGTGGAGGGGGGTAGAAAATTGGACTTATTGCTCATCCTCCTTAACGGGGAACATGACATTGGCCGTTTTTTGAAATTGACTTTTTTAATATATAATTTTGTATTTTAGTAAATATTCTTAAAATTCTAAGAACAAAAATTTTATGGAAAAATTTTTACGGGTTCAAAAGTTACAACCGGATTAGTGGGAGCGCATTTTTCTTTTTCAACCCTTTTTTTTTTTCTTTGTTCACAAACTTTGAACGCGTTTATATCGAAACAATGTTTTTCGTACTGGTTGCGGCACTAGCGGGTTCATTTTTTAACGAAAATTTTTTTTGTATTTTTTTAAACTTGATTCGCTTTCGTATGACACGAGCTTTATTTTAAACATTTTTTGTCAGTTTTTTATGAATTTTTAAAGTCAATATTTTTTTCAAAAAAACACACTTACAAATTTGGAACATCACCAAAAATTGAAAAAAAAAATTTTAAAAAAGATCGCCTGTCATACGATAACTGATTTTGTTAAAATTTAAAAAAGTCATTTATTTACCAGATCGGACAATTTTTGCGACTCCCAGCGCTGCAACCACGAGGCCCCCTTTTTTCTCTGCCGCCAGTTTGGAGCTCTATAAAATCATGTTGGAGTGAAAAATATATTTGTTTGAATTTTTTTTCTTGTAATTTGTTCTTGTAAAATTTTGGAATAATGTTTGTTTTGGACTGAGTTATGAATTTTTAAAAAAGGTCTGTTTTCTCTGCCGCGAATGTTTGTCCCTCCTTAAGCTTATGTTAGGTTAATCCGGCATTTTCTTTTTGGTGTCTCACATAGACCATATAGTTCTTAGTGGTACCGGTTGCTGAAAGTCTTTAGGAAATAAGTGGAAATCCTCAAAAATTTACGTGGAATTCACAGATCCCAGGAGGGATTCTAGAGGAATTTTTGTGCATCTTTAAGTGACGAAAACGTATGTGAGTCTAACTGTCTAAGTGCTGATCTAAGAATGGCGGGGCATTTTCAAAGAAGGTGTTTCAGGGTTCCCTGCACTTGTCATACGTGGTAATACCTAGCTTCTTCGCGTAGGCCGTCACCATGCAGTAACCTGTGAGGATACCCACCAGAGTCCTTCTGTACCTTCGGGTGCGTGTCAGAATAAACAAAGTGCGTTTTCCACATGCTTTATCAGACATGATTCTCGAAATCTTGCATGTTGCTCACCTCTATTTTCGAGGTTTTTGTACAATTCCAGTAGTGGAATAACAACGTGTTCTATGAGCTCTGATCCCAGCCCGGCACTTTCCTTTGCTAGTCCGTCTGCCATTTTGATTTCATCAATGCTTCCGCTGGTTAAACATTTTCAAAGACCCAGTTAATAAACATTTTCTTAGAAACATTCGATACATCTAGTGAGTTTTTGCTTGTTAGAGTCAGAGTGTCAGAGCAAATGGATTTGATTGCCTCTTGGCTGTCAACAAAGATGAAAATTAAAGAGTAATTAGTTTTTGCTCTAAGAGCTTACTCTGCGACCTTCCCGATTGCAAAATCATCCGCCTGGAAAACGCTGCATAGGTCCGGTTTCCACTCCCGTACTTATTTTCCAGCCATCTGTGAATATGTTGACCGCCCGCTGGGCTTGTTTGATATCTAAGAGTCCTATGAGTATTGGTATTTTGGGTTCGAGAGTTGTGCAAATGATCATGTAGTCTGTGCTACTAATTGAATCCTTGCTTATTCCACAAAAAAATGAAGTTATTTGACAGTAAAGTGTACTCTGACTCTTTTGTTTGTAAAAATTTCACAGTATCCAAAACTTTGTTTGCGCAAGTTACCAGGAATTTCACTTCAACGCACCCAATATGCAAAGCGAAGCTTGCTGCTGAGTCTTTTTTTCAAGTGCTTGAGATATGTTGACTTATCCACAGCCGGTCACGACACGATGATTCCGTAGAATAGAATTGGACGAACTAGAGTTGCGTTAATCTATTGCTTCAGAGAGAATGAAAGGCACCCAGTGCCTTTAAGCACCATTAGCGCATTAATAGGTTTCCTCACCCTATTGTCCACACTGAGTCTCTTCGTTGGTTTGCTTCCCAGGACAACTCCCAGACATTTGGTACGAGTTTTCGGCGTAGGACGGTGGTATCTTGTGTTTATTTTTAAACAAGACCAGATCCGGTTTCTCTGCGTTGATACTTAATTCGCATATCTAAGTACCTCTTTAAGTGTGTGCTGTATTAAAGATCTTAAAGTCGAAATGTATTTTCCAACTATAATTATGCTTATATCGTCCGAATAAGCAATAATCTTTGGGGCTCTACCTTCAAAGTTTTTGAGTAGTTCCTTAACTACTACATTCTATAGTAGTTGTGTGAGCACCTTTTCTTGGGGTGTCCCCATACCTACTTCTCTTACCATAGTTGTAGAGGCCCACTCGACTTGGACCTTTCTACAATATAGTAGGTTGTCTTTCCAGATGTAGATTGCTGGTGGTGTATCTATGGCATGTAATCCGTTAAGGATATCCGGAGTTGATACATGTTGAATGCACCTGATATTAAAAATGTCTCTTATGCGAATTTCTTGAGGTGGAACGTTTTACTACATGTAATACTAGCGAGTGTAGTGCTGTCTCGACCAATTTTCCTTTCGTATATGGGTCATTCCTTTATAAACCGAACACCATTTTGACCGAGACATATTTGATTTGCCTGTAATTTTTTTACGGGTTGTATATCGAAAAAAGAGACACGTATTCGAGGATGTTTTTTGTTATTTTTTTTTTTTTAATAGAGGGCTTTCATGATTTTTGCCTTTGAGACTCATATTCAAAAATTCTGAAAAAATTTGTTAAAAAAAATTCAGGCACATCAAAAATGTGTTGATCATTTTTTGTTGAAATTTATAAAGTTTGTAAAAGAATAACCCACATGCGTGCTGGTGCCTCCTTAAAATTGGTTCAAACTGAAAAGTTGTATATCGCGACGTAATGAAAAGGGAATGTTAAACTTACAATACTTTAAAAGAAATGCATCAATGAGTTTTTTTCGTCTAAATCTAAGAAACGAAACACCAACTGGGCCGTTATGTTTTGAAGTTATGAGGTTGAAAAGTTTTGAAGATCTGATTATGTTGATATTATAACGGTTAACAACTTCCATGAAGGTGTCGAATCTATATCTGTAATTTTGTTTCAGCTTAAAGACAGTATCTTTCGACATCGAACCGAATAGTGGAAGGTTGGAAGAAAATAGGATGTGATACGGGCAACATTGAATTCTGTTTCGTTCGAAAAGATGATTAGGAAGTGTTGATTTCACAAAATTTTAAGTTTCATTTGAGAAAACAAACAAGTGTTATAACTCAAAAACTTAATTTTTTAAATTTATGTAGTAGCGTATACTTTAATCTAATAGAAAAGCTTTTGTTGGAACGACAAGTATTCGTATTTTTAAAATTATGTTGAGATTGATCATCACATGGATTTTCATATTCTGTTTTGGTATCCTCGGAAATGCAGGTAAAAGAGCGTCAGCCAGGCAGTCAAGGTTCCAATCGTGTCATAGTCTTGGTCTAAGTATAAGCTGTCGAGAGTGCCCGTGAGTGAATAGGAGTGCTAAATTCATAGTTTGCTGTTCATTTTAAATGCCTCGAAAAGCCAGTATCTGCAAAAACCTTGTTGGCCTATTTACCGTCTACTGAAATGTCGGAGGGTTTAACTACAAAATTAAAAAAAAACAATGGGAGGAAATAACGAAACCGTTAACACTTTCATAAGACATAAAATTTAGTATTACTTACATACATGCAACTTCCAATATCTAGTGACCACCCGAAAATACCATAAGTATGAAATTTTCAAAAATCTTATATATAGATTTAATAACTATAGGAATAAAAGTTACTAAATCTGAAAAAAAAAACAAAATTTCGGACCACTGGTTCAGGATAAGAGTCAATTCCAGGTATTTTGTCTTATTACAAAGACAAAATACTAGACCAAATAGTGAATATAAAAATACCGGAAAAACAAAAATTTTTACAACTTTGCAAATATTCGAAACTGCAACAATTTCTTGATAAAAAACACAAACAGGCAACTAGAACCAGCGTTAAAAATACCAAAAAAACGAAGACAAATAATTAAAAAAAAGTAAATATATTATCTCAGAGATAATAATTAAAAATCTTAAAGAAACTGAAAATGAATTGCAATGAACAATGCTTGAATGACATCAGACAAAAATGAAAATGATGATGAACATGAAAATGAAAATTAAAGAAGTGGAAATAAAGAAAATAAAAAAAAACAATCCATAAAAAACAAACGAAAAAGACATATTTAAGAAGCGGAAACTGCTGGCAGAACATAACATAAAAGATGGTATAAAATATTAAGAGGCATAATTAAAAAATTGCCACGACAAAAAGGCAGCAAATTGTTGGCTGTTCGAGGGTGAAAAGAACAAAAAAAAAACAAAAAGTAACAAAACAAAATAATAATCAGAGCAGCGGAAAAGTTAAGAATTTATAAAGTTTTTGTTTAAAAAAGTTCTTAATAAAAATGCTCAAGATTTCGATTTAAATTTGGTGGATGGACTGAGACAATTGAGGCTAGACAATTTGGCGTTGTGCGCTTACATAGAACTTCAACTCCGCAGAAAAAAACAGTACGTTAAAATGCAGGCATATTCCTGCATGCTCAGCAAGCACTGCTCATGCCCCCACACAAAAACACAAACACACATACAACTTCGAGTACTTTTCGCATCCGCATCCGCATCACAATTTTTGCGTTGCTCTTATTTTGCAGTCTGCGTCTCATGTTAACGAAGCTTATGCAAGGACTTGGACTCACACACATCCTTTCCCTGCTACTCCGCCTTCAACAGCAAAGGCTAGTTCAAATAAAAACTGCAAATTTACAGGATCAACGTTGTTGTTTTTATTCTTGTCGTCAATTGTTTTGTTTTTGTTTTTATTTATTTTTTGCGAAAAATGTGAATATGAAGTGTATTTTATGTTTAGGCATTAGTTTCTATGTTTTTATTTTATTTCTTTAAAAACATTTGGGCACATTTGGTAGAAATGTAACAATGAACAAAAACTAAAGAAATATCTAGAGGTCAGTCAATAGGTGGAGGAAAACGCGAAAATCAACGAAGGCGACAGCAACGAAATAGCAGCAGCAGCAGCAGGACAAACTGCAGATTACAACAACGCAATGTACAAATTTTTAGGAAACAAAGCATGCGAAGGAAGTGTTGTAGAGGAGGAAGTATGTGTGGACAGTGCCTGCTGGACTGCCTGCATGTGGCAGCAACAACCAAGTCGCAGCATTGGCACCCTCCTTGCAACAACCACAACAACAACAACAATAACGAAAGCTACAACAACTCAACGCAGACATTTTCGCATCTGCATAAAATTCGCGTTGCTTTGGCGAAATTCTTGCTCTGGAAGGGAGCTTCGAGTCACTTCAACATGCAGAACATGAAAGACAGACCGAGGCCGGGTGACCAAAACGAGCCGACCATCAACAGCAGCAACAGCAACAACAACAACTACAACTGAAATAGAAACAGCAATAGAAACAGCAAAACGCAGCATCAGTACAACACAGCAACAACAACAACAACAACAACAACAACAACAACAATAGGTCGGGGGATTATATATGCTGGATGATGGAGCTTGTACAGTTTCGCGTTTAATGTTTCGCGCCGCGTTACTGTCCATCATCGAAGCAGCACTCTAAGCCTGATGGTCTAAAGCTATAAACCTTAAAGCAAAATGTACGAGCGAGACATTTGAACTCACACTTTGGCAATGGCAGCACTTGCCACACACACATACACACCCACACAGACGCACACACACGCACTCAGCCCACGCTGCAATAGCCTGCCCGGATATACTGCATGCATTTCACCCCCTGACCGCCAAAAAAAAAGGAATCATTCATTTAAGAGCCTCGCCTCAACGGCAATCGGCATCGTTAGCGTCACACGTTCATATCGGCCAGCGTTGCCACATCGCATGGTGGGCGCGCATCAGAGTTTTGCATATGGAGCGCATGGTTTAAGGGGGTGGTAGAGGGGATGGTCAAGTTTATGCAGAAAGTTAGGCCGTACGGAATGGTCATTGGAATCATTTCGCTGGTCGAGGCACTTTTGGTGTTGCTGATGATGGTCTTGCTGTTGCTGATGATGCTTCTAACACGCACTCATCCCACTCAAATCCACATTCAAGCCCAAAACATTCTGCATTCTATTCAAACCGATGAAGCAGCAGAAGGCATAGAAATCGTCATCATCGTCGAAGTCGTCGTCATCGTCATCGCCATCGCCATCGCCATCGCCATCGTTGCTTAGTCGTTGCAATATTCGTTGATGTTATTGTTGTTGTTCTTGCTGCTGTTTGTTATTGTTGTTTGTTATTGTTGTTTTTGCTGGCTGTTGTTTGTTGCTGCTGCTGCTTTTGTTGGAGGCAATGGAGTTGATTCTGTTGTTGCTGGTCACCTTCATGCACATCTCAACATATATGAAATGTTATACTCCACGTTATTGTTGTTTTTGTTGTTGTTGTTGTTGTTGTTGTTGTTGTTGCCATTGACGCTGAAGTCATTACCGCCCATTCCATCATGTCAAGCGTTCAATATATATATATATACATATATTTTCGCGTAGAAACTTCAACTTACTCCAAACGCCCGCCAAAGTTTTTGAAGAGTGAGAAAATTCGTATTTCTTTTTGACGCAGTTAGGGTAGCAATACATACATACATACATAGCTACATATATTATTTTTCATTTGCTATGTATAGATTAAACAAGGCAATCGACACCAATTAAAGCTGGCTTAAGAGACAACGCGTTCCAAAATCACTAAAAGTTTCGTTACGATAGAAGAACGTAAGATTTTTCAAAACTAGAATTCAGAAGAAAATGTTAATATTGTAAGGCTATTCAATTTAGATAACTGCCTTCGATATTGACTCCATTGTCGAAAAAGCCGAAAAGCAATTTTAATGTCTTCGTAGAATTTATAAGGCACTAAGATTTGGTTGACTTTTATTCTGAGAAAAGCAATAATAATTTTCTTTAAGGGGGGAGATAATGTGAAGATCACCCAGATGGCAACCTGTCTTACTGCCTCAACTTGGCGAGGCCAGCATTATCCTTGTCGAAATCGTCTCAAGTTGACTCAAACCTCCGCATGGTGTGTCCTGGAAACGTCAAAAAACTATCGCCCGATAGACTTTGGCGGCGAATCTGAGCGGCGGGCTTCCGTTGGCCATCAAGCAAAGGTTTTGCATTGGGTTTGAAGCCCACTACGTAAAAAATTATTGTAATGAAAAGTTAAAGAATAAAGAAAAGAATGATCCCCGAATCTGATGACGACTACCGCAACCGAAAAACTGACTGATAATGATTTACGGATATGCACATGGAATTGGGATGGTTCATCTATCTAACTGATTGATATCTTGGAAAGATATAATTCTGATATCACTGCAATCCAAGAAATGCGATGGAAGGGACAGAGTTGCTTACGGCAAGCATTCTGTGATATCTACTACAGCGGCCATGCGAATGCGGCATCATGTCCTGCGATTCACACCTGCAAACGAACGACTTGCCATAATCCGCTTTAAGGCAAAATTTCTTAACATTAGCCTAATATGTGCGCACGCTCCGACAGAAGAAAAAGATGACGAGACCAAAGACGCATACGAGCGTTGCCCCCGTCATGACATAAAAATCGTTGTTGGTGACTTCAACGTCAAGGTGGGTAAAGAAAACATATTTGGTCCAACAGTCAGAAAACTCAGCCTCCACGACAACACATCCGATAACGGAGTGAGGTTGATTGACATCGCCGCAACACGAAACATGGTCGTTAGTAGCACTAGATTCAAGCATCGCAATATTCATAAGGTCACTTGGCTGTCCCCTGATCAAAAACATGCAACCAAATTGACCACGTTTTGATTGACAGAAGGCACTATTCCAGTGTACTAGACGTACGCACGATCCGTGTTGCTAACAAAGACTCGGATCATTATCTTGTCGCAGCCAAGAACCCCACACGTCTGTGTGCAGCTAAGAATGCTCGCAATCCTACACAAAGAAAGCTAGACGTCGACAAGCTGCAGTCAACACGAAGAGCCGAAGCCTTCGCCGAAGAGGTGATAGGCTACCACCGCTCTCGCCGAAAGCAGTGGCACGACCAGGAGTGTCCCCACGCCACTGCATAAAAGGACGCCATTTACAAAGCCACCCTGCAGTCGGTTGCAACACGTGCTGTTATGGAGCGATACCGAGAGAAGAGGAGGGAAGAGAGACGCATTTTCCGGCGAAAAAAACGAGAGGCGGAAATTAGTGAGTGCGAAAAAATTGAGATGCATGGCGACAGGAATGAGACTCCAAAATTTTTCGAAAAAATAAGACGCCTGGCTGATGGTTTTAAGACCGGAGCCACCTCCTGCAAGGATGAGAATGCGAATCTAGTGACAGTTATCCAGAGTACACTGATGCTATGGAGGGAGCACTTCTCTAGACTTTTGAATGGAAACGGTTACAACAATACCACCAATAGAGATGATATCCCGGAAACTCCAATTATGGATGACAGCGTTGAAGTTCCGCTGCTCGACTATAACGAGGTCTTAACAGCTATAGCTCGGCTTAAAAGCAACAAAACCGCAGGAGCCGATGGCCTACCGGCTGAGTTGTTTAAGACCGGTTGCGAAGCTCTGTTTAAATGCATTCACAGACTTCTATGCAGAATATGGTCGGAAGAATGCATTCCAGATGATTTGAACCTCAGTGTGCTCTGCCCAATGCACAAGAAAGGCGATCCCACCATTCACCATTTGCGCCAACTTCCGTGGGACTAGCCTTCTTTATATGGCATATAAGGTCTCCTGTCGAGCATATTGTGTGAAATACTGAAGCCCATCGTTAATCAAATGATTGGACCTTATAAATGTGGCTTCAGAATTGGAAAGTCCACCATCGACCAGATCTACACGCTCCAATAAATCTTGAAAAAGACCCTCGAAAAAAAATCGACACACACCATCTTTTTGTCGTTTCAAAGCCGCCTTGGACACTCTTATAAGAAGTCACCTTTGCTCCATCATGTCTGAATTTGGTATTCCTGCGAAGCTAATACGTCTTTGCAGGATGACACTGAACAACACCAGCAGTGCAGTGAAAATCGGGAAGGACCTCTCCCTTCCGTTCGATACCAAGCGAGGTTTCAGACAAGGTGATTCCTTATCGTGCGACTTTATTAATATAGTCATGGAGAAGATTATCCGAGCTGCTGACCTGAGACGCAGCGGCACAATTTTCTATAAGAGTGTTATGCTGCTGGCGTATGCTGATGATATTGACATCATTGGTCAAAATACGCGCGAAGTCAGTGCAGCATTCTCCAGGCTATAAAAAGAGTCGAGTCGAATGGGTCTTGCAGTGAACGCAGATAAAACGAAGTATCTTGTGTCAACAAACAAACAGTCCTAGCGTCTTTGAAACCACGTCACTGTTGACAACACCGCCTTTGAGGTAGTGAAGGACTTTGTTTACCTGGCATCCAGTATTAACTCCTCCAACGATATCAGTATTAAGATTAAACGAAGGATAACTCTTGCCAACAGGTGTTACTTTGGGCTCAGTAGGCAATTGAGAAGCAGAGCTCTCTCTCGACGAACAAAACTGACGCTCTATAAGTCAATAATCATGCCCGTCCTACTATACGCATCACAAACCTGGTCGTTGAGCAGCTCTGTTAAAAGGACTTTGATAGTGTTCGAGTGAAAAATCCTTCGCAAGATCTATGGTCCAATCTGCGTCAATGGCGAGTACCGAATACGATAGAACCACGAGCTGTAAGAGCTATATGCCGACATCGATTTAGTCAAGCATATTAAAAAAGAGCGGCTTTGCTGGCTAGGTCCATGTCGAGAGAATGAACGATGAAGCCCCAGCGAAAAAATTTTTGGATTCGGTACCCAGCGGTGGCTAACGCAGACGAGGAAGACTGCATCTCCGTTGGAAAGACCAGGCATTGGATAACCTGACAACGCTTGGAGTTTTCAACTGGCGCCAGCAAGCGCACGACACAATAGGCTGGCGAAAATTCTTAGACCAGGCCAAAACCGACCAACAGTTGTAAGCACCATCTAAGTAAGTAAGTATATATCATTTTCAAATTACAATGTAATAGGACTTTTTCCAGAACAAACAAATTTATATCTTTACAGTCGGTTGATGTTGGTTGTAAAATTTTTGATTTCCCGCAGTTATATTTTATTTTCGAACCAAGATAGACATTATTACAATATGGTTCATCTTCCTGGCACATGGCTCTTTCTTTTTCTCGCGTTCTTAAAATTTGCCTTAACTTTTGGAGAAGATTAAAAATTCACGATGGGTTCTCTTAATTCCGGAGAATGCAATCAAAAGAATCATAAACCTTTTTGGATGCGAATTTTTAAAATTGCTCTTATTTCAAATTGAAAAAACTTGAAAGATTCAATTTTGTTGTATAATAGTCGAGACAAAAAATTGGAAGCTCAAACTAAGCAACGAATTCTGTTTTTACATGGCAGAGTTCAGCTACTATAGCTTTTTTGCACTGTCTAAGCATTAAGTTTACTTTTAAGTTAACCTTTCGATAAGTTTGATGTTACAGTTGTTAGCATAGGTACTCTCTTTGAAGGAGCAGTAGCTAGAAAATTTGATATACTAAGGGTTAATAAATTTAACTATAAGGGTTTCTACTGCTTGTAGCTGGTTAAGAGATTAAATGGTAAAATTCTTAAAATTTGTAAGAGATAAACGTTCTGGAGGCTCGTATACATGGTTAATAAGTTGAGGTTATGTGGTAGACGTTAGTGAAACATAATATAATTCCATAGCAAAGACTCTAAGAAAACGTCCTGGATAGAATATTGTCTAGTGTTTACCTCAAACACGCTTAAATATTTTATATAAAATATTTTATTTAGTGTTATGGAGAGTGAAGCACTTTACTTTCTACATTTTTTGTGGCGCAAAAGTTAAGTTATCCAGTATAGAAAATATAGATTTTACTGCAATATATGAACTTGGAGACCTCTTTATATTGACATGTTCATATTATTTTTGAGAAAAATTTTTTTTAAGCATTTTTTTCTTATCAACAGAATAAACGTCGATTTCGACGGGAACAACTCAAGTGTGGTTTTATTTTCTAATCATGAAAAGAAACTGGAGGCTAAATTAGGATATCCTAAAGGTCAATTTGCCTAAGCTTTGCACAATACTGTATGAAATAAAAGCTATTTTATATATAAAACACTAACTTTAATTTTATTTTGATATATTTCCAAACATAATTTTTTAATAAACTATAAACTTTTGATAAGTTTTTATGACATATTTACGATTTAAATAATTTTTCAATTATTAAAACTTCCCAGCAAACATTCTGACTCTTAAAAGACTCTTTCAAGACTCATATAAATGAGGGTTTATCATTATAATGCGCTCAAAAAATACTCTTTTATGAGTACATTTTCGTATGTTGTGGCCCCAAAATATGTTTCATAAAAATGATTGTTTTATGAGTCTTTTTGGACTCATAGTAATGACGGTTTTAAGACTGATATTTGATACTCTTTTAAGACTCATATTGCGTACTCTTTTAAGACTCATATTTAGTACTCTTTTAATACTCATATTAAATACTCTTTTAAGACTCATATAAGAAGTCTTTTGCAACATTTGTTTTAGTTAAATTTTAATGCATGTATATCGCCACAAAAAAACAATTCTTCGAAAAGCGTAGCCAGGATATATCCATAACAGGTAATGACAAAGCTTAATCAAATTTTTTAAAAAATATATTCGATTAAGTTCTTTTTTATTCATTCGATATGGTGCTTTTGCAATTATCTGATTCTATTCTCCCATGAAACACTCATATATAAGACTCTTTTATGAGTCTTCTTTATGATTACGCATATATCAATCAAAATAAGATTTTTTTATGAGTCTTTTTTATGAACAATCATGTTACCGTCATATTTAAGACTCTTTAAAGAGTGTCTTTTATGAGTACTCATAAAGCAGATACAATAATGGCTCTTTTATGAGTCTTATTTTTGAACAATCATTTAACAGTCATATCAAAGACTCTTTCATGAGTCCTTTTAATGAGTCATCATAAAACATGCATAAAAAAACACTCTTTTTAGAGTCATTTTTCGGAGAGCCTCAGAAAATTTTTGTAGGGTTATAATGAGTTTAAGGTCAAGTATGTGTAGGATAACAATAACAACAACTTTGTAAATAGCACTAATAGATCTGACTGGACAGCTTTTTTGTGGTCACTAACCAACTCATGTTGTCTTGCATGATTTGTGAATGTGAGCCATACAGCTGTCAATGTTTTATATATTTAAACTTTATTTAAATTGAAATAAAATTAAAAATTAAAACATAACTAATATTGAGCTGAAATTATGAAATAAAAGATTATTTTTACTTTTGGCTATTTTTAATTTTAAATAGCGGTTAACTGATTATTTATTGTGAAAGCGAGTTCAATTAGCTTGTTATTGAATTCACAAACAAATAACTATCAAAAGTTATGAAGGTAATCCTGTCAGCTAATCATATATAAATTATAAGATTTCAAATATTTCAATTATGTGGCTTAACGCAGATATAAACCGCAATGGAACAATAAAGCGTAACAAATAAATTTATATAGACAAAATACACTAGTGAAAACAGCAACAACAACAACAACTTCGATTACAATAACAACAATGCAAAAGGACAAACAGTATTATGAACGCTTAATTTAATCAGAGACCAGAGAGCGCTCAAGTGGCCAGTAATTAATAGCACAACAACAACAACAACAACAACAATAACAACAACAACAACAAAAACAACAGCATCGAATCAGTTACAACAACTGTTGCAGTAAAGTTGGTGCCACCATGAAATGCATTTTATGCACAAAATGCAACGACAACAACAACAACAACAACAACAACAACAACAACAACAACAACAACAACAACAACAACAACAACAAGAGCAGCAAAAAACAAACACAAACAACGAAAAAAAAAAATAAAAACAACAATAACAACACAATAACCAGAAGAAAAAAAAACCAAAACATTACAACAACAATTGCAATTCTCGCATCACCTGAGCACGCGTTAAAATAAGCGCCAGATAAGATCAATTGCAGCGCTGATTGCAACACCAATTTGGCAACGATGGCAGCGATAACGGCAACAACAATGACAGCAGCATATGGTGTGAACAATTATGTGGCAACACTTTTACTTTCAATACGCGTACGTTGTGTTATGCTAGGCCACGCGCAGGATGCGGATATGCGAATTGAATGGCAGCAGCAACAACAACAACAATGCAGAATTGATGCTTCGAAAAAAGTAACAAACACGTGTTGCTTGGTTGCAGCAGCAGCAGCAGCAGCACAAAAAAGCACAAAACAGCGATATGCAACCGCATTTTATTTGTGCATTTTTTCAACAACAACACACACACACACACACACGCAAACACAAAACACTTTCACACACACACACACACACACATTCATGCAGGCGACCAGCCATGCATTTATTCATTCGTTCATTCATTGATGCAGCAGCAACAACAACAACAACAACAACAACAACAACAACAACAAAACATAAAAACAGAAATTCGCGTAAAAATACGCGATTTTCTGCCATTCAAATCATAAACGATGTTGATGATGCAGCAACAACAACAACAACAACAGCAGCAACGGCAACAACAAAGCACTTCATTGCAATGCAATGAGGTGGCGCAGTTATTGTGTCGCGTGCTGTTAGGCGCCATTCACACGTGTTGTTGTTGCTGCTTATTTTATTTTTGGTGCCACGCTGACTGACAACACGTTGTTTTTCTGTTATTGTAGCTGTTATAATTGATGTTGCTGCTGATAGAGGTGGAGCTAGGGCTGCAAAAGTCCCAACGGTGCAATCAGCTGCAACAGAGGGGCGACAATGCGACAAACAACTGTCGCAGGCCATAGCGAAGGTTGATTTGAAGTGTGGCATGGTTATAAAAATTGCATTCTTATGCACCGCATGTTGAACTTCAATGTCAATGCCAGCAACAATGACAGCAACAACAACGACTATCATCGGAAATAAGCCCACAAATCAACAAACACAGGCGAAAAAAAAACGCGCAAGCAAAAAATTCAAACAACACCAACAACAACAACAGCTGCTACTCACGACCGGCAAGTGATCAATATAAGCCAGCTTTCATTGCTGACCTCACCCCTGCTCAACTTACCACCACTTAATGCAACTCAAATGGCTGCCCCGCGTTTTTGGCCGAGTGTAAATAAATAGCAACAAAACAGCGCTATGCGCCGCAGTCGCACGATTGAAATCACATTGCGTGCTGCCCCAGCTCCAACCAACAACATTTACTCTATAGCTGGGTGAATGAGTTGCACCGAACTGACTAAGTAGGAGCTCTGCGTAGCGCAACAGGTGGTCCACGAAAAAAATTATCAACGCATCATTGCCCCGGAATGAGCGCCAACGTCAATCTACCAAAAAGAAAAAAAAAAGCAAAACAAAAAAAAAATACAAAAGTAGAGGAAGCCGTTTAAGTAGCGTGTAAAAATCAGTAGCAGCAGCATGAGAGCAACAACAACAACACCAAATCAACAGCATTGCTTTGAAAAAAATGCTTGGCCCAAAAAGTGCAGATTTGATGTGGCGGGTGGATGGGTGGATGAAGGTGAAGGTGTTAACAACGCATTGCCATGCAGTGTGATTTCGAACGACGGACAATGACGTTGTTGCCTGCTGCTGCAACTGATGCACAGATGCAATGAATAAATTTTTATTTTCAACTACTTTCTTTTTGGAATTTAGTTTTTTAGGAATTTTTGTTACAAACACAGAATTTTGCTGCTGAAAATCTGGTGGCAAATATTTAAATTCTGTTGGCCGCTGGCTTTAGTTTCAAGCCAAACACTCGTCAAATTTTCACGCATAAAATGTCGAAGCATGACTTTTTGTTTTTTTTTTTGTCAATTGAAATTTAATCTTAAACAGCAAATCAAATGCAAGAGGACTACAAAATGCAGTTTTCAATATTGAAAAAAATTTGTGGAAGAATTATTATTTTATTTTAAATTTGTTGTAACTTTATAAAAAACTTAGATAAATAATGTTTTTTAATTTATATCAAGAAATTAGAATATTCGACTGCTGAAGCATCTTTAAAGCTTGCATAAAGTTGTAGTGAGGTATTTCAGAAAATAAATTATGAAGTTTTTTAAGTTCTCAGTTCAAACCGTTTTCGTAAGCTTGATAAGGCTTAGATTCGAAAAAGCTTCGGTAGAAATAAATAACAAAAATGCTTCTTTTAAGGCTGCAAAATATTTCTATACTTTTTTATTAGAAGTATTATCGAAACTTCGTTAAATATTGTTAGCGTAGGTCTTTTTAAAAACTTATATATTTTATTAACCGAAGTTGTAGAAAGATGTGTTTTATATGGTTCATTCAACCCAAGAGATATTGAGACTACAATTCCAGTTCCATTTATTGGATATATAAGATTATCAAAATATCTTAAAATGGTGAGAAAATGATTTTTAAAAAATTGTGTTGCTAAGTTAATTAAAAGAACGCACTGAAATTATGAAAAGTACTGGAGTAACATTTAACAGTAAGTTGCAAATATAGACTTTATCAACACTTCCACACAGCAACATTATTCCTAATGTTACTTACATGCGACAGGTATAAAAAGGTGTAACACTCCATATAAGTTCCAGTTGAAGCCCTCTCGTATGTTAGGAAAAATTTGCTTCTGCTGAAGTTAAAGCCTTTCATATGTGCCGAATAGAAGCTGTTACCTCACCAGCCTTCGCATAATAGAAGTTGCAACTTTCTATTCAAACTCTTGCGGAAGTTGAAACTATAGCCTCTCGAATGTATCGATTAAAATCAGTTGCCGCACATTGTGTACGTTATAGAAGCTTTCTTCCAATTTAAACTCTAAATGGAGTAGAAGTCCTTTATTCAGGGTTATTCATTTTCTCCTTCAAAAATAAAAGATTACAAAACACTAAAAATTCAGATATCGATAAAATTTTTATTTCGCATATAGCTCATTTGCTCGAGTAACTCAAAAAAAAAGGTCATTTTGTGGAAAACGCTCTTAAGGTGTGACATAACATTCGCGGCAGAGAAAATAGACCTTTTTTAAAAATTCATAACTCAGTCAAAAACAAACATTTATCCAAAATTTTTTTTATTATTGTAGAGAATTGAACAAATTATAAGAAAAATAATTCACAAAAATATATTTTTCACTCCAATATGGTCTTATAGAGCTCCAAACTGGCGGCAGTAAACGGGCCATCGTGGTTGCAGCACTGGGAATCGCAAAAACTATCCAATCTGGAAAAAATTACTTTTTTTTTTTAATCTTTACAAAATTGGTTATCGTATGATAGGAGCTTTTTAAAATTTTTTTTTAAATTTTGGTGATGTTCCAAATTTGATACTGTGTTTTTTCGAAAAAAATATTGACTTTAAAATTCATAAAAAATCGAAAAAAAATTAAAAAAAAGTTTATGTCATACGATAGCGAATCAAGTTAAAAAAAATACGAAAAAAAAATTTCGTAATAAAATGAACCAGTACGAAAAACACGTGAACAAAGAAAAAAAGGCGAAAATTAAAAAAGCGCTCTCACTAATCCGGCTGTAACTTTTGAACCCGCAAGAATTTTTCCATGAAATTTTTGTTCTTAGAATCTTAAGAATTTTACTAAAATACAAAATTATAAAAAAATCGATTTAAAAAAATGGCCAATATTATGTCCCCCCTTAAAGTTTACAATTTACTGACACCTTGCATAGAAAATAGAATACATAATCTCTTCCCACGCGGAAAGTATTCAAGATAATGAATTGAATATCTTACACAATATGAACCATGACATAATAAATAATTTTGCATCATTAACTCAAAAATCGTATTTTTTGAGTTATGCCGTTATTCGAGCTAATGAGCGATATGGCTTTTGCCTGCAATATGGTTGCTATGAAGTTCAAAATATCTTTCAATAGATGCTCTAATACCTTGGTTCAGTTCGTTTACTGAAAAATTCTGTTCTAAACAATAACTGCCTTAGGAGGTTACATCAATGCAAACAAATATAGCTGAAGTGACAAATTCAATACCTAGCCGTTCAATCAGTGTTGGTACATACTTTTTAAGAAAATCTCTATGCAGCCGAAAAAATCCCTACTTTTCCCTACGACCAGAAAAATGTTCCCTACGAAATTCCCCACAACCGTTTAAGTTATATTTGCACTTTAACTAAGCATTGTGAACCCCTTCCCTCCCCCCAAATTATTTTCTAATAACATCAAAATAAGACAAAACAAGTAAAGAAAGTCTAAAGTCGGTCTAGGCCGACTATGAAATACCCTAAGCCCACTTTAAAAAAAAAAAAAAAAAAATTAATTGTAAATGGGCGTGTCCGTGGGCGGATGAAGTCCATTTTTCCAAACCATCTTTGTCTTGTCATAAAAAACATACGTGCCAAATTTTAGCTCTGTAGGTTAAACACATGCTTATTTATTGCGTTTTCAATTTTTGGGTTGTATGGGAGGTGGGCGTGTCCGTGATCGGATGACGTCCATTTTCCGAAGACATATTTGTGTTGGTATGAAACACATACATATCAAATTTTATTGTTGTAGGCTAATTATGAGCTGAGTTATGCAGTTTTCAATTTTCGCGTTGAATGGGAAGTAGGCGTGTCCGTGGGCGGATGAAGTCCATTTTTCCAAACCATCTTTGTCTTGTTATAAAAAACATACGTGCCAAATTTTAGTTCTGTAGGTTAAACAGAGGCTTATTTATTGCATTTTCAATTTTTGGGTTGTATGGGAGGTGGGCGTGTCCGTGAGCGGATGACGTCCATTTTTCAAAAACATCTTTGTGTTGGTATAAAATACACAGATACTAAATTTTGTTGTTGTAGACTTGTTATTAGCTGAGTTATGCAGTTTTAAATTTTTGCGTTGTATGGGAGGTAGGCGTGTCCGTGAGCGGATTCCAAAAATATTCAATAGTGCAGATCCTTGGGTACATGTGACCATATGTACCAAGTTTCATCCAAGTATCTCAACTCCTTCTTCTTATCCTGTGTATACGGACAACACACAGACGGACGGACGGACGGACGGACGGACGGACATAGATAGCTCGACTCACGTGGTGACGCTGATCAAGAATATATATACTTTTCTATACCGGACTCGCTTCGTTCTATGCGTTACAAACGTTTGCACAAAGTTAATATACCCTGACCTTTCAGGTTTAGGGTATAAAAAAAGTTAACTATTTACATAAGAAGTTCTTCCTTTCAATATTAAAAATAAATAATATTGTATTGCTTGAGTGATTCAGTGCCCTTTAGTGCAAGAGCAGTTAAGGACTTGTGCACTTTAAAAAAATACTCGTACTTCAAAAATGTACAATTCCGCATTTCTACTACAGCCTTTAACTTCAACAGTTTGTGTACATTAAGGTATTCACGATACAGTGCAGTTGAGGACTTGAGGACTTTTGCACTTTACAAAAACAAAGTACACGTTCGTCAAAAACATACACAACTACATTTCTACTTTAGCCAAAACTTGAGGACTTAAGTACTTGAGCAGTTGTGCAGTTGAGTACATTGAAAAATTTGACAGCTTTGAAATAGTGACGCAACATTTAAGAGTTTATAAACTTATTGTATAAAGTTTATAAAGCTCACGAAAACCTAACTGCACAACTGCACAACGCCTCAACTGCACTGGCAACTACACAATATTGTGAATACCACTATTGAAAAATTTGACAGGTATGAAATAGTGAAGCAAGATTTCAAATTGTATATTCCAAACACTTGATAAATTATAATCAATAAAATTTAAATAATTATCTTTATAACATTCTTAACAATCTCAATAAAAAGTGAGGTGTGTTCACGAAAGCCTATCTACATAAGTGCAAGACCATAGCTACACTGGCGCGTACACACTGAATCGTTAATGCTCCTAATATTATATGCTATGAATATAATATGCATATAATATAAGCTAGTAAGGTATATCTTCGACTTGGCCGAAGTTAAAATACCCCCACGAGCGATTCTTATGGGTTAAAGAATCTTAAATTAGAGAGCTTTTTGTATGAGATTTTAGAAGATTTTGTTATTTTTATGTGTACAAACATATCAAATTGTTTTCCTGAAGCATAAATATAAGCCTTTTTATAAAGTTTTTAATTTTAGGGCTGTATGGGAGGTGGGCGTGTTTGTCGATGGATGACGCCCATTTTTATAATACACTTAAGTTTTGACATAGAACACACAATTACCGAGTTTCAGTTTTTTAACTTTAGTATTAGCCTCTTTATAGAATTTTCATTATTTGGGTTGTATGGGAGGTTGGCGTGCTTTTCAGCCGATTAAGCCCATTCTTGAACTTGATCTTAGTTTTTTAGAAAAAAGCTTATATATCGAATTTCAGCACGGTAGCTTCAAAATTACGGCTGTAATCGTGTCCACAGACACACGGACAGACAGACGGACATGGCTAAATCAACTCAGGTGGTGATGCTGATCAAGAATATATATACTTTTCTATACCTACCACGCCTCCTTATGAGGCATTGTTACACACGTCGTGACAAAATTAATATGCCCCGTTACGCAGTACGCATTGGGGTATAATAAAGCTAAAACAATAGCGGTATTCACGATCTGGAGTTTATGGTCTTGTATTCTGTATTTTTGATAAGTTTTTTATATGTAGTAAATTTACAAAAACAAAAAATGTACATATTCCAAATACTATAAATACTAAATTAACAATGGTGGAATCCTATTGTGACAACCTCGAAGATCATGAAGGGGGCAAATGAGAAAGAGTTTTGTTAACTGGAATTTGATGATGGAATTCATTTGAAGTGATCAGTGGTCAGAAGTACAATCTGTTTAGAAAATGACAATATAATTCTTTCACAATAAATTTATATTTATAGTTCAACAATATGAGACCTTCAAAAAATAATTTTCTATATTTTTTCCACAAATCTTATTTAACATGGTGTTAAGAGGACTTATGCAAAATAATATGAATGGAAATCATAGCATAAAACGTTTGCTTAATTTTTTTTTCAAAGTTGTTGGATTTTTTGCAGAGATAGTTAATGGCGTATTCCTTAACCAATTTTCATTCCCGCTAAAAAAATTTTTGAGGTTTTTGATAAAAATCTATTCTGATAGTAATTAATGTCCTCTGATGCCAAATTCGTCATCGCCAAACATTTTCCTGACACAATTAACCTTCATAGTTAAAACAAGAAATAAAACTCTAAAGTCGTTCTAGCCCAACTATACCCTAAATCTCCTTTAATATTAAAATATGACAACAAATAGAAATAACTTCTTATTTTATACTGCATTAAACTCAAATATCAACGTCTTTATAGATTTTCGCTATTGTGGGTTGTATGGGAGGTGAACATGGTCATGGATAGATGACGTCCATTTTTTGTTCACATCTTAGTTTTGATAAAATATACTCACATGCCGAAGTGTATTTTGTAACTCGAATATAAATCTCTTTATAGAGTTTTTACTGTAGTGGGTGTTATGGGAGATGGACGTGTTTGTGAAGTAATGATACAAATTAATAGAATATCAGTCAGAAATGGGTGTTTTAATGGCAATCCCAAAAGAAAAATTATAGGTTTATGATTTTCTTTAGAGGTTTTAAGTAAAAGAAAAACAAACAGGTAAAATATAAAATATTTTTAATGCTTATATTTTTCAGGATTCTTTTTTATTAAACGTCTATTAAACGTCGAGTCTTATTAAAATGTATTGAATTTTTGTATTATTTATCTTCTGTGGGCCCTTCTCTCAGTGTCCTTTCACAAGTATTTGATTGGATGCCTTCCAGTAGTTCATCGCTCAAGCATTTTCCGAAAATTCCTCATTTCAAAGCTTAACAGAAGTCAATCGTTGAACTCATTCGGTAAGAACATGCACAGAAGGCCAAGAGAAGTCTTCTATCAAAAGACATGCACATATTAAAAGAATGCATTATAGATGGTAAAGTGGAAAGTATGGTTATTCTGAAGTTTCCTTCCAGGTAACCTTTATTGGGTATGATTTCTTTGCTTGGTATATGGCAATACAAATCAATATATATATTCGACATTTCTTAAAAAAGAAACCAACATATTTCTACACATACAAATTTATTAAAAAGATAATGTTTGAACGCAAAACACGATTGAAAAGTGAAGTTTCGAAGAGTGATGTGAGAACACTGAAAAACTTATTACAAAAAGATGCAGAAGATTTAGACAGAGAATTTTTAACCTGTAAAGCCTTTTTCAGGATATCTAAAAAACATTTAGCGACAGAAATCGAGTTTCTTAACTTAACCCGTTGTACGTTATCCGCAAATGATATGCTATCACTTAGATATTTGAATTACTGAGTGTAGTTAAAACTTCATTAATCAATTGAAGCCAAAGCAAAGAGATAGACGACATCTTGCACTGTTACTATGGTATTCTTAACGTATTTCTTACTGTACCTTTGGCCAATATATTGGAATATACTAAATCGATTATGTACGGAAGGGAAAGAGATTTTTTTTTGCCGAAACGGCTCAATTTTATTAATATATAAATTATAAAAATAGCAAACTTGAATCCTGTGTGATTTGGCATGTAAATCTCAATTAAGTCATTTTATGAGCCGCTGCACGGCCCCCAACCAATCTGATGACCACAAATTTGCGGTCATTTTGGTGTTGATAACGTTTTAAAACACAAAAAAAAAGGGCCAGCAACAGTTGCGGTCAATGCAACAGGATACTCTTGAACCTTACTCCACTTTGCGTTGCCAACCCACCCACTCTGCTGATCCTTCAATTGCAGTTGTTTGTTTTGTTCACGCTAAATTCGCAAGCATGCAATAGTAAAGTGCAATCAATGAATGAATGAATGTGGCTCTGCCACATAAATAAAAAAAAATAACAACCAAATGCATCGTCATGCAATGCAAACAGGACAGAACAAAGCAAAAAAATTTGCAGAAAAACAAAAAACGCTTTACCACAAGTTGTGATTTTTTAACTCGGCACACATTCGTGGATACCTAATAATCGCTCTGCTGCTGCGTCCAAATGTCAGCGGATTTCGATGCATTTTGAAAAAAAAGTGGAGTGGTATGGATGGCGCTTTGCTTGCACCACCCCGATGCAAGCCCTGCAGGTGCAATTTGTATGGCATCGAAATTGGCGGGTGGTAAAAATGCAAAAATCACAAATTGGCGATTTTTTTAAGCATTCCGGAATTCAGGGTTTGGATTCGAACGCATAGCCCACAACAACAACAACGGGCAACAGAAGCCTAACGAGAACCATTATCTGCAAGCCAATGAATGCCTCGCGCAATGCTGTATTGCACTAAATATGCCTGAATGTAAGTTAGTGTGTGTGTGTGTGTGTGTGAGTTTGTGACATATGTACGTGTGCGTGTGCTTGGATTATCGCTGACACGAATTGCATTGAACTGAAAACTGAAAATGAAGTTCAACACGGTATTGGAATGAGATGCAATGCAACACCTACAACCAGTTGCATGGACAGCTGGACAGACTCAAAAGTTGCAACAAAAACTGAAAAGCCGCGGACTCAAATGCATAGACAAAAAACGCTCTCAATGTTGCACGCTTGTTGCTGCACCAACGAATGGGTTGAAAAAATTTATAGCTGATGACAAGCCAAAAAAAAAAAAAAAAACAAGAAAAAAAAACCAAAACTGCGGCCAATAAAGCTGAAAAATTTGAAACTGGAGCAGCAACAACAACTGACAACGTTGGCACAGGATGCACTGCAGTTGCAATTGCAGCCAGGTTTTTGCTGTTGTTGTGTTGTTGTTGTTGTTGTTGAGCCATTTTGAACGCTTTTGTTGCATGGCATACGACTCGGCGCACGTTGGCATAATTTTTGTGACCTTGACGGCCGCGTATGCGCTATAAATTTTTTTGGCGCTAGCTGCATGTGGTGTTTTTTATGTTGTTGTTTTAGCTGGTGTTGTTGTATTTGCTGTTGTCACTTAGTCGTTCGTTTTCAGTCAATAACCAATCCATAAGCTGTCGACAGTTGGCGGCTTGCTGCAAAAACACTCGATGGAAGTCGCATTTCGTCCCACCTCCCTCATTTGTAACACTCCTTCGGTCAGATAGCTTTACGCTGCAATGCATTTTATGCATTTGTATGTGTGTTGCTGAACATTGGCTGGATTTTTTTCGCGTACGCTGTTTTTCATCGAGTCGCGTGCGTGTTTAATAAACGAGCTTTTGATGTTGTTGCTGCTGTTGTTGTTGTTATTGTCGATGATGCTGCTGTTATTTTGATTGCAGCTGACGTATTGCACATTGCGACGCGCTGAAAATGCTTTGATGTTGCCGTTTTTGTTGTTTTTGTTTTTGTTCTGCGCTGCTATTGTTATCTACTTATTGGCTAAATACGTGCCACCGTTTATTGTTCTCCGCACTGCTGCTGCTGCTGCTGCTGCTGCTGCTGCTGTTGTTGTTCTTATCTGTTGCTCTTTACAAATTGTTGACTAACTGATTCGCCCACCTCATCACTCTGTTCCATGCATCACCCTGTTATCATCTATCTGTCGGTACTTTACTAAATTATGTTTTTATGATTTGTGTGCATTTTGTGCGATTTTTGCGATTGACATCAGCCGACAACCTGTTGCTCGTTGAGCGGCGTTTGACGTATGCGGTTAGTCAGTGGTTCAGCTTGACAAAAATTTTAAAGTAGGGGCTAATTTTTGAGCATTGATTTTTAGACTTTTGACTAGCTGATGCTTATAATTTTTTGTTTTGATTTTATCTGAGGCTGAACTAGAGCTTAGCCGCTCCAGGGTTCCCTGAAGGGTTCACTCAACTTTCAATTATTTAGTTAGCAACACAATTTAAGTTAAGCTCTTTTTGCAATCTGCATGTTATAATTTTTGTTATAAGAGCGGAGTATTTAATCAACAATTGGTTAGAGTGAGTCTTTTTAAGAGAGCTCGTCCTCTGAAACTCTGAATTTGTTTTTTTTTTGCATTTAATTTTCAGTGATTTATCGATTATTCCAAAATTGTAAAACAGTCCAGTTAAAAGTTAAAAAAATTTCTTTATAGGAAAAAGCAAATGTAACCACACACTGGGAAAACTTTGAGATGCATGAAGTACGGGGTTATCTAAATTAATCATAGGTATAATAAAAAAATAAAAAACGAAATCCTTAGGCACTTCCACGAAAGCACTTCATGGATGGTTTTTGGTCAAACGAAAATACTGCAGTCCTACAGAGAACACCAAAGGTTTTTGAGGGCAATTTTTTGACAGGATGGTTTGCCAAGTTCAAGAAGCGTTATGGTGTAAGATTACTGAAAAAATCAGGTGCGATATTGTCGTCGTCAAAAAATCTTGTAGCTTCATTCATAAATAAATTGGCCGATATCATGCACTAGTTTAGCATGAAGCAATATTCAACATGGATGACACTGGTATCGATAGCAAAATGTTGCAATATAAGATCTATGCCCATTCATCCGAAAAAAGTTCACCTGGTCAACCAAAGTTTCAAAAGAAATTTTAACTCTTTAAGTTTGTGGGAATGCTGAGGTTACTAAGAATATAAAACTAATTATCCTTAAAAAGTGCTTAAACGCAGGTCGTTGCAAAATAAGATCCTGTATGTCGAGTATGCAAGCTTCAAGTCGGCTTGGATGGATGCAGCCATTTTCAAGAAGCGGTTTTTCGACAGTTTTTTTTTTGTAAGTTCTTTTTAGGTAAATTAGTTTTTAGAAGACAATAAGCTGACAAATAATGCGTTGCTGTCGTTAAATAAGAATTCTAGTCATCCACCTGCCAAGGAGTCGATTTACGAATAACAAAGGAATACATAACTTGGGCAAGTTTGTTTTTTAACAGCCTACAAATGTTAATGTGGTAAATGTGGTGGCCGTGGCATGCAGGTTAAGTGTGTGGCTTAGAATGCTTGGAGCCCGGGTTCGATCCCCAGCCGCGGTGAAAAGTTTTTTCAATAAAAAATTTTTCTGATCGATCACCACCTCTCTGCAGACAATGGCAAACCTCAGAGAGTAAATAAAGCCATGTAAAGCTTCTTGAGAACATGAACTTTAGCCGTTTGGAGTCGGCATAAAACATGTAGGTCCAGTTCTCGGTCAATTGTGTGCAAACATTTCATAACACACACAACACAATTGATCATAAGAAGCTCGGTCAAAGTCCTTTCTAGGACTGAAATGGCCAATTTGTTTTTTTTTTTTTACAAATGTTAATCCGTTAATCCAACACATGAATTGAAATGCAATTTATTCAAATCGTATTATCGGAACAGTTAACTGTTCAGAAAGTGAATTTCTATCGAAAGTTTGGAGATTTGTCTGGAACATACCAATTATTGCGAAGCTGTGCCATTGGTTTCCATGGCTTGGAAAAAGGCATCAAAGGGATCATTAAAAAAATGCTGGGAAAAGATTTTTAATGAAGATGGGTTCAATGAAGATAATTATGATCCACTTCCCGTCCTTAGACGAAGTGAGCAGGAACAATATATAAGAACCATCTTAAATTTGTTGGATAGCACTTTTGCAAAGGTCGCATTTGATGCAGTGAAGCTATAAGCGGTACAATTGTACCTTTTTGAGGTACACTTACAGTACCGTCAATACGAAATTAGGTCTTTTTTTCAAAAGGTACGTTTTTGGGTTTGAAAATTTTCCATATAATTTTTTCCAAGTGTATCTTATTTTCTTAAGAAATAAGTTAGTCGTAAGAAGTAATTAAAAAACGTAAGTCTTTAAACTTGATCCTGATTTGGCGCTTTTTTAGTTTTTTCTCAATAAGCACAAAAACTGATTTTACCTTATTTTAGAGAAAATCTAAAAAAGTGGAGAAAAACTGAGAAAATGTTTGAAACCCAATTGTTCTAGAATTGAAAACCAATTTGGAATTCAACACGATATCAACCTTGAGAATAAATGGAGATCTCGCAGAGAATATATTATACTTATGTGAGAAAAACAGAAAAAAAAGGAAGAAAAACAAGGAGAAAATAGGGTAACATCCAATGAAGATAAAGTAAAAAAAATGTTACAGAACTAATGTACCTCTTTCATGGAGAATGCATTGTTTCTCAGACTGAGATTTAATGGAAATCTTCGCTGGAGATTGTAGAAAAAAATTAAAAGTAAAAATTAATTAATAAAGAAAGTCTTAAGTCGGTCTTGCACCACGATAAATTGTGCGATTGTGCGTGGATGGACTAAGCCCAATTTTTGAACACAAACATAAGCTGATATAAGAATTTTTAAATTTGTTTGGTTTGTATGGGAGGCAGGCGTGTCCGTGGGCGGATGACGTCCATTTTCGAAAACATCTTTGTTTTGTTAAAAAAAAAACATACGTACCAAGTTTTATCTTTGTAGGTTAAACAGAAGCTTATATATTGAGTTCTCTATTTTTGGATTGTATGGAAGGTGGGCGTGTCCGTGGGCCGATGACACTCATTTTTTGAAGACATCTTTGTTTTGATATAAAGTCCATACATACCTAATTCTATTGTTGTAGGTTAGATATGAGCTTATTTATGCAGTTTTAAATTTTTGCGTTATATGGGAGGTAGCCGTGCCCCTGGGCGGATTCCAAAAATATTCAATAGTGCAGATTCTTGGACCCTTGTGACCATAGGTACCGAGTTTCATCTAATTATCTCAACTCCTTCTTCTTATCCTGTATTTCAGGACAACACCCAGACGGAAGGACATGAATCGGTCAACTCACAAGGTGGCCCTGATCAAGAATATGTATACTTTTCTATATCAGAATCGCTTCGTACTATGCGTTACAAACGTTTGCACAAAGTTAACATATCCTGACCTTTCAGGTTTTGGGTATAAAAATTAAGTTAGGTTGTCCCCCATAGAAAAAAAAGTTCACAGTGTCTGCCACTCTTTCCAAAGCCCTATGTGAGAGCGTTTGGTGTCATACACATTTTTTTTTTTGGATAGACCCAAAATCTGCCCAAAAAGGTTTTTTTGTATTACTTCAGTTTTCAGCCGATAGAGTAAATATAACTTTTTACCTCCGATTCCATCTTTGAGTAGATACTTTAATCGTTTATTATAGTTCCTCAGTACCCCAATAGTTTATATAGTTATATAAGTAGCAGTGATGATATCGTATCATTTTCGAGAGTACTTTTTTACAAAGGCAAATAGTGCTTTTTTATTGTTTCGGGTACTTTTTACTAAGTAATGATATGTGAATAAATACATAAATTAAAACAATATTTTTTTAAATTTTATTATATTTATCACATAAAGGAATAATAAATAATCATGATTTCTTTCATAACCCGTTAAATATGTATATTAGGGTGTCTCGACCTCTATGGGGGAAAAAAAGTTGTTATTGCCACCAACTTAAAATTAACCTTGATCGATTCTAAGACGGATATAACACATAATTTTTTTTGGATACAACGATAGCCAGCGCTAGTGAGCTGAACCATTTTGAAAAACATCCAAAACCCATGTTTTTCGTAAAAATATAAGCTGGTGTTACAGTTAAAAATAAACAAATGGTTGGAAATAGTAGTACTGAAGAAGATCTTACTATCTGACACAAAAAATTTCAAATCTTTGCCGCCTGACCAAAGATATGGCGAATTTTAATGAAAATGGTTGACTGTTTTTTTAAAGTTCTTGTTCTGGGAACATTTCTAAAATTAACGGCAAATAATACGAAACGGGGCGAGAATTTTTTAGAGTACTTTTTTCGGCAAGAAGGTACTCGGGTACTTTTGTAGGGTCAATAGTACTCAAAAAACTACTATTCCACTCAAAATATCATGCCTGATAAGTAGTTTAAATAAAATAAAAATTCATAAAATATTATTAAACTTCTATGAAAAGTTTGAATTTAAATCGTAGGAAAAGTTAAAAAAAAAAAATTAAAAGAAGTTTGTTCTAATATTTTAACTTTTGCCTTCGATTCATGTTCGTGTCGCTTCGTTTATCTTCGAATGACTTCGTTCATCTTTGATTTTTGTTAAAATTCTTTCACAATCGGTCTGTTAGGCAAAACTTTATTGAGTCATAAATATTTTATTGCCTTAAGCGACCTCTATCGAAAGTTTTGTAAACTTTTGACAGCCTTTCTTCTATTCCTGAATTTTAATATTAAATTTTATCAAAATTTCTCCTTTGATTGGCCTGAAACGTATTATTGCAAAAGAAAAATAAACCAAAAAGCAAACCACAAGTGAACAAAAGCTTGCTTATTACCCTTGAGTACTTTACATGATAGTACCTGTGTAAAAGGCATCCAACATTTCTTCTATGATCAAGAGACTCGATAGAAGAAGAAGAAACATTTATCTCCTTAACTATGAAAATGAAATGAGTTGGCCATTTCTGTCCTTGAAAGAACTTTAACAGCGTTTCTTATGACAAATTTTGTTGTATGTGATATTATATGCTTGTAAACAATTAACAGAGAATGGGCTAATGTTCATGTTTTCCAGAAGCAAGCTTTACATGACACTATTTGCTCTCTGTCTGCAGAAACAGTACCGAACAGAAAAATGTTTTTTATTGAAATAATCATTATGCCAGATGTAAGAATTGCACTCGAACTACCGGATAATGATTATATTCGATGATAATGGTTTTTGAAAATGTTGGTATAAACAACATTTTTCCAAAATATTTCAGTAATTTCAAATAAATTCGGTATTCGGTCATTCTGATTTAATATTAATAATTGATTTGAAGGAACCGAATAGTGTTGATTATCGGTATTGTTAGTATTCACTTATATTGGTAAATGGTAATATCATTAAAATACGACGGTATTGTTATTGTAGTGAAATTTTTTGGAGATGATAGTATTCGGGTTCAATGATTGATACAAATTTTTGAACTTCAAATTCAACCTTTTAAATTTCAAATTAAACTTTTTCCATTTTAAATTCAACTTTTTACACTTCAAATTAAACTTTTAAAAATGAAACTAAACGTTTTCATTATAAATTAAACTGTAAACGGTTGGTTTGGAAAGGGAAAAAGTTTGTCCGAAGTTTCAGAAGGTATTCCAAGAAAGTTTTCTATCAAGCAATCAAAGTTGTTTCTGCTAAAAGGACACATAAAATACCTGTCAGATTTTGAAAGCGAAAATGCTCTGCCTTTTCAGTTGTTTAAAACAGACTGTGAGATAATTTCTTAGGAGACTCAACACTTGCCGATAAAGTTCCAGACATGTTAGTTTCATCTACACGGTTAAAAATTTTGGACTAGTTTTTAATCCAAACTTTGGTTTAAAGCAATTTTTAATCCTAAAAGTACTAATTTTTATTCCATATTTTAGTTTAATTTTTTTTTAATCCGAAAAAGTTTAAGTTTAAGACTATTTTTGGACTACAAATTTGTATGAAGGTAGTAATTTCAGGAAAAAGTATTTATGTTATTTAATAGCTGAATTACAATGTATCAGTGGCAGAGACAGCAGCTGTGTCAGTGGCAGCGGCAGTGATCAGCTGTTTCGTATTTTACTGCCTGCCAATTACAATCTAGCAGTCGCAGCGTCAGCATCAAAATCAGTGAATATTGAATTTTTCTAAGTAGTTTAATTATTTGCATGTTGGCAGTGAATTTAGAAATAGGGCTGACTTCGGCTGTGCTGCATACTGCCACTGCTGCTATGTAAGTTTTACCATTGAACAACATTATTCCTAAAATAACAGCTGATCAATGCCACTGCCACTGACGCTGCCACTGCCGCATTGTAATTCAGGTATAAGATTGAAAACTACTACTACTACGAAATTTAAGCTAAATATAGTTCTAAATGTTGTTAAAGCATCCGAAAGTTATTTTTAATAAAATGAAACAAATTGTTTATTAAAATCTGAACCAAAATATTATATTATACATTATTACAGTAAACAGTGTTTAAACCTTTGAGGATTAAATAGTAATCCCTTTTCGGATTACAATGTTTTAAACTTTTTTGGACTAAAATCTAATCCTTTTTGCATTATTATTTTGTATTAACAATTATTCCTTTTTGGATTAAGAAATTTTAAACTTTTTGCGGATTAAAAATAAATCCTTTTTGGATTGAAAAATTTAAAACTTTTCATTGGATTAAAAAATAATCTTTTTTTGGTCGTGTCCTATATGTAATCCAAAAAAGTTTAAAATTAAGTCCAAGATTTTTAACCGTGTAAGGATTATGCTTGCCACTTTTAGAACTTTCTCACTAAGAGTTTTCGTTTTAAGTTGTTATTCAATACTTGAGATCCATCTCAATGTACCAGATCCTACTAACAACCTCAAAAATTATTCTCTAAAAATTAGGTAAGAAACAATTTCTCATGGTGTTAAAAGAACTGCTCCTTTTTCTACCTGATTCGGAAGATATTGAAAATGCGGATTATACCACTGTTCCCGAATTTACTCTATAAACTTGATTTAAAATTATTTCAAAGGTTGAATTCGAAGTTAAAAAAGTTTAATTTGAATTGTTAAAAATTTTATTTGGTATAAAAAAGTTTATTTTAATGTAAGAAGTTAAATTTGATTTGGAATAAGTTATTTTTTAAATATAGAAAGTCAAGTTTGAATTTAAACACCCATATCTCCAAATGTGTTCTGGTATAATTATTGCGTTCACTTATGAACTCCAAATAGCTTTTTGCACCCTTCAACCAGTATTCAGTAAACATTTTTAGTATTAGTTTTTTTTTTATTTATTTTCTTTATTCTTTTAGAACTCAGCTGAACTCAGCTACTAACTTAAAAATAGTCAATTGATCCCAAAGCAAATTGAATTAATTAAATTTTGTGTCTGCCAAAAAACGTAAAGTAAAATCCAGCAATTTTTTATAATCTACAAGCAACGAATAAATCAGTGAAATCTGGTGTTTTTCTATTTTATAGAATTCCATTAGCTTTTGCCACGTTTTATAGTCAATTTTTTATATATGCAGGGGTAAAATCATTTGAAAAAAAAAAAAAAACAAAACAAAAATAAATAAACGTGAACTTAACGCAACTCCAACTCCAAGATTGAGTCTTTAGCAGGCGCTGGTGAAATGCTGTGGCTGGCTTTTGATTGTCACCAGCAGATTGGAGACAACAGCAACAGCAACAAAAACACCAGCAGCAGCAGCAGCAACAGTTTTCTTGTACTTTTATTTGTTAATGTCAAAAATATTAACTTATTCCTTTTATTTAGCATTTCAAATTTTTTAACTGCCACAACAGACACAAAAATAACAAGAACAAGTACAACAGCAACAACAGCAGCATTGAGAAGAACAACAGTATTCCGCTATATATCTGTCGAACGTATCTGCAAATATGTGGGTTAGGTGTGCAGCAGGCAAGCCGGGCACTTAAGGGTTTGAGCGCGCCGGACGCTGGTTTGGGTGAGTGTTTCGTTAATAGCATTTTTTCGCTTGCTTTTACCAACAACAAAAAAATTACTAAATATCGATGCTGCAGAAATAGACAGTTCGTCGTATAGACAAACGCGTACGCGTACGTTCGCTCAGAAAAACCTAGACTCTGCGACAGACACTGTGAAAAACTCACAAATAGATAAAAATTAACGAAAAAAATGCATTCAGTTGTAGCAGCAACTGGAGTTAGTTGCCATCTTGCCACACCAACCTGATCATCAGATGCGGCAGCACCCTTGTTTCTTGATATTTCTACGAAATATGCGGCCAAATAGCAAAAGAAGCACAAGAAATACGCACGACGAGACTAAAGCGCACTTTTTGTTTTAATTTTTAGCATTTTGCATATTATTTGGTAGCGCAACATAACGTTCCATTTGCACTAACCGCACCATCACACCAAACTCATCCAACACTGCTCATGGCACCAACTTCCAGCTTCAACTCCTCACCATTGCCACATCACCCTCGCCTTGACTGCTGCCCTTAAATAACACGTCTAAAAATTATGGCCATGTCCACATGTGTAAATTTTCCTAGCATGAGATACGCTCATCCTGATCTAATACGTATGAGTTCCTAACCCACCCCCCCCCCCTTTTTTTCCCCACAGCATTTGCTGCACACGGCTTCATTTTTTATCAAAAGAATTCAACAAACGAAATTCAAAACTCGTACGTATCAGAAAACAGAAACCTATAAAAAAAACCCACCGTCCAAAAACTCCCTTTTACAGTGCTTCTTCTTCTTCTTGTTATCAAATAAAAAATAAAAATCCAAAAATTCTCTCAAAATATACATTTAGAAAAATTCGCGTTTTTCCATTTTCATTTTCATGTTTTAGTTTTTGTTTTTTATTTTTGCATTTTTGTTCTATTATTTTCCTCCAAGCTGAGTAATAGATGCACGTTGCTGGGCCCAGTACCGAGGAGAATGATTTCGAGATCGAGACTTGAAACGGCTTCGCAGCGCATTGCCTGGTGTCACTGTTGCACCCTTAACTGACGCTAGAGTGGAGTGTGTGTGAGTGTGACTCAAAATGAAAAATATACGCCGAACATGGAAATGGAAAAGTATCGACATGTTTTCATATGCCATATGTAAAGAATGCAACAAAAACAAAGCATAACAAAACTAAATAACATAGAAAAACATAGAAGAAAATAGAAATTAAAAAATAAATTTTAACAAAAATAAGAAAGACATAAAACAAAAAAAAAAAAAAAAAAATCAACACTTTCGATAAAAATTGCGAATTTACAATGGATGGCAATGGATGGGACTTTTGTCGAGAGTGCAAAAATAGACAACTAAGGACACTCGACGTTTCTACAATCACTCATATGGCAAAAACAAGCAGGAGCGGTGCGTTGAAAAGGCTTTTTGGGGGTTTAGAAGAGATAAGTATGGAATTATCTTAGCTATTGGCAAAGACAATAGTTCGGTGAAATACGAAAATACTTGTTTATATAAAAATCATTATATACTGTACAAAAACCTTCAAAAGTACTTTATATATTAAATTTTACAAAAGTAACTTAAACTTATTTCCTTTTTTGTTTCTAAATAAAGTACAAAAATACTTCTTTAAAAATATACCAAAATTTTAAGCACTATTTCTTTAAACATTATTTCATAAACTTCTCATGAAAAACTCTTATAATTTTTCACAAAATGGAAAAATATGGATCCAGCGGAAATGGCGCGAGTTTTGACAAACCTTCAAAAATTTTTTAAATAAAAAATAGTTCCATAAAAAGAGGTGAACCGTACACCATAAAATCCAAAGCATTTTTCAAAGTCCATTTCGAACAGTTTTGAAGAACTAAGGGTCTACGTGCCTCGTGCTTCAATATTGCACTCTCAAAATTTATGAAATAATCTACTTGTGGGCATGCCATTTCATCTTTGAAGTATACTAAAACATGGTATCTAAACTCTAGCTAGAGCAGTTTGAAATATAATCAATTCGACTCAAGTTGAAATATGATCAATATGACTGCTGACAAGAAATCGATTTTCAAGTAAAAATGTTGTCGAGGTGGGTAAAATATTAGAGCACCAAAGCACTTTATTTGATTTCATGATTTGAGATCTAGTTGTAAAGAACAGCTAGAGAAAAATTGTGAATTTTAATGTGTTTGGCAGTAAACAGATATGTTTGTGAATGAAGTTGCAAATAAAGTTTTGTTAAAAATAAGCAAGAATCCTTACAGTATTTAGTTTTAAAAAACATGTTCTGTATTTATTGTTTTGATTTAGAAACAATTTGTTCAGATACTAACGAACTATATTTGTACGGATATATGGTTTTAAGTAAATCTTTTTTGGATCTGAATATATATTGTTTACATTAATAAAGCAAATAGTAAGCAAGATGGTAATAATTTATGACTCCAAACAATATTTGTTTGCATAAAAAAATTTACTATTTACCACAAATGAGAGAAACGAGACAGAAAAAATGTTCAGCACCCAAAAAAATTTGTTTGCGCCTGAACCATAAATGTTTGAAAGTTTGTTGAATTGTAGAGAGCTAAAATGGTTGAATGTACAAGATAGCTGCAGGCTAATCGATCATCTCTCTCTCTCTCTCATAGTCAGAAATGTTAAAATCAGTACAAATGATTTGATGTCTCGTTGTGTCGCTCTAATTTGTTCAGTATTTTTTTGACAATTCTGGATTTCGGCTCTCAGCTCTGCAATTCTCAGTCCCATTTGTTGTACTAGAAGGGCGATAATTTCTGCGTTTTCGTACAATTGTTGGAAAGTAATGCAGTTCATGCAATAACTAAAGGACAGCGTTAAGTATAGAAGGCATTATTAAAAGCCGGTCACATTATTAATTAAAGGAAGCTTTCCATCTTAGTATTATAAGTATGTATCTATTGTGTTTTTAATGTCTTCTAAACCCAATTTTCTGTCTTTACATTTTTAAGTTTCACCAGAAGACAGAGACCTGGAAAAATTAAATTTTTTGCAGAAAATAGCGCCGACTGGTCGGAAATCGGTTGAAAAATGGACTGTCAGTCATACTATATGATTAACTATAGTTATATTTCCATGTATATTAATTAATATTCAGCACTTTATTAAGGTATTAAGGGGATGTGACGCCTTCAAAATTTTGTTATTTTATTGTTTTAAAATGCATATAAGTTCAATAAAAAAAAGCAGAGCTGTAAATGAAGATTGAACCACGAATCAATCAAATCCTGATTGAAAAAGCAAAGATTGAATTCATTTCAGCCTTAAATCATTAAGATTTAATTCAGAACGCATTCATTGGTGATTGCTTTAAGTTGATACTGAATTCATTTCGGGGCAATCATATTGGTTGAAATTTTGAATACAATCATTTGATTTAAATCAGAAGAGATTTCAATCATATTAATGAAGTCCAAACAGATTGCAATCATTTGATTTAAATCAGAAAAGCTTTCAATTATTTGATTTTAATCAAAAATTATTTCAATCATTTGATTTAAATCACAAAAAAATTAACTCTGTTATGAAATTTATACGAATGATTTTCTTATATAAAAATATTTATCTTAGATTTTGCTATTTTGTAACTTTAATGAATTTGTGAAAGAATTTAAAATTATATATACATTAAGCGCACGATATATCTGATATATAAGTATATATATATTATCTTTTAACGATGACATTTAAGGCTGTAGGCATACCCTCAAGTATTACTCAAAAACGTTTCATGGCCTTGAAAAAATTTGTTAAAACAACCTCATCAACCACCGTCAAACCAAGCTGAAAGACGCTATTCTACATAAAAAAATCCTTGAACATTATACCCACATATGTCTGCGCACAACTTTTAAGCAACTCAACTGCTAACTCAAGTTTTAAATAATTATGAAATCTCTTATGATTTAAATCAAATGAATGTATGCGAAATTTAAACCAATATGATTGCCCCGAAATGAATTTGATATCAACTGCAAGCAATCACCAATGAATGAATTCAGAATATAATGTTAATGATTTCAGTTAAATGATTTCAATCAAACGGTTAATAAATCACAAACATTTAAAAACAAAAATGATTGCAATCCTTTACAAATCCTTAAAAAAAACATGGCGTGAGTGATAAACAAAAACTACTCGACCAATCGAACAAAAATTTTTAAACGTTGTTTTGCACTTGTCAATGCATAGAATGAACTACAGACAGAAAAATTGTTTATAGTTTTTGAGTTTTTGGCCAAAAAACTCCACAATTTTCGAAAAAACGCCAACATTTTGGTATTTTTCAATCAAAATTGTTTCTTCTAGTTCATTCCTCGGTTCATACGATACTGATGACAACTCCGTTTTTTTTCCGATGTCACAGTGAGTCGTAATATCACCCGCCATGGTTTTGTGATATTTTTTTAATATCTTATCTTATTTTTTATTCAACTTAAAGGCATTTTAAAACATTAAAATAAACTTTTTTTGAAGGCGTCACGTTCCCTTAACATTCGCGGCAGAGAAAACAGACATTTTTTTTTAAAAATTCTAACTCAGTCAAAAACAAACATTTTTCCAAAATTTATTATAGTAGAGAATTGAACAAATTACAAGAAAAATATTCAAAAAATATATTTTTCACACATACATGGTTTTATAGAGCTCCAAACTGGCGGCAGTGGTTGCAGCGCTGGGATTCGCAAAAATTGTCCGATCTGGAAAAAAAAATGAATTAAATTGAAATCTTAACAAAATCGTTTATCGTATGACAAGAACTGTTTTTAAAAATTTTTTTCAATATTTGTTGATGTTTCAAATTTGAAAGTGTGTTTTTCGAAAAAAATATTGACTTTAAAAATTCATAAAAAATCGAAAAAAAATTAAAAAAAGCGCGTGTCATACGAAAGCAAATCAAGTTTAAAAAAATACAAAAAAAAACCAACCAGTACGAAAAACATGGTTTCGTGATAAACCATGTTCAAAGTTTGTGAACAAAGAAAAATGTAAGGAAAAATAAAAATGCGCTCTCACTAATCAGGCTGTAACTTTTGAACTCATAAGAATGTTTTCATTTTTTTTCGTAGAATCTTAAGAATATTTACTAAAACAGAAAATTATAAAAAAAGTCGATTTAAAAAAACGAACAATGTCATGTCCCCCGTTAAAGGAATTATGGTAATTTATACACTAAGAAAAAATTACATTAAAATTAAAAGAAAAAACTTTCAAACTTAAAGTAAATGTACACGATTTCTAGCCGCCGAAAATTTCTATTAATTAATAGAAAATAGAATAGAATAATAGAAATTTGAATTAATAGAAAATGTTTTCAGTCTTATTTATAAAGAAAGTTGCATTGATTCTAATGACTTATCTTTTATTTTTTGAATGAAAATAAATTCTTTGAATATTCAGTTGTCATCAACTTAAAAATATTCTTGCTTGAAACGAAAACAACATCGAACTTAATGAAATTTTATCATTGTTTTTTAAGTTCAAGTTTAGCCGAGTGTGCTGGCGTTCGAGTCTAGGAACTCGATTTACCTGGGTTCGATCCCCAGCAAGAACACCAAATATTTATTTTTTTTTTAATTAATGTTTTTTTAAGTAAAACATATTTTGACGGTTATATATGACGAAGCAGTTATTGAAACAGAATTAGCATTTCAATAATTAAATTAAAATTTTTGATACTTACACAACCAAGATTCGAACCCACGTCTCCCGCGTGACAGTCTAGCACGCTTCTATTGAGCTATTGTGAGATATTGTATATATCTCATAAAATATAAGTTTTATTGAATCATGCTCACAACCGAGAACATCATGTGTTATTGCTTATTCGTATGTCATCGGCATGCAACGATTTTGTTTTGTAGCATAAAAAAAAAAATTAAAAGAACATTACTTTAAGTTTTCTTTTAAAGTAAAGCAGATTCCTTTCAAATAGCTTTGAAAAGTAAATTACATTAAATTTAAAAGAAAATGCAGTACAGTTTTTTCTCTGTGTAATTTTAAATAATTTAATATAAATGCATTGGAATATTTAACAATGTCCTTTTTTACAAAAGACTATTCAAATAATATTGGTCTAAAACGTAAGTGAACTAACTGCTTGATGCAAGCAATGTTGGTTTGTTCCATGAAGATGTTCTTATTTAGGTTCAAAAAACTAATGTTCGGATAAATTCATGATGCAAACAAAATTTATTTGTACCTGAACATTTTCTGCTTTTGTAGCAAATATGTAATGTTTGGGTAAAATCTTATCGTGAACAATGACTGCTTACTCGAAAACATAACTTTCTTGTGCATTAAAAGATGGACAGAGAGAAAAGTTTGCAAAAGAGGCATGAGAGCGAGAGCGGGTATTTCTTCAGAGTCCCTTGCGCTCTCAATATGTGCCAAATAATAATATTTTGCCGGTATAAAATTAAGCGGTATAAAATTTCCGCGTGTACTAAAACGGAGTACTTGAGGCCTTTGGAGCGAATAACATTGGTCTCGACACAATAATATGGATATCAATAATATCGATATTGAATGCCAAAAATTTGCCGAAAAATGTAAAAATGGGAACGTTCGGAAAAAATTTTAAATAATTTTAAAAGTAATAAAAATAAAAATCTATAATTTCGATGATTTTTTTCAAAATCTGCAATTTTTTCGGCTCCTTCTCTGGAACTTTTTGATTGCGTTAAGGTCAGAACTGTTTGTAGACCATTTCAGTGAATATGTTCCCAATTTCTACTTATATTTTTTCTATCTGTAAAGAAAAAATAAATCAAATTGTAAGAAAATCAATAAAGCAAAAAAATTGTGCATGAATTGAAGCTTCACAATGGCACGATGATGACACGACCTGAAAAATCACATTCTGTGTATATCGTGAAAGTCAAATTATTGGTTACCCGAAGCATTCTGGTTATGGGTTCACTGCATCTATATTCGGTGCGATGAAAATTAAGGTAGAAAAGAGATATAGACCTAAGGTTGCGTGGGTTGGTATTTAAAGATATTAATTGACGTAGTTCTTGTCAGTTAATGGTTCCGAATAAGTTGATGACTGAAGAGAAACGTGGTTTTGCAAGTGTTTGCATGTTAATCAACTTAAGACGGTTGGCATAAGGAGGTAGGTTGAAACTAAACCTCTGCACGAGTGCGCTTGAAATGCGTTTCAAGTCACTAGTTTGTGGTACGAGCCTTTGCTATGTTATGTTCTCATCAATGAAATCAAGCATAACACTGCAGAGAGAACTCGTCGCTTGAGCAGAACAAGAACAAACGAAAACCGAATCAATGTTATGCACGATTCGACAAAGAAGAATGCAATGACTGGTAAGTTATGTAAACAACAGCAGAACGCTTGATGTCGTGCTGTGTTCTTTTGTTTTTAGTAGTACCCGACCGATTATTCGGCTTCTGCTTCCGTAATAGTCATAATCAGCCGATATTTTCACCTTCGGCTTCGGTTCCGGCAAAAAAGTAGCAACAATGCAGACATTAACTGCGCTTAAGATATATATAAAAATAAACAAATGACGCACAAAAAGGAATGCAAAAAACGAGCAAGCTTCGCCAAGGTTCTGCTGTGTTAGGTGTGATTGATGCATTTTTCGCTGTTATCAAAGTGTTCTATTTTTATAAAACGAACAACATCGTGTTCTGTTAATGCAAACAGCATGCATGGTTATGTTTGAAGCCGACGAGGGCTCTGCAGTAGTCGTTTGTTGTCATTAAATGAATTGGATAACCTCTGCTTGACTAACAGAGTTCTGTTAAGTTCTGAACTCTGCACTGTTGGCTCTACTGTTGTAGAAAAAACGAGTGCATTCGTGCAGAGGTTTAGTTGAAACCAAGAATGATAAATAACAGATTGCGAAATGCACATGAGTTGCTACGTCACAACAGATCTGATGTACAATTCAGCTGTATTTTGTTCTTTCACAATCAAGCAAACATACAATCACACAAATATGAAACAGGCAGCTCTTGGTATTTCGTGACGAGATGCGCAGAAATGTGCAACTTTTTTATGTTCTCTTTGAACAAGATATTTCTATCTTTCTTGGGTTGAAACTGTCAGAACCGTGAAGACCACGAAGAGCGAAACGAATGTTGTAGATGATTGACCAAACCTGGCTGCCATATTCGAGGATAGGTCTAACCATGATATAAGGACTCAGGTAGACTTATTAGAATGACAGCAAAAATTGGCATACCTATGCTGTCAAAATACGATGCTGCCATATCTTTAAGCCAAAATCCAACTTTCCAGTAAATATATTTATGTAGATCTTAATAATAAATAGAGTCAAGAATTATAATAAAATTAAGAATTAAAATAGAGAAACGAATCAGAAAGACGTAATAAAAGAAATGAGTTAAGCTGTTGCGAACAACTTAAGTTCTTTTTTAGTTCAGATTGTAATAAAAATCTTAGTAGAAACATCAGAATAAAAAAAAGAAAATATAATGAGAAATAATAAATTAGTGAAAATATTGTTTTAAAAACCTTTTTGATTTTAATTTTATAGTTGACTGTCTTCTGTTTTTTTAGCTCATTTATTATTAAGTTGCATAGAAGTGTGGTGCACATGAAAATAAAAGCGTATGCATATGAAAATTTATCAACCTTTTTAATGACGTGAATTTTAAAATTAAGTTGCGTTTATTATCAAACAAAAACTAAAGTTGCTTTGTATATTATTATATTTATCCCTTTTAGTTTTGATCCTTTTTGTCCCATACAAAAATTTCCATAAAAATATATTTCCCACAAAATTCAAGATGTGGCAATATTGATGCTGAGCTTGACAGCAATGGCAGGTTGATTTCTAGGAATTCAACTCTAATAAGTCTACCTGAGTTCTTGTATCATGGGTCTAACAAATTAAAGATAGAGAGATTTGGTGACGTAAGGATTGGAGAACTCTCTGAACCAGTGTTCCACGAAACCAAGTGCAGAGTTACCTCTACTAATGATATTATCAGTATGAGACCTAAAGTTAAGTTCTTTGTCACAAAACACCCCTAATGCAATACGTTCTCGGAGGAAATTGGAGTCGCTTACAAGAATATGTTATAGCTTAATATTTGCTGACGTGGAGCTCCAGTAGATTTTTTTGACACCAAGTGGAAAAGCTGATCAGATTGTCTTGAAGATTGCGAGAATCGGCATTGGTTTGTATGCGCCGATAGATTTTCATATCATCAGCATACACAGAAAGATTCGAATCATTGATGATACCATCATCATCAGCAATTGTTAAGACGAATAGCAAATAAGACATAGACGAATGGGACACCAGACGTAGCTATAAAAGATTTTGAATTGGAAAATCTAAAGATGACATTATAACTACGTTCTTTGAGATAAGATTTAATCCATATTATAAACAGATGTGGAAAACCAAAGACTTTAAGCTTAAGAAGGATGATATTGTGTGTCGGTGAAAACTGCATCAGCTTCGTAACCATTTTCCAACGAGCAAAAAGCGTTTGAAACAAATTCTGTGAGGTTGGTGGTAGTCGATCTACCTTTAAGGAAGCCCTGTTGACTAGAGGGAAAGATAGATTTGCAATGGAAGAAGAGAATGTCGTAAATAATAATTTAAAAAATTTTGGGAGCACATGACAGTTTTGCAATAGCTCTGCTCTATTAGAAATATCATTTCTAGGTCCTTTTTTATGTAAAGATCCTTTTTTCTGGTGACATCCTTTAAATTTATTTTGAATTGATCGGAGAACACGACTTGCTTCTAATCATGAGTTACCTAATTTTCACCTTGTTTTCACATTCCAGCCTCTTTCAAAGAATTTTCGATGGCAAAAGGGGTTGTAATGCAACTGCACCCCTCTGAGTTGATTATTGAGCCCGGCTCTGTACAACTGACAAAGCAACGCTTCCCTTTTTTTGTCCATTTTGGCTACTTTTGGAAAAACTTGCTGTATAATAAGTTTTAGAAGGCCTGTTCAAAAGTTTTATATGTGAAGCCATTTTTTGATGCAGCTCTTGATGTCGTTGGTGCTGGTGCTGGTGCTGGTACTGGTGGCGCTGCTGTTGCCATCCAGTAACAACGACAAAAAATATTTTTTTTTGGTTTTCAAGTTTTATGCATCTTTTTTCACCAGCACATCTTTAACATGCGAAATAGGCTTACTTAGGCATCCGGTTGATGGCTGAAGGCATGTTTTTTTCTTTCTTTGTGCACAAAAACAGAGGAACACTTTTTATTTTTTTATTCTGCTTTGGTGTGCGAAAGGATGACTGACGGACGATATGGAAACTGCAGTTGGTTTTGTGAAAAAGTTGTTGGAATGATAAAGGGGTTGTGCTTGTTATCGATACTTTGTAGGGAGTCGCATTTTTTGATTGAATTAAGACAGGTTTTAATGGCAAGCTTTTCAAGTAGAACCATCGCTAAAAGCTTACATTGGATGTGCAATTTCTAAGGACGAAATGCATATAAAAATGGCGCACAACTGAAATACTTTTAGAATTTTTTTAAGAAGAGCAAAAATGTGTGTGCGTTCACGCCCATATTGCAAGATAAAAATTTTAAATATTCAAAGAAAAAAAATCTCCTAAAGATACTGCTTAAAACATAGATTCTTTATGGAAATTATTTAATTGGAAAAAATAAACTCATCCATTAAACTGATCATTAAAAAATTATGAAAATTTATTTATTGTCTTAATTTTTTTTCGTTTTTTGTCTTACCATAATTGTTTTGTCTTGCCCAGGGCAGCAAGACGTTTTAATATATGAAATAATTTATTTGAATAACTCACGATTGCATGCAAATATTTATTATTTTTGCCATTTGTAGGGAGCCTCATATTAGCCACAAAATAACATATTAGCCAAATGGTAGCCAAGAAGTAGGTAAAGCAAAAGACGTCTGCAAGAAATTGAGAATCGTGCTGTAGCTACTGTTTTTCTTCGATGGACAGTCTCGGTGCATTCAAACAAAAAGGTTTAACATCAAAAGCAAAACTACAGCAACAATAACAACAACATCAACTGCAGATGTAATAATCGACGAAAAGACTGGAATTAACGAAATTATTAAAACAAAACAAAACAAAACAAAATAAAATAAAAATACAAAAAATAAAAACGTACAACAAGAAATAAAACTAAAAAAGTGCAACGCTTTGCAAAATTAAACAATGCCAAAAGATATGGCCTAACTTTTTGGCCGGGGTATGCAGGCCGTAGTAGAAGTAGTTGGCCAAAAGTATGCAACCACACAGGTCGGCAGCATTCAGAAGGGAGGCTCAATTTAACACGGTAGCTGAGTTTTTTTTTTGCCATTGTTCAACTGGAGATGGATTTGGATATGTTTATGTAAATGAGTTATTATAGACAATAGCTGGTTGTTGTTGCTGCTGCTGCTGCAAAAGGAAATGTTGAAAACAATTGCAACAACGTGCGGATTTGTTAACAAATCAATTGTTAAAATGAGTTTTTCAAACTTATGAAAGAGAAACGTTCAACTCATAGTTGAACTTTTTTGTTTTTTTCTTTGTTTCTTAAAAAAGTATTTAATATAGTACTTCTTTTGTATGCAAGTCGGGGAAGCACACTGTAACACAAGCGAAGACAAGGTTTGGCAAAGTTTGAATATAAGTTTTGCAGACGTCTTCGGATTGAACGTTTTTATTTTTATACCTCTACGCGTTCTACCGTACTGCGCAAGAGGTATATAAATTTTGTAACTAATTGTTTAACGTTCATAGGTAGGCATAGAAAAGTATATATTTTCTTGATAGTCACGAGAAAAGTATAAATATATATATTCGTGATCAGCATAACCACCTGAGTTGATTTAGCCACATCCTTCTGTCTGTACTTTTTGTTTATTTTTTTTATTTTATTCGCGAAGGGGGAACCTTCAATACGCCCCAACCGTGCAGGTGGGAGTGTGCAATTCCTACGCACTAAACCTGAATCTCCCCATTGAATCTTCGACCCAGTATGAATCCCGTGGAACCGCCGTAACGCATAACTTCGCGGGATGGGGGAACTGCACTAAGCTGAAAACTGAAGGACTAATTTTGTCTGTTGGATGACTGACAAGTTAAGAGCCTTAATTTTCTCCTTAACTTGATGTCCTTAACTTGATGGTTCGCGGAGAACCCTAAAGGAGAACCCTTCGAAGTTCGTCGATTATGCGTTTGGACAAACAGCTTACCACTAACCAGTTGGTTTCGCTTCTCAACATGAGGTTCACCAAGTTTTGGGGTGTCACCACTTCGCCCAGGCGGACCGAAACATCAGCTCTTGCTTCGTTGAACCTAGAGCACCCGACGAGAACGTGTGCAGTGTCTTCTACTATGCTACCAGGGCAATGAGTGCAATAGGGGTCACTTGCATGCTTGAATTTATACAGGTATGCTCTAAAGCAACCGTGCCCGCTCAGAATTTGGGTGTTGTAGAAATTCACTGAACCATGACTTCTACCACACCACACGGAAAAGTTAGGGATGAGGTGATGGCTCCAGCGTCCCTAACACGATCTATCCCAACGTGCCTGCCACTGGGATATACTTCCCTCTCGAGCCAGTTTTTTACGAGAGGATGCGCTCTCGCTATCAGCTCCTGGTTGGGCCTCTTCCACCAAGAGGTCGATGGGGATCGAGCCTTCTGTCTATATGTCCGTCTGTATGTCTATGTGTCTGCCTGTGGACACGATTACAGCCGCAATTTTCGAGATATCGTAAAGAAAATTGAAAGTTGAGCGTTGTTCTGCAAAGTAAAGATCTAGATCGAAAATGAGCTAAATCGGATGAAAACCACGCCTACCTCTGATACAACCTACAAAAGTGAAAAATCTACACGGAGAAAAAAAAATGGGTAAAATTAAGCATTTAAGTGTTCGAAAATAAAATTAGCTCAATAGAGCTCAAAACCATCTCAAAACATGCTTTTCACGTACACAGCTTATGCCAGAAGTTGGGCTTGAAAATTTTTTTGATAAACACGTCAATTTGTGCTTGATAAGTGTCATCTTGGGCTTGATCATAAAAATAAATTTTTGTTGTTGTTATTTTTGCTCAACAAAAAAATGAGCAATCGAACGACATAATTCTCAGTTGGTTTTTGTTGCTGTTAGTATAAAAGTGCAGAACATAAATTAAAACAATTATATCTGTGTCGACAAGGAATAACAGCTACCCTCATTTTAAAACTCATTAAAATTACTACCTAATATCAAGGTGCCCTGACTTTTGCTGTTTAAATTTGATGGCCTTAAAAATTTAATTTTCAAGGTACAACCATAAAAATTTCCGTATTATTGTTTTTCGTTGCAAAAAAACGCAATGAAAGTAATAACGTCATTTTGTACTTACTTGAATTTAGCTGTTATTCCTTGTCGACACAGATATTCTCCTGTCCGAATTGGATCAAATATCTATTTTGAACAATGAAAATATAATTTGGAATTTGCGTCTGGTCATCGTGTTTTTTCTTTGTTCGGTTCCTTTGACGTCTGAGCCACTTACATTTTGCCATCTTTTGCCTTGTATTATTAAAATTAATAAAATGTCACATCCCAAAATGTCTTAGATAAGTTTTATTCACAATCCATAAATGACATGCATTCGACACAAATAAGCTTTTTTTTTAAATCAATACCAAAATTTCATAAATTGGGCCCAAGTGAGCATATTAGTTTGTTAACGAATAATTCAAAAAGCACATACATTATGCTCAAATGAGCGTGTTAATTTTTTAGATAAACAATCACATTAGGGCTTGATTTCAAGAATGTTATGGCTTAGCTCAGAATCACTCCCAAAATAAATTGATTTGGGATTGTTTTCAGCTCAAATTTTTGATTGTGTATAAAGTATCTAATATTTAAGTTACAAAAATAATATTCGGTGTATGTGTAGTATATATCAAAACTAAGGCGTGACAAAAAAATAAACCGCCCATACAACCCAGAAATAGAAAACTCTTTATGAAGGCTAATGCTTCAGCTAAAAAAATAAAATTGGGCAGGTAAGTATTTTATATCAAAGTGGGCGTCATTCACTCACTAACGCGCCCACTCTTCATTTTTATGAAGAAATAATAAATAATTGAAGTTAAAATTCAGTAATATATTCGACTTTTAAAGTTTTAATTGATGGAGAATGGAGATGGGCAAAACATTGTGGTTGGTATCACTATTCAATCGATTTTTTTTATATATATTTCCCTCTATCGCTTGAAATTTTTTTTGACTTTTCCTTTGATTTGTAATCACGTTTAAATTTGTCATCAATACCGCTATAAATACACGTAAATTTATAGGGTTCCGGCCAGACCACATCCCACTGTCCAAAGATTATCAGAATATCTGGCCGACGCGTCGCGACGAATGGTTAAGACCACACAGCTTTCATTTCAATTTCTGAATTATTTCACTTTATCTCCTCATTTTTTTCACTCTATTTCAATGCAGATTTAACTGCATTTTTTCAAAGACACCTGAAATCCATGTTTCAATGATAAAAAAAATAATTCAACCAACCTTAAACCAATGTCCGATCAATAACTAACCCGTTATGGGAAATGGAAATTGAATAACAATAAAAATATTGAAACTGGACGTGTCCGTAGGCGGATGAAGTCAATATTTTATAAACAATTTAATTTTGATGAAAAATTTACACAAACCAAGTTTTATTCCAAGGCATTAACTTGTCAGCTACAGGAATAATGCCTTTTGGAATCCGTGGGCGGATTCTAAAAATATTCAATAACGCAGATTATTATCCATGATTATCCATGTGGCCATATGAGCCGGATTTCATTGAATTATCTCAACTCCTTCTTCTTATCCTGTGTTAACGGACAACACATAGACGGACGGACATGGATAGCTCGACTCACAAAGGGACGCTGATAAAGAATAAAAATACTTTTCTATACCGGACTCGCTTATTTCTATGCGTTACAAACGTTTGCACAAAATTAATATACCCTAACCTTACATGTTAAGGGTATAAAAAGTTTTATGAATGATACATATATATTTTTGTAAATATAATGTTTCCTCAATAAAGTGCCATATAGGTGCATGCAAAATTTTTGTACAAAATTTTGTATTTTTATCGTTTTATAAATACAACGAAATATCCGAGGTTGAATAAGTCGGTAATGACGACCCTGCCATCACGTCCGTCTAACAAATTTCCCCAAGACGCCGCACAGTGGGAGAACTTCATACAAGTTTTGTCCATTAATAGTTAAAATAAAGCAAGAGTTTTGAAATTTGGTATGAGGCTCTTTTGCTTCTTCTGACATGCGTCCAATTGAAACGCCTACCTCCTTTATAATTTCGCTTCCATGAATAAGTACTTTGTGGATAGTTGGAAGAATATTGTAACATCCGTAACACGTTAATCCACTAAATCTTGTTGCTCAAACTTTCAGCTTTAGCTTTTATTTTAACTTTTAGCTTCGGCCAAGTTGAAAACATTTCTGACTAGTTCCTTACTACTAATTTGAGGACTACATTTCATAAGATCAAGTCATACACTTTTTCATCTACATCACTTTTTGTTACTTTTAATATAATTTTAATTTTTAAAATACGCTGAAAATAATAAAATAATTTATTTTTTAAACGATATTTAACGACAAAAAATCACATTAAGCCCATTTAGGGCAAGTTCGGGCAGCAACAACCATATTTTTCTATAATTATATATATATTTCTGAATGCTATTTTGAAAAAATTCGAGAGATGATTTTAGATGTTTTTTTTTTAAACTGTTTCCAAATTTTTTTGCTTTTTGCATTAAAAATGTTGATATCTAGAAAAACACAAAAAAAAACATTTATTTTAAAGCCAACAAAAAACTTCAGTTTAAGAAACTCTTAATATCATATTTTTATTATTTTTCCATTTCACTTCCATTCTCTATAATACAAAAAAAGTTAAGCATTTACGACTGCAAGAAGTAAAAACAAGTGATATTCTCAATTTTTTTTTATTAAAAATAGTTGAAATTTTGAGCCATTTTCTGAGCAAACCTTAAAAGATTTCTGATTAATATTTTTTTTTTGTTTCTTATTTGATGTATGAACTGTCGATTAATAAAAAAAAAAATTTTACAATTTCAAAACTTTGACTTTCTTCTATTTATGGCTCCGAATCTTCCACTGTGGCCGGGTTAATATAATATAATTTGATACAAGACAATTTTTTTTTATGATTTTTTTTATTAACAAACCATACATGAATTATAAAAACACAAAATATAATTAAAAAACTTTAAAAATATGTATGGATATTTTACAAATTTTGTTACACCTTCATGAAATGTATAAAATATTTATAAAAGATAACCCTTTTACTTTGGTATAGAAGATATGCTCAACAACAATTATGTTGCCACTATTTTTTTCCATATAAATAATAAAACAATACAGCAATAATAAAAACAATGAAAATATTTAACATATGACAGTACTAAATGCCATGCAAAGTTGCCACAGTGCGCAAAAGCAAAAAAAAAAAAATAAAAAAATACTAAAACGCCACAAAAATATGAAAATCAACAAATCATGAGCGAAACAATGGGCCAATTTTTTAACAATTATAAACATTTGGCAGACAACAAGCAATTGTTGTTGTTATTTTTTTTTTGCCATAACCAACCAAGCCGGCAGTCACAAGAACAACAACATCAAAAACCACAACTATGTTATTGTTTTAAGCATGCAAACAACAATTGCAAGAAATTGTAAAAAAAAAACATTCCCAATAAAGCTATTTTTTCCGTTGTACTCGCAAGTTTATGCAAAAATTTGCAACATTGACAAAATGTGCTGCTTGTGGTAGCAATTGTTGCTGCTGCTTACTACTGTTTGGTAGCTTGCCATACGTTGGCTGTAATGAAAAGTTCGCATCGCCCACGATGAACACGAAAACGTGCGCAACCGCACAACAACAACAGCAACAACAGCAGCAGTAACAGCAGTAGCAGCAGCAGCAGCAGCAACAATACTAGCAGCATTAGTTAGCAAAATAGTAGACAAAACATCAAACGGCGCCAAAGCTTAGTAGAAAAGTCCGTAGAGCATCATCGAAAGTAGTGGCTACCGTCTTGCAAGACAGCCCAACAAAAACAGCAACTAAAACACCAACTAAGTGCAGCAACTTGCTGCTGTTTCTGTTTGTTGGTTAATATCTCTACTTAATGTTGCTGTTTTACTGCTGTTGCTACTCTTGCCATTGCGTTGCTAACTGACCCACTGCAAGCAACTTCATCAGCAGCTATTTGGATGCGAATTCAATTGCTTTTGTTGTATTTTTTTTATTTTTTTTTTTTTTGTTGTCTTCTCCTTGGCCAGGTTTAATAAATATGTTTGAGGAAATGTTGTTGGTGCAATTGTTGCCGATGCTTTGTTTTATTTTGGCTTGATTACTCCATTTGTTTTGCTGGTTGCAGTTTGTTGTTGGTGTTGTTGTTGCAGAAATCGCAATGGACCTTAACTATCGTGAGGGGGCGATCTTTCTGCTGCTTCCGCTTCTTCTTTTTACAATTTTTTTTTTTAATCTTTGTTTTTTTCTTCATTTCGAAACTTGGAGCAATAATTGCTCTATTGCTACTGTTTATTTGTTATTGCTTATGTCGATGCGTTTTTTTTGTCTTGTACTGATTGTAGCTTCAGCAACATAATGTCTTAATTAACATAATATTGGTGGAAGAATCTGCAGTGGTAAATGAGTATTCGCAAAGGTATTCGAATTCTTAGAAAAAAATGTATGCGTTTTAACTTCTTTTATATATATATATATTTTTTTTGCTTCTATAGTATTTTAAATATTCATACAAGAATGTGAAGTTATAAAATATGGTTTTTGTTTTTATAGTTCATGTATGGTTTATTGAAAAAAGGGTGTTCTGCAACTGAGTGCAACTATTTACGGAGGTGAAAGGTAATGTCGAGTTGAGCAAAAAATTGTATGGGAGGGGGGGGGGGGGGTCTATTTTCACATTCTAAGGAGCTACATGGTTAATTAGTATTTCCCGATAATGATTCAAATTATTGTTTCTGGGACAAAAACTAACTCAAAGAAAACATATTTTGAGAGTTCATTATAAAGGCAATAAAATCACCTTTCTAACGTTGCATCAACAAACCCCATCGACTTAACCGTTCTTGAGCTGTGCTCGTCTGAAGATGAAATCAATCGGTGGGAACTACTAATTTTCAATTTTGAGTCCAAATTTCTCAGAATTTCAAACAATAAATAAAATTATTTATCATAATAAATCTTATAATTTATTCAATTCTCTTTTCAATGACACTTAAAACATAAACATATCTCTAAAAATAAAAAAAGTTCACTGTACTAAAAATATTATACTTTTTAGATAACATATCCTCCATATGAATAAAATATCATTAGATAATATCATTGTTTTCTTATAAGTATAATTTTTTTAGTACAGTAAACTTTTTATTTTTAGAGATATGTTTATGTTTTAAGTATCATTGAAAAGAGAATTAAATAAATTACAAGATTTATAATGAAAAAAAAAAAATTTAATTTATAACGTGAAAGTCTGTGAGTTGGTTTTTGTGCTGGAAACAATAATTTGAATCAAAATTGTTAAATATTAATTAACCCTGTAGCTCCTAAGAATGTGAAAATAGACATCCCCCTCCGATACGATTATTTACTCAACTAAATTTTATTTACTCAATATTAATATTATATTAACCCGGCGTCATAGAGGTGGAAATTTGTTACATGGACGGAATTTTTGGTACATGCAAAGAAAAAAAACGTCTATCGCCAGTTTGCTGCAAACGAATTTCGTTTGTCGTGCTTCAAGTCATGTTTTGGAAACTTTTTGAACAGTTGTCATAATAATAGTCAATTGCGGAAACGCGTCATTTAATTGCAAGTTATTAATTTCGTTTGCCATTAACGTAAGTTGTTTTTAAATTGCGGCAACCAAAAAATTTATTTTGTTCAACTGAAAACTTCATTTGTAGTAAAAAAGATCCATTTTTTATGACATACAAATTATCATTATATTATATCTCACAATTGCTCAATGGGAGCGTGCTAGACTGTCATGCGGAAGACGTGGGTTCGAATCTTAACTTAAAATTTTAATTTAATTATTGAAATTCAAAGTCTGTTTCATTAATTGCTTCGTCAAAAATAACCGTCAGAATAAGTTTTCATTAAAAAACATTAATTAAAAAAAAATTCTTTGGTGTTCTTGTCGGGGATTGAACCCAGGTCAATCAAGTTCTCGACTCGAACGCCAGCACACTCGGCTAAAATTGAACTTCCACAACAATGATAAAATTTCATTAAGTTCTAATTTTTTAATTTTTTTTCGTTTCGTTTCAAGTAAGAATACTTTTAAGTTGATGACAACTGAATATTCGTTTGCGGCAAATACAGTTCGCAAACGAAGTATAGTTGGTGAATTTTTCAGTTGCGGTAAACGAAAAATTTCTTTGCGACTTTGCTAAACTTTCAAAGTCGTATATATTTCTGGATTTTGAAATTCATGTGATTAGAAATCAAATAAGAATTAAAAAAAGGTTATGGCGCAGAATCATGGTCTAGCTGGGCTTCGAACTAGAGGTGGAAAACTATCGATGGTACTATCGATAGTATCGATAGTATGAGACTATCGTAAACATCGATAGCCGCTCAAAACTATCGATAGTCGGTTTTTTAAAGATGGGATTATTGTTTCTGATATACGAGGTAGACTAAAACCCAAAAATGTTGACATGTTGATTTTTTTAAATAAAAATCAATGGCCAGAAAGGCAACAATAAAAATGTATGACAATATTCTATGGTAATTTTCATTTATATATTGTACGTTGTTTTTATAAATAAATACATTTGAATTAAGTTGCCTAAAATGCATTTATTTTATTTTTTTTATATTATTATGTATGAACATTTATGTTTAGTTTTCATAATTAAAAATGATTTATACAAAATTTCAACTTTTAAGACTATCGATAGTTATCGATAGTTTTTCTAAACTATCGCATACTATCGATAGGGCTGATTATCGATAGTTTTCCACCTCTACTTCGAACCAGGGATCTCTGCGTCAAGCACGCTATCACTCCACTACCGAGGCCGCCCCAAGTTGTTTTTGTTGCTAGTTCTGGTGATATGATTATGTTTGTCTCACTTAATTATGACTTCGGCTTTTGACATCGACTAAGTGTGACAGGCTGCGTTATGATATTTCATTACTTCGATTTGGCTTTTATTTTTTTTTTTTGCTAAAATTGCGATTTCCTAAAGGTTACTTTTGCTTATCTGTATTAACTAAAGTTCTGATGTTTTTGAAACATAATCGTAAGGTAACGAATGCTATGCGTGCAGTTATATAGGAATAGAAACACATACGTACACACATTCATCCGTACTGGTTATAACTCTTGTCAGTTGGCATTTAAGTATTCTATTATTTGACTGTATTTTTTTGACTTCTACGATTTTTGTTGGATTTGACAGTGGAACACCTGCCATCAGTCTTTGACTTTCTTAACTTTTAATCTATAAATCAAACTTATTTTAGCTTCGTTTATTTCGTTGATCTTTCTAATAATCGAAACTGAGAAGTTTCATCGTTTCGTTGAACGTAATTCAATCGCACATTTTAAATTTTCTCTAATCCCTAAAAATGAAAGTCATTAGAGTCAACATATTTATGAAGTTGTTATACTTAGTTCAAATATTGTTCTCTTGTTATAGTCTAAAATGTATTATAGTTGTAAGTGGGGCTCAACATCCACTAATTTTCAACCACCCTCAAATTTTGAATTATTGTAAGAAATTGCTTATTAAACTTCTGTCCATAATTTCGATATTGTAACTTTACTTATTTTAGAGTTATTGTATTTTATATGTCTGTATAATATATGTACAGTGGCATCACTGAATAATCGGACACTCATATTCGTCTAGAATTTTTCAAATTTTTCAATCGCCTGGGGTCGAAATTCGACCATTTTATTGATTGCCTATTTATAATTATATGCGAGATGATTAAAATAAGTTCGAGGCTTTAAGTCTTAATTGATTGGAGCTATAAAGGTATTTTCTTCAAAAAAATTATTTTTTTATTTTATTATTTTGTTCAAAAATAGAAAAACAACATTTTGAAAAAATTGAATTTTGTCAAAGAAATCATAGGGGGTAGCCTTGATTTTTTGATGGCACGAACAGTTTATTAATTGAGTGTCAAGACAAAATAAATTCACCTAAAATTCGGTAAAGACTTTGAAAGCAAATAAAAAATGCAATTTTGAGTTTTTGTTTTTTTACAACAAAAATAATTTTTACCCCATATTTTAAGAATAAATCAAATTTTATGGTCTTTTTTTTAAAGGAATAATTTATATATAAACAAACAAAAAAGGTATTATTTTCAAAAGTTTTTTTTAAGTTAACTAATAAGACTTAAATACAAAAAAGAAATAAATAAAATCTATTCACAGGTGACGGAGATATTTGCTTCAGAATTTAGAATATTCAATTTGAGACAGTTTTTTTCTCTTGGCATTTGGTTGAAACACACGCTAAATAACTAACGACAATATTAAGAAAATTCATTAAAAATACTTTTGGTTAGAACTTTGCTATAATTTTTATCACATTTGAAAGAAAATTTAACAAACTTTTAGAAACAATTAGAAAAATTGAAAAACCGTTTAAATCCGACCAAGACATTTTGATGGAAAGTCAAATTTTTTCATTCAAAACACATTTTTTTACAAATTTTACAATTAACGAATGAATAAAATTAAATTTTTTTAAGAAATTGTTACTTTTAAAAAAAATTCAAATTCGACCAACTCAAAAACTCTCCCCCAAACAAATTTCATAGGAAGCAAAGAACGGGTTTTTTCTCAAAAATGTAATTTCTCTCTTAGAAGGTTGGAAATCCCCTCTATCAGATATATCAGTTATATATACATTCTGCACATCTGGGTTACATAACCTTGCGAATGATATAAGTTTCATTTATTTTGAGTTTTAATTAATTCCAAAAAAGCGTACGACAAACTTTAATGTTCACGTATTAATATATAAGATAAACATTTTAACTCTATAAGTAGCTTTTACCTAATTCCAAAATTCACTTGATTTTAATAAATATTTCTCTGAAAATCGCCATGAAAATCATTTTAATGCAAGGTGTTACGAATGGTGGTTATAACCTATAGGATCACATCTTTTCCTTTCCTATACCACGCTCTTCATTAATATATTAAGCGACTTAAAATATTTATATATAATATGTAAAAAATCATTATTGCTTATTTTATTCACTCAAATCGTCATATTTATAGACTCATATCGATTTCATACCATTTAAAAAAAAATAAAATTGAGTCTTTGTTGCGCTGTTTAATTTTGACGAAAAATTATTTTTTCAATAAACTTTGTAATACTAATATGTCAAAAACTCAATATCACCGAGCAACAGTGAGACCCTTCTAGTTTTTTTTTTTATTTATTTCAGCAAAAACATGGTATAAGTTTAATGTGGTATCTAACAGTATAAAATATAAATATATTAAAAATGCATAATATTACTACATCAACAAGAAGGCTTAGAAACTACGACTAAGGAAAAGAAAAGAGAGTATTGATTGTATGAAAATACCTGTAACACTTATATCTCTTATTCTGACGTTCACAGAAAATAATGGATTTATCGATACAACGCCGTACTCAGCACTCGATCTCTGCCGGTTCAATATTTTTGAGAAACTTTTAGAAAATTTTGAGAACAAATCTTGGCTTACATGCATATAAAATTCAACTAGTGCAAGAATTAAAACCATCGATTGCGTCGTGTGTTCGGTGAATGGGTTCAGAATGAACTGGAAGTTGAACCACATTTTTATCGTGAAATCATTTTCAGCGATGAGGCTCATATCTGACTTAATGGCTAAGCAAACAAGCAGAATTTTCGTTTTTGTAGTGAGCACAATCCGCATGAGTCTCTTGAGACTCCATTACATCCCGAAAAATCACTGTTTAATGCGGTTTACATAAGGCAGGCGTCATCTTATCATCTGGTGCCAATATTAACATGAATGACGAACGCTACAGGCTAATGATTCGTGCTTTTTGTATTCCTTATGTCATTGCAAATCATTTGGAGAAGAAATGGTACCAACAAGACGGCGCAACATGCCATACAACCCGTGAAATCACTATGTTATGCCAAACGTTTGGTGACCGAATCATCTCAAGAAATGGACCCGTGAATTGGTTACCTCGTTCGTTTGATTTAATATTTTTGGACTACTTTTTGTGGAAGTACGTCAAGTCTCTGGTCTAGATTTGATTGAACTGATTGATCAAGCCAACTTTTGACGAAATAAGACCAGGAATTCCCGAAACATGGTGTAAAATTGAACCGACAGGATTCTTAAAGCGCAGCGTGGAGCCCATATGTCAGAAATTTTTTTAAACATTTAATTTTTGGTGTTTTATTTTTAAAAAAAGTTGTATGTCTTAAAAAGCCCACCTTTATTATCCTTCTCAAAAAACTTTTCAAAAATAAAACAAAAATCTCTCCAATCTAAAATTGGAAAAAATATTATGCTAGGTTTAAACCGAAACTGATCAGTGCTAGCGTTAAATTCATACGGCGGTATTCATAAAACTTTATGAGCCTCTTATATAGCATCTACAAGAAAAATATCAAAAACAGTATTCATAAACGTCCAATAACGACAAAAACATTTTATAAATGCTTCTTAAATGAGAAACCTTCAATCATAGCTGTTTATATTTAAAAAAATTATAATCATTAGTATCATTGATTAGTAATTGATTACGATTACAAATAATCAAATTATAATTAAGATAACTTTAAATTACGAATATAATAAAAAAAAATCATAAGTAATCAACAAAAATTATCCAATTACTTTAAAGTTTCGATTGCGATTAGTTATCAATTAGATTATTTTTCAAAAAGAATTGTAATCATTAGTATCATTGATTAGTAATTAATAACGATTACAAATAATCAAATTATAATAACGATAACTTTAAATTACGAATATAATCAAAAAAATCATTAGTAATCAACAAAAATAATTCAATTACTTTAAAGTTTCGATTACGATTAGTTATCAATTAGATTATTTTTCAAAAAAAATTGTAATCATTAGTATCATTGATTAGTAATTGATTACGATTACAAATAAACAAATTATAATTACGATAACTTTAAATTACGAATATAATAAAAAAAAAATTATAAGTAATCAGTAGTTATCAATTAGATTATTTTTCAAAAATAATTGTAATCATTAGTATCATTGATTAGTAATTGATTACGATTACAAATAAACAAATTATAATTACGATAATTACGAATATAATCGAAAAAAAATCATTAGTAATCAACAAAAATAATTCAGTTACTTTAAAAGATTACTTTTGACTCTTTTTGAATTATATTAAGAATTTCAGCCTGAGAATAAACAATTCTTAAAATAATCAAAAAGAATCAAAAGTAATCTTTAAAAATAATCCACCTTTTTTTTGTGGATTACTTTTGATTCTATTTGATTATTTCCATAATTTCAAGTAATCGTGATTATAATTTGATTATTTGGAATCGTAATCATTTGATTTAAAAAAAATAATCTAATTCCTATTGAATACGATTACTAATCATTTTTTAACAATGAAAAATGAATTTTTAAAATTTGTACTCTCATCTGAAAAATATAAAAACATGCCAAAACATTTAAAAATGTTGAAAATAAATATAATAAAAACTTTTTAACAAAAAAAAAAACCTACTTCAAAATCACTAGAAAGTAAAAAATAATTTTAAATTACTTTTACTATTTATTTCTTGGTCAAATTTGTATTTTTATAATAAATATATTTATTTTTTTATGATAATAAAAGCTTCTAGTCAGCGCTTATCATTGACGTAAACTCATGATTTTTTCGCCATCCCTACTCTATTTAAGACTTTTTTATTTGTAAATATCCTGCTTGGGTGACGCTGTATTAATTTGTAATCTTAATTTTTCTTAAATCTTAATTAAAATGCTTTATGTGTGTTGCAGCTGCACAAAAAATCTGATTATATTAGCGCCGACTTCGAAGCTCTTATTATCATAAAAAAATAAATATATTTATTATAAAAATACAAATTTGACCAAGAAATAAATAGTAAAAGTAATTTAAAATTATTTTTTACTTTCTAGTGATTTTGAAGTAGGTTTTTTTTTTTTGTTAAAAAGTTTTTATTTCTTTCTTTTTAGAGAAAATGATATATATTAAAAAAGTGTATACATTAATTAAACACCAATTATTTATGCTCATAATATGGAAAATGCTTTTCTGTCGTTTCTTATTCTGGTCTTTGTCAGTATGTTTATCAGTACCTACTCTTGTATTTTTATCACTACCCCAATGTCAATATTGACTGAAATATAGTGTGTTTATAATATTGACACGCCTCTTTGTCGAGAATATCACACTCTTTGTCATAGTGTTTTCAATAGTTCTACCCATTCTAACAATGAATTTTACCACCCTTAAGTCAATATGATACAGTTTTTTACACACTGCCACACCACTTAGTCGAATAACGCCCAATTCTTCGGTAGTAATTTGTAATAATTGTGCCTACGTCTGTACTTTTTCAGTTAGTAGTGTCAGTATTCGATTTAGTGTTTTCTAATATTGCCACACCACTTTGTCGAATGACGCCCACTTTATTCACAATAACTTGTTATAAGTGTGCCTGCCTCTATACTAAATATCAGTACTCTAGTGTCAATATTATTCGCGATACAGTGTATTTTATATATTGCCACATCCCTTTATCAAACAAGGTCCACTGTATTGAAATTAATTGTTTTATAACTGTGCCTATCCTTGTAGTTAACTTTAGTACTCTAGTGTCAATATTATTCGAGATACAGAGTTTTTCTAATATTGCCACACCTCTTTGTCGACTAACGCCCACTTAATTGACTGTTATTTTTTACCTACCCTTGCATTTTTTCTGTGAATTTTATTAACTCTAGTACTCTAGTGTCAATATTTACTGAAATACAGTGTTTTTCTTACAGTGACACGCCCCTTTATCGAATACCGCCCACATTACTGACAGTAATTTGTTATATTTGTACCTACCTTTGTACTAAATTTTAGTATCGTAGTGTCAATAGTAATCGAGATACAGTGTTTTTTTTTAATATTGCCACTCCCCTTCTCGATTAACGCCCATTTTTTTTTTACAAAAATTTGTAGCAATTTTTCCTACCTTTGTAATAAATTTCTGTACCCTAGTATCAATATTATTCGAGACACAGTAATTCTCCTATATTGCCACACCCCTTTGTCGAATTACGCCCACTTTTGTTATAGTAATTTCCAATAATTGTACCTACCTCTGTACTTAATTTCAGTACTCAAGTGTCAATTTTCTTCGAGATACAGAGTTTTTACAATATTGCCACACCCTTTTTTAGAATTACGCCCACTTAACTGATCGTCATTTTTAATATTTGTGCTTGCCCTTGTAATTTTACTGTAAATTTTATTACCGTAGTGTCAATATTTACTGAGATACAGTGTTTTTCTTATAGAGACACGCCCCTTTTCCGAATACCGCCCCCTTTCATAAACGGGCACCTCCGCGTTGACAATCTCTATATATTGACAAAAAATTACGGCAATCGGGCAAGTACTTTAGGAGTAATCGATGTACATACATTCACAAAAAAAAAAAAAAAAAAAAAACAGAGAAACCAACCAACTTGAGAACCTCCTCCTTTTTGAAGTCGGTTAAAAAGTGACAATTTTCTCACACCAAAACAAAGATAGAGGTGACCGTGGCATGCAGGTTAAGTGTGTGGCTTAGCATGCTCGGAGTCCGGGTTCGATCCCCAGCCGCGGGAAAAAGTTTTTTTCAATTAAAAAATTTGTCGGTTCGGTCACCACCTCTCTGCAGACAATGGCAAACCTCAGAGAGTAAATAATGCCATGTAAATCTTCTTGAGAACATGAACTTTAGCCGTTCGGAGTCGGCATAAAACATGTAGGTGCAGTTCTCGGTCGATTATGTGCAAACATTTAATAACACACACAACACAATTGATCATTAGAAGCTCGGTCAAAGTCCTTTCAAGGGCTGAACACAAAGATAACACAATTTTGTGACTGTTTGAATGTCAAAATATTGATGTAATTGTGACAAATAAACAAAAAATTATTGAATTTATCAAATTCACAAACCTTTCTTGACACTGTTCCTACTTTAAATTGAGAGTGTTCCTAGTTTAACAAATAAGCTGAGACAACATTTTATGAATAACAAAATTTTAAAAAGCATTCTATATCTAAAAAGCTTTTTAACTATTGAGCATTTTAAATCTATGTTAAGATATTTTTATGAATAATACCGATAGTTTTCAAAAAATTTCGTACATCCTAAAAACTTCATGAGAATACCTAAAAATACAAATATATTTTCTCTTATGAACTTTCTTTAAAACCAGCACTACGAGCAATGAATTAAAATGTTGATACAAAATGTACAAGTACAATAGTATAACTACTAATTTTAAGCAATAATTTGAATATTGCGAAACAAGCTAATCTCTCCCAAAAGGACTATAATTAAAAAAATTCGACAACCAATACGAGAAACGTACACCACTGTGCGTTTCTCAAAAAAAAACATCTCGACTGCTTTTCATTAATTCTGCTGCCTTGTTTGATTATATGTTAGTGCGTATTTATATGTATATATATATCTATATTTATACTACATATATATATATTTATATGTGTGTAGGCAGTTTGGAAAAAGTAAACTCTCGCCTATATGCAATCATTCGCCGATTGTCCAGAGTGCGGTCTTAGTCCGAATGAAGCGGAGCCTACTATACCATCCATCCATTTGTTACGATTGAACATTTCGTATGCATGCAAAAATACATTCGTAAATTGCATTTGTTGTCATCTAACGTTTTTGTTGTTGTACTTGGTGTGTTTTTTGTTATTGTAGGTGCTGTTCCTGCTGTGAAACGACTCTGACTCCGACTCGACTTGGCCATCGCATTGAGATTGCATTGAAATAGAAATAGATGAGAAACGCATAAACGAGATGCAGCCAAAAACAGCAGCAGCAGCAGGAAACAACAAAAATACTCGTACATTGAAAACAAACACCCGCGCCTGGGCGCAACTACAAGGACGAGGAGTTTTCTATGCAAGCAAAGGATATGCCATGCCAAACATTGGTAGTGCTGTCGCTGGCCGTTAACGTGCTTGCCATATAATCTATAACGGATATTATGAGTGTGTGCGTGTGTTTGTGTGTGCATTTCTCCCAGAGAGATCTGCTGCATAGATACTGTCTTCGCTCTCAATACCAGTGAGTTCACACAATAAAGCCAGCCAGCCACCCACCAACAACCCACCCACTCATACCACACAAAAAAAAAACAACTGCAACAACAACAACAGCTACATAAACAAAATGTTATAAAATATAATTTTGAAATGTTTGTTAGAAACCGCACGCAACTAAAAATAATAACAACAAAATTTTTAGGCGCCCAACTTTAACTCTCATACATTTATAGGCAGAACGGCATTCGAATTGGACTTGAATGTTGCTAACTTTAGGGTTTGGGTAACGGTTGCATTGCGTTGTGTTGCTTTGTTTGTTTGGCTCGAATGTTTTCCGTTAAGCAACTCAAAACGTTATGATTTATTTGATATTTTAGTAGCAGCGAGTCCCTTACGATGGTCAAGCGTGCGCCTTTATTAGAAATACAGAACAAACGACATTAAGGATCCGTCCAACGGGGCTCGGATTTGCTATGCATTGAAATGGATTTTAATTTTATGTCGACTGCTGCATCGTTGTCGGGTGGGTATGTGTGGTGATGGTGGTGTTGAGTGGGAGTTGGAGGTGACTTTGAAATTGAAGTTGCACTTGGCGTTGATTGTGATGCGTTTTGGTTCGGCGTGCATGCGTTACACTTACGTAATGCATATAGAATACTTGACTTTAGCATGAATTCGTTTTATATTTATATGATTTTTATTGTTGTGTGTGTTTGCTTGTTTTTGTTATTGTTGTTTTGTTGCATTGTTTCTCTCGGGCTTTCATCATCTCTCTTTTTGGAACTTGCTATAGTTTTGCTGTAGTTTTTTTGTGTTATTAGCTGGTACACAAAATCCATAGAACGCATTCTGTTAACGCATCTCGAGCATGCGATGGAAATTTTGACTTCCGCCAACAATTGTCGTCCTCTTTGTGCACAGTGGCACAAAGCATTAGTTTAATTAAGGTAGCCAGGTTTGTAGCCATGGACAAGGCATTTCAAAAACTAAGGATACGTGTTGAAAGAGGTGCTCGGCAACCAGGTTCGGCTAGGAATTTTAACAGGCTGTTGTTGTGCAGTGAGACATTAAGAGGAAATAGGTTCTGTTGAGGATATATTTCAAAACATTTTTTCAGGGCACCTATATTAATCCATAAACGCAGACGTATAGGTAAAAATGTCATTTCCATATTGAAAGAAATTCTTCAAATTTTACTACTTATCAGAAGTTATAACTAAAAATGTAATTTTAAACTATCTTGATCCTTGATATAACAATAAATTCAACGAACTATAACTTCTCTTAACAATGTTGAGCACATATTCTTTCTTAACCAGGAAAATTATACGAATATTTTTTATATATTATTTAAAACATGTAATTTTTCATCCCAATCTGACCTTCTATCTAGTAAAATTTATTCCAAACACAAGCAAATTCAAACCTTATAAGTCAAAAAGGAATTTCATTTAAACGTATGCTTTAAATTTTTTAAGTTGAAAATTATTTTTTTTTTATTGTTTTTTTTAATATGTTTTGTTTTGTTTAAACACACTTTAATTTAGAGAATACAATAAAAACTTTTTTAAAGTAAACAAATTGTTACTAAAAAACAACTAGGAATGTTATTGAGAATAAAACAACAACAACAACTTATTTATTATTTACCTTAATAAGGCCGCCCGCTATAAGAAGCTGGCACTAGCCGACACTGTTCTTAAAAACATTTTAAATAAACAAAAATTTTATGATTCTAACGGGGTTTTTTTTTTGTGTTAAATAAACAACTTTTTTAAAAATATTTACATAATACAAACTAAGAATAAACATCGCAGTATTATTTGTTGTTTAATTCCAAAAACTTATGTGCGACATTTGGAAAGCAGGTATTTTATACAGCTCTAGTAAAAAGTAGAAATGTAATATAAGATTACATAATTACTTGACCTAAAAATGAGCGGAGACTTATTATAAAGGTTCAAATGTTAGCTGTAGACATAAAAAAACATTTTCATATTAATTTTGAAAAGAAAAAAAAATAATTGTATTGTGAAAATGTAAAATTGTAAAAATTACACATTCCGGTCATACTTCTCCAAAATCCTATGACAGCTTAATACTTCTAATTGTCTATATGTTCCCTTTGTAAAGACAAAATATTCGCTCAATTGTGCGAACCTTCACTTAACATACGTCCCGAACATAATGAGCTAATGTAAATACGGACAAAAGCAGTTGATTTATAAACGTCTACGCCATTCGTAAAACAACCATTTTATAAACTTATAATAAAATGTGTTTTATAGGCCAGAACTAACTTCAGACAGTCATATACATAAAACCAAATGTCAGAATGGAAGTTGTATGTGAAAATTTTTTCTAAGCAGTCTTCCAATTTTATCGTGATGACATACATATGTTATGACATATAGCTCATTTCGTCCTAACAGTCAAAAATCAAAATAATAATCTTCGGTTAATACTATTTTATGCAGTTGAAATATCTCGAATAATAATAACACTGTTCAACAAAATCAATGTTTTTTCTGGCCTGGGTGAGGGCCTGGCAGAGGATACTTAAAAATAATATACGTGCATCGGCGTTTTGAAAGCTTACATCTGAGTTATATTTAAGGGGGCATTTAATATTCCCCCTTTTTACAAATTCTTATGGTGAATTGTAATAAGAAATCATGTGATCCTTATATTTTAGCTATGTGATGGGTTAGGGAGATTTATGTAAAAAACTACGAGGAACATTTTTTTATAACATTTTAAGCCTCTAACTCTTCAGTGTATAACTCTTAAAGCAAGGTCATTGAGGGTTCCATTGGAAGTTCCCCAAAAATATTTGCCACAAAATTTTACTATAAGTCGTTTTTTTAATTAATTTAAAATCTCTTTCCGGATCCAAAAACACATTTGAGAGTAATAGTTTGTAAGACGTATGAAGTTGAAGAAATCTAAAATGTAGAATTGGGTTGGATTGGACTGTACTAAATTGATTTGGACAAACATTAAAATTGAGTCTTTTTTATTGGTAACACTTGGTTTAGATCTTTGACTTAATTCTACACTTAGAAAAAAATTTCTCGGCATATGATAAAAAAAGCCAACATATTTAGAGAAAAATGCTATAGACTTTGCTCCAGAGATTGCTTTTCGCTAAATGAGATTCTAAAACTGCTCTAAAAATGATAAAAAGCTTCTATGAAAAAGAGAAATAAATAAAAATACATCGGTTTTTGAGAAAAGATTTGTTTTTATTGAAGAAAATACTTATTATACTGAAGTTTTTATCAAAATTTCACATTTTCAATAAATTTTTCTCTATAAATGAGAATGTTTTTGTGCGAGAAAAATACTTATCATTATCAGTGACATTTCCATTTCTCAAAAGTGAAGAAATATTTTTTCGAAAATGTGAAAATTTATTCTAATTGAAGAACATTTTATTTGAAAAAGGAGAAAAATGCTATTATCGAAAATAGAGAAATTTTTTGTCGAAGAAAGTTATGTGTTTTTTTCTGAGTGTAGTTTTACTAACCTTTCTTATACAGTAACCCGCCATAATATTAAGAAAGCCTTATGTTTCTTTACAAATCTTAAAACTCAGATAATTGTTACACGATTGCCAATTGAATTTCGACTGCTTCAGTGTTTTCAGCATTTTGATAGCTTCAATTGATCAGCCGAGATGGTCAAAAATACATACGCACCAATGATAAGATTTACCTTGAATTTTGTGCAATTTTTTCTTTAGGAATTTTTGACGGCAAATTTTTTTATGAAAACCTATTCATGTTAGAGCGTTTTGGGTTAAATCGGGTGTGAGCATTTAATTTCTGGCATCAGTTTTGCTCTAGATGTGCACATTTTAAAAAATTGTCTTTTTAAAAAATTCCAAGCAAAAACTTCACAAAATTGAGGGTGTGATAGGGTCAAATGCAAACCCCTACCTCCTTTTTTTTGTTTTTCTTTAATAACTTTTCCTGCCCTATTCGAAAAGCGCCTAGGTAACATCGGTTTTTTTTGGCTCCATATAAATCGACCCAGCCTACTGAGCAAATATGAAATTCATAAGATTAGAACAATTTGGATCTAAAACTAATATCATCTATATTAATGGTTGGGTAATAAGTTTTTGAAATATTCAAAATATTTTTGATTGTAAGGAAGCAAAATAACGCGGAAATATAAACAATTATCACGTTATGAGAAGTGAAAATTATTCCATTATTTGAAGAGAGTGTATCATACCGTCAAACTTATTGTAAATTTAGGTTCTCACATTCAAATTGAGTGTGGATAATGGAAAAAAAAGATGATGGTGATTGTCGCAGATTGTCACATTTTCTCCACAGATGATCTGATTAACGTACAGTAAGCGTAATTCAAAGGATAACCTTAAAGCATCATTTGAAAGTGCTGTGGTAGTTCGGTATCATGTCATTGATATAAACTTAAAACTGTGAACAGGAGTCTTCAAGAATATGACTTATGCAGCATACGTCGAGACGTCAAGCACTTAATTTGGCGTGGGTAAAAAGTATGCACAATTAGGCGCAGAGTCACTGGAGATAAGTTATTTAGTTAGACGAAAATTTAATTTGTTGTGTGCAGACAATCACCCATAAGTGCACCGCTTTCCTGGAGTACGATATAGAAAAATTGTGTCGTCCAAAATGAGTTGTTTCCTCAAGAACAGATGGTATGGGCATGATTTTTATATATTATGAGGAGTCTCCTCTATTTTCTGAATGAAATAATGAATGACTACAAGTAAGAACAAGTCATAAGGACGATGCTAGTTTCAGCACTTGGTTTTCAGGATCACTCTGTACCATGCTTAGTACCATGTTCTATTTTTTTTTTAGCTCTGAGCCAAGGATTTCAGGTGTTACACCTATGAAGTTAAGTCTTAAGTTCGGAAATGGGGAGATAGATAAGTAGGAGGGAAAGTGAAATCAAGAGAAACAAGTGTAGCACTATATCAACATGCAAATTTAAATCTGAGGCAAGCCTTTACCTCAGTCAATTCGAGTTAATAAGCAATATCATTTCACAAACACCTCTACCACCAACTACAACTTCCAAAGTCGTATATATTGATGAATGTTTCATTTCAGTTGATTAGAAATGAGGAAAGAATTAAAGAAAGATAAAAGCGTAGGACCATGGCTAGACCGGGATTCGAACCCGGAACCTCTGCGTTGGCAGTTAGGCACGCTAACCACTCGACTATCGAGGCCCCAAGCAATAATTCTTCTACAAGACTTCAGCTATCAGAGTCAAACTCTAAGGAGTTTTAGCTTTATAGATTAAGTCTTATAGACATCTCCAAGGCTTATATTGAAAGAGTTCTGATCTAATCTGATATACTGTAAAATCAAAGGCCCTGCAAGTATCAATAAAGAGTGTTTTATATCCCAAAATGGCATTTGTCAGAGTATAAGACTTTATATATATACTCGGGCTAGACTTTATAAGACTTTATAAGAACAACGGGCAAACAAGCAGATTATTACTCTGATTATAAGACAACGGTCTGACTAGTATGGTGAAACTTCCCTAACTCGAAGTGTCAAGCGACCAGAATTTCGCTTCGAGTTGCGGAAAATTCGAGTTATACATCTCAAAATATATGAATAATGCATTGAAAAATCAAAAATACTACTTCGAGTTACGGAAAATTTCGAGTTAGGGAAGTTCTACTGTAAATGCTTTTTCAAAATGGTGGACTACAACATTTTGCTTTAACCCATCTCGTATGAAATTTATGCGTTTGTGTGATAAAATATAACACCACTTGTTGCTTGGGAGAGATGCATACCTAAAGTTTTTGAAGAAGTCGATTTTAAGTTAAGAGTTTCAAAATATTGTAAAATATGTAAAATTTGTCAAAATATGTAAAATATGTCAAAATATGTAAAAATGTATTTTACAAAAATTATGAATAATTCATGTACTCCTTGCATTTTTTCATGACATTTATGAAATTTTTAACTGTTTCATGGAACTGAACAAACTTTATGAACTAAGCACTAGGCTTATGAAATATTCATGTTTTCGTGTTTTTCTTCTTTTTGTGTATTTTGTACATTAGTATTATGAATAGGCCCTGTGGCACATGTAATTGGTTACTCAACCAAAATTCATGAATGCAGTTCATGAAGGTCATGTTAAAATTTGTGATTATTGTGTATTCTTTTGATTCAGTTAAGAATTGTATCAAATATTGGTGTTTTGTAGTTACAACTGCCTACTCAAAATGGCTTTTGGTTATGTTCTTAAGAAGTTTAACATCGTTTTTTGTATTAAATTTATATCAACAGCCTTATAACATTGTTTATCCAGCGTTGTCTTCAGGGGCGCAACCAGGATTTTTTTTTGGGTGGGGTTTTATCAAATGTAGTACTTATAAATAAAAACGATTTTACGTAATTTTAGCTGCTGTATTGTAACGATTAGTGCGTTCAATTTTTCACTTATATTTCCTAGTTCTAACTTCAGGCATGGCCAGCACTATATTTTTTCCTCTACTGGATGCCGAGTATACCACACATTCATAAAAAATACTTATCTTTATCCGATGAAAAATTTTTTATTTTCGAAAATAGCAATTTTCTCTTTTTCAAGTAAAATGTTCTTCAATTAGAATCCATTTTCACTTTTTCGAAGAAATATTTATTCACTTCTGGGAAATGGAAATATTTCATATCTCTAATAATGATAAGTATTTATATCGCACAAAAAATTCTCATTTATAGAGAAAAATTTATGGAAAATACAAATTGTTCCTAAATTTTGATAAAAAATTCACTTTGCAAAGTATTTTCTTCAATAAAAAGAAATCTTTTCTCAAAAATAAAAAAGTCTTATTCTATAAAAACGATATATTTTTATTTATCTCTCTTTGTCATGGAATCTTTATATCATTTTTAGGGCATTTTTCGTATCACATTTAGAGAAAAGCATTCTGTAGAGCAAATTCTATAACATTTTTCTCTAAATATGGTGCATTTTCTTATAAAATTCTTATAAAAGATTTACAATCTTATAAATAACTGACACCGTGGGATGAAAAACAAAAAATCTGAATTTGAAAAAATCGTTTGAGTCCCTCGCCACCAAAATAGCTGATGAAATTGCATGTAAAATCGACTTTTATAGCCTTATTCATAATTTTTCATTCGCTGTTCGAAATCAATTTTATGGAAACCCCTCAACATTGTGAAAATATTATCCGATTTTAATGAATGAGGGCTCTTTGGAAAAGTGTAGAAATGACTTATCGTTAAAAGGTGTAGTAAAGACTTATCGTTTAAAATATATTATTTCGATTTAAGTCAGCAATTGCTCATTGGATAAATAATACCGTATTACTATAATATGTCACTGGGTATGAATACGTCAACAGAAGAAAAATCAAACCAACATCTTTTTACATAATAAGCCATTATTCCTTAATATCGGATAATATTTTACAATTTAGAGAAATTTTTATGAAATGGATTTTTTCTCAGTTTTGGAAGTCAATCGGAATTATTTTTCGGTGTCGAGTGACTCAACCAATTTTCCTCAAATTCAGGCTTTCTTATTTTGTCTTACTTTTGAATTCATTTTTTTCCAAATATTTCAAGTAGCATTTGTGGGTTCCATGCTGAAAGTTGAAAAGAAAACTCAAGTCGAAGTATTGCTAACAACCCCTCAAGTGATCAGAATCAGAACATAACAAAATTTAAACATGTGTAGTAAGTCGGATCGAAATTTCAATTTCACTAGACACCGACTCAAAAGTTAGAGGGACTCTTAAAAACAATTTCTGTATAATTTTGTTTGGATCGGAGAAATCCCCATGAAGCGGTATTGGTTCTTCTGAACGTCTTTTTAATAAACTTTTTTTCTTCAAATTTGTTTATTTTTGTTCTTGTTTTTTTCTTCATTTTTATGGTACACATTATTAACTAAAACGATATTTTAAATTTTTTGTCTTTTCAAACTATTTTGAGACCCCAAAAATCGATATTTCATCATTTCCGAAAAGAGGTTGTTTTGAATACCTGTACAATATATATTTTTCAGGATATTTACATGGATTTAAATTTTTTGGAAAATAATTGAGCTGTTCTTTCTATTGTTTGGTGCGGTTTAACCAAAACTAAGTATCACAATTATATAAAATGTGAGAAATCGATATTCAAAAGCTTCCTTCAGCTCAATTATTATTGAATTGCCATAATTACTGTTCGATTATGGCAAATCTTGTTGGGTATATAATTGTATATAATTGTTGGGCAAGGGTGGGTCGGGCCTCCAAAGTTAGTGGGGGTCGGTCATACATTTGGACTCGATTGGAGCACTCTAAATGGGTCAAAGTGGGATTTTTCAAAATTTGACCCTACCCAAAAGTTCGACCCAAATTGGGGGACATCAGAATTCGTTTTAGAGTTATGGTTCCTTGGGCAAAGTTTCTTATTTTGATCCCTAGAATACGATTTTCACAGAGCAATGGGCGATTTTTTTGCCTCCCCACAAATCGACCCGGCATAGTATATATATATTAGTGTGTACATATGGGTTTTTATGTACACAAAATCGATTTCTGGTAACCAGTTTTTAGTAAAATGTACGCCAGATAGCGATCCATTACAAAATTCATGATTTTCCAATAAGCTTAAAGACCAATAAAGATGTGAATACCAAGAAAAATACATTTTTTATAAATGTTTAAAAAAACATTTTATAGTTTTTTAGAGTACCTCTTACTTATGAGTCGGTGGTGTCCGGCTAACTTTATTTTCTCTATACAAAATCGATCCGGCTTAATGTGCAGTCTGAAAGAATAAAATATAACTAATTTAGTAGATTATGCCAGAATCAATTTGAACCAGAATCAATTTGAAATATACATTTGGGACTTTCACTCATTTCATAAGACGCGTGATTGCTTTTCATGTGACTCACTTTGATTGAAGTCCATTTTGCTTGGAACTACAATAATTTTTTGAGGGGGGTTTAAACCCCGAAACTCCCCTTTAGCAGTGCAGACGACATGCTTGAAATTTTTCACATCAGAAAAGTAAACATGAAAAGTGCACAAGTACAGTAGTTTTAACCAGGATTCCATCCAGGATTTGACGCTCATAACTATAAAAGCTTATCTACTCCCCTTTAATCATAGGAGTGAAATAAAAAAAAAATTTATTTTTAAACTGATGTTATAATCGGATGATGTTTTGTGAGCTACAAAAGTAATAAGTTTTTCCATCAACTTAGCAAAAGTTGATGGGAAAACATTCATAGCTATTTGCATGTGTGCTAATAACATGTTCACAAATTCAAATTAACATTTTCCCAATACATATGCAAGCACATAAGAACAAATTTGTCAGAGGTGCCATCATTTTGCTCGAGCGCCACAAAATGATGGCAAAACAAATAAACAAAAACGCATGCACCGACATAAACACAAGCACACTGCTCACACACTAAACCAAACATGCATGCACTTATAGCCAAACATGCATATAAAAGTGCATTCAACACAGTAGCAATGAACAAAAATCATATCAGATATGCAACAATAACATTGATGCTGTCCACAAAAACATATAACAAAAACCACAAGAACAATAAAAACAGCAGCAACACCAACAACAACAAAAACTACTGTATGAACAACAAAAATGCAACAACTTCAGCTGAAATGCAAGGAGTAAAGTAGCAAAACACCCAAATAAAAGCAAGCAGAAGCAGCAACATCATCACAATTGTCACCATTGACCATCGACTGACTTGGCAAAATTTTAAAAAGTGGGTGGGTGGACTGCGGTGATGCTTCTTGTTTAGTGCCAGAGCCATCAGATATGTATTAGTGCTCAAAACTATTAGAGCAACAAGAATAGCAACGGCAACAATGTCTGGAAAAAAACTACAACATATTCTTTACTTGATCTTTCTTAATAGAATTGTTTAATACACCAAAGAATACTTTCAGTAGAACATAAATAATGACCATTCTAGTTAGCCAGGCCTAGCATAAAATGCATGGAAACAATAGCAAAAACAACAACAACAACAACAGCAATAGCAAATCATAACAACAATTGACCAATGATGACAACGATAATAATAAACATAAATTCTTGACACGCTCAAACTTATGCATACTAATGAAGCTTTGCATCCAGTGTAGAATACATACATCAACTGGTCTGTCACACCGTTATAGCTTAAAAACTGCAAAACGAGTGCATACGAGTAGTTTAGAGTTAACGCATAATAAAGTTAAGCTGCTCAGGTGAGACCCATATTTGGGCTACCCACTGAGTCATAGGCAAAGGATGGGTGAGAATGTTGATATCGAAAGATATATTTATGTGCCGTAAGGATATTCTTGCTTGTTTGTGGATTACGCGCATAGCATTTAATCTTAACCATAATATACCAAAAGAAATTGACTTTTCTTCTTTTGCATTTAATTTTTGAACAAGCTACTTATATAGTATTTGTACTACCTTTTATAAATTAACTCACGAATAAGTGTCAAATTTACATCGTTTACAGTTTGATGGTATTATCTGACAAATAGATATGAATTTATTTGTCTTCACTCACTGAAGCACAACCACCATCCATCCATCCATCCAACCACCACCTGTAAATGTCAACAAACACTCAATTAAAACTAGCGGCGGAAATTCACTTTGATTTTGATATTACAAGAAACAAAAAAAAAAAATGTGGAAGAGTAACAACAATATAATAAAGAATTACTTAGATAAGAAAACTTAAATGTAACTAACGGTACGTGTATCTATGCAAACAACAGATACTCGGTATCAGATGAGCGCAACTATCTAGACGTGTACAGCTAGTGCAGCGCATTTAATGTTGTGGTTGTTGTGGTTGGGCGAGGAGCGAGGTGTGGGTTGGGGTTCGTTCGGTTCGGCTAGAGAGGAACAATTAATAATTTCAAGCTAGCACTTGAGATACAAGCACAAAATAAGCAATTAATTATTGAAATCGAAATATAAAAGATATTTCATAACGAAATTGGATTTTAATTGAAAGTTGTAAGTGTTCACTTTTAAGTTTAATTTTTATGCTTGTTCTTGTTGTTGTTGTTGTTTTTATTGCTGTTTTGGTTTTATATCTCATCATGTTTTTATTTCTCTTGTTGTTTTTCTGTGGCAATTGCGTTTTCTTGGCTTGTATTATTTTTTGTTTTGTTTTTGTTTTTGTTATTGTAATGTTTTCATTGAATTGCAGTAGATAAGAAATAAAATTTCAATTTTTGATAATAATATTTAGGTGAATTTATTGTTGTTAAAAAAAAAATAACATGTTATTTTATCACAATGTATGTGAAAATAAAAATCAGATAGACAGACAGACAACATGTCGGATAACAGCGCACAGTTTTAATTATAAATTCTTGAAATATTTTTTCAAGATAACAATAACTAGCGAAACAACTAAATAAGAGATAGAATATTTAAACAAGCAGTTCTTGTCAATACTTGTTAACCAAAAAAAAAAAAAATTTGGTTACAAGATTCTATTGAAATTATCAAGCTAATTTTCTGAAGTCTTTCAAAACCAAAAACTCTTATTTCAAATGGAAGTGAGTTATTATTCAAGCTTTTAAGATATGCGTCGATCATTAAGACAGACAGAAACAGACTGACAGTTGTCTGTCAGTCAGTTCTTGACAATAATTTCAGAATAGTTTAAGATAGTTGGTTATCATAGATATTCATTTCCAAAATCAGAACTTAAAATTTTTCATGGTTACGAGGGCGACTCATTAAATTTTTCTCATTATATTTTTCAACATACTCTCCTTTGAGCTCTATACTCTTTGCCAAACAAGCCATTTATTTAAGTTTGGAAACAAGAAATAGTCAATCGGTGCTAAATCCAAAGAAAAGTGCTGATGAGGTAGCAGTTTGTAACTCAATTCTTGAAATCTCGCACTTAGAAATTTACTGTTTTGGCTGCCGCTTGGTCTCTGCTGTGTTGGGGTGAATCCATGTTTCATCGACGGTTACGAAACGTTACGCATTTTCTGTTGGACTAAACTGAGCAAAAACTCGCACATATTGCTGTTGAATATCATCGATTACTCCTTCGAAGTATTCCCACCCTAGCGTATGTGGTCGATTATGAGCGAACGCGACATCCACCTTTAGCTAGATTTTTCATACCCAAGTGATCATTCTAAATAGAAAACCACTTTGCCATATAGTATGCCTATAGCTTGCACAATATCCCACATTTTCAATCTTTAATCGACAACACCATGTCTTGCATTTTTCAAACTATGCCACCTTGTTTTACGGTTCACAGCTGTGCCCTAAAGGCTGTCCACAGTCCGAATCAAAGCGATATTCTGTCAATGACACTTTCTACGCAAGCCTAGAGGATGTGTATGATCACTGCCTGGCCTACGACGTGAAAATAGTACTCGGCGATTTCAACAACAACTTTCGGTCAATTCAGTCTCCACGAGACCACTTAGAACAACGGTCTATGACTGATTGATTTTGCCGCAGCGCGAAACATAGAAGTTAGTTGCACCAGATTCAAAAACCTCGATATCCACAAGCGCGCCTGGCTGTCCTCAGAGCAAAAAATTCGAAACTTTGATCTATTCAGTTGTGATCAACGGAAGGCGCGCTTCAAGCATACTGGATGTGCTCACATTTCGGTGGGTGCCTTAGACCGAATATTGACACCGGAAGACATGGTGGAGTGATTTCGATTCACAGTCTTCTAGGTCAAAAATAGAATACCTTTGATCTGAAAAGATGTGTTAGTTTGAAACTCTGCAGTTCTTGATACAATTTCATATTTAGTTAGAGGCAAGAGTAATGTCTACGACTTCTTGCCTGTTACTAATAATAAAATTAGGTTTATGAGACTGGCGGACGCAGCCTTTGAGTGGTGGAAGTTAATCTGTGCTACTTTTAGCATCTGGTATTAGAAAGGATGACCTCCACGACAGTGATGTCACACTTATCGGCCTAAAATATAAAAGATAATTAGATTATATAAAAGATAGGCGTCACGCTACTCATCGGGTATCGCTAGTAATTATTTCTTTTTTCCGGCTTTAGTGTTTTTCAAACTTATAAGTAATTATACTTATTATTAAAAAAAAATATTTCAGCCTGAAAGATTGCAAAGATAACACTGTGCAACAAAACTGAAGTTTTTAAAAATCCCAAGAGGTTTCACAACGGTTTCCTTTGATTTTGCTTTTGCTGAATCTGAATCTGAAGTCAGAATTTTCGGGTCACCCTAGGTTTTCGAGCTACAGAGGATCAGCCTCCTCTGATTCTCTAACCCCCACTTTTAATGAAATCAATATAACCGACCCCCACTACTTTTTCAAGAGGAACACTTTTTGCCTTGGAACCCATCTCCTCCGACCCCTCCATATCGGGGCTCCCATATAAATTCATTTCATATATTTTTTATATGAACTTTTTAATTAAACAAAAAACCCGACAAATTTTCTGTTCGCTTATTTATAATTATGTACCATCCTAAACTAAAGAAATACCAAAAATAAATAGTAATAATAAAATATATTAAAAATAAAAAGAAAATTAATTTCAAGCAAATTTTTTGTATTCCAATAAATTATTATTAATAAAATTTGTTTTTTTTATAAATTTTCATATAAAATATATACAAAAATCATAAAATTTGTATGGTAGCCCCGATATGGAGGGGTCGGAGGGGACTGGTTCCAATGCAAAAAATGTTCCTCTTGAAAAAATAATGGGGTCGGTTATATTGATTTCATTAACACTGGGGGTTATTCTTCAGCCTCCCCTGTAAATCGAAAACCTAGCGTTATCCGAAAATTTTGACTTCAGATTCGGATTCAGCGAACGCAAAACCTTAAGAAACCGTTGAGAAACTCCTTGGGATATATTGAGTGTTGTACCGTGTAATTTATTTTGAAATATTTTTTTAAACGCTTTTAAAACGTTCGTTTCATATTTTAAAATGAAAATTTTCTTCTTATTCTTCTAAAATGGTAATTTTAAAAAATCAAACGAACGTTTTAAAAGCTAATTTTAAAATTTTTATTTTAGAAAATCAAACGAACGTTTTAGAAGCTCATTTTAAAATGTCCGTTTTTAAAATGAAAATAAGCGTTAGAGGAGCAAAATCTGGGTTAAACATTCTAAAAAGTTGCACGCTACCTGCTTTTCGTGCTACGAAACGTTTTCACAGTTTTCTCTGTGTAAGGATTACCACAAAAAAAGCATTTCACGGAGGATGCTGTTATGAGCCAAGTAATATTTAAAACCCAGTGTTTCGCCATTTCATCAATTCCTTTAATTATGAATATATTTGAATTATTAAATTAACTATGAATTACTTGAATTTATTTAACTATCCTACTACTATTATTATTGCACTCTTATGAATTTATTTAACTATACTACTACTATGAATGTATTATTATGCTACTACTATTACTATTGGTTGCACTGTGTGCACGGGAACACTTTAAAAGAAAATGTAAAATTGCTGAATTGTTATACATACCTGCATTGTTATATACTAGGCTTTAAGCTAACTTTGAAATAAAAAGAAGAACACTTGAAAACGAACAGTGCGTGCAACCAGTCGACGTTATTAATATTATAAATGAAAACGAAAATAACAAGCAAGTTCAACGAATACATAGTTATACAAACCACAACGAAAAACACTCAACAAACAATTCAATTGGAACATTTAAAAAACAACTAAAATCATTCTTTCTAATTCCACGAATTAGAAATTCTTAAAAAATATTAAGAATTTTCATGGCGCCCGAGCAGGGACTTGCTTAATTACGTCGGTTTCGGTTGAAATTTATTGTTATTTCGCTTATTTGCTGTGAGCCACTGTCGCGCGTTCAAATTGTTAAAAGCTGCAAAAAGAAAAAAATAATCTGTGACATTATTGTGCTGAAATACCGCGAGTTGTTGCTAACCAAAAAAAAAAAAAAATACCGTTGGTTTTGTTTCTGCTGCAACCTGCTGTTTCTGCCGCAACCTGCTGCTTCTGCTGTAACCTGCTTCTGCTGTAACCTGCTGCTTCTGCTGCAACCCGCTGCTTCTGCTACAACTTGTTGTTGGTGCTATAATCTGCTGCCGTCCGCTGCTACTGCTGGTGTTTGCTGGTCATCTGTTATCTCTCTTCGTGCCTTTTTCCGATGGTTAACAGTCGCTGCAACTGCAAAAAGGAAGTCTCAAAATCCGAGGTATTTAAATGCAATTGATAAAAGTGCGAAATTTTGAATCTGTTTTTATTAAAAATAAATAAAGAACAAGGCTTCATTGCTTATTCAATCCGGCAATATTTATTAGTCGAGAAATTATTCAAATAAATAATTTGTGCACAATCAATTGCATTTTGTGTTTGCTTTGATATACATACATATATACATATGTACATACATATATAAACTAATAAGTTATCTATGTCACATAATAAGACGTGAAACAACAACAAAGTGCATAGCGCAGAATTCTTTTACAATTTCCATTTATAGCGCATATTTTTATTGAAAAAATAAATAAGTTTTCAAGTCATTTATTTCGCCAAAATCTCGAACGTGTCGGTTTACTTATATTAAAGTGCCGTCGGCAAAATTCATCCAATTATTACAATTGAGAATTCGCGTTTCAACTTTAAAAACCGAATTTGAAACCCTCGCGAGTGAATAAGTGGAAATAACCACAAAATTTAAAGAAGCTAAAAACAAAGTGAGTGCTTATTTCGTTGTTGTTAACAGCTGTATATAAGGCAATTATATACACACATACTAACTCAACGCTGCTCTCTTTGTTTACATCTTCATCAACGCCTACAAGGGTTGCCACCTCGCATACTTATCGAGTTACGTTCGTGGGATTTTTTTACACAATACCGATTTGTGTAATATTCAAAAATTTCGTTGAAATTTCGAATAAAATTAAAATAAATAATTTTTTGCACTGAGAAAAAATTGTTTCATACAAATAAATTTAAAATAATTTTTTTATTGTTTTTTTTTCGAAATTTATAATAAAAATAGCAGTGTGAGGCTTTATTCTTGGTAACAAATTCTAACATTGAGTTAGAAATCGTCATAACAACAAATAAGTTACTTTTGTTCGCAAATTTATTGTAAATTGCGTTTGTGTTAAAGACATTTAAAACCAAACTAGCAACATGGCTCCAAAACGTCAAAATTCCCCACACAGCAATGGCTCTGAACAATTAATTACACAGAGAGAAACTGTACTGGCAAACATTCTCAGAATGAAGAAAGCCATACAAGAAAAAACAATTTCTTTGAATCCTGTCGAATTGGAATGTCGCTTGGACATTCTAAATTCATACATTGAACAAGCTATGGCTTGCCAAAGAAAAATAGAGTCAATCGATGCAACCGATGACTTTCGATCGAGTCTTGAAGACGCATGTGTTGTGACAAAATCTTTATTTTTGCAAATTTTAAACAAACATAGGAAGCCTAGTATTCCCGAAACATCGTTCGGATGTGCTTCACATCAATCTAGACTTCCTAGCATGCGCCTTCCCAAATTTAGTGGAAAATACTCAGATTACAAGAACTTTATTAGTTTGTTCGAAAATCTTGTAGATAGTGACCACACCTTGACAGATATTGAGAAGTTCAATCATCTGCTGTCATGCTTATCTGATGAAGCTCTTGGTACAGTAAAGGCCTTCCAAGTTACTGAAAGAAATTACCCGAAGGCTTTAGCTAGTCTTAAAAAAGTATATGATAATAACTGTCTTATATTTTTCGACAGCATATCGAAGCTCTTTGATCTGCCAGAGATTGCTAAGCCGTCAGCTTCTGCCTTACGTACCATGATCGACACCGTATCCGCTATTTATGATTCCCTATTATCAATAGGAGATGACAAAAACATCACAAATGCTATTCTGATTCATTTAGTCATGTCTAAAGTCGATCCAATCACGAAATCTAAGTGGGAAGAACAGCTAGATTATGACAAGCTGCCCTTATGGAGTGATTGTGAGCATGCTCTCAATAAGCGATACCAGCATATATCTGCTGATGAATCGTCTACCTCAAAATCAAGATCTATCAAACCAAAGCAAGATAACGGGCAAAAAAGACATGTCAAGTCATCATTTGCGTGCTCTAAAAACACTTCTACGGAAGATGGCAAGTGTCTTTTTTGTAAGTCGAAAGAGCATGCGATAGTGAACTGTCCATCTTTCGCCACACTGCCTGTAATGCAAAGGTTTGATGCAATAAAGTCCATACCAGCATGCATTAATTGTTTAAAGAAAGGACACAGCGTTTCACGATGCAAGGCTTCACGGTGTCGAGTGTGTAATAGATCACACCACACACTTTTGCATCAGTATTCCACAAATAATCCTCAAGCAACGCCTATTGCAAATTCTGATTCTGGTCATCCATCAAGTTCTCGTGCGTTTGTGAATCATAGTTCGGCAACCAATGACCAAGTCATTTTAGCTACAGCCGTAGTTAACATAAAAAGTAAGTCTGGTGAGTACCAGTTAGCCAGAACTTTGTTAGATTCCGGTTCACAAATTAATTTTATAACTGAGGAACTTGCACAAAGGTTGCAATTAAAGAAGGAAGAAAGGAACTTGAATTTGATCGGCATTGGCAAATCAAATTCCACAGTAAGGCATAAGTTACATGCTACTGTGAGATCACGGGTTAATTCACATGAATTTTCAAGTGATTTCTGGGTTATGCGTTCCATATCCACATACCAGCCGGATCAACAAGTTTCCACAAGTAACTGGAATATTCCGTCCAATATTGAACTTGCTGACCCATACTTCTTCAAACCACAAAAGATAGATCTGCTGCTTGGAGCTGAAACTTTCTTTGAACTACTTTCAGTCGGACAAATAAAACCAAGTCCAGATCTTCCGACACTCCAAAAAACTTTGCTTGGTTGGATCGTGTCTGGAAAGTACAAAAACATTGAGAGCCCTAATACTCAAATTTGTAATCTGTTAAGTAGCAAAGAAGAAGACAGCTGTTCGCTTGATTCTTTAGTACAAAAATTCTGGGAATTAGAAGAAATTCCCAAGGAGTCAATATCAAGCAAAATTACACCAGAGCAACAACTGTGTGAAGAAAAATTTCTCGATACGGTGCAACGAACATCGACAGGTCGGCTTAAGGTATCACTTCCTTTCAAGACTGACCCCAGCTCACTTGGCTTGTCATTTGAGTCCGCGAGAAGACGCTTCTTATCACTAGAGCGTAAGCTTCTAAAGGATTCTGAGCTGCGTGGTTTATATATGGATTTTATGAAAGAATACCTTAACTTAGGCCACATGACTCTGACTAACAAAAGCTTCTCTGATACTCCGCATTATTTTATTCCGCATCAGTGCGTCTTAAGACCACAAAGTACTTCTACGAAACTTCGCGTAGTTTTTGATGCGTCTTGTCGAACATCATCCAACCTGTCATTAAACGACATTTTAATGGTTGGTCCGACGGTTCAAGAAGAACTTTATTCAACTTTGATCCGCTTCCGTATGCACAAATACGCAATAACTGCTGACATTACTAAAATGTACCGTCAAGTTCAAATTGATGAGGCAGATAGGAAATACCAACTAATTCTCTGGAGGGAAAATTCAGCAAATGAGTTGCAAATATACCAACTCAACACGGTAACGTATGGTACCTCATCAGCACCATTTCTGGCTACACGCTGCTTAAATTTCTTAAGTGATGAATTCAGAGAATCACATCCAGTTGGATCAAAGGCTATTCGCAACGATTTTTATGTAGATGACTTGCTCACTGGAGCTGACAACTTTGAAGATCTCGATACAATTCGAAGGCAAGTCACTCAAATCCTCGACTCAGCAGGATTCCAGCTGGCGAAGTGGTTTTCAAACCACACCTCCTATGATAATGCTGAAAAATTAGAAAAATCATTGCAGTTCAATGACTCCGACTCCACAAAGGCGCTAGGGATACATTGGGTTCCGAAGAATGATGCTCTTAAGTTTCATTTGGAAGAAAACTTTCACGATTTACGAGCAACAAAAAGAAACATATTGTCAGTTTCCGCTCGTCTTTTCGATCCTCTCGGACTTTTATGCCCAATTGTAACCAAAGCCAAAATCTTATTGCAAGAACTTTGGCTTCAAAAACTCGATTGGGACGAGTCAATTCCTATGCGCCTTGATACCAGTTGGCAAAACTTCAAATGCAATTTGACACAATTACACTCAATAGCGATTCCGCGATACGTACACACGCATCCGAATTCAAAGTGTCAAATTCATGGCTTTGCTGACGCTTCAGTCAGAGCGTACGGATGTTGTATTTATATTCGAAGCCATGACTCAAATGGTATCCACTCTGAACTCTTAACTGCAAAGTCAAAGGTCGCTCCGCTCAAAACTAAGTCTTTACCGAGGCTTGAGCTATGTGCAGCGCATTTGTTGGCTAAACTCTGGATTCGAGTACAAGCCTTACTAAACTGTGGAGTTGAGAATGTTTATTTCTGGACAGATTCAGAAATTACATTGCATTGGATAAAAACTCATCCAAGCTCTCTGACAACATTTGTTGCAAATCGAGTTTCAGAAATCCAAGAGTGGTCAAATAAAGTTTCTTGGCGACATGTGCCGTCAAAGCAAAATCCTGCAGACATAGTCTCCAGAGGATGTAATGTTGACGAACTATCCGATTCTATATGGTTTAATGGTCCATTATATCTGCTTCAAAATGAAGTCACTTGGCCTGAAAATCGTCATTTTAATTTGTCGCCAGACCAAAACTTAGAACAGAAAAAAATTAAATCGGTGCTACTTGCAGTTGAGGAAACTGAAGATCAAGTCTTAAAATTAATTTCTAACCAGTCATCTTATACTAGATTACTGAGGATTTTCGTTTACATATTTCGTTTTTATAACAAATCACGAAGAGACGAGAATTTATCACTCACTCCAACTGCAAAGGAATTAAATTGGGCTTTTCTGAAAATAATCGAAATTATTCAAAAGCATGATTTTTCAGATATACTTCATAAGCTGAAAAAGTCACAATTGTTACCGCCCAGCTATCAAAAACTAACTCCATTTATTCACAAGATGGAACACGAAAGTCAGTCATTTACTCTACTTCGTGTTGGCGGTCGTCTTCTCAACGCACCAATTCATTATGACTCGAAATTTCCACTGCTTATGCCTAAAAAATCGCACTTTATTGAAATATACTTACGGCATCTGCACATAACTAATTGTCATGCTGGCCCAAAGGCATTAGTAGCACTTCTCCGCCAGAAAATTTGGCTGATCAATGCACAAGAGGCTTGCAGCAGAACCGTAAGAGCCTGCATACATTGTTTTCGATATAAGCCAAAGTTGCTTACGCAAATAATGGGAAATTTGCCGTCTGATCGCGTAAGCGCATTGCGCCCCTTTTTAATAAGCGGTGTAGACTTCTGTGGTCCAATATACACCACGCTTAAGATTCGCGGCAGACCCCCAGTAAAAACTTACATTGCAGTGTTTGTTTGTTTCACGTCGAAAGCTGTCCATTTAGAACTAGTGACAGATTTGTCTTCTGATTGCTTTATTCTTTCTTTTAAAAGGTTCATCGGACGCCGCGGTCTTCCCCAGAAGGTGTATTGCGACAACGCGACGAACTTCGTGGGAGCCAGCCGGAAGCTGCGAGAGCTCCAGGAGGTGTTCGAACGGGAGAAAACCAGGCTCGTCTCATACGCCGCAGAACGGGGAACCGACTTTGTGTTCATACCTCCCAGAGCGCCACACTTCGGAGGTGTATGGGAAGCAGCTGTCAAGTCTGCCAAGCACCTGCTGCTGAGAACGATGGGCAGCGCCCTTCTCACCAACGAAGAGCTGCAGACAGCACTCGTCGAAGTCGAGGCGGTACTCAACTCTCGACCAATCGCGCCAATGAGCCAAGATCCGAACGACGTCGAAGCCCTAACCCCAGCACATCTGCTAATCGGGGGTTCTCTGCGCACGCTGCCGCCCGAATCCGTGCTCGCCGTGCCCGACAACAAACTGGCATGTTTGCAGAGATGGCGGATATTATGCGAGCTCAAACGCAGATTTTGGCAATGTTGGTCGAGAGAATACGTGCTCAGCCTGCAGTCCCGCAACAAATGGGTGGTCGAGCAGCCCAACCTCGCAATAGGACAGCTGGTCGTAGTGCACGAGGATCACGTCCCGCCACAGCAATGGCTGCTCGGCAGAGTAGAAGCCGTAACCCCCGGACAAGACGGCAAGGTTCGTGTTGCGGACATAAGAACCATTGCCGGAAGTTGTAAACGGCCTATCCACAAATTGGCTATCTTGCCAGGACAACAATATTGAAGCTACTAAGACCCTTCAACGTGGCCGGTGTTTCGCCATTTCATCAATTCCTTTAATTATGAATATATTTGAATTATTAAATTAACTATGAATTACTTGAATTTATTTAACTATCCTACTACTATTATTATTGCACTCTTATGAATTTATTTAACTATACTACTACTATGAATGTATTATTATGCTACTACTATTACTATTGGTTGCACTGTGTGCACGGGAACACTTTAAAAGAAAATGTAAAATTGCTGAATTGTTATACATACCTGCATTGTTATATACTAGGCTTTAAGCTAACTTTGAAATAAAAAGAAGAACACTTGAAAACGAACAGTGCGTGCAACCAGTCGACGTTATTAATATTATAAATGAAAACGAAAATAACAAGCAAGTTCAACGAATACATAGTTATACAAACCACAACGAAAAACACTCAACAAACAATTCAATTGGAACATTTAAAAAACAACTAAAATCATTCTTTCTAATTCCACGAATTAGAAATTCTTAAAAAATATTAAGAATTTTCACCCAGTAAGAACTCTTTTTTCTTTCTAAGGGGACGGACCCGTCCTACTATATAGGTCTAAGTAACACATGTACAGAGATAAAAACAAACTCAAAAGAACAACATTTAGTTCTGTTGTTCTTCCATCCTTTGATCAACAAACCAAGCGGCAAATTTTGCCTTTCGCTACTGCACTTTCAATATTTTAAACAGCTACGTAAGTAAAGTCAAAATACGCATCTTCTTAACTTACTTATTTATTGTTAATGTAAAAACTTAATGATTGCTCGTTTATTTTAAATTTTATTTACATATAATTTTGTGTGCGACTACAAAGTTAGCGCTTAAGACCAGGCATAGCTCGTCGTCTGCATCAAACGGTGTTTACTTTGTATGAAATGCGGATACCAGAACCGGACCCAAAAATCTATATGTAACTGCATAGATAAATGCAGCAAAACGATGCTTCATAGTTGCATGAAATGTACAAATAAATGCAGTCGGCGCGGCGGCGGTATAATTTTGCAAGCAGTTGCAACAATTTTATAGTTATGCAGATGCAAAGATAGGAGAAACTAAGATACGCTGCTTCTGCTGCTGCTGCTGCTGCTAGAGCTCAATGCTTGCTCTTCCTACGAGGCTGATGACTAGCCACAAGATGAGTTAAGATTATGAGGTCATTATTGAGTTTATTGAAATAATTTTTTACGCCTTAGGATGGAGCAAAAATCAAGCTGATATTGGTTGTTTGGTTGACTGGTTAGTGTTAGTGTGGTTAAAATCCCTTCATCATCGTTTTTATATCGTTCGATACTGTTTATGCAAATATAAAAAGTAGTGAAGAAGTATTTGCAGCAACAGCAGCAGCACGCATACGGAACGCAAAAGAAGCTTGGCCGGCTCATTTAAGCAGCATGAAATGCGCAGTTTATTGAGCATTTATATTTTTGTTTTTGTTGGTTTTTTGTTTTGATTTGCAAACAACTCAAAAGCTATTTCCTACTTAAGTTCAACATTTTTATTATATTATAAAAAATGTTTAAACATAAGATATAAGAAAAAGTATCGACAAAATGTTGTTCGCAACATTGTTGCTAATCGCATTTGCTGCATTGGTGTGTGGGGTAAAAATAAAAACAAGTTTCAATGCCGTGTGTTGACGATTACGTTCTGATTAGGTGAATGTTCAACATTTGTTAGTTGTTGTCGATATCATTGAGTCGCTTAATCAATCGTTAATGAACTTGGCAATTAATTGATGTCTTATGTTAATATTATTTAAATTAACAATTTATTTTTTATATAAATTTAATTTACTTATTTGTAAATTGTTTCTTAATTTTAAACTGCATCTGCATATTTCCACTTCGTTTGGCGTAACTGTTTATTATAATAATATATTATTTTTGCATTCCCATTTCATGCAATTAAAATAAATTATTTATTTAATGTTCTGCACTAAATCAATTTGTTTATTTCTTTAACAGCAGCAGCAGCAGCAGCAGCTGAAGTTCTGCTGGATACTCACTCGCCTTATTTTCTGCATGCAACATTGTTGCTTTTAACTGCTCGATGCAGCTTGTTTCTTCTACTTGTGCGTGAACTTCACTTCGTTGTCTTAAGAAGTGGAAAATAAAAATAATAATAAAATATGGCAAAACAAAAAAAAAAAAAACGATAATAATAATAAGCCATCATGTGGTGTTACCGCTCATAACAATTCGTTGAGACGAGTTTCTACGCAATTCTTACTCATTATTTTTATTTTAAGTAAAAAATATTGATAATTTTGTATCTTTTTTATACCAACTGCGGCTGAATTTAGCACATTTTATAAATTTTAAAGTTTTCAATAAGCGTTGACTGTCATTCTTAGATTGCAATAATTTTGTAATTATATTCTTCTTTATAATTATAGGCAAATATTTCTTTTTGTGCTGTCAACTTAGACGATTTTGACGATCAAGGTGTTATTAAATCAGTCTTAGCCTGTTGATGTGCAATAAGTTTTAAGAAGTTATTTATTTGCTGGAGGGTGTTGCCAACCTTCTACAAGATAAATCTAATATACACTGAGAAAAAAACACATACCTTGCTCCGGTAAAAAATTTCTCTATTTTTGATAATAGCAATTTTCTCTTTTTCAAATAAAATTTTCTTCAATTAGAATAAATTTTCACATTTTCGAAGAAATATTTCTTTACTTCTAGGAAATGGAAATATTTCAATGTCTCTAATAATGATAACTATTTCTCTCGCACAAGAAATTTCTCATTTATAGAGAAATTTTATTGAAAATGAAAAACTTTTCTTATGTATTGATAAAAAATTCACTATGAGAAGTATTTTCTTCAATAACAACAAATATTTTCTCAAAAAAAAAAGTATTTTTCTCTAAAAACGATATATTTTTCTATTTCATGGAAGCTTTTTATCATTTTTAGAGAATTTTTAGTATCGCAATTAGAGAATAGCATTCTCTGGAGCAAAGTCTATACCATTTTTCTCTAAATATGATGCCTTTTTTATCATATTCCGAGACACGTTTTTCTGAGTGTATAAAATCAAATGTTTGTCTGTCTGTCTGTCTGTTCCGTATAGGCTCGCGTTCCGTTTATTTAATTGAGCTGAAATTTGGACACCGAGTACCTTTTATAGTGAAAAAGAACATAGGGTGTGTAAAAAAGTGGGCGGAAGTATGTGGGCGTGGCACTCTATTATAACTTCTAAACGCCTGAACCGATTTCAATGAAATTTGGTATAAAAGTTCGACTGCGCTCAAGATAAAACATAGGCTATAAAAAAATTCCAAAAACTTCCGTAAGAGGGCGCTTTAAGCAGTGTGTTTTTAAGACTTTATGACTGCTAATTTCCTGGACCGATTTCAATGAAAATTGGTATTAAGGTTCAACTGCAACCAATATAAAGCATAGGTAAAAAAGTGGGCGGAAGTATGAGGGAATGGCACTTTGTAATAACTTCTAAACGCCTGAACCGATTTCCATAAAATTTGGTATGAAGGTTCAACTGCTCCTAAAATAAAACATAGGCAATACAAAATTTCAAAGACTTCCGCAAGAGGGCGCTTTGAGAGTGCGTTTTTAAGACTTAATAACTCCTAAACTCCTGGACCGATTTCAATTAAATTTGGAACGAAGGTTCGACTGCGCCCCAGATAACATAGGCTTTTAAAATTCCAAAGACTTCCCGTAAGGGGGCGCTTTAAGTAGTGCGTTTTAAAGACTCAATAACTCCTAAACACCTGAACCGATTTCAATGAAATCTGGTATGAACGTTCAACTGCACCCAAGAAAAAACATAAAATATAAAAAATTCCAAAGACTTCCGAAAGAAGACGCTTTAAGTAGTGCACTGTTAAGACTCAATAACTCCTAAATGACTTGATCGATTTTACTAAAATTTGGTACGTGAAATAACTTGACTCTGCAACAGAATTGAGGCTATTTAAATTTCAGAAAACTTCCGTGAAAGGGCGCTTTATTCAATCAACTATGTTCGGCTCATTCACGTCAAAACGGATGAACCGATTTTGATGAAACTTGGCAAGCAATTGTATCTGTTACTGAAATAGATCCTATGCTTTTAAAAGTTCTTTCGACAAAAATCAAGGAATGAGCAAACGAAGTCAATAACCAAAGACGAACGAAAAAAAACAAGTTTAACGAATACCAGCAGAAGCTATATAAAGATGAAAAAAAATTAACCGAACAGTATCGACCAAAACCGAAGTTGAACGAAGACAATCCAAAAATCAAATCGATGCTTATAGGATTTTTTAAAATTGGAATTTATTTGAGGTAAAATTGCATATTAAATGCATGCCAAGAAAAACTTTAAACGCATTTTTCTCGAAATGACTTTTCAAACTGCACTCAGTAAAATTTTCTCGGAATATGATAAAAACGGCATCATATTTACTGAAAAATGGCATTGACCTTGCTCCAGAGAATGCTTTTCTCTAAATGCGATCCTTAAAAATTCTCAAAAAATGAAAAAAACCTTCTATGAAAAAGAGAAATATATAAAAATAATTCGATTTTAGAGACATAGACTCTTTATTTTTTAGAAAACATTTGTTTTTATTGAAGAAAATACTTCTCATAGTGAATTTTTTATCAAAATATAGGAAAAAAAAATACATTTTTTAAAAATTTTTCTGTATAAATGAGAATTTTTTAGTGCGAGAAAATTTGTCATTATAAGAGACACTGAAATATTTCCATTTCCTAGAAGTGAAGAAATATTTCTTTGAAAATGTGAAAATAAAGAAATTTTTCACCGGAACTTTTCATATGTGTTTTTTTTCTGAGTGTGGGTGTCCATTTTCCTCAAAAACCAGACGTCAGATCGTGACGTTGAAGATGTCATTTTTTGTTTTAATCATGTCTTTTTACGGAAATTTGACCAAACATTTTCGGCGGAAGGAGGGGGAAAAACTCCAAAAAACAATAATTTATAAAATTTTAAAATTGAATTGATAATTTTAAAATCGTAAAAATGAGAGCAGTTTTGAAAATAGTCCTCTTTCTGTGCTTGAGGCACAACCCCGAGTAACACCGGGTTACATCCGCTAGTTTTTCAATAAAAACTACTGCGGAGTTATCTTTAACTTTGCCAATAACATAGAGAAATACGGAATTATTGATGGAGAATTGTTTATATTTTCAGAACCTTTAAAAAAAAAAAATTGCTTGCTAAACTTATATCCTGGAAAGACTAATTTAAGATTTATAGGTCTTGAAAGCACTGAAAATACTGAGGATAATTTGTCACGGCTGCACAGTACCAACAAAGTTCACAATAATTATGAATTTTTACATGATCTGCATGAATTGCATTCATGAATTTTGGACCAGTAACCAATTACAAGAGTCACATGAACTTTTCATGAAAAAAAGGAAAAGGGTAAGATGAATCATACACAATTTTTGTGAATATGAATAAAATTCATAAAATGCATGAACAAATACGTGGAGAACGGAAACAGTTCATGAAATAACTGACAAAAATGCACGAATCTCATGTATATACTTAAGGGAATATACGTGAACTATTTTATTAGTTAAGTGACTGAAATTCATATAATTCATGTACAAATTCAAGGACAGCAAGAATAGTTCATAAAAAAAGTGTGAAAAATTCATGAATTTAATGTAATTATACTATACAATTGAAGCCTGATTTCATTCATTTTACATTTAGGAACCAAAATTCACACAGCCTACACTGAGAAAATTAAATTTTCAAAACTAGCAGAATACATTGACTCATATATGAGTACACTCAGCCCAAGCACAGAAACACAAAACTAGTTTTACACAGCAGACATTCTTTATCACAACTTCGCTTTTTAATCATATTTGTAATTCGTCGAATTTTGCTTCCAACTTTTGCAACTTTTTTTTTTACTTTAGCCAGTCGTAGATAGTGCTAATAACAACACAACTAAGGGCTTCCACTTCTTCTAGACGTTTAGCTGTTACCACAACCACTTACGCAACCGCAAATTCAACGATCTTGACACCTGTAGGTACCTAAAGCCTTAGAACACCATCATACATGACGTTCCACAGTATATGCTCTAGTACTGAACCCTGTGGAACGCCGCCAGTAACAAAGTACGTCATTGCGCCACTATTGGTCGAATATTGCAGCACTCTCTCATCGAAGTAATTTGTAATAACTTTCGTGCGGGAGCTTGGTAGTTGAAAGTTCCTAAGAGCTTTCAAAAGTTTGCTCCAGTTCCCTGAGTTGAATGCATTGCGTACATCACGCGTTGCTACAAGGCAATATTGCTTTACATCCTTTCTCCATCGAGTGCCTGCGAAAGCTTTCTATGCAGCCGTGGTGACAAGGTTTATGGAATCTGTCGTTGAAGGCAATTTCCGAAACCCAAACTGGCGATTAAAAAGCCCTTCCACTATTTGGATCGAGCAGACCGATTGGTATGTAGCTTGAGGGATCTTCGGTGTAGGTACTGCCTTTTGGCATGAGCGAAAGTCTCTGGACCTTCCATTGAGCTGGAAATATGCCCTCCCTAAGACAGGCTTTGTAGCATTGATGAAATGCTTGGGGTTGCTCTAGGATGGCGAGTTTCAATGCACGGTTAGGACTACCATCTGGCACTGGTGCCTTTTCGTTCTTTTGGCAATTGTCACCACCTCATCTGCGCTTACCAATAGTATTGGATAAAAGTCTTCATCTGATTGTTGGGGCGAAATCACTGTTTTCGGTGGAAATAGAGTCCTCACTGCGAACTCAAGCAGCTGTGGGTCCGTTAAAGTGGGCCGTCTGAACGTCTTCAGTTATTTGTTAAGATGCTTTGAGTAAAAACTTTTTTGGATTCACGAAGAACTGCAAATCTGTCGGTACCTCTTGAGTGGTAATATCTTGAATGCATTCTCTGTGTGCTTCCGCGATTGCGAGACCACCAGTACACTGAATTGCGGTGTCTTTTACTTGGTCTTCTAAGAGCCATGGACGGGTCACAAGCACTTCTGTCTTGGTCAGTGGCTTACCTTGCCATATCGGTTGCTGTGCCGGCGAGGAGTATGTTCGCCATCATTATTCTGTAGATGTCTTCGGCTACCAGGTTGTCTTTCTAGAGTGTTACATTGCATATTGGTCACTCTGCGTGTAGATATTTCGTACCAACCACCCAGTCTGCATACCGAGCTTGCTTCTAGGCACTGCTAAATGTGTTCAGCAATCCGGTGTTGGGAAGCACTACGTCGAGTGATGCGAACGTCTCGAGAAGTGCGAAACCCCTGATGATGGTATGGTGATGGTATGGTGATGGTATGGTGATGGTATGGTGATGGTATGGTGAAGGTATGGTGATGGTATGGTGATGGTATGGTGATGTTAAGGTGATGGTATGGTGATGGTATTGTGATGGTATAATGATGGTATAATGATGGTTTGGTGATGGTATGGTGATGGTATGGTGATGGTATGGTGATGGTATGGTGATGGTATGGTGATGGTATGGTGATGGTATGGTGATGGTATGGTGATGGTATGGTGATGGTATGGTGATGGTATGGTGATGGTATGGTGATGGTAAGGTGATGGTATGGTGATGGTATGGTGATGGTATGGTGATGGTTTGGTGATGGGTATGGTGATGGTATGGTGATGGTATGGTGATGGTATGGTGATGGTAAGGTGATGGTATGGTGATGGTATGGTGATGGTATGGTGATGGTATGGTGATGGTTTGGTGATGGTATGGTGATGGTATGGTGATGGTATGGTGATGGTATGGTGGTGGTTTGGTGATGGTATGGTGATGGTATGGTGATGGTATGGTGATGGTATGGTGATGGTTTGGTGATGGTATGGTGATGGTATGGTGATGGTATGGTGATGGTATGGTGATGGTATGGTGATGGTATGGTGATGGTATGGTGATGGTATGGTGATGGTATGGTGATGGTATGGTGATGGTATGGTGATGGTATGGTGATGGTATGGTGATGGTTTGGTGATGGTATAGTGATGGTATTGTGATGGTATGGTGATGGTATCGTAATGGTATGGTGATGGTAAGGTGATGGTATGGTGATGGTATGGTGATGGTATGGTGATGGTATGGTGATGGTATGGTGATGGTTTGGTGATGGTATGGTGATGGTATGGTGATGGTATGTTGATGGTATGGTGATGGTATGGTGATGGTATGGTGATGGTATGGTGATGGTATGGTGATGGTATGGTGATGGTATGGTGATGGTTTGGTGATGGTATGGTGATGGTATGGTGATGGTATGTTGATGGTATGGTGATGGTAAGGTGATGGTATGGTGATGGTTTGGTGATGGTATGGTGATGGTATGGTGATGGTATGGTGATGCTATGGTGATGGTATGGTGATGGTATGGTGATGGTATGGTGATGGTATGGTGATGGTATGGTGATGGTTTGGTGATGGTATGGTGATGGTATGGTGATGGTTTGGTGATGGTATGGTGATGGTATGGTGATGGTATGGTGATGGTATGGTGATGGTTTGGTGATGGTATGGTGATGGTATGGTGATGGTATGGTGATGCTATGGTGATGGTATGGTGATGGTATGGTGATGGTATGGTGATGGTATGGTGATGGTATGGTGATGATATGGTGATGGTATGGTGATGATATGGTGATGGTATGGTGATGGTTTGGTGATGGTATGGTGATGGTATGGTGATGGTATGGTGATGGTATGGTGATGGTAAGATGATGATATGGTGATGGTATGGTGATGGTATGGTGATGGTTTGGTTATGGAAGGGGTATGGTGATGATTATGATGGTATGGTTATGGAATGGTGATGGTGTGATGATGGAATACTAATGGTATGGCAATGGTTTAGCTTTTTCGATCAAACTATTAACATCTCTTATCGTTTTATGCATCCTTATACATCGCCCTGTGTACTTTCTTTTTGTTTTTTGAAACATTTCTTTATTATTTCTGATTTGGAATGATTTTGAACAAAATCTTCAAAAAAGTTTTTGATTTCAGTGAAAGTCAAAATCTTGTTATGATTTCAGAACCAAAATGATTGCAATCCTGGATTCATTTCAAAACACTGATCACAGAAATATTTTTTGAAGTCTTTGAAGATAATTTGAAGACTTTGAACTCAATTGATTATAATTTTCTTCTGTATTGGTGCTATGTAAGATAGTCGATTGAATTTTTTATAATATTCTACACTATGGGCTCCAAAAAAAAAATACCAGTTCTTGCAATTTCAGTCAAGTAACTTTTATAAAGAGACAACTTCATCCTGTGCTTTAAAATTTATATTTTTATATTATTTAAGGTTATATTCTTTGCATTAACTTTAAAATCAATATAACAAAAATCATATGAAATTGATTCTTACCAATGATAATTCCAATGATTAATCCATAAAGTAATGAAATTGCTGGTTAAATAACAACAACAAAATATTACAAATTGATTATTAATTATATATGGTAAATATATGTATTACAATTAATACCAACCAGTTGCTCAAGTATAGATATTTCGATAAATTTAAGCCTCAATTAAAACTATCAAAATTCAACCGAATTCAACTGAAACGCTGCAGTAATAGTTTCAATAACGTGCTCGTTACATGCATTAAGAAATATTTAATTGGTCAGTCAGTGGCAGCTCATGACTTAAAGTGAATATCTAATATTCTACAATATTAAACAAAACCTCAGACCAAAGAATGTTGCTGCTTGACGGCCGGCCCCACCACCAAGAGTTGCCGTTTTAAGTTCGGGGAATAGGCAAGAAATGTACTTCCTTATGTCAATATAAACAAAAACTGACGAACGGCCATACAAATAGACATACGAACAGACAGAAATGGAATTTAAAAACAGGCGAACGTACAACACTGACAGACAACTTCAAGAACCACGCACAGGCAATTTAAATAAAAAGTGCGAATATATGGCAGAGAAAGCAAGTAGCTGTAGCAACAACAACAACAACAACAACAACAACAACAACAACTTGGCAGTCATTTTTTGAGTCATAATATATGAAAATGGAAATGCATATTTTATTGAATGGCAATTGAATTGCATTGAATTGAAGCTTAAGCTGAAAGATGCAATAAAAATATAAAATTAAAGAAAAAAACAAAAAAGAGCTAAAAAGAAACAAGTTTAACAGACGTGATCTAGCACTGACCAACCACACTTTGTATCGACAAAACAGTTGCACGTTCAACAAAACTGACCGACCGTCTATCCGTCTGTCTGTCACTGCGGCTGTCTAGCTGTACGTCTCAACGATCGTGCTGCATGTTGTTATGGTTGAAATGCAAAACTTGTCTGCATTATAATAAAATATTTTATTTAATGTTTTGAATATTTTTGTTAAAGTTATTCCGAAATCAATTTGTGTGAGCAACATTGTTGCATGCACCGCAGCGCGCAACATTGGTAGCTGATGATATTTGTTTACACAGCACAAACAACAGTGCAGTGGAGCAACATCTGCATCTGCATCGGCATCAACATCGGCATCGGCATCTGCCAGTATTTGCAAGGCATTGGAAAGCATTTCGCACTTTTGTGTTTTGATTATTTTCGAATTGATTGCGAATGCAATTTAATATTAAAAATAATAACAACAACAACAACAACATCCAGTGCACAATGAACTCTATGAGTAACAGCCGGCCGAACGACCAACTTAATTAGTGGTTAAGAAAAAGTTGCAAGAAAATATATACAAACAACAAAGTGCATTTGCTGCGATCGTGCAGATCTTGTATGTAGGTACTTGTATACGATAGAAGCGAAAAGTTCGAACTGCATGTTGTTGTAATAATATCTTGAAAATATATCCAGCGGATACCACGTGACTTTCGCGCTTTTATACATTTGTTTGCATTCAATTTTAACAAAAATACAAAAATTCTACGAATTGCGTCTCATAATTTAGCGTAGCAATATTAATTTAAAGTACATATTTTATTTATACGTTCAACTGTAAAGAACAACAAACAAATTATGTTGACGTTGTAGTCATGAGTGCTGATGTGGCATCCCTGTAATGGGCAGTTTCTTGAATGTGGAAAAGAGTTGAAGGAATTTATTATAATTGACTGAGACAGAGTTGTGCCTTGGAAAGAACGAAATTATTTATTTACAAATATTGAAATTAATATGCATGTCAATTTTTAATTTTAAACTTAATTATTGCTGATCTTAAAAGATCAGGTGTTACGCCTTCAATGTTTAAAATATTGGAAAAAGTGTGTGGGTCAAGACTTTTCAAAAAGTATTCTCTTTTTTTTTTTTGAGATAAGCCGAAGGAAGTCAACCTGAATTAAGTTTGATTGAAATCAACATACCGATGACCTTGAAATAAACCAATTTTAATATATAGCTATTTTTAGTCGGTTTATTCGACATTTTCGAATAATTTATACTTATTTTGTGTTAACTATAGCAGCCTTAGCCGTACGTGCTAAGTGTAAGGCGTGCAGGCCAACGAACTACGCTAGTCCGAGTTCAATCCTCACATCTGTAAGAAAGTTTTTTTCAATAGAAATAAATTTATGTCAAAATAAAGTGATGTCAAGTGGCCGTGGTGGCAACCACTTCATGCACCGAAAATGCAACAGCGTTGCATGGAAAATTATAACTAGATGAGTCCATTTGTTAAGATATATATTTTATTAAAAGACAGCTAAATTAATTTATATACCTTCATTATAACAATCAGTTTATTTATACATAGCATAAGATCTTTGAAGGAGCTTATTAATGTAACGTAAATGCTTTATCGTTCCATAGATTTTAACGATTTCCACAGGGATAACTATTTTATTCTGGATAGGGATAAAGATTTGGACGAGGATATGGAAAAGTAATGAGACAAGATTAACCCTTTCAATGACTTTGCTAGAATAATCGTGGAAACATTTTTTTTTTTAGGTAATATTCCCATCATATAAGTAATAAAAAGATTAAAAAAATTATCACTCTGATTTTTACATGAACTGCTTAGCTTTTGCCAGGCTAAGAAAAATGGAAATCCAATTTAATGGAAAAAATTATTCATAGGTTGTATTTTAATATTTAGGTGTTTTTTCTAACTTCAATTTATGAAAAGAGCGATAAGAAAAACATCGAAAACTAAAGAGGAATCGCTTTACTGTCCACAAGTCTTAAGCTTTTCGAAAAATATTATGTGCTAACAGAAATAGTTTATCCATATTTAAATGAACTTCAACACGAATGCCGTAACCACTACAAAACTCACAAACATGGTCTCAGATATATGAAAAAAGGACATTACATAAATGCAGTAAATACTGATTTTAGCAGTTGATCGAGTAGATCATCTAATCTTAACTATAAAATTATAAAAATTGGGTATTTCAGGAAATTTATTGAAATGGCCGAACTCCTATTTCAGTGAAGGATCCCAATATGTTAAATTTCAAGGTATTCTATCTAAAAAGATTTTTGTCTCATCGGGCGAACCTTAAGGAAGTCACATCAGTTCACTTTTCTTTCACATATTTATTGCTGATATAACTGAAATTTTGTATGACACTTCATATCTCTTGTGGACCTCCCTATGCAGTTGACTTAAAAATATACTGTGTCATTTACTCTGAAGTGAACACAGTATTCTTACAGAATAAACTTTTATCTCTTGGAAAATTGGTATGATCAAAATAAGTTAACCGTTTCGTTAATAGTTTTTTCCAAAAGAAAGAAATAGTTTATAGAAGTTGTGAACTAAATCGGGTTCAACTACATAGGATCAATAACATTGTAGATCTTGGAGTAATTATAGACTGTTGAATACGCTTTAACCATCACTTCGATAATATTATATCCAGGCAAACGAGCTTCTTGGATTCATTTAAAGACTTGCAAAAGAATTCAAGAACGTCTGGGTAACTAAAACCTTAAAATGGACTTAAGTGCATTCAATTCTAGAATATTCAAACCATATGATTTTAGCTTTTTCGCGATCACTTTTCACCATTTATGCCTCTTTAATTTTTCCCCCTTAATTATAAGTTAAAATAGTAATAATGTACTTCTACTTACGTTAGTATTATTTTTGTTTTTTTTTTTTTTTTTTTTGACAGAGATGAGAATAAAGGTGAGAACAAAGATTATGGCAAAGATAAGGAGAAGGATTTGATAAAAGATTAAGACAAATATTTTTACAGAAATGAAGACAGAATTGTGATAAAGGGCTAGTACAAACTAGTGTCCGACCGATTATTCAGCTTCGGCTTCGGTAACCGGCAAAGTTGGTCGATATTTTGGCCTTCGGCTTCGGCTTCGGCTTCGGATTGTTTTGCTAAACAATTATTTGTATAAGTTTTTAGAATTTTTTTTAATTATTCAGCGAACTCCTTTCAAAATTCCACATTTGAAACATTTGCCATTGTTCATTTTGTTTTTCTCTTCTTTTCTGTTCTTTCATTACATTAATTTTATTTCATCATTTTTTACTTGAAAACATTTCGCACACTAAATACAAAACAGTCACAACTCAAAAAACATGACTTTTCAAGAAAAGCGAAAAATAAAACTCTTTGGTTGAAACTGCAGAAGAAAAACAATTTTCAATTAACACAAAAACTTCATTCTTCTAGTTAATGAAGAAAATAACGAAAAATATAGTCAGATATGTGTTTTATAAATTGATTTATAACAAAAATTCGATATAAAAAATTTTGAGTTGTGACTGTTTTGTATTTAGTGTGCGATTTGTTTGTTATTCGGCCAACTAGATCCTTTCTAAACAAATGTTTCAACTAAATACAGCCAACTATATCCTTTCTTCTTATAAAAGATATATATATAATGTATATCTAAAGAGATATAGAATGTTATATGATATATAAAATTAATTAACCCTTTCTTTACTTTTACTTAAATAATGTTCATTTTAAAACATGTTCTTTTTCGTATCATTCGATAATAGATTTTTATATTTTTTGGAATATTTGCTGACAACACAAGTACAATTCTAGAGAAATTCTAGAGATATTAATTAATGTGGTTATAGGTACATTCTTAATCCTTTTATTCTGTGAATTGAAAATTTTAGCAAAATTTTCAAATTATTCATTTCAAATGAAACTCTTTTTGAAGTAAAATAACGTCTTACAGCGCGGTTTGTATGGTCCGTTTAAACAGATTTTTTCAAGGCCATGAAACTTTTTTGACAAATACTTTAGAGTATACCTACAGCCTTTAATGCTCATCATTCAAAGATAATACATATACTAAAATATCAGATATATTCTGCACTGAATGAATATCTAATTTTGGATTTTGTCACTATTATATTAAAGTCACAAAATAGTTAAATATAAGAAGAAAAATACATGTGTTTATATAAGAAAATCAATCAACAGCTGCTTATGCTGTGCCTGCTGCTTTCTTTGTTTTTGTTTCGTTGTTTTTGCTTGTATTGTTTTTGTTTTATACGAACTGTTTCGCAGGCTTCTTCATTGGGTCCTTCTATGTACTACCTTTTTAATGGGTTTTTGTATGTACTACTTAGAAATGAGTGCTCTATTTTAACACATGATTTCAATGACAACCTATTTTCAACACAGTCAATAGGGGCTTTCGCATGGTCCAACAAATTGGATAGACATGGCATGTTGCACGACAAGTAGTATCATGCGTTAGGTAAAACGACGGTCGATCCAACATGTTGGATGAATATCAAAAATTTTTGATTTTTTTTTTTTTTGTCGGTCCGTCCGACTTGTTGGACATGTGAACGAATGTTGGTCCACGAATGTTGTTGAATGTAAAAACGCTGCAGTTTTTAATTCAAAAAAATTTTCAGCGAGTGAACAACGTTCAATCAATGCATATAAATTACTAACAAAAACTTAATGCGCGCTTTTATGTGTTTTTAAAAAACAAATTTTCTTTTTTTTAAAAGAAAAAGATTTTCTTTTCATTTCCATCTCTTGCTCTTCCTTCAAAACTTGATCAATTATTAGCGCAGCCAAAAATTCTTAATACCCCTTTTACATTAGTCAAGAATTGAAGTAAATTTCCTGAGCTTGTAGGCCAATTCGCCGCAAATAAGAAGCGACGAAAGAGGAAAAAGTTGACGGTACACAGTCAAGTGTACTGGCAAGTTTTTCGAACTCGAAAAATTGCTTCCATTTCTTGACTAGTGTAAAAGGGGACTAAGCCATTCCGCCGAAGTGTTCTGCTTGAGAGTTTGCAATTAATTCTGTCGTCCAACAAGTTGGATCATTCGAAAGACCAATAAAATTGTTCCGTTAGTTTTCCATCCGACTTTGTCGTCCAATATGTTAGATCATGCGAAAGCCCCTAATGAACTCAAACTGTCAAACTTAACGAAATGGGTCTGTGATCCGGTTAGATTTAACTCTTATGAAAAACCGAGTTGGATCATATTTCGTTTTATGCTTTTACCCAATAGATGGCGTACAATTTTAATTTGTGTTTTTAATGCAAATTAATTTGTATTCCACATCCCACTAGCACTAGCGAGTGTAGATCGCAAGATAAACATCGGACAGAGACGAAACATTACAGAAGTCCATAATTGAGTGTTATTAATTTATTAGTTAATTTTCGGAAAATCAATAAAAAAATACGTGCAAAATGTACAAAACATTTGGATCAAAGAGGCAAAGTAGAAAAGGTTACAACTTAAGCGGAATACTACGTCTACGATACTATCGAAACTGTTTAATTTTTTATATTGTTTAGCCAAAAAATGTTTAGAAAAACCTGTAACTCAGTAACTTCAGACCAAATAGGTGTACACAAGTAAGGACAGTACAGAGGTGCAACAGAGCCAAAAAAAAAACAATACCAAAGGATGGTTGTCCGTTTCACTTGAAATGTCGCATTTTTGTAGTTTTTTATGTCCATCTCTAACACTCAAAAATTAAACAAAGAGACATCATGTACAAATCTGGATCGAACAAAAAATTTGTCAATTCCGATTTTTTTAAGTAAATGGCTTGTACCATATCCATGAATCTTACTGTACTAATTTCGATTATTAATAAACATTAGCATAAACTTCTAGTTTTGATATCCTTGTCCTTCAATCAAGCAATCTAAAGAATATGCATTTATTTATATTGCTATTGCTTCTTTATTTCTTCCACACAAGATCAAAGTTGTTTCCATAGCCTCAAATTCTTCAATCGGCGTTATATATGTATGTATATATATATACATTTCCATTTAAACTCATACACATGCGTGTGCTCAACAAGAACAGCCAATATAAGAAAACTACATCGGCATGAATAAAATTCGCAAAATAGCTCCACCAACCAAAAATCTTTTAGTTTCGTTTAAAATTTGTTGTCGACTGAAAGGCGACTTTCGAACAATTACTCCACCTACTAACTAGGCCTGTCTTGGAACAACAACGCAACGAGCAGCATAAAACTACTGCAGCGAGAAATAAAAAAAAAAAAAACCAAAGGCAGGAGTTAGCAAGGAAGGTGCAAGGAAGAAGAAGAGCATATAAAGAAATTTCGCTGCTATCGAAATTGCAAAATACGAGTTTGAAATTTAAACTTACTCAACAACGTCAACGCTGTCGACATCGGCGTTCGGCTCGTCAAAGTCAGCATCATGTTCGAAGTACATGTCCGGTTTTTGTTCCGGGCACTGTGTGTTGTTCTTGCAGTTCAACGTTAGCCAAGAAAAGTAGCTCGAAAAATGCGTTAAAATTTTTTTTGTTTTTATTACCCAACCAAACGCATCTAGGTATTCTCCAACAACAATAACAAAAACGCAGTATAATGCAACGTTGAAGCTCGCTTCTAGAACGGTCAAATATTCTAATTCGTAAGGATATGCGAAAAATGTAAATTCAGGCAAGCGCACACACAGTTGCATACACACATATATGTATATTTGTGTGTATGAGTTTGTGCATGTGTGCATCTACCGAGATCTGTCGATACAGCTGCAAATATATATCTTCTTTCAAAATGTTCCGAGCTATAGACTGAGGCCGAGGCGGCAGCTGAGGCTGAGTCTGAGTAGAATGCACGCACAGCGATGGCGACTTCAATGACGGCGATTTTAGTTAGTTTCGTTGTATTCGTTCTTTTTCAGCAGCAGCAGCGATGTCAGAGTCCTGTCGTCATCGTCAGCGTTGTTGTTTTTGTTTTAGAGAGCCTTTAGTGCGTGCTTAGCTCCTGGTGCTGTTGTTTTTTTTTTGTTGTAATTCTATCTTTGGTCAGTCCTTATGCTGGTTTTTGTTTTTGTTGCAGGCATTTCTGCAACGACTTTTCATATGCATTTCCTTTCGTTTCCCATCATCTTTGCATACCAACAACAAAAATATATGAGACATGCACAAAAACACTCACGTAGCTCAGTTCTACCAACATAGAATGACCAACGGAAACGGATGTGCTAACTGTGCTGCGCGAATTACAGTGTTGGTCATACAAATAGCACACACAAATTTGTAAATCTGATTATATTATATTTGCATATTTGCATAATATAAATACCAATAAATTAAATTGAAATAAAAATAAAAATAAAAATATAAATAAAAATAAAAATAATAAAAATAAAAATAAAAATAAAAATAATAATAATAATAAAAATAAAAATAAAAATAAAAATAAAAATAAAAATAAAAATAAAACTAAAAATAAAAATAAAAAATAAAAATAAAAATAAAAATATAAATAAAAATAAAAATAAAAATAAAAATAAAAATAAAAATAAAAATAAAAATAAAAATAAAAATAAAAATAAAAATAAAAATAAAAATAAAAATAAAAATAAAAATAAAAATAAAAATAAAAATAAAAATAAAAATAAAAATAAAAATAAAAAAAAAAATAAAAATAAAAATAAAAATAAAAATAAAAATAAAAATAATAAATAAAAATAATAAATAATAAATAAATAAAAATAAAATTAATTTCAGATTCAACTAAATTTTTTGAATAATTTCTGAATAATTTATTACCCTGTTTTTGTGGTGTACGTCAGAGTTAAAAAAAAGCAAAGTATGTTGTATAAAAGTTGTATAAATATTTTAAAAAAAAGACAAAATAAGAAACCAAGTTTTTCAAACTTAATTTTTTTTTTTAGGAAGTGTTTGCATTCTTATTGCAAATTTCCAGACCGGAAACCTGAAATTACATTGAAAAATTTCAGTAGAACACTTTTTACAGTATAGTTTACAGTGTTAAAAAAAATCTATAAAAAAAATAAACTGGTGCAATTTTCTGTTCTAATTTTGACTCAGTCATAGTTTAACAAAATAAAGATAACAACACTCTCGGCAAGAACAGTTCTAGTGTTCGAAATTTCAAAATCGTAAAGTGGTTCATTGTTATTGTGCGTTCATTGAAAAGGGCTATTATTTATTTACAATATTGACCGGGGAATGGAAAAAAACCTTAATGAACGGTTCGTTTTTGATAGGCACGATACTTTTAAAAATACCCTTACTTTGTTCGGCTTTGTTCGAATTTCGCTCTTCGATTCAATCACTGCCACTATTTCTAACTCTACAAGAAAAAGAGATGAATATAATGGTAGCGGAATATTATTGGTAACCATCATAAACTTAAAGAAAGATACAATTGGTAAAGCTATTTTCAAACATATCGATGCCCATTCTGTAGCACAAAATATCCAACCCTACGAAATACGGCACGATATCCGCGATGAATTTCTAATTCGATCTAAATCTCTTTCCCTAGAGTAACCGCTGGAGGTTTGTGAATAGATGATACCTATTGGGCTCAGCCATATGGTAAAAGATTTATATATCATCCATCTTCACAAAACATCCGCTCGGTTATGCTTCTATAACGTCAAAGCATCAAAAAAGACAAAAAATTGTGGGTTAATCTAATATTTTATATATCCTCATATACTTTCAAAACAAGCTAAGTCACACAGATCGAATTATAGGGAAATCGAAAAAAAGTCTTAATTTTGACAGACATTTTTTATAAACGAACCAATTATGCAAAATAATGCTCCACAGGAATTAGTTATTATGCGAAAAAAAAATAGTGTCATAGTGCAAAAAAAAATTCATATTTTCAATTTCAAATTTAAATCATTAAAATGATTTCTGCATACTTTTTTTTCAAATCTTGGGAAATCCACCGAAGCAATTTTGAATCTCCTGCAGGTCCATTTTAGTAAAAAAAAAATTATTTTTGCTTTAAATTTTTATTTTTTACAAAACGCATCCGCAACACGCAAATCCTCTAAAATGTTTAATTTATTGATCATACCCACGTTTTGACATCAAAAAGTTTTTAAAATTTGTATGAAAACTATACAAATGAAAACTTGCTTGGACTTATCTGGTTTTGATTGAAAAGGAAATTTTTTAATGCATTTTTCGCTAGGATTTTAATAATGTTTTTCAAAGAAGATTTTATGGATCGATGTATTGTAACATTAGCTTAACAATGGCATTTCTAACTAAAATTTTTTCTTCCTGTGACTTGTCTGGATTTGAATGTAAACTCCTCATATATGTATATATTTTTAAATAGCCACACATATCGCGCTCAGAAGCAAAGTGCTGAATTAAGCTACCAGACACGTTTACTGAGATTATACTTTAGGATTTAAATTTATTCCACAAGAGTTTGGCATAATTGAAGCTATAATAGAAAATAGTTTCATTTTACTTTTCTTAAAAAAAAAAACTTAATATGAAAATTATGAATAAATCTGAGAAAATTTTTGGAAATATAGCAACTTTTGTTTTCTGTTTTTCTTTTCATATTGCGGCCATGGTTGGTCGTGCGTGCGTGTAGCGTGAGTGCTCACTCGGGAAAAAGTTTTAGAATAGAAATAAATTTTTCTGTTCGGCCGTCTCCTCTCTGCAAACAATGGTAAACTTCAGAGTGTACACAATGCCATAAAAAGTGTCTTGAGAACATGAACATTAATCGTTCGGAGTCGGCATAAAACAAATTGTTCCAGTTCTCGGGCAATTGTGTACAAATTTTTTAACATAAGAAGATAAGAAGCTCGGTTAAAGTCCTTTCAAGGCCTGTAATGGCCAATTCGCTTATTTTTCTTTTCATTCCTAAATTTATATGTGAAATTCAAAAATATTTTCAAATCAATTTTTCTCCATTACTTTAGCATATGAGTTAATCCTCTTTGCTTCTAAGATCCTCACTACCAGTGATGATATTGGATAATTTTGGAGGGGACTTTTTTACTCTTCTGGAAGTACTTTTTCGGACGCGAGAGTACTTTTTGCTAATCTTCATTTAAATAGGCGTAGGGAAAACAGTTGAGAACGATTCTCAGCCGATATTGATAATTATTTTTTTAAATTAATTATAGTGCGGAGTAGAACTGCACCATATATTTTGTATCTATAATTGTAAAAAGCCAAAAAAAAAAAATTGGTCGAATTTCGACCCCAGGCGATACTTCTACTATTTAATAAGCTTTTGTTTTGTTGATGAGACACTAGAGGTTGGACAGTGATACATGGAGATCTTTAGTAACGGGATTTTTATACCCAGAAATCTTAAATTTTGTGAGGTTTGACAAAAAATTGCTTCTGAAAAAAACAAATTCGGAGTGGCGTGGGGTTAAGTTGTACCTCATTGGTGTTAAAGGTAAGTGGGAAGTGGAAAAATTTGACGGAAACCTCCATAACTACCCAAGTCTTGGCCCTCGAGGGGTGGAATGTTCGACCGACCCTAATAAGTTTTTCCCCAAAATTTTTCAGGAACATCTCCACCCCCTAAGTGTGTTTTATTCCCAAACAAAATTTATATTTTTAGGAAATTTGACACCACCGCTTCCAGGGTGCGCCTTGTAGGGTAAAATGTGTGCCTGACCATCATTGGTTTTTGTTTGCAACATTTTATCGCACATACCTACGCTATATTTCCAACCCTTAAAAGGGCACCTATACATTTTTTTTTTTTGAAAACTTGTTTTTTTAAATCAGCTTCCATCGCTCCCAGGGTGCCTTCCAAAAGGCTGAAATGAGAGACCGACCCACATTATTTTTTCTTCTCCAAATTTGTATGCTCGATACAAGCAAAGCATAGTATACCTGTCGTAAATAAGAAATAAGAAATTTTGTAGTTATTATTGTAAGACAATTAATTATTGTAAGACAATTTTAATCAAATTAATTTCTTTTTGTCATGGGATGGATATGTATTACTTTCGATTTACGGCGACGACTTGAAGCAAAAATATTCTTTTCTAATATTACGCCTCTTTTGGTGGCGTCGCACATAGGGGTATTTGGCTCGAAAAACCGCTCAAAAATATTTGTTTGTCCTAAGTAAATGATACTTGTCTAAAAGAACTTGAAAAGGGCTATAAAGCTTGTTTCGACCAAAAAAAGGTGTAAATGAAGTTTCTTAAGGAGGGACATAACATCCGCGGCAGAGAAAACAGAATTTTTTTTTAAAAAAATTCATATCTCAGTCAAAAACAAACATTTTTCAAAAATTTTTTTATTATTGTAGAGAATTGAACAAATTACAAAAAAAAATTATTCAAAAAAATATATTTTTTGCTTCAACATGATTTTGTAGAGCTCCAAACTGGCGGCAGAGAAAAAAACGGGGCGTCGCGGTTGCAGCGCTGGGAGTCGCAAAAATTGTCCGATCTGGAAAAAAATGACTTTTTTAAATTTTAACAAAATTTGTTATCGTATGACAGGAGTATATGACTTTTTTTACATTTTTTTTCACTTTTTGGTGATGTTCCAAATTTGAAAGTGTCGAAAAAAATATTGACTTATATATTGAAAAAAATTAAAAAAAGCTCGTGTCATACGAAAGCGAATCAAGTTTAAAAAAAATACAAAAAAAAAATCGTCAAAAAATGAACCCGCTAGTGCCGCAACCAGTACGAAAAACAGGGTTTCGAGATAAACGCGTTCAAAGTTTGTGAACAAAGAAAAATGCAAGGAAAAATAAAAATGCGCTCTCACTAATCCCGCTGTAACTTTTGAGCTCGTAAAAATTTTTCCATCAAATTTTTTTCTTAGAATCTTAAGAATATTTACTAAAATACAAAATTATAAAAAAAAACGGCCAATGTCATGTCCATTTTTTCTTTCATTTCAAATTTTCTCTTTCATCAAACTAGACACCTATCAGTGACAATGAAATCAGGGGGAGGGGGCGGTTTCGGGCAGCATTTTTTTTCGTTTTTTGCTTTTTGACACCTTCCTTCATTAGCCTATATCAAAAATGTTACCCAATAACACCAAATAATATAACAAAAGGTACATACTAAAAAAAAAAATATTAAAAAAATTTCCCATTTTCATACCTCCATAACAAATTATATATCTATATAAATAAAGCTTCAATATCCATAAAAAAAGTTGTATTTTAAAGTACATACCTGCAGCAAATTTTTCATAGCAACAAACTTATTTCACAATATTAATAACAAAAAAAAAATATTTGTTTAGGTGTGATCTTTTTCACTCAAATTAACTCAATAACAATGCAAGCTTACGATCGATGACTTTCAACTGATGCTGCGACGAAGTGTGTGCATTAAAATTAAAAAAACAAACGGTAACTTATTTAATGAGTTTTAACAAAAGCTAGAAAATAATTTTACTTCTCAACTTTACATTTTGAGAAATTGATTAATGAGCGGTTTTTCGAGCCAAATACCCCTATGTGCGTCGTTGACAACGTGTAGATTACGAAATATTTCTTGCGCTTGTTGGTAAACCTGGACTGGACTTCGCGCTCAGTCCAGGTTTCTGGATCGGTAGTAATAAAATCAGTTGATAATAATGTTGCTATCTCAGGATTGACGTAATGGCTCAAATCTTTTTTTGTAATTCCTGATTCACTTTCTTCGACTGGACGAATACGTACTTGATTTCCGTTGCTGCCGATATCCTCGCTATCATCTTCCTCGTCTTCTTCGTTGACATCAACGACATTATCTGCCTGTATAACTTCCATTATCTCGCTCTGTTCATCGTCAGACGATTCGTCCATCTGAAAATCCATCTGATAGTTTTTTGATCGGTAACCCAAATAATTACTGTTAAACTTCTCTTTGTGAATGAATTTTAAGAGAACAATTTTTTCGGTCTCAACATTCATAACAAATTCGGTCTCAACATTCATAACAAAATCTTAATCATGCGTAAAGTTTACTTTTTTATGGTTAGTGTATCCGAAAGTACTGTTTTTGGGCTAAAAGGAGATGGGGACTTTCGAATATCGAAAGGAGGTAAAAAAGTGGATATCCACTACAAATATCATCCGTGCTCAGTACTAGTATTTATACAAAAATCAAAGCATTCTATGATCGTTGTTCTTAATTGTTTTTCGCAAAGACAACTTTGTCCTAATGGTCTTACAGCTAAATAGTGTGCTTATTCAATGCCCAACACTGTATATGTAAGGCCTTCATTTTGCAAGCTCGTTTTGCTATTTTATATTTGCGCATTTTATCGCATAAAAATGATTTTAGAGCCTCGTTTCCAGGGTTTCCAACCAATATACGCACATGCACACACGCACAGGCACACATACTCATTTGCACACCGGAAATGACCAAAAGGACTGCATTGCAGCGTCGCGCATTCAGCGTAAATGACGCGTTGCATTGACCGCGCGCACAGCACGTTGAGCTATGCTGAACGGTATGGGTGGGGGGAGGGGGGTGGGGTTGCGTTGGGGTGTACTGTGGTCGAGATGGGAGAAGAGTGTGCGTGTTTTTGTGGGTCGCATGTAGAAATCTAGGTGCACTTGCCTAGCTTGGCTCACTTCATTATTATCTACAAATATGCAGCTTTCGGCCCGCGGCGATCAAACATTTTCTAAAACAAAATTAATTCCATTTTGTTTTTGTAGAAATTTTCTCCGACACATTTGTGCGTAACAGTCAGCATCATACAGCCAGCACCTACCACCGCAACAACCCTACCCCTTATGGCATGAAATAAGGCACGAAGTGAACCAATTCAGCTCATGCTCATGCTCAGGCCAGCAACCCAAACCCACAACTCTCGCTTAAACTAATCTTTCGCGCGTTTCTCCACTTTGAAGCTTTTTGAAGCCAACGCTAGGTCTAGGCCTAGGCAGAGTTTAGAGGTGCATGTGTGCGTGTGAGCGTGCGTGCATGCGTTTGTGCGTTGCTTGCCTGCAGAGTTTCGTACACATTCTAGAATTTCAATTAAAAATAAATCACAAAACGTTGCCCACAATCCACCAGCAGCAGCAGCAGCAGTAGAATCGCCAGTAACACTAGCAACAACAACAACAACAACAACAACAACAACAACAACAACAACAACAACAACAACAACAACAACAACTACAACATCAACAGCATCTCTTAACAACAGCATCGACAGCACTGAGCGAAAGCATTGAAGTTGGAGCTGTTGTTGCTGAGTCGACGAGGCAATTGCAACGCTGCAAATGCAACAGCAACAACAACAACAACAACAACAACAACAACAACAACAACAACAACAACAACTGCAGCCGTAATAGAAATGCAATGCACCCAATTTCTGTGCGGCCACATTCGCTGCGTTGCCTTGCAAACGTGTATATGTGTATGTGTTGGTGTATGCCTGCATCTAATGCGGAATATTGTTGAATTGCATTTCGTATGCAAGCGAAAATTTGCATTTCTGTGCATTCTTACTCCGTACTATACTGCACCACATGCCCCTCTAGCACTCACCAGTTTAGGCCCCGTTAACAACTAACGCACTCTTCTGCGCGCTGTCAAAAAAGGTGGCGAAATTTTTGTTCTACTGGCTATAAGTGGATCCGTACTTTCTAGCCTTACAGTGATGCCAAATTCGAGTAGTTGTCAATTTCTTGGAGTGCTCAATAAACAGCAAAAAGAATTTTTTCAATACACAAAGGCTGAATGCTGAATGAGCCTTAAGAGAGGCAAAACTCTCTAATTAAAGTTTTTTTCAAAATTTCGTTTTTTATGTCGATGGTTTCAGGTGCTCATCCCGCATGAGCATCCTGAGGCCTTTACAGTAGAACTAACATATCCATGAAGATATCGCGCAAAACATTTGTCTTTCCTTTTAAGCCATTTGTTCCCAAATGAACTTGAGTTGTCGATTGGCTTTTCTTTTAGAATTTTTTAAAAAATCAGAATTAACTATAATAACATATACTTTTTTAAAAAAAAAAGTTTTCTTTCAGATTTGGACCCACTTTGAATGGCTATAATTTACTTCCGGTCAAAGTTTTGAAAATCTGGCACAAAAATCTGAAAAAAACAACTCTTTTTTTCTGGGAAAACATATTTGATTTCTGCAAATTTTAGTTTTTTTACAAGTGATTGAGATATATAGCCTCGAGTCATCAGTACTTGAACATCATTTGAAATGTATGTTTTCGTGTCTTAGTTTTTCAAATTTTTTACTGACTATCACATTTTCAGACTGACATCTACTTCCGATATTGAAGGCTATACAAACATAATTATTTTTACTTGCTCAAGATAAGAGCAAGTTACAAAGATTATTCAAAATGTATATCAATATTTGAATTTATGTAGACATAACAAAAAATATGGCCTTATTATGACGTCTCTTAACATACCATTCCGTTTAAAATTTACAATTTTATTTTTTTGTTTTGTGGTTAGGAAGTGTCTCAATATCAAAAAACGTACAACACATAATTAAATGTTTCAACTTTGTTAACATGTGCGTCAAGCATTTATTGTCAAATATTAGTTAAAACTAAACAAACAAATATGATGAAAATATTTACACTAAAATACCGCCTTTACGTAATCAACAATGGAGTAATAGAGTTATAGAAACCATGAAACATATGTTTTTTCAATAAAACTTACAAATATTTTTGAACTAAATTCTATTTGACGTTTAGAATTTCAAAACACATTTAAGGTTTTTGAGTGGAAAAACACAGAAAACGTTAAAATATTGTGTAAATAATCATGTTACGCAAACAAAAGTTATGGAATATGAAGAAAACAATTTAAACTTATTATTGGTGTTTTTATTCCAAAATTAAATTTGTATATAAAATATTATAGATGGTGTTTTTTAAAAGGCTTGTTGCCAAGAGAGGTTTTCAGAGCTAACTCCAATCTATTGGCGTATGAAAGAGTAAATGCAAAATAAATTTAAATGAAACAAACAAAAAAAAAAAAAATTAACAAAATTTTTTAATTTCTATAAGAAGCAAGCTAATGGATATCAAAATATTTTACTTTTTGTAGTAAAATTTAAATAAAATCTTATTTATTTTGTGGGAAAGGTGGAAAGTCAAAGTGGTCATAACATGTAGTCAGAACACACAAAATCTTATCTCCATTATCTCAGTTTTAGCCTGTGACAGGATAAATAAATGTATCAAATATAAATATCATCGAACAAGTACTATTTGAGATAATTGAATACAAAGATATTTAAAAAAACTTGATTCAAATTTAAGTAAATTTAAATAGAATATTTAAGAAGCAAAACCTTTCTTGAATTTTTGTGCAAACATTGTCGGTTCGAAGAATTTAAAGAGTTGGGAACTGGTTATGAATCTGAAGTTATGAATCTGAATCTGAAAAATTTTTAATTTGGAATTAATAAAAATTTTATTTGATTGTAAATTTTAATAAAAGTATTTGTTTGTCTGTCTATCCTCTTTTTAGCTTATCCTGAATTTTAAATCTGATTTCGGACTCGTAATCACTGACCCTCTAAAGGTCACTGAAGAATCACTGATCAAACCTTCTAAGCCGTAAACAGTTTTATTTCAGAATCATTTTAATTAATTTATGTTCTCTGAAAACCTTCATCCTGAAAAAGCTATACAAATCTTTAATATTCAAAATATAAAAATATAAATATTTAGGAATTTTGGTTTTAGAATATCTACATTTTAGGCACGTTGCTGCCGTCCTTATGCAATGTCTGTCCAGTGTGCCAATTGTAGGCCATCATCACATAGTAACTCCACTCTGAGTTTCAATATTCTGTGTCCATTATTTCCAACGCTATTATATATTAAAAAATTGTATTTTACGGGCGGAGCCAGATCCCTTGTGTAATACCCGTTTTAGTTTGCGAGTGCTTCCGAGTAGTAGGATATCACCAAATAGTTACTCCAAACCGAGTTTCTTTAATATGTGATTATTATTTTCAAAGCGATTCAATTAAAAAAAAAAAAAACAGTGTCTTATATGGAAGGCATTGTACACTAGGCTGTATCGAAAAATTTAGATCGTATTTTTAGAGGTCTCAAAAGTTGCATAGGCTTGTCAAGATCACCCAAAAAAAATTTTATAAAAAATAGAGGACATGTTCCTGCCCCGCAAGGACTAAGTTGTTTTTTGGGAAAAACAATAAAAAATAACGATCTTAAAAAGCTTTGATTTTTTTAAGCAAATCCACACATGTCTTAAAGCAAAAGTAATAATGCAGTTTAACTAACAATTTCTTGCCACACACGGTGCTACTCATGATTTTTACCAACAGTATCCTGTATGAAGGATATTCGAAGCGAAAGTTGTACTTGGGATAGCACAAGACGTTTGATTGTAAGCATTGGTTATAAATTTTGGTGGTACTGTTTATAGTGTTGATGTATTCCATAAATAACATGAATTAATAATTTGCATAGTTTTTGCATTTGTATTCTCTTGTTTTAGAGAAATGTATACTAGAACGCAATTTTTTAACTTTTTCAAAAAAATGAATATAATAATAATAATAATATCCCTTGCTCAATACCCTTTTTAGTTTGCGAGTACTTCCGAGTAGTAGGATTACTACTTTATTAAGTGACTATTATTTCCAAAACGATTCAATTTAAAAAATGTGTGTTATATAGGCGGATCCACACCGCCGTTTCAGTAGCAGTACGCCACCAAATAGTAACTCCATTCTGAGTTTAAATGCTCTGGCCTTTTACTTCTATATTTATTTATCGAAAATTTTAATTGTATGGGTGGAGCCACGCCTCGTTTTCCAATGCCCGTGGCTGTTTTATAATTGAAAAACCTGCCAATCAGTTACTTCATACAGAGTTGCATTGTTATACGACAATTAGTTCCAAATCTTTGCGATATGAAAAAATTTAATTATATGGGAGGCCTTTTCAAAGATCGCTCAAATTTGACAGTCTAAGGTCAATACTCAATAGTAAGTTCGTACCGAGTTTCATAGATGTGTGTGACTTATAGATTCAAGTAAAGCCTTAATTTGTGTTGTTAAAAATATACCACGCACCTCACAGGTACGAGGGTGAAAATACTTTACGACCTATTCTCGTACCTACCAAATATACAAAAAAAAAATTTCATTTTAATCGTTCCAGCCGTTTCGGAGGTATTCAAACATTAGCACCGCGACACGAGATTTTCAATAGTCAATTTATATATTAGATTGGGATCAACATTCTTTATTTTTTCTTCAACGATTTCAGATTCGTAGTCAGTGAAAAAAAGAACCCTTAAATTAACAATTATTTAATTTTATTTTTTAAATACACCGCTTAAAAAATAAAAATACAAAGTTTGATAGTTAAAAATGCATTGTTAAGGCATTTTATCGAACCAAACACAGTGAAACCTTCCATAACCGGACACCGATGGTCGTGGTATTTTTATCCGGATATGGCAGTTGTCCGTTTGTGCGTGAAATCGAAAAATTCAAAATAATAAAATTTTTTTTATAACAATAATAGTAATATTTATAACAATAAGTAATAAATAGAAATATATACAAATGTTAACCACCCACTTGACTATTTCACTCGCCTTAGATTTCTGCAGAAATATTGGTTTTCCGCCTTCTAGCCTTTGCGAATCAAAGCAGGTTTTGCATACTTTAGCGGATTTATGTTTAGAAAGCTTTTTTTTATTGAAAATCTTTATCAGAATGTCGTTTGGAGCAAATGACATCTTTATCAATCAAAATTAATGGTTATACAATTCTTTTTTTCCCCTAAATGAAACCAGTTCTAGAACTGATAGTTTTTCTTTCTTCAAACTAAAATTTAAATTTACTCATTTGCTACATATTAAATTCCTCCCCCCAACGTTAAGGTACTTTTTTATTACATTGGGGGTTTCCTGCCCATAAAATGTCGGAATTTTGCGTGGAATCAAAAAGTGGCCATCAAAAATGTTCATACGAAAAAAAATAATAACATAGCCATGGGGGAGAATGATACTTTGCCTAAATTTTAATGGTTTTCGATTCCAGATAATTCCCAACCGAGATATAGTGAACACCGCAAATTGCTACTTTTCTAAGACGTTCTGGGAAATGCTCTGTCATCGGTTTGTTTTTCAGTATTTCCGGATGAAAAAATTACAAAATATTGTTAAAAGTACATTTAATAATGTTCAATAAAAATTGTTGCAAATCTAGATTTATTAAATAAGAGATATTTTTTTTTTTAATTTCTCAAGATAACCTTCTTTTAGTTTGATACAGTAAGACATCTCCATACAGCGTTTTTCAATTTTTGTATACCTTTCAAATAATAAGTTTTCTCAAGGTTCTCAGAATATAACTTTCTTCCGTGATGACCTCTTCATTTGACACAAATCTCTTACCACATAACCATTTATTCAAATTTGGAATGTGGAAATTGTCGCTACGGACTTATTCTAGAGAATGTGCTCTATGAGGTACCAGTTCTGCTTTAAGTTTATGAAAAAAACGAAAAGACCCAAAAAAAAAATTCATATAATTTACCGAAAATAGTATTTAAACTGGACTGAGCCTTAACTGTATTCGATGTATTCGAAACATAACCAACAAGTGCCTTGCTAGTCATCTGTAATACACTGTAAAAAGTAAAGCGTACTTTAACCACTGCCTTCAAATCAACCTGTGCCTGAATTTAAGTATGATTTGCATTTTAATATTATAAATGCTTAAAAACCCAAAGAACCATATTTGAAGTCAGCTTTTGCAAGCTGATTTTAAGACAAGCTAGCTTAATTTAAACAAATGCATATGTTTTTATATTAAAAATGGCTACAATTCATCATATGGATCTTAATTTAAGATCGTTTGCATTGCTTTTTAATCCAGTTTGTTTACGATAAGAGATGAAATTCAGCAAAGATAAGGCTGCAATTACCATTTAACTTCTTTAAGTAAGACATTATTGAATGCTGTTTTACAGTAAAAAAAGGCAAAAGTAATTTCAGCAAAACCTGTCTTAATGCTGTTGCAGCTTATTTTAAGACAGTTTTTCACCTTATATGAAGATTTATTTTTTAGAGTGTAGTACCGTAGTAAGTCTGTATTATGCCAATAAAGTGTTAAAACGAGATCTTATATTCGTACTCAATAAACCAACGAGTCCGTTTAGACAAAAAACCGACTAGTTCCAGAACTAGTACTTCTTTCGGTTCAGAGGTCGGACATTCATATGTTCGAACTGGACATATATCTGCTTCTTTATAGACATAAAATTGTTTCTCAGGTTATTCGAACTGTCCTCATAAGTACGAGGTTTTTATGTTGTTTTTCAGTTTTAATTGGAACATAACTAAGAATTGCGAAGAAATGGTTAAATTTTAATATTATTTTTCAAAATTATATAGAAATAATTTCTTCAAGTTATTACAAATGAAGACTTTTGATAGCAACATGGTATAGTTATGAAAGAACTTAATGATGACCAAGTTTTTCTGAAGAATATTGCAAAGCACGTCTGAGTTTTTTTTCTATTTGTCATGGTTATAAGGATGATACATATGTATAAAACTTAAAGAGTTAAGATTTTGATGTCCATGAAAAAGTAATCTTCTTTGATACAATTTTTTTTTTCAAAATTATTTTGTTTTTTATTCTAAAGATTTCTATTTAAAGAAACGTTATTTTTTCCTCACCACAAGAAGTACATTTCATCAATTTAATATTCATGCGTGATGACGCTCATTTCTTGAATGAGCGCACAGTGGGAGGACTTCATACAAGTTTTGGCCATTAATAGTAAAAATAAACCAAAATTTTGAAATTTGAAATTATGAATGCTTTGTTTACACTCAGAAAAAAGTGTCTAGGAATATGATAAAAAAGCATCATATTTAGAGAAAAATGGTATAGACTTTTCTCCAGAGAATGCTATTCTCTAATTGCGATACTAAAAATCCTCTAAAAATGATAAAAAGCTACCATGAAATAGAAAAATAATTTTTAGAGAAAAATACTTTTTTTTTTGAGAAAATATTTGTTTTTATTGAAGAAAATACTTCTCATAGTGAATTTTTTATCAAAATATAAGAAAATTTTTTCATTTTCAATAAAATTTCTCTATAAATGAGAAATTTTTTGTGCGAGAAAAATACTTATCATTATTAGAGACATTGAAATGTTTCCATTTCCTAGAAGTAAAGAAATATTTCTACGAAAATGTGAAAATTTATTCTAATTGAAGGAAATTTTATTTGAAAAAGAGAAAATTGCTATTATCAAAAATAAAGAAATTTTTTTACCGAAGCCAGGTATGTGTTTTTTTCTCAGTGTAGTTACATTTGAAATTTATATAAGTTTGGATCAAATTTGCGCACAGACACGCCCACTTCCCGAATACGAATTTTTTTGTAAAAAATAGTAAAAATAAACTTAGAGGTTTAAATTTGGGAATGAGACCTTTTTAGTATTAAATAAGAAATATATATAAGCTTGGATCAAATCCACTCACAGACACGCCTACCTTCCATACGAATTTTTTTGTAAGAAATAGTAAAATTAAACTTAAAGGTTTGAATTTTGGTATGAGACCTTTTTACAAGTAAATATGTAATATATATATGCTCGGATCAAATCCGTCTACAGACACGCTCAATTGAATTGTAATTTTGAAGTGAGTCTTTACAAAATTGCACATATCATGCATTGGCAAAAAAAGTTTTATTTCTTATTTGAAAAAAATTTACCGACAGGTACCTTTTATCCTTATCTTCTTTCATTCCATATATTACTTATTTAGCTCTTGGTATACAATTTGAATTTTATGGTATATTTTATATTCGAAGTCGACATAAAATATAAAGAGTAAGTTTATAATCGAACGGAAGGGAGAGGTCCTTCCCGATTTTCACTGCGCTGCTGGTGTTGTACAGTTGTACCCTTCCCCCTTCCGTTCGATACCAAGCGAGGTTTCAGACAAGGTGATTCCTTATCGTGCGACTTCTTTAATATAGTAATGGAGAAGATCATCCGAGCTGCTGACCTGAGACGCAGCGGCACAATTTTCTATAAGAGTGTTATGCTGCTGGCGTATGCAGATGATATTGACATCATTGGCCAAAATACGCGCGAAGTCAGTGCAGCATTCTCCAGGCTAGAAAAAGAGTCGAGTCGAATGGGTCTTGCAGTGAACGTAGATAAAACGAAGTATCTCGTGTCAACAAACAAACAGTCCCAGCGTCTTACTGTTGACAACACCTCCTTTGAGGTAGTGAAGGACTTTGTTTACCTGGGATCCAGTATTAACTCCTCCAACGATATCAGTACTGAGATTAAACGAAGGATAACTCTTGCCAACAGGTGTTACTTTGGGCTCAGTAGGCAATTGAGAAGCAGAGCTCTCTCTCTACGAACAAAACTGACGCTCTATAAGTCAATAATCATGCCCGTCCTACTATACGCATCACAAACCTGGACGTTGAGCAGCTCTGATGAAAGGACTTTGGGAGCGTTCGAGAGAAAAATCCTTCGCAAGATCTATGGTCCAATCTGCGTCAATGGCGAGTACCGAATACGATGGAACCATGAGCTGTATGAGCTATATGCCGACATCGATATAGTCAAGCGTATTAAAATTGAGCGGCTTCGCTGGCTAGGTCATGTCGAGAGAATGAACGACGAAGCCCCAGCGAAAACATTTTTGGATTCGGTACCCAGCGGTGGCTAACGCTGACGAGGAAGACCGCATCTCCGTTGGAAAGACCAGGCATTGGATAACCTGACAACGCTTGGAGTTTCCAACTGGCGCCAGCAAGCGCACGACAAAAGAGGCTGGCGAAAATTCTTAGACCAGGCCAAAACCGACCAACGGTTGTAAGCGCCATCTAAGTAAGTAAGTAAGTAAGTTTATAATTTCTAGCTCCATTATAATTTCGCTTCCATGAATAAGTACTTTGTGCATAGTTGGAGGCATACTTTACCATCCGTAACACATTAATCCACTACATCTTGTTGCTCAAACTTTCAGCTATAGATTTTATTTTAACTTTAAGCTTCGGCACAGTCGAAAACCATCCTTACTAGTTCCTTACTAGTTAATCAAGTCATACACTTTCTCATTTACAGCACTTTTTGTTACTTTTAATATAATTTTAATTTTTATGATACGTTGAAAACGATAAAATATATTCTTTTTTATATGATATTTAACGAGAAAAAAATCACATTAAACCCATTTGTGACGGTAGTTTAGTTGTCTTACTCAAAGCCAAGGTGTTAAATTTCTAAAACATGCGGCTTCTTCAGAACTTTTTTGCCCTGAAATATTCAACCAAACCTCAAAATTTTTACAGATCCTTATCAGTTCTTTCATTTTCGGTTTTGGGGAAGATAAATTCATTCAAATTTATTCATCATCATATCTTCACTTTGGCTCTTGTCATTATTTCGAATTCAACTGTTTATCCTGAACTATATATGGGCATTTCCATAGTCGCGAACGCGACATTCGTACGCCTTTGAGGAGCAAAATAATAAAGAAAACTCAAAACAAATTTTCTTTTTTTTCAAGTTTTAGATAGCATTTTATTTGCACTATATTTAGAAAAAAAAGTTAGGTTCTTTAGATTTTATGTTTCGAAAATATTAGCAATAAACATGGCATCGCGAACGCGACAAAAAATGGAACTCGTTTTCGGCTGCATCTAGAAAAATGCAGATATCTGCGAAACGCAACATAATATTTTACAGCGGTAAATTGTAAATTAAAACAGATTAATGTGACTTTCAAGAAAAAGTTGTCATTTTGACATATTTCCATCAGCTGTTTTTTTATTGAGCTTAAGCCTGATCGCGAACGCGACATCTAGCTCGCGACATTTTTTCTCATCACGTTTGTCATAAGAATTAGTTCAAGTAATTTCATCTAAATATTGCATTACCTACCAAAACCATCGTATATATTATTTGGGAGTTTTATTTTAGTAATATTAATAAAAAAAAAAAAAATACATATGAGGCTTGTGAGAAAAATTATGATATATTGTTTTAACCCCACCCGTACTACGTATGTTGTTATTTATTTTATGACGACGTTTTTTACGATCATAAGGAGCCGTGGCCGATTTATAAAAGTGCATACATTATCCTGCAGCAGTACCATCTAAGTTGATTTAACCATGTCCGTCCCTGTTTTTGTATGTCCCCCTATCAGTTGACATAATTTCAGCCGTTATTATTATGTTATCGTAATGAAATTCGATATTTAAGCTTATATCGTAAAAATAGAGATCATGTACGAAAATATGCCAAATAGGATGAAAACCACGTATACCTCCCATACAAATTGACGTTCGCAAAATGAAAAATTTCTGAAAAATCGATTAAAAAATCAATCCAATGATTTGAGAATTATCACATTAGCTTTAATTTGAACTATTAACACATAGTTAAAAATTCAGAGAAATCGAATGAAAACTTTCCATACTTCCCATACAAAGTGTATTAAAAAAACGGCGCATGATCGCGAACGCGACACATTGTGATGATCAATATTAAATGTTTAGTATGATTTTTACCTGCAGTAACTTTTTTTTTATAGTGAGGCGACCAAATTTGATTTAAGTTACAATTTTCAGACACTTGCTTAGAACGATCACGAAGTTCTGATAACAAATGATGATTTAGGTACAAGAACGCGACATTCGAATAGTAATTAAAGCAATATAAAAAATTTACCGTTAATCGTACTTTGTTTGGTATTTTTTTTATTTTTTATTGTTTATTTGTAGTTTATAGATGGATTATATAAGAAGAGTGCAAACAAAACGTTAATAAATAAACGAAAAATACTAAAGTGAAAAAGTCCTTAAAAGCAGCTAAAAGCAAGAAAAACATATTTCTCAGATATCAGGCCAATTTTCTCAGAAGAAAAACTGAAATAAGTTTTAAATGCAGAAAATTTTAAAAATTCAAGCATTTTTTTTAAATAATAACAAAAAAATTATTTGTTTATTTAATATTTTTTTTTTCGGTCCCGGTAGACCTTTCTGTGGAAATGCCCATATGAGGATATCAATTAACTTAAGGTAAGACTGATAGTTCCATTGCTAGTACTTCTATCCCCCACACGGAATTGCCATGCTTTTCAACAATTGTTGTTACCTGCAATTTTATTGCTTGCATTTTTATTTAAATTATAACTGCAAAGCAGCACTTTTCCTGGCTATTATATGGTTAAAATGAAGGAAACTTCCTTGGCTACCTTGATTTATCTAATTTTTCACATTAACTAAAAATACAAAAAAAACTAAAATACAAAAACATATTTCAAAAAAACAGTATGATAGGTTTGAGGTTTTGCAAACATCATCATCAACAAGAGCGAAAACAACAGCAACAACAACAATAAGGCCACAGCTAACAGTAGCTATAACAACAACAATTACAACAATAACAATTGCATATACGTGCATATGCAAAGCAGCCGATCAAATTACAACAATAACTGAAAGAATGAAAAAGTGCTGCTGCAAAAAGCGCAACAACATCAACAAAAACAACAACAACGACAGCAACATCAACAAGAGTAACAAAAATCTTTGGAGGTCGTTACGTCTGCGCAGACGGCTTAAAGGCTTAAACTGTGGTGGCTGCTGTTGCCATTGCATATGAGCAGCATCGCACTTCATATGCGGCATCGCACAACCTTTAGCTGCAGCAACTTCAACAGCAGCAACCGGCAAGCAAATCGATTCGATCGTTAAGATCACGAAAAACAATTCAAAATTAATGATAATAAGCAGTTAGTTGCTGTTGTTGCCTCGCTGGCTGTTGTTCTTGCTGTTGCTGAGCACTGCCTACGAAATTACTGCGTACAACAGAAGCTGCTGTCGAGAAGTAGCTACAACAATAACAACAACGACAACAACAAACTACTCATCAAACAGTAGTCTATACATCGTCAACGCGTAGACGACTACATCGCTGTTCTTCATTGTCGAAGACGGTCGGCTTAAAATTGCTCTTGCTTCGGGCTTGTCTTAACTTGGTTTTGGGTTGGCCAAACTGCTTGGCCGAACCTTGTGCCGCTTCTTCTACTTCTCTTTTGCTTTGCAGTTTTTTAGGCTTCTGCGTTTTTGTGCTTTAGCAGATTTCTTCAATCGCTGTCTGCCAAATGATTTGGTTTAGCAGTTTAGTTAAATTCTTTTGCATGTGTTGGTAGCCGCCGCTTCAACTTAATGCCAAAAATGTGCCTGCGGGCTAAGCGCGGGTTGGGTTCGGCGTCTTGGTATTTATTCTCTTCTATAGCTGCGCTACTGCAGCCAACATTCATCAGAACTTTAATCATATTTTCAGCAAAAATTATTATAATATATTATTAATGTTGTTGTTGTTGTTGTTGTTGTTGTTGTTGTTATTGGAATATTTTTTTTTTTCTTTCTTATAATTCACAAGAAAATGCTGGACTATTTTAGAGCTTCTTCTCGGGTTTGTTTTTATTCTTTCATTCTTTTGTTCTGAAGCTGTTTTTCTATAATGATGGCTTAATAATATCTTATTAACTGCAAATAGTTTTTATTTCAATTGATTTTTTAACCATTTAATTGCATTAACTAAGGAATGCCTGTAAATGTTGTGGGAAACTATAAAATAAACCAGCTACATATAATTACCGCTATAGCATAAATGCAGGTATTTCGAAATCGAAGCGAGTTTTTTTTAAAAGCTATATAAGCAGTTTTTTAAGTTGAACTCGTATTAAGTAAATCTTAAGGTCAAGACGGCAACGAAATTGAATTTGGTAAACCAACCGGGGAAAAAGAAATGAAACAGTTTCGATAGTATCGTAAGTGTAGACGTAGAATTCCGTTTAAGTTGTAACCTCTTCTACATCGTCTCTTTTGTACGATTATTTTGTCCATTTTGCACGTATTTTTAATTGATCTTCCGAAAATCACTTTTGTCTCTGCTCGATATATAGTCTACGAGCTACAGTCAGTTTAACTAATAATTTCAAAATCAAATTAAGACCCCGATTTTTAAAAAAATTGTATGGTGACTATATCTCACGCTGCGCACATGTACTTTCCATAACTGCCACTTTCGTCTCTGTCCGATGTTTAGTTTGCGAGCTACACTCCAAATACCTAATTAATTTGTATTTAAAACAAAAACTGACATTTTACGCCATCTATTGGGTAAAAGCATAAAACGAAATATGATCCTACTCGTTTTTTTTTATAAGAGTTAAATCTAACCGGATCACATACCCATTTCGTTAAGTTTGACAGTTTGAGTTCATAGACTGAGTTGAAAAGAGGTTGTTATTGACATCTTGTGTTAAAATAGAGCACTCATTTCTAAGTAGTACATACAAGAACCCAATAAAGAAGTAGTACATACAAGAACCCAATGAAGAAGCCTGCGAATCATTCGTATAAAACAAAAACAAAAACAATACAAGCAAAAACAGCGAAACAAAAACAAAGAGAGCAGCAGGCACAGCATAAGCAGCTGCTAATTGATTTTCTTATATAAACACAAGCATTTTTCTTCTTATATTTTGCTATTTTGTGACTTTAATATAATAGTGACAAAATCCAAAATTAGTTATTCAATCAGCGCAGAATATATCTGATATTTAAGTATATATATTATCTTTGAACGATGAGTATGAAAGGCTGTAGGTATACCCTAAAGTATTCGTCAAAAAAGTTGCATGGCCTTGAAAAAATCTGCTTAAACGACCCCATAAAAACCGCGCTGTAAGACGTGATTCTACGTCAAAAATTTAACTTAACTGAAGGGCTTTCGACAGAACCAAATTTATTCAACAATTTTTTCAAAAACAAAATTATCTATAGTACCCCACCATAGCATTATGAACACTTCACAAACTCAAACATTTTTGAATGTTTGAGTAGTTTGGTGTCAATTTTAATAGAAATACATAATATTTTTTGACCACAAATATAATTTATAATATATTGATATAGAGAAAGTAAGGTAAATTCCGTACTAATAAGTATTTTTAAGTTATGCTATATAGCGAAGATATTATTGAAAACTTTTTCCAATATTCCTCCTGGTAATAAACACGAAGATTTGGTAATTAAGTCGTTGTTTCTTTGTAGGTTTCAGCTTTTTAGTAGGTCACCTATAGTTAAAATTATTTTCTACAAAAATACCTTGAACGTTTCTATGTGAAAATTTAGCACTAGCATGGTTTATTCCTCTAGCAGTTTCCTTTGGTGGGTTTGTTAGGTTGTGCAGCACCAAACTTATCACTTTTCTTTTTGTCCGGCCTTGCATTTTTAATTGAATACCACATTTTTTTTCTTGATTTTTTTTCAGAATTGTCATTTATTGGTGTTCCGATAGGATAATGCTCTACTTTCCAAATATGAATACATCAACCACCTGGTTGTTGCAGATTTGCATTTTTACTTCCACATTTCCAGTCAAAAGATCCAAATGAAATTATTGGTAACTTACAGATGGAATAGTATCAATTACAAAAAATTGGTCAGAGATATATTTACCTAGACTTGTGGGGCACTCAAATATGGAAATAATTAATAGCAAAAGACGCAAGCGAAAAGATAACAGCAAACAAACAGGTTTCTTTGAAATGATTAAAAGGCACTCCAGAAACTAAAATCGACCACAAAAGCGCAAAACACTCTTTTTCCAAATTAGTCTTTACAAAGAAATTGGCAATGAATAACTCCAAATTTGTAGAGAAATAAAGGTGTTCATAATATTATGGCGGGGTAATGTATATCTCTTTTACCGAAATGTCCTGCAAAATTTCGCCGTTGTTCATCAATTATTCTTCCTTTTATAATATTATGTCAAGAAAATGTTTAATTTTTATTCTTGTAAATTGAATTGAACTCTAAGAAAATTCTTTGCTGATTTCGTCCAAATAGGGCTTCAACATTGATAGCCCTATCGGTGAGCAATTGTCATACCCATCGTACCGACAACTATATGACATTTAACTTCACACATAAATATTGGGGGTGAAAGAAAAACAACCCCAAATCATTCGGATACTTTCTAGTCTAACTGTGCCACTAACACATTCATCACTGTACTGTTCACGAATCTCAAATACGACATTTTTTCGCGGGGTAAAAAGGTTCAAGTTAGACCAGTTTGAAAATATCATCAACTTCTAATCTTCAACAACTTCTAATAAGTAGTCCATCTTTCGTATTGTTAACCCCATTTTAGACGATTTTGACGTATTCTTGTTGTCTAATGGGGCTTTCTGGTTGGTCGCCGAGCACATATATTCACTTCCTGAAGTCTTCGCTGGACTGTTCTGTGGCTCATTTCTGATACACTGCCTTTAAAAATCTTCCTGCTAGTATCTGCTGCAGTTTGGAACCGATCCCGTAGACAAGTCCCGTCGAACCAATCCCGTACACTGAACCAAAAAATGACATAATAATTATGAATTTTTACATGTTCTCCATGATTTGCATTTGTGAATTTTGCTCCAGTAACTAACTTTATAAATCACATGAACAATGCATGATATTATTGTATAAAATACACAAAAAAAGAAAAAAAAAAACACAAGAACATGAATATTTCATAAGCCTAGTGTTTTAAGTTAATAAAGTTTGTATACAAGATATGCACATGAACCAACTAAAAAATTTTGTAGATGCCATGAAAAAATGGTAACATGAATCGTTCACAATTTTTGTGAATTAATTTGCATAAAATTTATGTTCAAATACAAGGGGAACAAGAACAGTTCATGAGATAAGTGATAAAAATGCATGAATCTAATGGACATATAAAAGAGAAACGTGAACTACCTTCTGAGTTTTGTGAGTATATGTCCCCGTGTCCGTTCAAAAAAGTTTTAAATTTAATTAATTTTGCTAACCTGACAAAGGATTCGTCAGACGCTCTATTAAAACATCAAAATTTAAAACAAAATATTTGAATAGAGGACTTCTTAACCCTCCTTTATCGTTGGACGATATATCCACAATGACATTTGTGAAACGCTGTATATCGGAAAGGGGTGGGGGAAACAAGTAGTTACAGCTACTAAAAAAAAATCTCTCATTTATAAGGAAGTTACCCCAAAGGCCGTTAGTAGACGTCGCGTTACCTGTCAGTAAGGTGCTGTCAATGTTGGCCCGTGGACGATATCGAAATTGACGAACGTGGACGAATCTAAATTGAATAGTTGCACATAATTCACAAAAAAATTGCAGAGCAGTCGAATACTTTTTAAGGGGTAAAAATACCCAGTAGACAATGACATTGCTGCTAGCAGGCCTTCCTGTGGATTTTGTAGTACTGCCGCACTCATATACAATTACACTTTCTTTTTAATATGAAGTGGGAAAATTTCGCAGGCCTTCCGCTCCGATAGCTCAAAAGAGGCCTGATAGAAGCACTTCTTTAGAATGGTTAAAGTAGGGGTAAACAAAAAGTGTTGAAAAAATATTTTTTTCTTGTACACCTTTTTCTATTTGTTTATATATTCTATGAATTTATCTTCTCTCCTATGTTTTTTTAAGTTAGATTAATTTCAATCTATAATCTTTGATATATCAGTAAGAAGGGCCATTATTGCGTCATATTTTTAAACTGATATATATTCTAACTTTTAAAGAAAAAGTTGCTCTGAAGTATATGAAAAGTCAGTCTTTGTCATTTATAAGGAAAACAAATTTGTTGTGCTGCCTTTTGTGCAGAAAAGAAGCCTTCAAGAAGTGCTCATAAGAGCAGCGAGAAACGGATGTGTTTAGTCTTCTAAAGTAGCAATCAATGCAGGCCTTCGTATGAAGAGCGCTGGTTTAATTGCCTATTGGGTAGCTAAAGACAATATCGTCCAACGAAGACGGCACAGTAATGTAAAAAGGTCGAAGACGGCGCAGGCGACTAAACGACCACTATATCAAAATGGGTGTACAGCGGTATTGCCATGTAGAGTATACAATACATTCCGATACCGAATTACTTATGTCTCAAGAAAATAAAAAATTAATTCAACAAATATTTAATTCTAATTTTTCAAAAGAATATATTTCATCAAAAACATTTTGTCATATTTTTTCACCAAAATTTTGCATTAACTTAATGGAATTGGAAAAATGTAGCTAGCTATTACAGAAGCTTTGAAAAATCGAAAAATTGAAAAAAATAAATACCATGAGAAAAAATGTTCGCATCGAAGGATTACAGCTGGGAGAAAATGACCAACAGAGTCAAGCACGTCACGCACCAACACATCTTTCAATAGACATTTTCTTAATATAGCAAAGTGTGCGGCATGCATACACGTCAAATGTGTTAGAGTTGGCGGTGGGAGTGGCATGGGCTAAGGTGCATTCAAGGATATTTCAAAATCCCGGTTTTTTTTTTTATTTTGTTGAGCTGTCGCAGCAGTGTAGGCTTAAAAACATTTTATTTCCTAAGCGATAAAAAAACGCATGAATTTGAACAAACACACATACACAAAGGAACACACGCATACAAATACAGGCGGTAGCAAAGTACAACTACTGCAGATGCATGAAAAGAAACAAATTTTCGTTTTCGTTGTTGTTGCTATAGCTGGAGCTGCCGCTGGTGCAGGAAAAATAAAAAAAAAATAAAAAAAAATTGGCATAAACCAACAACAAGAACAACCAACACATGACCACATCCCATGTGCGAAAAAAGACCAGAAAATCTAAAGCAGCTCAAAGCTCTTGGTCAGGGTGTAAAAAGGAGAAGGAAAAAGCGGAAAAGAAACAAATGAAAGAATGACCATCGGGTACTGTATGAGGCCCAGGGACAAACACAAGCAAGCACAGGACATGCGACAATTTCTGCTGGTGCTACTGCAGCAGCAACAATAAGAGACCAACAGCAACAACAAAATCAAAAAAAAAAAAGAAAGAACGAAAGAACTCGGTGCACACACAGTAGCCAACGCCAGCAGTAGCCAACAACAGCAAGTACTACAACAATAACTGCTGCGAATATATATAACTACATATATATATTTATATACTATATAGTAGTTTCAATCTGACCGAAGACACGTTTCGCGCAAAGTCCTTCGATTGGTCCGAAACAACGACAACAACGACTACGACGACGACGACGACGATGATGATGACGACAACGACAACGTTTGACGACGCTGAATATCCTTAGGTTAGTTTCGTATGTGAGCATGTGTAAAAAGAGCCTCCGCATGCGTGAGTGTGTGAGTATGTGTTTGTGTTTGCTTCATATGCAAATTTCCTTCATTTATTCGTACAACCATCCATTCATTCATCCATCCATCTATCCATCCGTCAACTTTTATGTTGTTTCAATAGCTGTGATTGCTAGTGCCAGCTAGTTGCTGTTGATAAATTTTCAGCGTAATGCTATGAGCATTTTCTGCATTGCTGCAAAATGGAGAAAATATATGCTAAAGAGGGCTCTGAAAATTTCTATCCTTAACTAGTTATTCGACTTTATTTTAGTTGAAGTAATTAAGATCGAGTTAAGCGTGATCAATGTTAGCTCTAGACCTGAAGAGCGGGCTGACAAGATATACGAGTGAAATTAAGAGTTGATATTAAGATTAAGACATGGAATTTCTGTTTATTGGCTCATAAGCGTTGATTCGTCTGTAGTAGATGTGTTTTTGAACCAATCGATACGAGTTTTTTATTTTGAACAACCTTCAAATGAAAGGGTAACCAACGGGAACAAATCTTCCTGTCGCACTGTGGTCTAGATGATGATTCTAGCGCGAATTAAATCAAAAAATCAGCATATAGTTTTTTGCTTAAAAATGAGTTTAAAATTTTTTATTAAAAATATCTTTCTTTATCCCAAAAATTCAGAAGGGTATTAGAAGAGTATTTTTTTTTTCCGTAAAAATGGATATATTTTAACGGGTAAAAAAATTTGCAGGTCCTAAAACATATTTTTTCCGAATCTTTATGACTTTGGTTTCTAGAAACAAAAGAAAATAAGTGCTCCTACCCGCCACTTTGACTTTTATCTTATATTATAGGAGCGGACCTCCTATTTTTTTTTTTAATTATTGTAGAGAATTGAACAAATTGCAAGAAAAACAATTCAAAGAAATATATTTTTCACTCCAACATGGTTTTGTAGAGCTCCAAACTGGCGGCAGAGAAAAAAACGGGACCTCGTGTTTGCAGCGCTGAAAGTCGCAAAAATTGTCCGATCTGGAAAAAAATGACTTTTTTAAATTTTAACAAACTTGGTTATCGTATGACAGGAGCTTTTTTAAACTTTTTTCAATTTTTGGTGATGTTCCAAATTCAAAAGTGTGTTTTTTTGAAAAAAATATTGACTTTACAAAATTCATAAAAATCCAAAAAAAAAATTGAAGAAAAACGCTCGTGTAATACGATAGCGAATCAAGTTTAAAAAATACAAAAAAAAAAAATTCGTCAAAAACTGAACCCGCTAGTGCCGCAACCAGTACGAAAAACATGGTTTCGAGATAAAAGCGTTCAAATTTTGTGAACAAAGAAAAAAAAAGGTTGAAAAATAAAAATGCGCTCCCACTGTAACTTTTGAACCCGTAAGAATTTTTCCATGAAATATTTTGAAAGAATCTTAAAATTATTTACTAAAATACAAAATTATAAAAAAGTCAATTTAAAAAAACGGCCAATGTCATGTTCCCTGTTAAAGAGGTATTTTGGTCTAGGGTACAAATTTTTGAGATTTTTTAAAATTCGATATATACTTCAATAAATTGTATAAGATATTACTTAATATTTTAGCAAAACAAAATAAAAATTAAAAAAAAATAATGAAAAAATTATAGGTTGTAAAAGACGGGAGGGGGAGTTGAAAAAAAGGGTGCAACCTTCTTGACATGTTTCCAACCCTTTTGGTCTGAAAAAGTAGAGAATATATTATAAAAGAATGGCTCGAAAAATATTCTTGTTTTTTTAACGAATTTCTCTTCACGGAGATTTGAACTAAAAACAATCCCAAAACCAAATAATTTCAAGAGCGATTTTGAGCTAAGGCTAATATTCTTGATATCAAGCCCACATGCGATTGTTTATCAAAAAATTATCACGCCTATTCGTGCATAAAGTATTTGATTTTTGGATAATTTATTAAAAAAATTAATATGCTCATTTGTGTCCAATCTATGACATTTTTGTATTGCTTATCAAATAAAAAACATGCTCATTTGTATCCAATGCTTGCCGTTAATGGATTGTTAATAAAAAATCAATATCCTATCTTATGCCTAATCTAAGAAAGTTTGGGATTCTTTGGTAGCACCAAAGGAACCATACAAAAAAGAAAAGAAAAGATTACAAGCAAATTGAAAATATTATTTTATTGTCGTTCAATTTGGACAGGAAAAAATAATTTTTTTAATTAATTTTCTGCACTCGCATACACTTTTAGGACAATTTGCTAAGGCAGGACAATTGCTAAGGCAGGACAATTTGCCTTTACATATGCATAAATGTACCGCACACTACAGACTTTTAATCGGCCGATTTCTTATGGTGTCTTATGTAAGTGCGCACACCTACCGATTAAACGAAACCCAACTAAAAAATCAAGTGGAAATCTGACCTCACATTTGATTTTTTAGTTAAAAAATTTGCATTAAAATTACAACTATAAACTTTCAAATATAAAGTAAATGTGTACGATTTCTAGCTGGCGAAAATTTATTTTTAATTAAAAGAAAATGTTTTGAGTCTTATATATAAAGAAAGCTGCATTGATTGTAATGACTTGTCTTTTAGTTTTTAAATGAAAATAAATTCATTGAATATTCAGTTGTCATCAACTTAAAAATATTCTTGCTTGAAACGAAAAACCTTCGAACTTAATGAAATTTTATTATTGTTTTGTAAGATCAAGTTCAGTCGAGCGTACTGGCATTTGAGTCTAGGAACTCGATTGACCTGGGTTCAATCCCCAACAAGAACACCAAATTTTTTTTTTTTTTAATGAATGTTTTTTAAGCAAAACTTATTTTGACGGTTGTTTTTGACAAAGCAGTTAATGAAACAGAATTAGAATTTCAATAATTAAATTAAAATTTTTGGTACTAACACAGCCAAGATTCGAACCCACGTCTTCCGTGTGACAGTCTAGCACGCTTCCATTGAGTTATTGTATATCTTAATTCTTATTGAATCATGCTCACAACCGAGAGCATCATGTATTATTGCTCATTCGTACATCATCGGCAAGCAATGATTTCGTTTTGTAGCATCAAAAAGAAAATTAAAAGAACATTACTTTAAGTTTTATTTTAAAGTTAAGCAGATGCCTTTCAAATAGTTATGAAAAGTAAATTACATTAAATTTTAAAGGAAATGCAGTTAATTCAGTCTAGAATAGCCGATTGTTAATATAACAGTTGATATTTTTCTGAGTGTAGGTATAAAGATTACATAAATTTTGATAGGAAGTTATTTCTATTTGTTTTAGAATTTTAGTATATATTTAAATATAAGAGGACGTGTGGGGTATTCCATAGTCGAGCTAGACCGACTTAAGACTTTCTTTACTTGTCTCTGTTTTTTTGTACCAGCTTTATACAGTTGCCTAAAGTGATGGTTCAACAGCTAAAGTCGAACTAGTTGATAGATGCATTATTTTCTTGTTGCTCGTTAGTGTTAATTCTTTAGTTCCATTTTTTGCTGAAATAAATTTTTAAAACCATTGCAAACAATAAGCTCATGTTCACAATGTTATAAGTAAGTACGTTTATGCTATAAAATGTCAAATTTTCGAATGGAACTGTCAAAATTCATCAGCCAATGCTTGGTGTTGTCTAGAAGCTAGACTTAAAAGGCAAATATCATATCCACAAACATGTTTGTTGAACTCTATCAGGTTTTCTAAATTTTTCTTTTATAATATATTTTTTCGATACGTACCTAAGTAGTGCCTGTGGTGCAGCATTAAGTCACGGTAAGGCGCATTGCAGGGTTTGACATTCCTTTGAAACTTGCATTTAAAGTTCGCACTGCATGCAAACATAGTATAGCCGTTTAGGTGCAACTTTTGTATATATGTTTGTATGTGTGTGTGTGTGTTCCAGAAGCAACCATAGCAGCAGCCATAAGGCTGGTGCCAACCAGTGTGGGAGGTAGTTATTAGTTGACTGTTAGATCAGCCGATTTTTGACAGCGATGCGGGAGATTCATATTTCACAGGCTTTCATGTTATACACACACAAAACATACACTCATACATGCAAGTTTCCAGTTTCGTGTCAATCAATCAAAGAACGCCGATGATGCCGAAATTGTTCCCGATGCAGTCATTGCAGGTGGCTGTTACTTGCAGCCAGGGTCGCATTGTAGTGAGGGCGGTGAAAAAATTTGTAGGGCGGCGAGAATGTTAAAATTTTTTAAAATCAATTCACTAGACTTAGGTTTCGTACAATTTAAGTGATAATCGTCTTTGAAAGTTCATTTTATGTTTTATTTTCTGTAAATAACACAATCCCACAAAAACAATATGTTCTGATCTGGGAATCAGAACATGTTTTCTATAGGTTTTTTGGATAGCTGAATTCGAACTCAAGATCCGTTTAAACCTATCGAATTTGTGCATTTATATGAAGATGAACAAATTTTTTATGGATGCTTTTGTTTGATTTTTTTCAGATTTTTTCAACCATATTTTCTTAGTTTAACCTTCAAACTGACATGCGCAACTGACGTGATAGAGCTTAAACGAACTTAGCACCAAAATCACCCTATGAGTGACCCTATAAGCTCCTGAAGACCCTAAGTGCCTATGTAAAGTCAAGTCTTCTTCTTTTAACTAAATGTTGACCTGTGCTAAAAGCGACGAAAATCCTTAATTATGGAAAAAATTCATACAAAAGCACCAAAAAACTTATATTCACTCTGACGTGAGAGATTTAAATGGACCTTGGATTCGAATCTACAACGATTTTATGACCCAAAAAACATACAGAAAACATGTTCTGATCGCCAGGCCAGTACATTTTCCTAAGAGTTTCAGAGGATACTAGTTTAAAAATAGACAATAAAACATAATACAAAATTAAAAATTAATTAAAATTATCTTAACACATAAAAGCCAACCTATTTTTCTTTTTGCTAGTACAAAGCTTTCCAAACTTTTAAACTTATACAATTCGAACAAATCTTCAGCCCAAAAGTATGTACAGATAATTTTTTTTACATACAAAGTGATTTGCTTTAATCTAAATGGTTCAAAGTCGTAGACCAGGATAGTTAGGACGAATTCTTATACCAATAAAAATACAAAATTCAATGAAATTCAGATATTTTAAAAAACTCTCATAAAAACATTATATAAATGCTAAATTTTTTTTCTGTGACGTAACACTCGAATGCATATTTCTACAAATACATATATCGAAAATATTCCATGAAACTTACCAATTTTGGATGTAATATTCGAGACTTGCACTTTATGTGAAAAAAATTGTTCTTTTACTATTGTTGTTTTGACTTTACAACCAGTCTTATGTGGTCGGTATCGTTACAGTTTTTGGAATTGAGTTTCAAGGTTAGTCTGCATTTAAAAAAAAAAAAAATACCAAAATTGGAAAAAATGCTGTTATGTTTTGGTTTTGCGATGATTTGGAATATAATGAATGGAATATAGTCGATATCTTTATTTTTTCTCTCGTTACTCCTACAGAAAAAAATACCCAAGAAATTATTTAATAAGACTTTAAAAAAATTAGTTAAAAGTAAAATAAAAACATAAAAAATATTCGCTTTATTGGATCCGTTATTTGCAATTCTGATAACAAAATTCTTATTTGCGACCTCAAACATAACAGCAAATTGTTGCCAGGTAATAAGAAAACGGTTAATCGGCCCAAAAGTGTCGCTATATTGGATCTCTCTTTAGATTTTTATTAGATCAGTGACCCTGCAAACTGTGAAAGTAATAAATTTCAACTTTTAGAAAAATATTATCCTTAAAACGCTATCTTGAGATGAATACAATATAAGTTTAGCTTTTTCGGTTTATATCAAAGATGAAAAGTTTTGAAGGAAGTGCTTCGAAGGGATTTTAAACGATTAATAGCATTAGAGTTTCTTGAGAAAAAGAAAATAGCAGTTTGGGAGTAGAAATTTATATAAGATATATCGTAGAGATTTTAAATTAGGTCATATAAACTTTATATTTTCTTATATCTGAAATGTAACTAATTATTGAAAGGTTCCCTTTACATCTTAGCAACGCCTCTGTTTGCAACAAAAAGGTATTAATGAACCTCCGCCCGCTACTGCTGCATACTGCCAATGCAACAAAATTTTGATTTTGAATGTTGAACTTGGTGCTGCTTGTTGGCTTGGCTGATGCTGCTGTTTTGGTCTAACGAAATCATTATAATTTCAAAAATCAGAAAATTGAATTGGCACAAAACTAGCCTGATACCCCAACCGAGACTGATTTGTGCCAGTTCAATGCAGTGTCGTCGTGCATCGTCAGTCTATTGGCCAATCCGCATACAAAGTATGAGTTGTAAGATTTTTGTTTATTAGGCTTAATTACTGCAATTATTGGCGAAATTTTTGTTTTCCTTAAATTAGCCTGAAAACAATGTTAGTTTTGCACTCAGGATAAAAATTGCAAAACAAATGGAAAATTTAAATATAATTATGGTTAAATAACATGAAATTCTTTTTGAAAGGAAATCTTATTTTATTCACATTTAATAAAAATGATAGTGAACAAGAGAAAAAAAAATTTCTAAGATAATCAAGAAATAAGATGCAGAAATTTTTCTATTTAAATATGAATTGAACCAAAAAAACAGTCAGAGTAAAAAATATATTCTACGTTAATATAAAGTAATTTTATTTATAATAAAGTATATAGTTATTATTTGTGTTGACCGTGGCATGTGTGTTAAGTGTGGCTTTGCATGCCCGGGGTGCGAGTTCGATTCACACTCGTAGTAAAGTTTTTTCAATAAACAAATTTTCTGATCGGTCACCACCTCTCTGCAGACATTGGCGAACCTCAGAGAGTCAATAATGACATGTAAAGCTTCTTGAGAACATTAGCCGTTCGAAGTCGGCATAAAACATGTAGGCCCAGTTCTCAGTCAATTGTTTACAAACATTTAATAACACACACAACATAATTGATTTTAAAAACTCGGGCAAAGTCCTTCCAAGAGCTAAAATTGCACATTAATTTAATAGTTCATTATTATAAAATTATTAATTACAATTTATCACTATGCGGATGATTCGCCTTGACACGGTAATTCAAAAATTATGTGAGAGACCGGAAAATAGAATAAATCGAAAATATGGTTGTCATAACGTTTAACTTCATAACTACTTAAGATATCAAGTACAAAACATAAACCAAATCTTAATATATAAAAGACAAGCGTCCTGCTCCGTGCTCTATATCGTAAAACATGTTCAGCCTGGACCAGAACCTGTTGTAAAATTATCCATTTGAAATTTTTGTACTTACTAAACCTTTTGCTCTTTATCGTAAAACCTGTTCAGCCTGGACCAGAATCTGTTGTAAAATTATCTATTTAAAATTTTTGTACGTACTAAACTTTTTCAAACCTGTTCAGCCTGGACCAGAACCTGTTGTAAAATTATCCATTTGAAATGTTTGTACGTACTATACCTTTTAGAACCTGTTCAGCCTGGACCAGAACCTGTTCCTAAATTATGTATTGGAAATCTTTGTACTTGAAGACTATCGTCATTTTCCTCAACTACTATACATCAAACATCAAGTCTTGCTATTACAGTGCTTCTTAAGTAACAGAACCAGAACCTTTTCGGTCTGCATAAACTAAACAGCAATTATTACATTCAGTGACGTTGGTGTCAACTGGAATTGCTAGAATTAAATCACAATGTTTGGTCTTCTGATCCAAGTTTTAGCGATTGGCTACTCAAGTTAGGAAATGGAGATGAAGGTATCATAGAAATTCCCGATCATTTTGTTTGTAAAGGTTCGCTTATTAACCCTTTCAATAATCGCTTGCCTAGACTAATCGTGGACAATTTTTTTTTAAAAAGATTAAAAAACATCCCTCTAATTTTTACATGAGCTGTTTTGCTTTTGGCAGGCTGTCTAATATAATGGACAAAACCACGATAACGTTGTATTATAATATTTAAGTTCAACTAAAACAACCGGAGACAAATGCAAATGCGTTATTTATGCAAATGTTATTATAAAAAAAAAAATTATACTTTGCACACCAATCACAATAATCACTTCTTTTTTGCAAAATTTAAAAAAATTGAAGGCTTCTGTTGATCATAAAATCGAAAATCTAACTAAGTTAAACGTTATATATCTCCCTTAAATTATTTTTGTCATGTTGCCACAACTTCATTTCATAGTACCAACCTATTTGATTTTAGAAAAGGCGTTGGAGAATAAAAAAAAATTTCTTTTCGAAGTGTCCAATATAATGCACAAATCTATTGAAAGGGTTAAATAGATTTTTAGCGATACTTTGAGTCCGAATAACATCAACTGTTATTCTAAAATTGCTATCCTGTGCCCAAAAAATTCCGATGTGAACGAAGTCAACGAGCAAGTTCTAAATATTTTAGTTGGTGACACAATGAGAGATCTGATCACGGATTAAATTGAAGACAGTGATGATAACGATAAACAAAATTACCCTGCCGAGTTTTTGAATGAATTTTATCCTTCAGGAATGCCACTGCATAAGGTTAAACCTCGAAAATGGAAGTATTTTCATACTTCTTCGAAATTTCAATACCAAAAGGGATATCTGTAATGGAAGGTGGTTAGTTTTGAAAAATCTAAAAACTTAATTAATCATCGCACAGGTATTGACAGGCGCACTGGCGAACATGAAATAGTTTTTATACCTACAATTGTTTTGGCCCCGACAAACACAGATTTGCCTTTCACTATCCGGAGACGGAAATTTTTAGTTAAACTGACATTTTCAATGACCATAAATTAATTGCAAGGTTAAATATTGCAAAAAGTAGGAGTTTTTCTAAAAGAACTGGTATTTAGTCATGGGCACTTTTAGCTGGCTGATGATGTAAAACTAAGCATTATAGATGGCAAGGGACAAGGTTAATTGGTTAAAATTCTAAGAATTTTTTTACTAGAAATGTTGTATATAAGGAAGTTTTATAAATATCTTCTAATATATAAAAATCTCGTGTCACGGTGTTAGTGTATGAACTCCTCCGAAACGGCTGGACCGATTTTAATGAAATTTTTTTTTTGTGTATTAAGTAGGTATGAGAATAGGTTATAAAGTATTTTTTTATCTTCCTACCCACGAGGGGCGTGGCAGTTTTTCAAGGAAACAAATTTTCGGTTTTACTTTCGTTCAAAAATCGCACATAAATGAAAATCGGTACGAACTTACTGTTGACACGCGCCCTTCGACTGTCAAATTTGAGCGATCTTTGAAAAGAGGAGCATGGCACCGCCTACACAATTAAGCTTTTTGATATCGAATAGATTTGGAACTTGATATCGTATAACAATAAAGCACAGTTTGAAATAACTGATTGGTCAGGTTTTTCAATTATAAAAAAGACACGGGCATTGGAAAACGGGGCGTGGCTACGCTCATACAACTCGAATTTTCGATACAGAATAGCTATGGAAGTAAAATTCACATAACATTTTAACTTAGAATGAAGTTACTATTTGGTGGTGTCCTGCTACTGGAAGACTAGAATGGGCATTGTACAGGGGATGTGGCTCCACTGATATAAGACATATTTTTTAAATTGAATCGCTTTGGAAATAACAGTTACAGATCAAATAAACACGGTTTGGAGTAACCATTTGGTTATATCCTACTACTCCAATATACTCGCAAACTAAAACGGATGGCTCCACCCATAAAAGAAAATTTTTTATTTAATAGCTTTGAAAATAATGGTCAAAGAATAATGAAACTCAGAGTGGAGTTTGTCTATTGACAATCTGGATCAGGCATTGGACAAGGACGGCAACAACGCGCCGGGTACCAGCTAGTAATTTAATAAAAATGTTTTCAAATAAAAACCTTTGTATATATATCCAATAAATTTTTTGTCGCATTTTGTACTCTAAATGGTTCATTCCCGTCGCTTTTACACTAGTACATATAATAAAATACACAGACTTTTTCAGGGCATCCACCAACTGATTGGCCTTCTTTTCAATTACTTCATGCGGAAGTCAATTGACGAAGTTCTAACTTTTAAAAATTTTATTTGAGGCTTTATTCGATTCACTTTCATTCGTATAAATCGATGCCGAAATCGAGTTAGATGCCATCCAGCATGAAACTCCCTCAAGGTTCAGCCCATGATTGTTTGGACTGGACTCAAAGATTTTCCACGTACCGAAACTTCAACATTGAAAAATTATTACCTGGCTTCGAAGGTAATGCAGAAATTAATTCATGACTGTGACAGTAATTATTCCAAATTCTTATTTTACCTAAAAGAATGCTCTTTAGCTTTCCAGTATCAATACTGCTGAATACTATGTGGGTTTTTGACTAAACTTTGTTATCAAATCAGGCTCAAGAGCTTCTTGTAATATGCTCTTAACATATTGAATGACCAGAGATCAGAGTTCATGTGATATTTAATCCATTTTGTTTTACATGAATTCCTATCTTTTTACTTAATACGTTCATTGAGTATAATATCTGCTATCTTTGTCATATTCAGGGTCCGGAAGTTCTTAAACTTACCTTTTTTGATTTGTTTGTCGTTAGATCAATTCGAAAATAAAATTATTCCATGCTTTGAATCTTTCTGTTTCAAAAAATAACATTTTAATTTGCCTTTTTTGTATTGTTAGTGCCCCAAAATCCGGACCCTGGTTAAAATATAAAAAAAACTCTATACCGTTCGCTACTTCTATGATTTTACAACTCAAAGCACGACCCAGGATATTCAATAGTTTTTCGCACAGGTATATATAATTCAACCGAAGTCTTAATACATATATGTACAACCGTCCTTCATTTCAATGGCTTGGAATAGGCTGCACTCATGGAAAAAATGCTCTTACCTGACGCACATTATTTTCACCTGATCAGTTTGGTTAGGAGAGTCAAGCACTTTTCATTAACCTGAACCACGCTGAATCTGATAAACATAAGCTTGTGTAAAAATAACGCATGCTTTTTGTTTACATTTTGCTCACGTTCAAGCATTCAATAGCATGGCTTGTTGGTTAAGCGATGAATTCTCATGCGATAGCTACGGAAGTTCAGGTTCGATTCTTGTATTGGACTATTTTGAAGACTAGTAATTATTTTATAAGTAGTTTATTTAGCCATAAAAAGAGGTAAATATTTGAATATATTATAAGCAACCTCTCAGTTTGATTAAGTCACAAAAACAGGTTCAATTTTTTTTTTTTAGTGTTATGCCTTTACCTCAATCGTTCAAGTTATGGAGCAATCTCATTCCACAAACATCTCTACCACCAACTACAATTTTGACATGAAAATCATGTGGTAACCTTAACCTGACGATTCATGTTGAAACATTTTTACCTGAGATTTGCTTAAAATTTTGGTTAAATTAGTAGAAAATGACAGAAATAAATGATGAATTTAATGTAAACTTTTCGTTTCTACTGGTAAAAATTCTATCAGAAATCTACTCAAATCAAAAGTCAAACTTAAAATACCAAATTTAAAAAAAAAAAATATACATTTTGTAGCTTTCGAATAAAGAACATAACAACAACAAAATTAAATTAAATCATATTAATAATATTGTTTCAAAATATTAACCAACAATTTAAAAAAAACTATAATTGTTTTATAAATTTTTCTTTTCCTTTATAAACAAACGCGAAAATTAAATAAAAGCCCGCTTTCTTTCTGCATCAATATCTTCTTACCCACCTAAAACCAACTTATTGAGCATTGTAGTTGCTTATGCATCCCATCCACAATGTCCAGTCCACCGAATGTACACCAATTTTATATATGTAGCCGTGTGCACAGCATTCAGCAACCATAAAAAATTTGCATATCACCTACGACTGACGTTAGAGAAAACAAAAAAAAACAACAATATCATATGCAAAAAACCATAAATTTTTTATGCTTTTAAAATCATAAAGCAGCACAACCAACTTCAGCTCATTCCTTTCAATATAAAAACAACAAAAATAAAAAGGAATAACTTAAAAATGCAATATCGAAGCTGAGCGTCGTCCACCTTGATGAATCGCAACTGTAAAGAAATATTGAATGTTGTAAAATAAAATTTGAAAAAAAAACAGTAACGAAGAAAAAATTGCTTGTAAATAAGTTAAAAAAAAAAAAAAAAAAAAAAATATTCAACAAAGGCACCACCTACCTAGCTTTGACAAAATATGGCCAATGGACGGGACGCACCTAGGAAACTATCACAGCATAAAGAAACAGCACCAAATAAAAAAATAGAAGAAAAAAAAATACAAAAACAAAGAATTGAATAAAGATATATATATAGAATTTGCTAGCTTTATTTATGCAAAACTGTAAAACAGTGCAAGAAGGTGGTGCTGGGAGACTATAGGTCGCTCATAGTACCATTGGCAGATTCCCTTCAATTCAATCAATGAATGCATGCATTTTTACGATATGTCTGTAAGTTACAAAAGAAATATTGCAATTACTTTTTGCTACAGAGTGAATATTTATTTTTGCAATTTTTTTAATTCTTTTTCTAAAGTAAACACCTTGAAAAAAAAGAATATTGCTTGAATTATAAATATTAGTATCATGGAAAATATTGAATGCTGAAGAATTTTTAAATGCTCGCAGCAACAACTTGAAAGAGGTCTTATATTTTATACTATGTAGAATATATAATAATTAGCTATTGTTGAATAATACATAAAAGAAAAAGAACAACTACAGCTCATCCATTCCCAGCTGACAAGAATGGTAAGGATGCGACCATGAAACCCTACTGTTATGTCTTATTCTACACTGAAAGCTCCAAAAAGGAGAACGGAACAAGATTAGGTGTCAACTGTGCAGCGCTACAGATCAAAGAGTCTACAAAACTCCCTGATCACTGCAATGTTTTTTAGGCAGTGGTTGAAAAGCCGCACAGGTTGTTCCCAGCAAAAATCTTATCCCAGTTGGTAAGTAATGTTTGAAGATAGCCAAACGGCACTGGAATGCATAATGACCGAAGACCGAATGGTACCAAACTGCAAACAAGTTTTCGACAGTACCTGTAATACCCACAATGTCGGGGAGGCAGCCCTTAATACAGCAATGTAGAAGGGAATGACAACATAGATGATCAGTGGAGTAACAATAGAACCAAACAGAACCATTACAGCCGTATACATTCCAATATGCATTGTCAAAGAAGCATCGACCTCACAGACAGAGATTATGCCAACACAAACTGGGCTTCCAGAAGTGAATGCATTAAGCCTAAAAGGCTCTGGACCAAATTTAACGAGAACAAAACTAAGAGCCTTCTACTATTGGCAAACGGAAAATCTGGATATTTGTGGGAATTGTTACAGATCACAGGCCCTTTATGTGCGATAGCCAATAGAATTGGCATGTGTGAATACCCAGATCTATAAAATCATCAAATCCAATACACAGAAAAGAGATTTTTCACAGATTTGGGGGAGCTAGCGAGCACACCATTGTTACACAGAATCATCGACTCCGATAAACAGGAAAGAAATTTTTCAAAGATTTTAAGGAGCTAGTGAACACACCATTAGTTCGGAGATCTAGCATAGCATAAATATAAAGGAATCAGTTTTGTTGTTTACCACAGCCAATGGGTTGAATACACTCAAATAAGGAATTCGTAATGGACCCTAAAGGACCCCACGTAAGTACTACTATTGTGTACAATCCTTCTTACCTAACCAAACGTTTTTTTAAGAAGATGCTTCACAATCTCTAGAGTTTAAAGATGGAACTTATAGTGTAAACTTTAGAAGTCATCTCTCAGAGATGAGTTATTAGAGAGAAGTGTTATGACTAACACCTCCTTCCAACACTTAAATTGTCTAAGCTTGGGAAGGTAAAGTTCGGTTCAAATCCCATATTGCATATATTGAGATGAGAGTTAATAAGATAATCAAATAAAGACTCACCTCTATTGTTGTTATATAAACTTCCCCAAAGAGTGTGTATTGCATTGGCATTACAGTCCAGCCGAAGTGTGTTGTAGTATATTTTGCCGGGACAACTAAGGTAAGGAAGAAGAATTTAATAAGTTCAAGTTCTTGGTTGACCTAAATTTCTTTTTTAGAAAATATTAAAAAGGTTGCTACGGAACGACATCAAGGGTCACAGCCCCATGACTCTTGGTTCCTGAACGATACCTATGTCGATGCCATGCCCCCTATGAACAGACAGATTAATCTGCACAACTTTAAGCATCTATAGGTAGCTGTTGGGTTGATGTTTGTGCAGGCTCTTAAGGCTCAACGTGTCGAGAGTTTTGTCTACACATGAGCCCTCATCTTCGATACATCCCTTGATGATTTGCAGTTTGGCACGTCGTATGCTAAACTGGCGTCAGTTTTCCACCACCTCAATTGCACCCAGATACTCCTCGCTGATGGGCAACAGTAAGGTCATTGTTCTTCGGGGGATCCTCTTTCTTTCCCAGTGGTGCATAATATCCCATATTGGGGTTGTGGAGTTGGCAAATTTCGATTAGTCTATCATTCTCCAGAATTATGAAAGGCAACCAGATGGTAACACGAGGCCTCCTCGGAATATTCTTCGATGGGATAAGCTTAAGACTTAAGCCATCCCATGTGTCTCTTAGAGAACTGTCCTTGTTGTTGCGAAGGTACTGAAAGCTCATTTCCGACAACTTGACCAAGATATTTTCCCACTCCTCTGAGATACGATTATGACTACTGGAGTTTGCATCAACTAGTGCAACCTGCAGATGAGCTCTTACCACCTCACTTTCGGCGCGACGGCTTGTTGTTGGTCCCACGACTGTAGTCGATCGAACATCCAAGTTCAATCGCTTCGAAACACTAAAACCCACGTCTTGAGAGTGATTGCGCTTCTAGGCAGCCGGCGGTAAATTCTGTAGCCTGTTGCCTTAGGTACTCGTCGACTACAGCTTGGAAACTATTTTTGTCTTTTTTGTCGCGGTAATAAACTTTGCAGTCTCCGCAATCCCAGCATTCCAATCAAGAACGAAGAGAGCTTTCTGGCGTCATGATCAATTCGAATACTTTAGTTTGTTTTCTGGAGTTACTTACGGTGACACCAGAAGAATTGGAGTTAGATGGTTGACAAGGAGCTCCAGAACTCCTGTATTCTATGACTATGTTGATAGAAAAGTATGTTTTGCGGTCAACTAATACAGCTCTGACACTGCGGCTTCATGTGATTCCTATTTATCATAAAATTTTTTATGTTTAAAGCAGTTCAATTTCTTTAGCTTTGTTCAGAAAACATAGTATATTTTCGAGGTTCAGATTAGCACAATGTCCTAGTTTGACTATTTCGCTGACTACATTTCTCTTCCTTATATCCTTATAAGAAGAACTGGACATCGTGTGAGAATATGTCTGGAGATTTCTCCATCCTCAAGGCAAAGTCTACATAATGAATCAGTAGAGACATTCATTATTTGGAGGTGTTTACTTACTTTACCTCACGGAATGAGGTTGTTTTGACGTGTTCCTGAAGAGATTCTTACCAATACCACCGAACGGTTAAGATCCTGTGAATCTGCACCCTGTTTGGCTAGAGAGTTTGCTTTCTCATTCCAGTCAATATCACTGTGGGCAGAAATCCACTGTACACTTTAGAGTAATTTTGTTATTTTGTGCAGTCATGTCATTGAGGACGTTGACAGTCTCTAACTCTAGCTTGGATTTGATAATGGATGATTTCAGAGCTTTAAGAACAGCTTGACTATCAGAGAAGACGAAAATTGTTTTGCCCCTAACATTATTCAGACTGTTACGTCTGAAACATCTGTTAATGGCAAGGATTTTCGCTTGAAAGATTGTAGTTTATTGACCTACACTGTAGAAGTGGCTATCATTGGAGTGTCCTCCAAAGACTTCAGCTCCATTTTGGAACCGTCCGTATACCACACAAGGTCGTTTTTGAATTGGGTTAGTTTCTTCTGTTCCCAGTTAGATCTGGGGGGATAACTACGATTAAGTTTTTGTTAATTTTTGTGAAGGCATCTAAAGGCATGCAGAGTTCAATCTCTCTTTTTAGGGTTAAAATTGAGGAAAGGTTGCCCTTTGTGGAATGTTGGGACAATGTTGACCTGATGGTAAAGTCTGTGCAGTTTGTGCTTCGCCTCCATCTGGATGAGTATGTGGATTGGTGTTAGCCCTAAGAAGACATTGAAGACCTATTGGCGTGAACGTGATGCAGCCTGTCATACATATCCCTGCACATCTTTGAACTGGTTCTAACTGCTTCATCATTTTTCCTTCTAGGCTTTTCGACTACCACACTCGATCATTGACGTGTAGATATTGTAGATCATCTTAGGGCTTATTACCTAGTTCTTGCCGCAAATTCTTCTATAGTTCCACTAATAGGCTGTTGAGCTGCTGCTTATGCGGTTTATGTGGAGTTTCCAGGGCAGGTTGCTGTCAGAACCACTCCAATATAATTGCTTAGTTTGAAAACAGGTCGGAATGACTCTGCTACTAAGTGTCGTCATAATCCACCTGCTTATAGCTAGTAGCATATTAGCATATTAATATTAATTCATATGACTCCTTCCATATCAAGAAAAGCGACAATACATATTTCCTTGCAGTCGATAGATTTTTCAATTGTGCTTACAAGGTCGTTAAGCGCTGGCTCCGTTGATTTACCCGTCTGGTAGGCATGTTCAGCTTTGCATAGGATACAAGACATTCTCTCTAATATATTTGTCAATGATTTTCACCATACTATTCAGTATGAAGGACATAAGGCTGACGAATATGAAAGATTTTGGATTTCTCTCCGAGTTGGATGCCAACTTTAGAAAGGCATTTTACTAGTTCTATGATTGATACTTACCGCAATTCATCTTCTGTACTTTCACCAAGCAGGTTTACTCTCTTCCTTGTTCCTTTGCGATAGGATTTTCTAGAATACAGCACAGTTACCTTTGTTAAATTCGGTGGGCACTAATCCCAAGACCCCGAAAGTAAAGGTTTGCCGCTTCAATCAGTCTATACAATATGATATTAGAAAAAATCATCACTTAATATCATTTCTTGTGTTAAAGTTTCCAAAAAGCGCAGTTTTCTTCTTTTTATGCATGATTTTTTTAATATAAAAATGTAACAATAATTTTGCTTTTGTTTGAATTTGATTGCAGATTAGTTTGTTTCTTATATCATAATTACCAAAAGCTTTAAATGATATCAACCTTTAGCAAGCTATAAAATAGCCGCAGAATTCTTATTATTTTTTCCTGTAACTATTTACATATTAAGACAATGACACTCAAGCAAATATTGTAGCAAGACTTAAATATTCGCCCTTTTCTTGCTTCATATTCAAACTCTAAACACGAATCTCTGCAAATGCCATGCATTCAAAATGTCACTGCAATAAATCCTTCAATAGCAATAAATTCGTAGCAACAACAACAACAACAACAAACGATGTCAATTCAATTGGTGGCATAGAATAAAATTTAATTAGATGCCTAGCCAGCCAGCCAGCCTGGCAGGCAGGCAGGCAGGCTTGGACCAAACTTTATTACCTTCAAGGCAAATGCAGCAGCGCCACAACAACACACGAAGAAAATCAGCAGAGCAACATTTTTCAAATGAATCCTGATCGTATATTAGTTTACACGAACATGCATACATCTTTTGAAAATGCAGCGAAAGGACGCTGAACGATGTGATGTCCTTATATATGAAGCTGAGAGTGTCGAAGATGGGGTGAGTGCCTCAAATAACCGTTTCCTTGCTAGCATTTCGCAGTTTGTACAATTTTCTATAAAACTTTGAATGTTACTCAGATATACGAAAGAGAGCCTAAAGTGCATGTTCACGAAAAAACAACAGCAACAGCAAAATTGCAACATACATCAATATATATCTATGCCAGCAGAGTGTGAGAGCACCGTAATTGCTTAGTTTTCAACATGAATTTTCGACGAGACGGCATTTCCCTGGAGCTCAGTCAAGTTTTTGGCCAAGCCCAAAAAACCCACAACATCCAACAGCTAACAACAGCAACGCATCAGAAATTGGAAAACAAGTCGATGGAAACCACGCAACGAATTTATATACATATATATATATATGTACATATAAGTGAACGACTAAAGCTTCAGAGATGTGGCCAGCCGACCTAGAGAGCCAGGAAACCTCCTACACACGCGTCGTATTCTTTAACGCTAGAAACTCGAGCATCGATGAATCTCAGCGAATACAAGTGAAGCTAAATATTTATGCAAGCGAGAACTCATGCGATACAATGCGAGCGAACAAGACGGCGCGATTTTCGTCAGCGACTAGCTAGCCGGATATTCAATGTAGTTAACAATGAAAGAACGAGCGATCCTACCACCAAAAAGGAGCCTATAAACAAAGCCAACAACAACTAAAACAACAACAACAACAGCAACATGTTTCAAATGTACGCACTGTTAGCCCACAACTTTAGAAACGACAACCAACAACATCAACGCCAAACGCTGCTCATCCCAAAATTCGTATCGTCGTCATTAACGGCCGAAGACTGTGCTCTAGGAGGCTGGCATGTGCGGATATGTAGCCATATTTGAGATGGATATGGAGATGGTAGAACAGAGCAATGAAGATTCAAACAAAAGCAGCGCCTACAAATCATAGTGGCAGGCGGCAAAAAACAGCAGCATAGAAAGCGGGTTGCAAGGAATGGAATAGAAAAACCACACATGCAACAGCAGCAGCAACAGCAGAAGCTGTACAATAAGAATACTGAACCTTGTCGTCGTTATCGTCGTCCTCATCGTTGTCGTCCAGTAGCTGAGCTGCTGTCCCAAGCACACGCACACGCACACGCAAACGCATACAACAACAACAGCTCTAACATACACCACCATATATGGCTGAAAGAAGGCAAAGCGCGATTCCTGCTCGAACAAAAGCAATAACAACAACAACAACAAAAATATATTGCGTCTGCAATTCAAGAAAAAAGAATACTGATGCAGAAAAATATTTCTAAGCTTTAGGCCAACAATGCTTGGCTACGGCTCAACGGTTGAGTTGCCGTCGTAATTCACGTAAGCAGGGCCATGTAAACATTCGAACGTCAAGTCAGCGGATGCAAAATGAATTGTTCGAGCAAAATTTTAGATGGTGGTTCTTCATTCAGCGCATTAGAGTAAAAGAAGTGCTGATGTGGTCACCGGTCAGGCACTATTGATGGGTTGTTATCGTCAACGCTGCTGCTGTTGTTGTTGTTGTTATTGTTTTTGCCAATGGTGTGCATTTGCAGTAGGCGCTCGAGATGTTTCGCCACCTGAATTAGTCAATTGCTTGTTCGGGAAGAAGATGTATGCAGCAGGCTTTACAAAACTAATGTCTTTAACCAATGGCTATTTCTCGATGTCTGGTGAAAAGCTTAATTTATGTTGAATAGATTTGGAACGAGAATGTTTTTAACACAAAAATTCAAATTAAAAACATTTTTCTTTTTCAAATATTTCATCAAATATTTTATAGTTAGTTTTAATATCAGAAATTTTGGAACGAGCTGTTTTTAGGGAAAAAGTTATATAACCCTTTTTTTCAATTCAATTATCTTGAGTCGTTTTTAGGTATTGCCAAATCTAACCTGATTTGATGCAAAGCTTCATTTATGTCGAAAATTTTGGAACGAGAATTTTTTTGTTATTTTGGTATCCCACCAAAAGTTTTATTTGTTGATGTAATACATTTACTATGAATGATAAATTAGTTAATTATTGACAAAATCATACAAGTAACTTGCATATTTTGTGTACAATAGAGTGGACCGAAATGTGTGGAACCAAAATATATTTCAGGATTTTGTTAAACATTGCATAATTATTTTTATGAAATAATTTCTGAATCTTAGCATCATATCTAGCCTTATAGCTTTAAAAGATATTGCGCGTAAATATGTAATTACAACATATTTGAAAAATAAAAACGGTTAAAATAAAAATTATTTTTATTGCTATTTCATATATTTTGTAATTACATATTTAAGCGCATATCTTTAAAACGGTAACTCTTTCGGTAAAAATGTTAAGCACAGTTTTGAAGAAAATTGTTGGGTCTATACTTTTCATCTGAATGATTTCGCGCTAGGATTTACATTAACGAAGTTACCATCTTTGGTAATCTTTGAATCTAAATATCTTTGGATGCGCACATGTAATTATTGTGATCTTTTCAGAGGTGGGTTATTTTATTTTACTTAAAGTGTATGCAAAAATTCAGCAAAATCTGATTGTTTTTGAAGAATAATACAAAGTACAGTTGCTTTGAAAATGTTATTTTTTTTTTAAAAGACCTGTTTTCGAAGAAAATTTAAAACCCCTTTACGTAACTTTTTAAGCAAACAATGGTCTCAAAAAGTAAAGAACCAACCATTGAAAATATTTATACGCAGTTACTAAAAAGGATTTGAATTTAGTTTAAGAGCAATAAGAAACAATTTGTGAATTAAAGGTGAAATTTGACCTTGAATTTTTCTCTTATTTGACCTAATTCGAGGGAGGGAATAAAAAGAGGATATATTCCCCATTTTACGAAAATTTTCGATTTTAAAGGGAAAACGGGGAAAACTGGCTTAAAAACGGAAATAATGTCGTTGAACGCATTTTTGTGTGAAAAATTTTGTTTTTCATAGGATCAATCAAACATTTTATTTATTTGAATTTTTATTTATTTTTAATGGTAAATTATGGACACTGAAAAGGTAAAATATAGTTTTAATGAGTCCGAATATACTTGAATCATGTTCCACATGGCAAAATATTTATTATGCACTTAAGGGGGGACATGACATTGGCCGTTTTTTTAATCGACTTTTTTTATAATTTTGTATTTTAGTAAATATTCTTAAGATTCTAAGAAAAAAAATTCCTACGTGTTCAAAAATTACAAGATAAGTGAGAGCGCATTTTTATTTTTTCTTGCATTTTTCTTTGTTCACAAACTTTGAACGCGTTTATCTCGAAACTAGAGGTGGAAAACTATCGATAGTCAGCCCTATCGATAGTATGCGATAGTTTAGAAAAAACTATCGATAACTATCGATAGTCTTAAAAGTTGAAATTTTGTATAAATCATTTTTAATTATGAAAACAAAACATAAATGTTCATACATAATAATATAAAAAAATAAAATAAATGGAATTTAGGCAACTTAATTCAAATGTATTTATTTATAAAAACAACGTACAATATATAAATGAAAATTACCATAGAATATTGTCATACATTTTTATTGTTGCCTTTCTAGCCATTGATTTTTATTTTAAAAAAAATCAACATATCAACATTTTTGGGTTTTAGTCTACTTCGTCTATCAGAAACAATAATCCCAGCTTTAAAAAACCGACTATCGATAGTTTTGAGCGACTATCGATGTTTACGATAGTCTCATACTATCGATACTATCGATAGTACCATCGATAGTTTTCCACCTCTACTCGAAACCATGTTTTTCGTACTGGTTGCGGCACTAGCGGGTTCATTTTTGACGAAATTTTTTTTTTTTTGTATTTTTTTAAACTTGATTCGCTATCGTATGACACGAGCTTTTTTAAATATTTTTCCGATTTTTTATGAATTTTTTAAGTCAATATTTTTAAGTCGAAAAAACATAATTTCGAAAAAACACAACATCACCAAAAATTGAAAAAAGAAAAAACAAATTTAATAAAAGCTCCTGTCATACGATAACCAATTTTGTTTAGATTTAAATAGTCATTGTTTGTTTTTGACAGAGTTATGAATTTTTCTCAGGTATGTATGAAAAAGGTATGTTTTCTCTACCGCGAATGTAATGTCCCACCTTAACCCATTAACGCCTGACTTGACCAAATTCTTTGCTAGTTTTGACAAAATCTTTTGCATCGAAAAAAAATTCTAAAAATTATTGCATTCATCTTTCCTAATGTTTTCAGATCCGCTCTAACCGAATCCGCGATCAGATTGACATAAAAAACAGTTAAAACAATAGTTTTTTAATGTTTTTCAACAAAAAACGTGAATTTTGCTGGTCTATTTTTTTTCGAAACGCCAATTTCACTTCGATAAAACTGTAAAATAATGCTATCGTGGTCATCGATAGTTGCTCTTGAGACATACGTGGTTGAAAATTTTTTCCGGTCTCAATAAATAAATATGGCGGTTGTTTATATGCGATAAAATATTAGGTCCGGTGAGGCCCAAATCACGATTTTTCATAAAAAATACTCAGATTTTATGAAAAGTAAGTTTCACATTACCCGGAGCTCCCCTGTTGGTGGTCCCAAAATTGGGCCTGATATGAATTGGGCCTTAAAGACCTCAATAAGGTCGGTAGGACCCAAAATTTTATCGCATATAAGCAACCGCCATATTTATTTATTGAGACCGGAAAAAAATTTTCAACCACGTATGTCTCAAGAGCAACTATCGATGACCACAATAGGATAGTTTAAAGCATTATTTTACAGTTTTATCGAAGTGAAATTGACGTTTCGAAAAAAAATAGACCAGCAAAATTCACGTTTTTTGTTGAAAAACATTAAAAAACTATTGTTTTAACTGTTTTTTATGTCAATCTGATCTCGGATTCGGTTAAAGCGGATCTGAAAACATTAGGAAAGATGGATGCAATAATTTTTAGAATTTTTTTTCGATGCAAAATATTATGCCAAAACTAGCGAAGAATTTTGGTCAAGTCAGGCGTTAATGGGTTAAGTAATACGTATGTAAAGGGTTTTCCAATAAGAGGTGTTATTTTGATATTCAAAGAAAAATGCAATTTTTGATATAAATGGTCGGATCTTTACTTCATAATAACCAAATTTAAAGAGGAAGATATGCCGTTAATAATGAAAAACAATATCAACCAAATGGCCACCAAGACCACGCTTATAGGACCATATCCTTTTCATGAAATTTTCTATAACAAAATAGCAAAGTGGCCGCCCTATGTCCTCGATAGACTTACGAATTCCATCTTTGAGGTGTTGAATCGACGCTGGGCTGTTGGCGTAAACCTTATCTTTCACGTGGCCCCAAAGGAAGAAGTCGCAAGGTGTTAAATCACAAGATCTCGGTGGCCAATTGTGATCACCTCTTCGAGAGATAACACGGTCCGGAAACTTTTCCCGTTAAACATCAATGGTTTCGTTGCTTGTGTGGCACGTAGCGCCGTCTTGTTTAAAGTAAACGTTGTCCAGATCAATACCATCCAACTTCGGCCATAAAAAATCATTAATCATCTCTCGATAGCGCAATCCATTAACCGTAACTGTTGATCTAACCTCATTTTCGAAAAAGTAAGGTCCAATGACCCCGCCGGACCATAAACCGCACCAAACAGTCACACGTTGAGGATGGAGAGGTTTCTCAACAATAACTCTTAGGTTTTCCGAGCCCCAGATGCGACAATTTTGCTTGTTGACGTAGCCACCGAGATGGAAATGGGCCTCATCAGTCAAGATGATTTTCCGATGGAATTCCGGATCATTTTCATGCATTTCAAGGACAGAATCAGCAAAGACACGACGTTGTTAATGATCAGCCGGCTTGAGTTCTTGTGTTAACTGAAATTTATAAGCCTTAAGACCCAAGTCTTTATGCAAAATACGGTGTAGTGACGTTTGTGGAATGCTCAATTCCAAAGAACGACGAGGAATGAACAAACCTGGGTTTTCTCAGTTGCTAAACAAGGTTATGAAATTACATATAACTTGTAAGAAATTATCTTCGATTTGGTCGAAGTTAAAAATCTCCACCAATTTGAATTTTATCATTTTGGATTGGCGTAGTTTTAATTAAATTTTTTCGAATTTTGAACTCAGAGTACGTTTTAAATGTGAAGACTAAAAAAGACTTGAATGACGACATTTTCCCTGGTAGGTAGCAGACTTATTCAAAAGTTTTTAGTGAATTCCAAAATCAGGGTACGTGTTACAAATTAAAGCGTATACGAGAAAATTCAAGTCATTAGATTGTTTTTTTTTATGGAGTTTTGACATATTTTCATGACGTTTCATGATGATTTTCATCCGATTTGTCTCATTTCTCACTTGAATTTTTTCTTGGCAAATTTCAAGTCATTAGCTTAATTTTTGTGGATTTTAAAGTAATTTTACCGTTTTGAGAAATTCACTTTGCATGGGAGGTAGGCGCGTTTTTCATCCGATTTGTCCCGTTTTTAAAATTGATCTTAATTTAAAAAACCAAAAATAAAATCACTTGGTCACAAAATACAATAAACAGTTTTCATTTCCTGTGTGAGATGTAAACATTTTTGTCATTTATTTCATGAACTTTTCTTGTTCTAGTCGTATTTGTGTATGAATTTTATTCACAATAATTATGAACGGTTAATCTATACCACGTATATTTTATGGCGTATGTTGTTTTTCTTTTGTGTATTTTGTACATTGATATGATGATTAGTTCATGTGACTATGTAATGGGTTACTGGACTAAATTCATGATTGCAATTCATGGAGATTATGCAATAATTCACGATTTTCACCTTATAAGATTCGATTATTTATTTTATTCGATGACAATAAAATTAAGTGTCGTCAAAAACTCTAAAGAAGTCATTATGAAAACTTGGGCAACGAGAAAGCAATTTCGAATCCATTAGGATAAGTAAAGAACAAAAAATTGGAAGTCAAAAAATTACAAATGTGCTTCAACACTTTTTAAAGCCAATACACATAATACTAGAACAGAACCATTTTAGATTTTCAAAACGAAAATCGAAAAAACAAATTTTTAAAAAAGTATTTCTCGTTTTTTTCAAATATAGTCCCATATATCTGAATATATCTTGAATATTACTCATTCGATTTTTGACACAGAAAACTCTTATTTTGTGAACTTTACACCGATGGGACCAATCATTGTATAAATATACTGGTTTCAGACTCGCTTATATGGATCTCTTTCTATCGCAAAAACCATATAGGACATTTCTATGCAGAAATCGGTCGTGACTGAAACCTGAGACAAAGAATAGACTAAAGTTCCGAAAATAAAGTTATTCTTTTCACCCAGTAAACCAATATACATATATAACAATGCGCATAAGATCAACGCGAGTACATCGCCAAACTACCTAACAAAGAAAAAACTGGCGAACCAACATCATTTCTGAAATTTCTGCCAACTTTCTGCTAAGAATTCGCGCTGTTAGTATTGCAGAAAACAAAATTCAACTTACTCACAGAACTAAAAATACAAAACTTGACTAATTTTTTTGTTTCAATCCAAACATCAAGCAACTTGCCGACTCAGCCCACGAAAAGAGTACAACTCAAGCCGAAGCACGCATGCAAACAAATCGTCGAAGTCCTCAATAGACGATGATGCAAAACTTGCAAGCACCCGAACCCGCTTTTATTTTGGTCATTAACGTTAGCAACGCTGGTTGAGGGCACAGAATTTCATAGAGTAAAAGAGGCTTTCTACAGGAAGCTAACGGGCTGCGCTGGCTGGGCCATAGCTTGGTGCGGGTAGCTAAAGCTTTTGTTTCGCACACGATGCAGCGTCATCATAATCAACGGCAACGATTGGAACGAACGACATAGAACAGGAATCGAACGAACTCAATGGTTTGATGTGGTTACCATTGCGTTGTCGTTAGATGGTGGCGGCCAGGGTGTTTGTACTCTACTACGAGACTGAGAACAAGGTGAGATCCTGAATGATTGATTTTTGGACCTATATAGTAGCCAGGCTGCCTGGCTGCTAACACCAAGCTGCTGCCGCTACTGCCTACTTGAAGCTCTAACCACACACGTTGCCTAAACTAGCATCAGCCGCAGCATCGTTTCGCTTGCTACACAACCACCATCTACAGTTTCATCCATCCTGGCTAGCAGCATAGCAGGGCTGCTTCATTGATGAAATAGCAACAATTTTGCATACGACGGCCAAAGCAAAGTTTGACGCTGGTCTTAGCAATGCAATCAGGATGCCAGAACCACATCGCATCGTAGCGCAGCAAATATTCTCGACACATCCTCGTCGACTCTGAGCACTCAGCTCGCTACAGCTAAGGGCGCGCATCTCGTCGCAACAACAAAAACTAGGCAAGGCAAAAAAAAAAAAGAACGAACCGCTTCTTTCGTGCAATCGGTACGTTGTCGGTTGGTTCTTTTTGCTCACTCATATGTCGTTCGGTCAACTAACTCTATGGTCACCCTCGTGCTGCTCCTGCCACTCATCATCGTTGACGGTCGTTCGTTCGTTTTTGGTGTTCATAGTTTTCTAGTGAAATTTTCATATATTAGAATATTTAGCGCGCACTTCGACATCCTCGTACTTGCAGCCTCAACATGGCTGGCCATCATCCTCAGCCTGAGCCTCATGCTCATACTTGGCCACATACTACTCAATTTCATACTGTAGTTGTTGTCCTCGTCGTAGTCGTAGTCGTTGTCGTTAGTTGCAGCAGATATTATATGGGAGATTTTGTTGTTGTTGTTGTTTTTGGTGGAGCAAAAGGACTCCTAGTTGTTATTTTATTGTTGTTCTTATGATGCTTATGCCTGCTGCTGCCTCTTCTGCACTTCAACCTCTAGCCTCCCCCTCATCAGCCAGATTCACTCGTTGGCGATGACGATGTTTTATATGTGTACCATTGTATGTCGACATATTAAATTGAATCGAATGTTCGTTCGTTATAGAAATAGGCGGAGTTATCAACGATTCCAAGTAATAATAAAAATGCAACACATTTCATAGATACACACACACAATTTTATAGATTTTTCATTCATTCTATGTCGCATCCTCGTACCTATGTACGTACGTACGGCAGCTTTCTTAAAGCATTTATTGAATTCAAGCTTATTTTTTGCCTCGGCTACCCTCTTTGCTCAGCCATTCAATCCACCAATAGATGACGGAACAAAACATTGTATTAATGTATTGATGAAAATTTAAATTTTAATTAAAATATAGTACCGTTGTTTTCCTTTCTGTTTCTATCATTCGTTTTAAAAAAATTGTTTTAGATTATTTAAATCATATCTCATTTTTATGGTGCATTTGATGGAGCATCGGAATTGAACGCAAATGTTGTGTTTTATATTGCGAAGTCTATTAAATAGCAGAAACTCCTCATTAGGATACCGTAGATTTATATTGCTTCATAGGGCTTGATACGCAAATCATAGATTTAATGACTCATGCAATGCAAATCCAACCAAAATTATTTGATATATCTATTTGAAGTATATATTTTTGAATATTCCTAACAAAATTTAAGCATCAAAATTTATCAGCTTGTCTGCCATTCAGTAAAAATTGATAAAAATGGTTGATGAATAATTTTATCTAACATATCCTTTGAAACTATGGTCACCAGACCAGAGCTGTGATGGGCCAAAACTGGTAGTAGCTTTGTTACGAGGTCTTTAAAACTGGTACCACGAGCAGTCAGTGGCCCCTGGCTTTTGCCAGGCTGACTTACTGGGCTGGGCCTTCGGGGAGCTTCGTGGTGGTTGTGGTTTGCTACCCATATCGCGGGAAAAGCTACCTAACTCGGTGTGTGAGTTGCATTTTCAACTCGGGTGCCGTACTCCGCAGTACGGTAGAGGTGTTAGATAGGCCCCCAACCAAACCAAGGATTGCGACATGTCATCACAACATTTATCTAATTTGGTACCTTTGAATCCTCAAAGGGTTCTTAAGACTTAAGCCTACACGGCAGGTGTCTACGCAAAACACTTTGGATTAATATCCTTTGAAAGTACAGTTTTATAGAGTACCCTTCATCCATAAAAATGGCACATTTTAAAAGTTTTTATTATATTATATTAGTTCATTTATTTTGCAAGACCAAATTTTGAGTTTTACCTTATTTTTGAAGAATTCACTCTTTACCAGGGACGAAAATAACTGTTATTTTAATAATTAAATTATTATGTTACAGACCATGGAGAAGAATGTCACGCATACCACATTGATTCTTGTTTCATTTGCTATTTAGAAATATTAAGATTTTTATTTTTTTTAATTTTATTTTTGAGTTTTAATTTTTACTCAGAAAATAACACTTATTTTTGAGTTTTATTTTACGCTCATATACATCAACTAGTTTTGGAGTTATATTTAATTTAAATAAAAATAAAACTTATTTTTGAGTATTATTGTTTCGCTCTGAAATAAAACTTATTTGTGAAGTTTTATTTTTAACTCAGAAAATACCACTAATTTTTGAGTTCTATTTTTTTGCTCATATAATGAGTTTTATTTTTATACTCTGAAAAATTCTACACGGTTAAAAATCTTGGACTAAATTTTAAACTTTTTTGTATTACATATAGGACACGACCAAAAAAAGATTATTTTTTAATCCAATGAAAAGTTTTAAATTTTTCAATCCAAAAAGGATTTAGTTTTAATCCGCAAAAGGTTTAAAGTTTCTTAATCCAAAAAGGAATAATTGTTAATCCATATAAAGTTTAAAATATTATAATCCAAAAAGGATTAGATTTTAGTCCAAAAAAATTTAAAATATTGTAATCCGAAAAGGATTACTATTTAATCCACAAAGGCTTAAACACTGCTTACTGTCATAATGTATATAATAATATTTTGGTTCAGATTTTAATAAACAATTTGTTTCATTTAATTAAATATAATTTCGGATGCTTTAACAACATTCAGAATTATATTTAAATTAAATTTCGGAGTATTAGTTTTTAATTTTATACCTGAATTACAATGCGGCACTGGCAGCGTCAGTGGCAGTGGCATTGATCAGCTGATATTTTAGTAATACTGTTGTTCAATGGTGAAACTAACATAGCAGCAGTGGCTGTAAGCAGTACTGCCGAGGTTAGCCCAATTTCTAAATTCACTGCCAACATGCAAATAATTAAACTACTAAGAAAAATTATACATTCACTGCTTTTGATGCTGACGCTGAAACTGCTAAATTGTAATTTGCAGGCAGTAAAATACGAAACAGCTGATCACTGCCGCTGCCACTGACACGACTGCTGCATTGTAATTCAGCTATTGTAATTCAAAAATAGTCTTAAACTTAAAATTTTTCGGATTAAAAAAAATTAAACTAAAATATGGAATAAAAAATAGTACTTTTAGGATTAAAAATTCCTTTAAACCAAAGTTTGGATTAAAAACTAGTCCAAAATTTTTAACCGTGTATTTGTTCGTTCTGATATAAAACTAATTTTATGAATATTATTTTTTTAATCAGAAAATAATTCATCAGAAATAAATTTATTTTTTTATATCTTTTGGACCTGATGTTAGTTTGGACCTGTTTATTAGTCGAGTAAAAAATTCAAAGAGTCTTATTTTGTGAGTAAAAAATATAACTCAAAAAATAAGTTTTATTTTCTGATTAAAAAAAAATTTCGAAAGAAGTATTATTATTTCTTTTAAAAAAGTATTTGAGCGAACAAATAAAACACAAATAAAAGTTTTATGTTCTGATTAAAACAAAAAATTCAAAAAATAACTTTTATTTCAAAGCGAAAAAATAAAACTCAAAAATAAGTTTTATTTTCTGAGTTAGAAAGTGTAATTCAAAAATAAATTTAACTTCACAGCGAAGAAATAAAATTTAAAAATAAGTTTGATTTTTTTGAAAAAAAAAATTAAACTCAAAAAATAAGTTTTATTTTAGAGTGATAAAGTAAAACTCTTAAATAAGTGTTATTTACTGAGTAAATAAATAAAACTCTGAAAATTAATTTTATTTTAGAGCGTAAAAATAAATCTCAAAAAATAAGTTTTGTATCAGAGTTAATAAATAAAACTCAGGAATAAGTGTCATTTTGTGAGTTAAAAACTATAGCTCAAACATAAGAGTTACTTTCTGAGTAAGAAAAAAAAAATTTTAAATATAACTGTTAAACGGATTTTATTAATAAAACTCATAACAGTTACGGTCCCTGTAAAATTCAAATTTAGAATAAACTTAATGCAAGTTAACTTACCTAGGCATGGCTCTTGGGCCAAGCTTATAAGAAACATGTAGCATACTATTGATTTTACTTAATTTTTTGTATTAATTAGCAATAAGGTTATAGAAGTAAGATCAACGGAGCCTTTTTTTATCCAGTAATTATTGAATAAGTTATAATAAGTTTCAAAGATTCTCCAAAACCTTAAGTCTTAACTCTTTTCGTCCCAAGCTTACGTAAAATTTTTCAATTTTTCAACCACTTTGGTTTTTGCAAAAAATTGTTGTTCAGATTAAAGCTTTCTGGTGTAAATCTTTCAAAGGCTTGAACTAAAAAAGTCCTTTATCTTCTACCCGCAAAATACAAGGTACAAAATTTTCAGTCGAAACTTGGCCCGATTCTCATATTTCGTCCATCACTTGAATTTTTAATTTTTAAAATCTGTTTCCAGATTTCGTTTTCAGTCCAAATTCACTCAAAATTTTAAACTTCGATCAGCTTATTGTATTCATAGCCAAAGAAATTTGAATTTCTTAAATCTGATCTCTGATTCATAATCAGCGACTCCACAAACTTATACATTCATAGATTTTAGTTCAAATTTCATCAAATTTTAAAATATTTATCGCAATATTGGATGCACCATTTTGAATTTTTTAAATTTGAGCCCAGATTTGTAATCAGATTCGTGCTTAGCAAGGGATGTGGGGGAAAGGTGTGCGTTATGTTTCAAAAACCAGCATTATCTTTAGAGTATTTAGATGTATGAAGACGTTAGTTATTTTGTAATCAATACATTTCTCAATTCTCACAAACTTTAAAAAAACGTGTTCAAGTCTTTCATATCAAGAATAAAAATATACTTTATGATTATGTTGTTACTAAGTTATACAGCTTTTAACTAACAAGAATATAACTTTTAATAGAAATATTTTTTTTGGGCATTCTTTAACATCCTTTAAAAATTAAATTGATTTAAATACATTTAATTTTGTATATAAATAAAATAAATGACGATCTGACGTTTTATTTTTTTTTTTGGGTTTTGGTTTTATTTGTTTTGTTTTTGATTTTATTTCGAAGATGCCTAGATTGTAAAAACTCTTAGATGGTTTTCAGACTCCTTTATTTAAAATAATTATTAATATATTTAAGAAAAAAATGTTTTGTTTTTTAATTATTATTAATTCAATTATTATAATATATTTAATTACTATTTTTATTATTATTATGCTTAAAAAAAGATACACAGTTCTCAACAAATTATTCTTATTATTCTTTTTTTTTTTATTTTAAGTTACTCTAGAACTCTATTCAGAATAAATAGAGCTGAACTATACTTAGTCACTGAATGTGAAGAAATAACAGATTTCTTGCAATTTCCAGTTCTTTTTGGGCCATTCATGATTCTGAGTCTTGTCCAGCCAGGACAAGATTACTTTGGGAAGATAATGAATATGACACAAATTTCTGATAAAGTATGGTATCACTCTGATATTGTGATGCATACTGTGATATTTATGGTCGAGGATAGTGCAGTCAAATTATACAGACCTCTGTCTTTTCTATCGAAGTCGAAGGGAGAATATCATATACTGAGTTTCCATGGCGAGTTAACTCTGGGTTTGGGTTTTCGTTGAGTTGGCAATTTTACTTTGCTGACTCGATAGTGTTTCCATGCATAACACCGAGTCGAGTTGAACTTGTCAATTCTTTTTTGTAATTTTTGTTATTTTTTGACTAGTTTCTGCGGCACTCCAAAAAAACTCTTGCATTCGACATTTTAATATTTTTGTTAAAATAAAAATTTTCATTATTTTTTCAATATTAATGACAGTAATCACTTTGACAGATAGAACCTAGTCAAATCTTACAAGTTTCGTGGAGTTTCGTAGATTTAACGAAACTCAACTCAACTCGCGTTTCCATAGCGAGTTAACCCCGCGTAAACACCGAGTTAACTCGCCATGGAAACTCAGTAATAGATAACGTTAAAGAAATTGATGAAATTATGAAAAAAGTTTAGCTTTAAATAAATATAAATATTTTTTTATACATTTTTCATTATTTTTTTTACATTTTATATAAGACATGGATTGATTTAAAAAAAAAAAAATTAAATTGATAGTTATGCAGGGTCACTGAGGAGGAATTTGTCAACGTTTTCCTTCCAGGTGCTATTTTTGCTTCAATCATTCAAAATTTTTCGTAAATTTTTCACAAATTTCTATAAAAAACTAACTAAGCCCAGTCAAGAAAAATTGCTTGAAAAAAGACTCGGAAAAGAGAATTTTCATTTTTAAGAAAGCAGTTAAAGACAACACGAATTTTTTTATTACACTCATGAATATTGACTTGAACTTCAGTAAAAATCGCAACATTTAGTTATCTGGGCTTGGGATAGAATACAATATTGCGTACAATTAAGTCAATACCTTACAAATTCGATTAAGTCCCACATAAAGGATTTTAAAAAAAGAAATAAGTTTCAACAAAACTGTATAAAACAAGGGTGTCCAACCTTTTTGTTTCCGCGGGTCACATCGGAAAAAGACATGGTGTTTTGGGCCACAAGTATAAAGTATTACCTAACTGACGAGCGAAAAAAAAACGTAAAAAATATAGTTCTTATGTGAAAATGTCATTTTCTGTCTGCATCTGTACGTTAGAGTGGGTCGGCCTCCATACAAAACAAAAAGTTTGAAAAAACCACCCTTTAAGTTGACCTCGAGAGGATTCCGAAAGCAAAAAAAATTTTTTTTTTGGACCACCGAAAAAACAGCCAAAATGGTATTTTTTGCATAACTTAACGATGCCATGAATAGTGCATAACTGTGCAGTGTGGGATAATTGTTCCTGAACCATAGTTGCCTGAGAGACGAACTGAAATTTACCATTAATTGGAAAAAAATGACCACTTTCGAAAAAAATTTACTTTTTTCAAATAAATAATTACAAAATTTTTGAATGATTAACAGCGATCACAATTTCCTTCACTACTACCACAATAAAACATTTCTTTGCTAGCCTTAAACAATTGTTTTGTTTCTATTACCAGCAATATTTTCAATCGACGATTTGTAAGGGACTTCTTCTATCCACGTTTTCATTTCAACTTTTTTATTGCAGGAATTGGTTATGGTTTTCCATAAACGATATTGCTTTAAGCAATTCCTTTAAGTAATATTCAACAATATCACAATTTCGCAACTTTTTCGTGCCACACGAACTTTGATAACTAATATTGTTTAAGCTCTCTTCCCACTTTATGAAACTGCATTTTTTTTTTAATGGCCTCTAATTTTTTTGATTTTGGGCTGCATGTTTTGGCGACTTTGATCATATTTTTATGCTCTGGAATAAAATCCATTCGCTCGATTTAATTTTTATAATTGTTCCTCTCAGCAAATGTTTATGTTTTTGATATAAAAATGAAAGTAATTCAATATAGAATACGATAAAAATAAATTTTTTTTTTAAAATATGCCTTTAAATATAAAAAAAAAATCTTGCAAAAGTACAAATTTTTAACAAAAAAATCAAAAATTTTACTAAACTGAATATTTGACGGACTAAAAAGCTTGTTTAATTTTATATCAGATAGTTTTTTCTCTTTGTTAAGTGGCTTGGATTTCAGAGCATAAAAACAGGAACAAAGTCGTAAAAACACAAAAAATCTGAGGTTAACAAAACAAACAAAAGAAGCAGTTTCATAACAAGGAGAGAAAGCTTAAACAATATTAGTTATCAAAGTTCGTGTGAAATAATAACTGTTGACCAGTGCATTCAATGCAATTTCAAAACATTTGCTTATTTTCTTATTTCTAGATAAGTTTCAGCAAATTTCTTAGTTTTTAAGTTGAAATTCGCAGCAACTCGAAAATGAAAATAATCCTACATTTGTTGGAATCTTTTTTTTACAAAAAGGAATTCAAATAATACTATACGACTGCTTGTGAGTACGTTTAGAGAGGTTACAGTGCTGCTAATATCCTTTATTATTTGGAAATCTAAAAAATAATTGTTATGCAAAATTTACCGCTTTTAGTCAAAAATTACCTTTTTTGCCTCTGCCCAAAAAAAGAGTCAATAATTACCTCATTTAGGAAAATTTATCTCAATCTGACAACGGTGCTCTGGATAGGTATAATTTATAAAAGTTCAATAAAGAGACGTGATCAAATTTCTCTCTAAGTTGGAGATTGCAGGTCAGATTGCAACTCTAGGCATTCCCTTTGCAAAATGCTGGTACATAAATGTTGCTTAGTCCCTTTGTATATTTTTGGGCCGCATTGGTACGCAAGTTGGACAGTCTTGGTATAAAACATTACATAAAAGATTTATAACTGATAACCTTGAGCATTACTATCGATAACTATTTATCAAGCTATAAAAAGGCAGCATTATTTTTAGCATTAGATTTTTTAAACATTCTATAAGTGAGATAATTTGCTTGTATGCACTTATTATCAAAATCTGAAGATTTTTTTTTAAAAAAAAAATTAACCTTATTAGAAAATAATAATTTGGCGAAAGACCTTGGAAAAACGTTTATTTTTGTTCATATGTTGCGTAGAGCAAATAACAGAAAAAATTTGGACCAATGAACTTCGGCAAGTTTGATAAGAACCGACACAAGAAAGGTCTTTTAGGAATTCAGATAAGAGCAAGTCCGGAAGAATTGCATGTTTGAGTTGTCCGATTGCGTTTAGAGGCAAACTTCACATGTTCCTTATTATTAATTTTTTCGTCTTATCGAATTCATGCCTAGCTGTGCCTAGCTGTGCCTATGTGGAAAGAGTACAAGTGCGCTTGGAGATAGTGCAAATATCTGTACAGAGGTTGGTGCCTTTCAATCAAAGGAGAGTCGGCAAGATCCAAAAATATTTCAATGTCTGACCATTTTCGACTGCTCAGACCACTAAGTTTGGCTACTTAGTATTTTCATGAAACTTTTCTTTATTACAATTTTTATTTTACATATTATCCAAGAAGAATATGTATTGTTTTAATTATAGATATTAAAAGAGCACAAAATTTCGATGTATATAAATTTTTAAAAATTTTCTTTTCCATTTCTTACACAAAATGTTGACAACAAGTTTTCAATGTGTCATTATTATAAATTGCATTATTTAAACATCTTCTAATAAATATTTCATATAAAGTGGCTTTATTGGCAATGTGGTCAGCTTATGATGAAGTTAATGTTGCAGTCTTCAGCAATCTTAGATTATTTTGTCAAACATAATTCAACAACAACAAGCCAAAAACCCAGCAACCATTAAGAAGATACTTTCACACAGCAAACAACGAACAGATCTTAAATCGAGCAATCAACCAAATAATGATTGTATCAACATCAATAACAGAACAATTGAAAATAGATATGCATGCATGTAAGACAGTAGACAGTGTATGTTTATGTGTATGTGCGTACGTTTGTTGATGTTCTACTTCCTTTCTACAGATGTTGATGATGACTTAGTTACTCGATGTCTTCTTTGTGGCTGCTGCCACAATTTCAAGCATTTACACTACTTTGGAAATCATGTCGCACACTTCATATGAATAACCTTGAGGAATATCCTCAGCATAAACATACACACAGACACAGACATTGGCAACACTGTGTGTTTCGCCCAGACACATGCCCAGACGATAAGTCTAACAAAATGTCTGACAAAATGTCGTACAAGTATGTAGAACACACAATACATGTGTACCAAGAAGACTTTGCTGGTGAGTTAGTGTGTGTGTGTGAGTGTGACTGCCAGAATGTCTCGTCTTTCTTGAATGGCAATCATGCAAAGGTTCATTCATTTAGCATATGTTGCAGCTCCGTTCTGCAAGCAAACAAGGTCCTTTACAGCTCAGCACTCAGCCAGAGTCAACTTCTTGTGCTTTCCCCAAGCCAGCAGCTACAACAACAACAACATGGACAACAACAGCAACAGCAATAATAACAACATAACAACAACGACTTACGACTAACTTTCACTTTCGCCTAGCTTTATGCTCCATATATTGTGCCAGCCATATCAGCAACAACAACAGCAGCAGCTGGAGCAGCAGAAGCTAAAGCTGAAGTATCACCAACCAAGCAAGTTGCTATGGCAGACAAATGGCATTCTGCTTAAGGTTATCCCAAGCGTAGCATCCTTTTCTCCAGAGCATGCCACCAGTCAACCCACACACACACACACACACACTCACATTAACACTGACACTAAAGAAATCCTATAGCGCTATATCATTTCCTCAATGACTCCAACTCCTGCTTATCGACGACGACTACTACTACTGCCAGATGCCGAGTGAGATGTTGTGAATGAAACGAAGACATATTAATGCCGAACAACATGAAGCTACAAGTGAGCCACCAGCAGCAGCAGGAAGCTAGAATCGCCCAAGCACCCAATTGCCTTGCTTGTGCTTTACTTCTTGGATTTTACTTGAATGCAAGCCAAGGGTTTGTTAGTCGTCGAGCCAACATGATTTGCATTCTAAGAAGGAGGAATGCATGCCAACTGGCAGGGGCGTTTAAGTTAGTGAAAATGAAAACGAACGACCACAGGAACGTACCTTAAAATATACAACATAAACAAACATATGTTCCTTATTATAAATGAGTGTGTGTGTGTGTGTGTGTGTGTATCTGTACAACACCAAGCAATAGTGCAAAGATGAAAAACAGTCACACTTCAACGCAGATTCTTTGCTGCTTCAGCACCACCAACAACCAAGGCCACAAGCATGGCCAAGAAATCGTATCGAAAAGCAGCAACAAGCTAAGCATGCTAAGCATTGAGTTAGCTAAGGGTAAGTGAGATTTAAATTCGTTAATGTTGTCATCGTCGTCATCGTCGTTGTTCAAGTGACTTAAATGCTTGGCATTCATTTATGTACCATCACAACAGCCACAACTGCCTGCAAACCCTTTTTTTCGCCCCATCCTTTACATTCATTCATTTTGATGAGAAGTTGCTATATTGCTGCTGTTAAGTGTCGAGGCAATTGTTTTCTTTCAACAACTGCTTTAAGGAACGACCGACCTTGTGGCTGTTCAAAAGACCGAACGGAATTCAAGTCAGAAGTTATGGAGAGAGTTATTTTGTGGTTGTAGAAATGATGATATTCCGAAAGAGCACTAAGCACTACAAATCTTTCTTTGTGTGAGTTGTTTTGTTGTTGACCAGCTGTGTGTAGGAAAAGTACAAAAAGTGCGTTGGGGCATCTTTCTACAAACGTTGACGTTTGTTTTGAGCAGTGAAGGGTAATGTTGAACTCTGATTATTTATATTTCTGTCTGCAACAGCTCAACTGTTGAACTTCCTTCAGAGACAACTTTAAGTAGACACGTGATGTGAAGATTTGTCGGTGACAGTGCTTGAGCCAATGTGTATTTTTAAATTTGGAACAAAATTTGTTCGTTCAAAAGCTTATTTAGTTCTCATTTAATAACAGTCAGCCTACTTTCTACCTTGAAATTTAATCGTAGGTAGGCTAGGTACTCTGCTTCAATTCAGAGATAGGACCTAGATTAAGGTTCGTAGCGTCTATTTTACGTCTAATGAAATTTTGAAAAAATTAAAGAGAAATTTTGTAATTTTTTTAATAAATTTAAAACGAAAGCTGGATATCACTTGCAGGTACCCAGTCTGAGAAGACAAAAAGTTATCTTCACAAAGTCTAGACTAATAACTATATCATAACATATCCATTAACCGTTTATTTTCTCATTGTCTCTTATTTTCGAAATAAAAGGTCATTTATTATTAATAATTCTCTAGTATTGACAAAATTTTGAAAATATCGAATGTTACAATAAAGTCCGGTAGAGCAATATGTTCGACGATGCGTGGTAGTAGCTCATATAGCTCATATAGCGCAGATAGTTCATGTAGTTGACCACATCCAAGTTGGAGCACTAATGAGGGTATCATACGTGGAAACAGCGATTTAATCAGAACGATTCGTGGAGAGAACTCAGAAACGCCCGTCCAAGCAACTATGCACGAAAATAGCCAGGCGTGAACGCAGGGGGTGTTGGAGGTATAAAAATACTTAGAGTTAAAACTTCTTATGAAAACTATTAATAAAAACAAAAGGATCTTAAAACACAAGATTCAATACTCTTCATAAAGAATTCGAGTCTTAAATCAAATGAAAGACAAATAAAATTTGTAAAGCAAAACAATAAAAATTATGAAGTATTTTATATCAATTGTATTATTTTAAGCTATTTTTTTTACTATCTAGAAAAGTATTGCCACAAAATCAAAAATTTTTTGGTTCTTTGTTTTAATTTCTTCACATTTTTTATCAAAACACAAATTCAAACTTTCTTTCAAAAAACCGGAAGCTCGAAAACGATTTAAGGCTTAGTGCTTTTTTGGGAAAAGATGGTCAGAATTTCCCTTAAATATTTTTCGCGTCTACGATTTTTTGAAAACAAAAATTGACCGGACTCAAAACATATGTAATTAACCCATTTGCCATTGGAAAACCCATTTGGGTAGAAGAATACCTAATTGGGAGAAAAATAATCAATGCAACTTCATACATTATGAAAAAATTGCTCAAGAAAGCGTCAAAATTTTATTAAAGTTGATCATACATTATGATCAAGTGTTCATGACAATACCCACTGTTCATTATTTAAAATTAATACGATTTCTAAGAACGAGCCGTTTAAGCAGGTCCAGGTTAGTTTCAATTAAAATATAACAAGAAGTTGTGTCTTTGTTTCAACTGATGAGAAATCATCAATTTGACAATTTTTTAAACTCTTCACGTTGCAACACATTCAGCGAAAGTTATCACAAATCTGGGTATGTCTTAGAGCTTCAAGTTTCACGTGAGCACGTTTTACACGTATTCACGTGTTTTCAAAAAAATCAATTGAAAACATGAACTCCACGTGTATTTTATTCACGAACTACACGTGAGGTTCGTATCCACGTGGTTCACGTGAAAAGCATTCACGTGGTTCACGTGAAAAGCATTCACGTGAATAGTATTCACGTACTTCAGGCATGAACCGAACTTTTCATAGTAAAAAGTGTTTATTTTTGGCCTATACCGTTTTTTCAATTTTTTTTTTTTTTATATTTTTGATGCAATATTTTGATATAGTGTGACCCCTGTATCTACGCGTCTCGATAATTTCATCCCCTTTAGAAATCTGTAAACAGTGTTACTTTTGGCCTTTCTCGCTCCGTTTTCGAGATATCCCGCTTTTTTTTAATATTTTTGGTGGAATATTGGTATAATGCGACCCCTCTATCGACGCGTCTCGATAATACCATACCCCTTACACTGAGAAAAAAACATACTTTAAAATGAAACAAAAAATGTTTAAACATAAATTTAACAGCCTTGCGTTTCTACAAAACAAAATTTAAAACATTTGTGTTTAATTTTTAACAACATAAAAAAAAACACTATTTCAGCTATAAACTCCTTTCTATTTTTTATTTTCTTACTATTTCTTTGAAATAACTAATAATAATAATTCAACTAATTGAACTAATAATTCAATTAATAATAATTCAATGAATTGGTTTGAAAAATATTGATTATTAGATAAAATAATAACTAATTCATTATTTCAATATTAACAAGTAAAGAAAGTCTAAAGTCGGTCTAGGCCGACTATGAAATACCCTAAACCTACTCTTACAAAAAAAAAATAATATTATTGAAAATGGGTGTGTCCGTGGGGGGATAAAGCCTATATTTTATATGAATTTAAATGTTGATGAACAATTAACACATACCTACCAAGTTTTATTGCTGTAGCTCACAGTTAATGCATTTATTGTGCTTTCCCTATGGGAGGTGTGCGTATTAATGGACGGACTACTCCCAATTTTTTTGTAGGTTAAACAGAGGCTTAGTTATTGCGTTTTCAATTTTTGAGTTGTATGGGAGATGGGCGTGTCCTTGAGCGGATGACACCCATTTTTCGAAAACATCTCTGTGTTGATACAAAACGCGTACATACCAAAGTATATTATTGTAGGTTAATTATGAGCTGAGTTATGCAGTTTTCAATTTTTGCGTTGTATGGGGGGTAGGCGGCCGGACATGAATAGCTCGACTCACGTGGTGACGCTGATCAAGAATATATATAATTTTCTATACCGAACTCGCTTCGTTCTATGCGTTACAAACGTTTGCACAAAGTTAATATACCCTGACCTTTCAGGTTTAGGGTATAAAAATGCAAACTTCATTGAATGGAGTTAACATTTGGTATTCGGAGGGTGCCGAGGGTAGCTGATTATGAACCTGATGCCAAAAATTCGGAAAAGCTTTTAAAATGACATCGAAAAATATATGCTTCAAATTTTTTGTTTCAAATTTATTTTTAACAACATTGTTTTAAAATCCAAAACGTGTGTTTTGAATTTAACTTTAAATACAGTTGTGCTTAAATTAAACGAATTTGTTTCAAGCTCTATTTCAAAAACAAATTCGTTTGATATCAACACAATTTCATTTAATTTTAACACATATTCCCCTTAGTGTAGAAATTCGTAAAAAGTGGTTATTTTTGGCCTATGTCGCTCCGTTTTCGAGATATCCCGCTTTTTCTGTTTTTTTCATATGTTTTATTTATTTTTGGCCTATATCGTTCAAAGAAACTCAAAAAAAAAACTATCAAAAGTTCGGCTCTGCTTAAAGAACGTGAATACTATTCACGTAAATACGAAAATCGAATGTAGTCTGTGAATACGAAAATCACGTGAAATCCGTCAATAAAATACACGTGAAGTTGAGGTTCGTGTTTCGTGAACTACACGAAGTTCGAACTTTCGTGAACACGTGTAGTTCGAAACACGTATTGGAGCTAAAGTTCTAGTATGTATAGCCACCGCAACAGTTGAATATGGCCACCAAAACCTAAATGAACAATGATTCTCGTTAGACGGATTGTGATATATAGTCAGAAAATTTGTCATTAAACGGTACCAATCAGGTCAACAGACGGCTTTGTTGAATGCGGACAATGAAAATAAATCAATCCTAAACGAAGTGAAAGTTTGTAGGATGTAGAATGTAGAAGTTACACATAATTAAAATTGATTAATTAATAATTAATTTTGTATATTTCAAGTAACGCATCTATAAAATTATCAATGGAATTCCGTTAAAAAATAATGTATTTCTGCTGCTTAAAAAATACAAAATCAACGCACTTAACTCGCAATACTTCAATTATATAATTATAACATTTTTGTACGATCCATGTACATTTTGTTCGTAACATCTGCGCAAGGCATCATCAATTCATATTGCTTTAGCAGGATTTATAAACATTTGGTTTTTATTCTATGCTCAAGATATCACCAATTGCTACAATTTTCACACGGTTTATTAACGTTTTGTTCATAATCTATACGCAAGGTGTCTTTAGTTTATACACAGAGGGAAAAACCTATGGACTCAATACATAAATTTATGTACTCATCGCATAGTTTTCTGCACACAAAAATTTTACATTTTTCATGTATTGAGTACATGTTGAAATCTTTATTGACTACATAATGCTTTCAAGCGGTTATGTAGTCAATAAAGAATTTTATGTACTCAACGCAAACTGTTACAAATAATTTTATGTAATGAGTAAAGATCTTATGTACGTATTACATAAATTATTGACTCAGTACATACATAATTTACTCATTACATATTTGGAGTACATAATTTTATGCAATGAGTACATACATTATTTACTCATTACATATTTTAAATGCATAATTTTATGTAATGAGTACATACATAATTTACTCATTACATATTTTTAGTGCATACATTTATATAATGAGTACATACATCATTTACTCATTACATATGTTAAAAACATAATTTTATGCAATGAGTACATGCATAATGTCTGTGCGTAAATCACCCTCTCAACACTTGCAATAAATAACTTAATAAAGAAATGACTAGATTTCACAAAATAATTGACAATTACTTATAGAAACCCAGCCATTCTTATCCAATCATCGCTTTTGTTCTAGAATACAGTGGATAAACAACGCTCTGATTTTCGACATACTTTAGAGGTGTTGCTTGTTTGAAAATCAAGAAACGAATGACATAAAACAGCAAAATCGTGTGCCGATGTGCAACAGATACGTGTACTGAGTCCATATGTTATGTACTGAATAAATGTGTCACTTCAATCGTATAAGAGGGACGTGTACTGAGTCTATATTTTATGTATTGAGTAAAGTTTTTGTAAAAAATTACATAACACGTTGATTGAGTACACGTTGCTTGTATCTATTGAAGTCTGCTATGTACTCAACACATAACATGATGTATTGAATACATTTTTTATTCATTTTAAAAAGTGAATAAATTGATATGTAGTCAGTACACGCTCCCTTTACTCAGTAAATACTGCTCTTGTTGCGTTCTCATACAAGTTGAAGTGCATAGATTTTACATAGCTGTCTCTGTACTGACTACATAACTTTTTCCCTTAGTGTACCAACTGCACTTGATATAAGAACTACCTAAGTAGTATCTATGTGCAAAGTTTCTTCAACTGATTCATAGTGCACATAATCAATGAGCAAATTAATAATACATCCCACATAAGTTGCGTATTTAGAATAATTTTCTCTGGCTCTAAATTTATGCACACAAATATTTATTTTATTATCGGTTGCTCTTGGTCGATAAATATGAGCAAATAGCGCATAAACTATGAGAATAAAGAATATTGTCTGAACCGAATTCTCTCCGTGTGAGTGCGCGTCTGTGAATAACACTTAAGGGATGTAAAAACGTCGCACAGTGGGCGAAAGGCAGGTTTTTGGGCTTCCATGATCTTAAATCTGTATTTTTTAAAGGAATATAAATTTTTTAATGTAGTTTCTACCAAACGAAAGATAAAAAAAAACTATTAATATCTTACGATTTTTATCGTCAGTCTTTTTTATGTTGTTTTGTAGATTTTCATTAATTTTTCGATAAAAATTGTATTTTTTCTTCTTAACAGTAACATTTGTTAAATACATTTTTTTGCAATTACAACAGAAAACATGGATCTTTAATATCATAGGCAGTATATTGCGAAATGTACACTAAGTAACAAAACTGATAACTAGGACACGTATTTCCTTGCAAATGCATGTTTTTATTGTATATCCTCAAAGTGATAGAGATAAAAAATCTTTGCGAATCCTGAAATTTTCTTTAAAATGGCATTAAATCGTTGTGCATGTTTAGCAATTCACTTAAAATGCATATTTAAAACATTTTTTAAAGTTCTAGAAATTTTCAAAAATTTCATTATTTTTTCATCTCAAATCCATTTAAAAATTTACAATAAAAAAAAACAAATTGGCCATTTCAGCCCTAGGAAGGACTTTGACCGAGCTTCTTATGATCAATTGTGTTGTGTGTGTTATTAAATGTTTGCACATAATTGACCGAGAAATTTACCATCATGTTTTATGCCGACTCCACGCGGCTAAAGTTAATGTTCTCAAGAAGCTTTACATATCATTATTTTCTCGCTGAGGTTTTCCATTGTCTGCAGAGAGGTGGTAACTGATCAGAAAAATTTTTTTTGCTTAAAAACTTTTCGCCGCGACTGCGGATCGAACTCAGGCTCCGAGCATGCTAAGCCACACTTTTAACCTGCATAACACGGTCATCACAAAATTTACAATTCCTTTTTAATATTTGATACAACATCTATTGTTCAAAAGAACTTGTGAAACTTTCTGCTTAATATTCTTCTGGAGCATCCTGTGCAACTATTTACTCTGATTTTAGACAAAATTGTTATTTCATGTGAGTCGATACTTTTTAAAGTCGCCTAAGTCCTACATAAAACGTTTTTGATTAATTATGATTTCACTTTTTTGCATTTCAACTCATTGCATTATTTTCTTTGAACGATGTTAAATTAGTTTCAATATATCTTTAACACACTAAAAACAAAAGGAGTAAAAATAATTTTGCACTGTTTAATAGTTTTATTTTTTAAAGTATTCCTTCTTCCTCCGCTCAGCAAAATTTTTGTTCAAACTTTACTTTCGAAGATTGTGCTTTAAAGACTATAACAGTACATTGAGCTGTTTAAATTGTGTCATTTCGAAAGCAGCAATGACTACCTACCTCAAAATCTCCACAGTTTGACCGCAATAATAGCTTAAACTTACCAGTCGAGCAGACAAGTGCTCGACCAGACTGTATTAAACTTTTTTTTTTGAGTTATCTTCTATCACCAACAAAATACCGTTCAAAAGACTGGCTTTCTTTTTAAACAGCTCTTACGTTGGATGGATGTCCTTTCGTTTCACTCTCATTTTCATTTGACTTTTGTCCAATACTTTGTCAAAAATATCCTTGCCATTGTGTAGCTTTGCTTTTCTTCTTGCTTACTCCGTCCGAACTGCATTGCTTGTTCATTCTTCTTTGCTCACTAATTGTTTAAAAAGTTCAAGTGGAAGCATGAAAATGCCTTTTGTTCCGATGTTCTTCCATGTTCACTTAGACCAAGCGACTAGCACGAAGTCAATTTAGTTAGTTCCCAATCAACCATTTAGAAACACTGCTTGGATTAAGCTTACATGCAATACAAAAAGCAAGCCTTATCCAAGCACGCTTGAAAAACATTTGCCCGGGTAATAAATTTCCAAGTTGCTTTGTATAACTATTGCGTAAAACACAAAAAGCAAGTGATGTACAATAATACTTGGAAAGGCTTGCATTAAGTAAGTGTTTTGCAATCATACTTAGATAACGCTGACAACGGTAATAGTTTTACAACTGTTCAAAGTTGTGATGCTCTCATATATATATAAATGTATTTTATTTTCATTTTGTTCGCTCAGCAGCCATAAGGCTAACGGCAGGCTGTTAGAGTGTCCGACTCATGTGCGGTGGTTCGCGCGTTCGATCCCTGGGGTAGCAAACACAAAAATTTTTTAAGGCATGCAATTTTTCATATAAATATATGCTTCAATTTCAACAAACAAAAATAAAAAATAAATAAAAATAAAAATGTTCCGGTTGGGAATTGAACCTTGGATGTCCAAATCACAACAAATCAAATAACCAGTGGCTTACCAACTGAGCCACGGAATAAAAATTTTTCGCGAGTGCTAATTGATTTGTTGAATGTAGCACACTTGGAAAACGCTTATTAAAACACTTATATCCAATTGTAAAAACAACACTTGGATTAAGCTTGAAGTAAGGAATATTATTCCAAGGGTTCACTTTCGTTTATCCTACAATTGCATGTAAGCGTTCTACAATAGTAAATGAAAGCGTTATCCAAGCTTGAGGCTTACGCTTGTAAGCTTGTTTAAAGCTTATTCCAAGCTTGTTTGGCCGATTGGGTTGGGTTGGAACCAAAGGCAAGCAGGCGCCTGCCAGCCATCATCAAGTCAACATTTGTAGTGAACACCAACACAACAACACCATGACAAATCCAAGCACAATACAAAGAATACAACATAAATGGCGAAGAAAATGAGAAAAATCTGTAGTTCATAATGAAAACGGAAGCGCACACAATAGTAATGAAAGAGATTAACAGGAAATGGCAGCAAAAACAAGGCGGCAACAATTTTATTTGTGCTTGTTTGTTGTTATTATTATAATAATAATAATAAGAAAAGGATGAAACGAAGCGCATAGTTGTTGCGCTTCACCATCATCGCGCTTTTGTTATTACTTCTTTGGCCTGGTCTTTGGGTATTTCCCGCTTTTACTGCAGCGTCCGACACATAGACAGACAAATTTGTTAGCGTACAAATGTTGGCTAAAGTGCATTTATCGTTAGCTGTTGTCAAATGTGTTAATCTAGTTGTTGGCACAAAGTTCGCTTGATATAGCTTACCATGTTTGTCCCTACAGCACCACCACTTCATTGCCACAACATATGTTGGCATGCGGTAAAGTCTTCCTACTTTTTATGGAAATTATTTCTTTTGTCTTTATTTGGTTTTTTTCTTTTTTTTTTTTTCTTTTTTTCAATATATATCGCTGTGTTAAAACCTCTCCGTGTTTAAACCGCAGACGATTATGTTGGATTAGCTTGAGTGGATTTTATTGTGGAAAACAATTGTGGCTTAATTGTGTGTCATCGCAGTTGGTAAGTGTGGCAACTTAAATGAATAACGTTTAGGTTCTGTTTGAAATTTTAATTGTTACAATAATCCGTTATTTATTGTTACAAAGTGGTTATGGTTACGGTTTCGTTTAAGGTTTTTGGTTTCAGATACACGTATTGACAAAATCAGACTTAATAATTGAAATCAATTGATTAGGTGGAGACTAGAGGTTGAACTGCTAAAGAGGTTGTTTACAGGAAGCTGTTTTGGCAGAGTTGCCAACCTCAGTGAATGATAAAAGTAATTTATTAAACATTCTTGTCTTAATAACTTGAAGTCTTTTATGTAGAACAAGCTTTAATATTTCGCGCTGTTCAGGTCAAGTTCTTGATTTCAGAAGTGATTTTTATATTGGGTATAGTATGGTACGATTTGCCATCCCAAACCTTCCATAAGCTCACAGGCTGCCGCTTCTTCCTACTTATTTCCATACACTCAGAAAAATATCAACTGTAATATTAACACTCAGCCACTGTTATTTCAAAACACTGTTAGGTTGAATGATTTACGTTTAAGTTAACAGTTTTCTTTGTTGAATGAGCGTTTCAAAGTATTTTTGTGTAGTTAAAATCATATGTTGAAATATTTTAGTTTTTTTGTTGATATTTCAGTTTTCTCTAATCAATAGTTTTTGAATGTGTTTTGCTATATTTATCTTATCGTTATCAATATCTCAGTGGATGTGTGCTAGACTGTCATCCGGGGAACGTGGGTTCGTGTCCTAGATGTGTAAGTAACAAAACTAAGAATTTAATAATTTAAATTTAAACTCTGGTTCAATTACTGTTGGGCCAAAAATCACCTTCAAAATATGTTTACTTACAATCTAATACAAAAAATTAAACGTTTAATTTTTTATTTAATAAATAAACAAAATATTTTAAATAAAATAAAATTCTTAGTTCGAGGACTAGACGTACACGTCAACACACTCGGCTAAGTTTGAAATTCCAAAACTGTGATAAAATTTTAATAAGTACGTTTTTATATTGGTTTCGTGTTCTATCGACCAACAGTCAACCGACTATGGATGTGAAAGCTTCATTTGTTGGATGGTAAAGGGTGTTTTTTTTATGAGGTTTTTTCAATATGGATTACTCTTTTGTCTGACAGTTTAAAGTGACGTCTCTACTCAGTATTCTTTGGCAAATCATCATGAATAGGTTAACTCCAAAACAACGCTTCCAAATTGTGGAAATTTATTTTCAATAACAGTGTTCAATTAAAAATGTTTATAGAGCACTTTTGGATTTTATAGTGCACATAATCGTCCGTCTGAGACCACCATAAAGAACGTAAATACCAAATTTCGGTCTACATTCACTCTTTTGGATGCCAAGCCACCGAGAAGAATGAGAACACTGCGTACAGAAGAAAATATTGCTGTCGTTGAGGCCAGTGTCGAAGAAAACGACAATTTATCGGACGACGCGTTACCGTGAATGGAAATCGATACAGATCCATGATCAATGAATTTTTGTTGCCAAATCTTTAAGATATGGATGTGGACGAAATGTGGTTTCAACAGGATGGTGCCACTTGTCATACTGCGGGCGAAACAATCGACTTATTGAAAGAACATTTCAACGATTATTTTTTGTGGGGATACGTGAAGTCATTGGTTTATGTGCTGAAATATTTCATTTCATTGCTGAAATACGTCCTCAAATGCTTGAAAAGGTGGTCGAAAATTAGACCTCCAGAATGACCTTTGTGCAAAATAGTCGTGGTGGTCATATGCCCGGAATTATATTTAAATGTTAAATGCCAAGAAATTATCTACCAAATAAATTATCTACAAAAAATTTTTTTTGGCCATTTCATAATTTGGCGTGTGTTTTATTTAAATTTCAAATTAGCAAACTCTTAAAAAAACAGCCATTATTTAACAGTGGAATCTGTTATTTTAACTCATGAGTTGTTTGTTAAAACCGCATTTTTTCCCTGAGTGTACTTACTATTAAGAATGTAATATGTTATGTATTATAACTGTAGTATGACTCTAAACTATGAAAATGAATCCTAAACCCTCGAAAAGATGATTTTGGCCATTTTAAGTAGCTGTAACACGGTATTGTTTATTTTAAAAAAGTGTATCGATTATTCCAAATAGGTTTCTCATTCATTATGCTATAATTCATATTATGCTATAATTCATATACACCGTCCACCCAAAAAACCGCTGTAATTTTTTTTTATTAACTTTATCCCAAATTTTGCCCAATTTTATAGAAAATTCATTAAAATTTTTAAAGAAAGTGCAGCTTTCTGGCGTGGTTTTCATAGATATTTTGAATAAAGTTCGCTCAACGGTCCGTAAACAGATTAGCAGACGGCCAAAAGAGATAATCATCGTCACATCCCAAAGAGATGATCGTCATAAGAAGATCGTAAGATCAAGTATAAGAATAACCTGTCATTCAAATTCCAACTTGATGGAATACTGAACAAATTATTTCACTCGATGAATAAAAAAAATAATTAACCAAACGGCTCAGAAGCGGCTTGACAGCATGGACTTCAAAGCGCGAGGCTTAGTCAAAACATCATACTGTTCCTCGAATGAAAATACAAAAATTTTAATGGGTCAAATTTTATAAAGATTTGTCTAAAGTGGACTGAACACAAGTCATATTCTAAGACAACTTCAAATTGTATCTCTTTGAATGTCGTAGTGCGCCACAGAAAGAGAGTAAGAATTGGTGAACAATGCGTGTTGCCTACAAAACAACATTCTTTTTATATGTCTGAAGAGCGTACAAAACAACATTCTTCTTATATGTCTGAAGAGCGATAAACAAATACAATGTTGGAGAAATAATTATGCTGTAAGGTTTCATAAATGCTGGAAAATATATAGACATCATCAATCAAGGCATTATTTCTAACTGAAAGCAATTTTCCGAACACAAGCTTTTATTCATTTTCAGGACTATTCGGTCCCATGTCATGCCACTGGGCGAAAACTGCATGTGTGAACTCTATTTCAATATTATTTTTTACAATTTTATGTTTCGTTAAAAATTTCTGATGTCAAATCTAAAAATTCTTGGAAAAATAATAATAAGATCTAGGAAATAGCCTATAAATTTTCAGCACTAAAGTTTAATTTTACACAAGTTGAGTTGGCAGAATTTTTTTTAACAATATGGTATACGTTCAATATGGTATTTAGAATAAACTTTTAAGGTTTTAAGGGTAACGGATTTAAGGTAAAATCAAATAAAACAATTATAATTCCTTTGTATTTTATTTTTTGAATATTTTTCTACTACCATAACCTTTATACCCACACGCGTACTGCGTAAGAGGTATATTAATTTTGTCACGATGTGTGTAACGCCCATATGGAGGCGTGGTAGGTACAGAAAAATTTATATATTCTTGATCAGCATCACCACCTGAGTTTATTTAGCCATGCCTACCTCCGATACAAATCCAATAATGAAAACTCTATAAAGAGGCTAATATTTTAGCTACTAGCTGAAATTCATTATTTGTTAATTCTACGTCAGAACTGACGTGTGTTAGAATAGGTGTCATCCACTCGCGAACACGCACACCGCCCATACAACCTACAATAATGAAAGTTCTATTAAAAGGCTTAATTCTCGAGAAACAATTTAATGTTTTGTGTTAATAAAGTAGCTGATAAATGTCTGGTGCCCGGGTCGGTGAATGTCCACCCTCTGCACAGAAAAAGGTGCTAATTTTGGAACACCTTGGGCAGGCGAAACGAACGAAGACCGATTCGGACACTCGTCAGTTTGTTGTGTCCGAATATGGTCGCTCATTTTTTAACATTGTATTTACATAATACAGACTAACTACGATACTATTTCTGGTGACTATTCCGGGTACTTTTTGTATATGTTTTGGGTACATAATAGTTAAAAACTTTTTCAACGAATTTTGGATAAAATATATGAAAAAGTGAAGTACTTTTCGCACAATAATCAGTAAAATAATTCTGTCCTGTGCCATCTAGCTCGTTTTCATTCGGCTTCATATCAAATTGCTATTCTTGTTTTTTAGCTTCGCAGTTGTTCGTTGCTACTCGTAGCTTTAAAAATATAATTGTGCCTGATACTCCAGACTTTTGTACCTCAGGACTTTCGTACGGGCACAAATTGTTTCTCGGGATTTAAGTTACAACACTAAAATTCAATATTTGTGTATTTTCTATAAAATTTGAGGCATGTTAAAAAATGTGCATCATCCATTCATTAACATGCCTACCTCCCATACAACCCCAAATTTGAAAACTGTATAAAGAGGCTTCTCTCGAAGCTACAAATATAAAATACGGTATTTATTGATTTTATATCAAAACTTAGGCGTGTTAGAAAAATTGGTGTCAACCACTCACGAACACGCCCACCTCCCATACAACCCCCTAATTGAAAAGTTTATAAAAGATTTATCTTTAAGCTACAGGAAAATAATTTAATATGTATGTATTTTAGACGTCATCAAAATGGTAAAATCTTTTAAAATCTCATACAATAAAAGCTACAAGTAAACATTTTTATCCCCACGAATAGGTCGTGGGGGTATATTAATTTCGGCCACGACAGAAAAATGGGTAATGGTTAGATGTTAAGGTAGTACTCCTTTTTTTTATTCAATATGTTTTTTTCAAAGTACGCAATTAATAAGATTATGTTTAACGTACAAAGATAAAATTTGGTACGTCTGTATTTTAAAACACAACGAAGATAGTCTTGAAAAATGGATGTCATCCAACTACGGACACACCCACCTCCCATTCAACCCAAAAATTTGAAAACTCAATAAATAAGCTTATGTTCAACCTACAGAGATAAAATATGGTATGTAAGATTAATTAAAAACCGGGCGTCATCCGTTCACAAACACGCCCACCTCCCATACAACCCACAATAGCGAAACTACTATAAAAGTATTAACATGTGAGCTACAGGAAGAAAATTTGAAATTTTTATAAATGTTTGTACATTTTTCATCAAAATTGAAATGAATATAAAATATGGGCTTCATCCGCTCACGGACATCCTGAATGTGTAAGTATCAAAAATTGTAGTTTAGTAATTAAAATTCTAGTTCAAACGTACAGTAACTTCGTCAAAAATCGACTTCGAAATAAGTACAATCTTAAAAAAATGTGTCTTATATATAAAATTTAATTTTTATTAAAAAAAAAATATTTGAAATAAAAACAAATTCTTTGCTTGTCTTGTCGGGGATTGAATCTTGGACAGTCGAGTATTTAGCAATTTTATTTCTTTAACTATGTTTATACTTACATGCAGTGTTCTACAGACCTGCCACCAATTAGGTTAAAAAGTACCTATGAGGTATCAATTAATTCCTTCCAATGACAGCGCCATGTAAAAGTGACAGGTTGGTTCTATATTGTGGTGGCAGAATTCGGACAAGTCACCATCCCTTTACGTGGTAGATTCTGAACCACGTATTTTCTTCATAGCGCATGTACTTATACGTGTACCGTGTTCTATAGCAGGGATGCCCAGCGCCTAACTCTTTCCACTCTTTCCACTCTTTACAACAACTTTTATGTTTTCATGATTGTTGTAATTCGACGAATTCAGTTTGAAGTAAAATCATTACATCTTATTGCTTTGTTGTTTTTGAAGAGCCATCAAATGACGATATCTTGCATTTGTATGTTGTTGTTTTTGTGTGTTCAACAATTTAACTTGTGCGCTTGGGTACGGTCAGCATAAGTGTTGTTGTTTGTATGTCCTTTTGTTTGTTTTGCTTGGGCGCTGCCAGCATTCGTGTTGTTGTTTTTAACGTGCTCCACTCTTTCCACTCTACAACAACTTCAATATTGCAATGATTGTTGTAATTCGCCGAATTAGGTTTTCAGCTTCACCCTTACTTCTTATTACTTTATTGTTGTAATTGCGCACATTGAAGGATTCGTGTTGTTGTTTTGTGTGTTCAATATTTATGAACTTTTGCGCTGGCGCATATGTAGGTTTTATGCGCGTTTTTGTTTTTATGTGTTTTTGCTGTTAGAAAAACTATTGTGCCACGAATCCAAAGATTTGTTGTTGTTGTTGGCTTTTTGTTGTAATTGTTGTAGCACTCTTCAAATAATTTGTCTGGGCATCACTGTTCTATAGAATGGCTATCGATTAGGTTCAAAGGTATCTTGAGGCATCAATTGACAACTTCCAATGACAACGCCGTGTAAAAGTTCTCGGTTGCTTTCATATGTTACTGGAAGAAGTGGGACTTCCTACTGGGAACCGACAGTGCAACTTTCAGCTAAGGACACATTCCGTATAGTAGCTTCTCTTCCAGATATTAATCCTTTGATATATGCACCTGGAGGCAAAATTTGCTCTTTGACAGTTGTATAAGTTTGTTCTTGAGCGATTCAATTTTATTGGTGAGCTCAATCTCATGAAAGGCATTGTTTTGAAAACTCAAAAGCTTGCGAAAATGTAGCCCAGATATTAAGAAGCTACTTTAGGAAACGAGCGTATCCAACTCTAAAATGTTGCAAATCTAGACACAAAACAAAATTAAACGACTAATATTTTTTTTGAATTGCTTGCCTGATGCAATCTGCAGTCTTAGTTTATTATTTCAGAAATAGCTCTGCGTTCATCCTACGCGGTTAAAGATCTTGGAATAATTTTTAAACCAGTCGTTGGACTAATATAAGTTTTAATCCTTTTTTTATTACAGTTGATACTTTTCAATATACTAGAAATTTTTTAGTCAAGGCTGTACTTAAATATAATAAAGTTGGAATAAAATTTGAATTTTGTATCTCAAGTTTTAAATTTATTTCAAAATAAATAAACGGTAAAAAATCTTGGAGTCGTTTTTTAACCAATCGTTGGAATAATGCATTTTTTAATATTTTGTTATTAGAATTGTTACTTTTCAAAATAAGTACTAGTCAAATTTTTTAGTCAAGGCTGTACTTAAATTTAATGAATTGGGAATAAAAGTTGAAATTTTTCATGTTCTAGCAAGCAACAGGTTAGTAAAAACTCACGACTCTAATGCGATGGTTGCAGACAGTCCCCGGTTCAATCCCAGGATGTTACAAAAAATTATAATGTTGCGCAATACAATTTTTACATAATATACGTTTATAATAACATAAAAAAAAAAAAATTCAAAACGGTCTGGCGATCGAACCTTGGGTCACTCTATTCATCAAATGAAATCGACAACAGCTAAACAAGCTGAGCCACAGAACACAATTTTTTTTAAGTACATAATGTTTACACAATATAAAAACTTAACCGATGGCAGTTTTATTTTTAAACCCATGCTGGACTAACCTTAGTTTAAGTATTTGTCATGATTTAAATTTTAAACCCATGCCGGACTAAAATTTAGTTTTAGTATTTGACGTGGTTTAAATTTTAAAACAATTTTCGGTGTCGTCATATATTTAGTACAGGAATGACCAAAATTGTGACCGTGGCATGCAGGTTAAGTGTGTATTTTAGCATGCTCGGAGCCCGGGTTCGATCCCCAGCCGCGGCGAAAATTTTTTTCAATAAAAAATTTTTCTGATCGGTCACTTCCTCTTTGCAGACAATAGCAAACCTAAGAGAGTAAATAATGCCATGTAAAGCTTCTTGAGAACATGAACTTTAGCCGTTCGGAGTCGGCATAAAACATGTAGGTCCAGTTCTCGGTCAGTTGTGTGCAAACATTTAACACAATTAATCATAAGAAGCTCGGTCAAAGTCCTTTCAAGGGCTGAAATGGCCAATTTTTTTTTTTTTTTTTTTTTTTTTTTGACAAAAATTTAACCCAAAATTTTTAACCGTGTATATGAGAAGAGGAGCTTAATAATTTGGTTCTTCTGAGTTTGGAAAGAGATATGCTGTGTAAAGTAGATGTTGATGATATCGTTGCAGCATTTGTAGTAAAAAAGTCTAGGAAGAAATTCTTCCCTTGGTAGAATTTCATTTTCAAGTCTACATATTATAAAATAATATAAACTTATCGTTTATGAAGATGAAATTTAGTGAAAATATTTCACTTTTTTATGATTCGTGTATACTATGAGTCCTAAAAAGGGGCACGCATACATAGCCCGGCCCTGGGGTTTCTTAAACCGGCCCTGATTTTTTACAAGGGTTGGGTGAAAAATTAATTTTTATAGAAAAGTGATGCTTGCTGAAAAATACTAAATCATATTTTTATGTTTTATTTAATAAATTACCTGCCGACAACCTTTATCTTCAACAATTTTCCGTTTAATTAAAACAACTCACATTTATTTGCGTTTAACTAAAAAATGTTTATTGATCATCATGAAATATTTTTTGACAATTTCACAATTCACTTATTTTTGTATATCTTAAATACAATACGAATGCACATAGTTATTATTTTGCATGTATGTGTAAGTATGTTTATTACACATATTACTTATTTAAATAATTTAATCATTTAAGATATTTCTTTTTAATATATATATATATATATATAGTATATATTATGTATGTTATAGATATATATACGACTTAAAGCTAATACAATTTGTACATTATATACAGCGGAACTAAGACAATTCGTATAATATATTGTGTTTTTATTTATATAACTGGTTATTTAATGATACACTTAAGATACATTTTAAAGATAAGTTTTATTCATACACATGCATGTGCGGAAAAGTAGTATGGTGAGAGTGTGTGTGTGTGTGTTAGGTGAAAAATGCACTAGGCTTTATATCTTTAGCAAAATTTACACTTCATTTGCTTTTATTTCAATAAATATATAAAACTAACTTACCTTAAAATATTTTTCATAATAAGTCCATTTTTTGTAAATTTTAACTGTATGCCTTTTATCACTACATATTATGCAGTTATATTTAAAATATTTAATGCAGCTTTTGAATTATTTTTATATTTATTTGTATAGCTTTTAATTTTCTTTGCCGAAGCCCTTTCGAACCGAAACGAGATCTTAACCTTAGAGGTAAGCTTCTTACATATTTTTTTGTTTTTTTGTTGGTATATAATAAATATTTGTTTTTAAAAATAAAATTGCTCCGAATTAACTTAAAACTAAACATCAATTACAACAACTTAACGTTCTATGCACCTACTGTACTATAGATATTTATACGCCTAGACACGTTGGGGATATATAGCAGTCAAGTATTGGTTTCTTTCAGAAATTTCAATTTCTTACAACTAGTTTATATCAAAATAAAGTTAAAATTGTATTAAAAACGCACCTACTTCTTAAGGGAGACTCCAGCCCATTCAACTCAAATCTAATCTTCGTGTGGCACTTCGGCGCTCTGATGTTCCAACTTGATTTTCATCAAAGGTGATTCGCGAACTGGAGGATATGCAGCGCCAGCTGCTGCCTCGGCATTTGCAAAAAGCTCACTCATATCTTGACCGGGAAAGAAATCCTCAAAACGCGGACTTTTGTTGACCGATTTCTGCAGCAAACCATTGGCAATAGCTTCGAAATCGATACCGGGTGGCAGACTTTCCAGAAAACGTTTGTTATAGGCATAGTTGGGATGTTCTTTGCCCTTGTAATGGCCGTAAGGTGAAGCGGCACCACTGCCACTCACTCCACCGGCTGTGGCGGCACCATGACCGGAGGCGCTATGTTTCTGCGACGAAGCCGAACCACGTGACTGGTTGCCGTACTGTCGCGCTTGCATGGCTTCTTTTAGCTCACGATCACGTTCACGTTCTCGCTCACGTTCTCGCTCTCGTTCACGTTCCCTTTCACGTTCTCGTTCACGCTCTCGTGAATAAGCTGCTGCAGCTACGGCATTTGGATGCAGCTGACTGCCACGCGGCGCTTGATTCGGAATCACATTCAGTCCAGGAATGCCCATTAGACCCAACGCACTCAGATCGGGCAGGTTGTCGGCAACAGAGCGACTGGAGCTTGCCTGTTGCTTGACAGATGCTGCCGCTGCAGCTGCTGAAACCTGATCTTCAATTTCGGAGCGCTGCAAATAGGCGGGTGACTTGTACATGTTCATTGTTTGGGCAGATGGTGATTGTTGTTGTTGCGACATAATTTGTCGCCGCAAGTTTTCGGTCATGGTTGAGAGAGGGCTCGCAGCATCGGGTGGCGCCAAGGCAGCATTTTGTGCTGCCTGCATGCTGGCCAATTTTGAGGCGTTGTGATAGCCATTAGCAGATGAAGCAGTGCCAAAAGGTGATTGCTGCGAAGGAAAACAAGTAAAGAAAAAGATATGGAAGAATATAAGTTAGTCCGAAGAATTTGTGAAAAAAATTAGTTGATTGTCTGGTAAACGATATAAAAAAGAGCTCATAAAAAAAGTAAAACCTACCGAGTGGGCTCCACCATTCGGGTATTGATGTCCGCCGCTTATATCCTCCTTAATCTCACGATAATCCCTAAAAACAACAGCCTTAATGACAGAACGTATCAGTTCTTCCGGCCACATGCCCAACAGTATGCGCTGCGGTCGTCCTCGCGCTTTCGGACGTGGATCAGTGCCACCATCCAGTGATGGTCCCAGCATATTATGCACCCGATTGGCATAGAGCACAAATGTTGGATACGGTATGTCGAATTTACGTGCAGCCTGTGACAACGAGAGACCCTCCTTCAGAACGCTAAAAATAGCCTCGGCCATAGCTTCCGGACGCCAAGACTTCAAAGGGCCACGTTCACGGAATCGAAGTTGTTGCACCAAGTTTTGTTGATTGGTATTCCAACATTTCTGCCACATAGATTGCAGCTGGTATTGGTAGCTATCTGTTGTGTTTGCATAAAAAAATCGAAAAAAAAGGAAGTTGCTTAAAACCAGCACATGTGTAAGACAAGCTATAAATCTTTAACTAAAGAGTTGACAACACAAAAAATAATACATTTATTCTAATTAAGTTGCCTTCATTAAATGGCACACAACAAAAAAAAATCTTTCTCGTCATTCACTTACCCGCAACCGATGAAGTTGATGCACCACCCATCCAAGGATGTCCGCCTTCAATCATTTTCGCCTGCAAGCAAAGAAAAAGAAGAAGAAGAAAGAAACAAATAAACAATAAATTCTTCATGCTTGTTGCCATATCTGGCCATTTCTTTACAAAGTTGTTTGGCAGTAAAGAATGACGTATATAAAAAGTGGTAGTAGTTTTTTTTTAGCGGTAATAAAAAATTATTCATGCCATAATGTAGATTGGTAAGCAAGACGCTTTATATGCAGCGAGTCATAAAATTAGTTAACTTTTTTCTTTATTATTTTTTTTTTCAGTTTTTTGTTTTTGCCCAGGGTTAAAACATAAACATTTACTGTCGGAAGAATTCTGAAGACATGCCGAGCTTTATGGCGCTTTGTCAGCCAACGCCTAGGAAGACATATTAGCCATTTTGGGTTTATTTTTCAGGGAACAAAAATAACTGTTTTTATTTAATATAAATCATTAAATAGCTATTATTTTTCTGTTGATATTTTTTATGCAAAATAAAAATCAATCAATGTTCGAGAAAGAAGCAATAGTTGATAGAAATATGAAAACTACGCGTTTTGACGGTTCGAAAATAACAATAAATAATTTTATGAAATGAAAAATATGAAAACTATTCGCAACTTTATACTTTCATAATTTTTATGTTAAGTTTTTACAAATATTTTTTCAAAACAAAGTTCAGATGACTAAAAACATAAAACGATTTTAAAAGTAAAATTTATATTTTTGTTTTTTTTCTTATTTTTAGGTAACGATGTAAGATTATAAAATTCATTTTACCAGAACTTTTCATTATTTTGAAGATCCATACATGCATTCTGTGTCAAAATAATTGCAATTCATTAAAAATTTTTAATTATACCCTAAACCTGAAAGGTCAGGGTATATTGACTTTGTGCAAACGTTTGTAACGCATAGAACGAAGCGAGTCCGGTTTAGAAAAGTATATATATTCTTGATCAGGGCCACCACGTAAGTTGAGCTATCCATGTCCGTCAGTCCGTCCGTCCGTCCGTCCGTCTGTCCGTCTGTGTGTTGTCCGTATACACAGGATAAGAAGAAGGAGTTGAGGTAATTGGATGAAACTTGGTACACATGGTCTCATGAACCCAAGGATCTGCACTATTGAAATTTTTTGGAATCCGCCTACGGACACGCCTACTTCCCATGCAACGCAAAAATTAAAAACTGCATAAATAAGCTCATAACTAATGTACAACAATAAAATTTGGTGTGTGTGTTTTTTGTATCAACAAAAAGATGTCTTAGAAAAAGACGTCGTCCGATGTAGTCCGCCCACGGACACGCCCACCTCCCATACAACCCAAAAATTGAAAACGCAATCAATAAGCCTCTGTTTTACCTAAAGAGATAAAATTTGACACGTGTATTTTTTATGACATAACAAAGACGGTTTGGAAAAATGTACATCATCCGCCCATGGACACGCCTACCTCTCATACAACGCAAAAATTGAAAACTGCATAAATAAGCTCATAACTAACGTAAAACAATAAAATTTGGTGTGTGTTTTTTGTATCAACACAAAGATGTCTTAGAAAAAGGGTATCGTCCGCCCACGGACACGCCCACCTCCCATACAACCCAAAAATTGAAAATGCAATAAATAAGCCTATATCTAACCAACAGAGATAAAATTTTGCACATATGTTTTTTATGACAAAACAAATATGGTTTTGGAAAATGGACGTCATCCGCCCAGTGACATGCCTACCTCCCACACAACCCAAAAAATTTAAAACTGATTAAATAAGATTATGTTTGTCATAGATAGATCAAATTTGGTATGTCTGTATTTTATACCAAAACAAAGGTGTGTTCAAAAATTGGGAGTAATCCGTCATTGAACACGCCCATCTCCCATAGCGAAAGCATAATAAAGGCATCAACTGTGGTCTACAGGAATAAAACTTGGTATGTGTACATTTTCCTTCAACATTTAAAAGCATATAAAATATAGGCTTCATCCGCCCACGGACACGACCATTTTCAATAATATTATTTTTTTTTTTAAAGTAGGTTTAGGGTATTTTATAGTCGGCCTAGACCGAATTTAGACTTTTTTCAATTGTTTGTTCACTTAAATTGCCAGACATACGGATATATTTCTTAATAACTTTTTGCTATTTATATGCATTTTATAAAAAAATTTCAATCTTAACGGATGTATTAGCGTTACTAACAGATTGCCAGGAAATTTTTTATGGTAGTTTAAGTTGTCAAAAATTCTTCAATTAATTTTATTTGTTTGTGCGCCTTATTTTCAAGTATGTTTTGACAATTTTTCTTTGACAAGTTTTTCGCATTTTTGGCACTTGCAAATTAATAATTTTTGAATCATTTAATAGGTGCTGACCGTGGCATGCAGGTAAAGTTTGTGGCTTAGCATGCTCGGAGCCCGAGATCGATCCCAGTCAAGGCGAAAAGTTTTTTCCATAAAAAACTTTTTCTGATCGGTCATCACCTCTCTGCAGACAATGGCAAGCCTCAGAGAATAAATGTAAAGCTTCTTGAGAACATGAACTTTAGCCGTTCGGAGTCGGCATAAAACATGTAGGTTCCGTTCTCTCGATTCATTGTGTGCAAACAATAAATAACACGCACAGCACAATTGATCATAAGAAGCTCGGTCATTGATGATTTGCTGGACTAAAATCAAAAAGAAGCTATCAAGGAATTATATTCGACCAGTTGGAAGTTAAAAAGCAACCATAACCACAACCGTCTCAAAGTATATTCGAAGTTATTTAGATTTTATTATATTGATGACGTCACTTTGTATAGTATAGGCGTAGCTTTTATAAAATTTTTCCAAATTTCAAACTCAGAGTTAAAATGTATTAAAAATTCTACCCCGAATTCCTGTACCAAAATTCAAAGCATTCTTTTGATTAGTACAGTTTTTTGGGCTGAACCAATTTTGAGGTCCCTGAAGTACATTTTTGTCTAGTTTTTAGCAACTTTTATGCTAGCGACCCATTAATGGTTAATTTAAAAAAAAAAGAAAATTAAGCTTATCAATCAATTTCTCTGATACAAAAACATTGAACTGGTAATTTTTATACTAGTTCACATTAATGTTTTTCTTCAGTAAACTCAGCGAAAAAAATGCTTTTAGGTTAAACAAACCATTGGTTGAAATAACAGATTTCACTGTTAAATACCATCCAACAAATGAAACTTTCAAACGAAACCCATATAAAAACATAGTTATCAAAATTTTATCACTGTTTAGAAAGTTCACGTTTGGCCGAGAGTGTGTCTAGTACTCGGCGGTCCTAGGTTCAAATACCGGCAAGGCCAACAAAGATTTTTTTTTCAAATTTTTTTTTATAAAATAAATTTAATAATATATCGCACACTAAATATAAAACAGTCTCAACTCAAAATTTTTTTATAACGAGTTTTTGTTATAAATCAATTCACAAAACACATATTTCACTATCTTTTTCATTATTTTCTTCATTAACTGGAAGAATGAAGTATGTGTGCCTCAACGAAAATTACTTTTCTACTGTAGTATCAACCAAAGGGTTTTATTTTTCGCTTCTCCTGAAAAGTCATGTTTTTTGAGTTGTGACTGTTTTGTTATTTAGTGTGCGATATATACCATACCATGGGAAATATAAATTTCAAAGCAGTTTGTTTTTGTTGAGCTACACACGGCATACGTTCATTTCGCCTGTGTCACTCTCGGAAAAAAATCAAATCGGAACAAAAAGACCAGACTTTTTGGCTCTTTTAAGTGCAAGACAATATTTTTGTTATTCCTTATTTCGATTTTAGTGATTAATTCGATGCCAAAATATACAAAAGATAAAAATACGAAAACATGAGTATTTCATATGCCTAGAGTTTAAAGCTTCTAAAGTGTGAGTACAAGATACATGAACCAATAAAAAATTTCGTAAATGCAATAAAAAAAATACAAGAGGCACATGAATCATTCATAATTTATGTGAATAATTCATGTACAAACAGCAGGAGAACAGACAAGAATAGAGCAACTCAATTCATTGCAATGCATGAGATAGAGCAGTTGGCATGAACATGAAAACCATACATTTCACCTGTCGTCGCTACGAATCGGAAAGTCATATCAGGTCAATATAATTCATTTTTCTTCCTTGTAATTTTATTTTTACCTTTACAATAAAAACTTTTTATTAAAAAACGCTATTTAGTCTCGTTTATAGTAGGTCTCATAACAGCCCACAATTTTTAAAAATCCAAAAATGTCTTCTTCTTTTCAAGCTTCTTCTTTTATCCGTTGTTTTTTTGTTTTAATCATTTTTTTTATATTTTTCTTTTTTTATAATTTTATATTTTAGTAAATAATCTATAGATTCTAAAATAATTTCATAATTTCATGGAAAAATTCTTACGGGTTCAAAAGTTACAGCCAGATAAGTTAGAGCGCATTTTTATTTTTTCCCAGCATTTTTCTTTGTTCACAAACTTTGAACGCGTTTATCTCGAAACCATGTTTTTCGTACTGGTTGCGACACCAGCGGGTTTCTTTTTGTGACTAATTTTTTTTTTTTGTATTTTTTTTAAACTTGATTCGCTATCGTATGACACGAGCTATTCTTAAATTTTTTTTCGTTGTTTTTTTTCGAAAAAACACACTTTCAAATTTGGAACATCATCAAAAATTGAAAAAACAAAATTTAAAAAAAACTCCTGTCATACGATAACCAATTTTGTTAAGATTTAAAAAGTCATTTTTTTCCAGATCGGACAATTTTTGCGACTCCCGGCGCTGCAACCACGAGGCCCCGTTTTTTTCTCAGCCACCAGTTTGGAGCTCTATAAAACCATGTTGTAGTGAAAAATATATTTTTTGGATTTTTTTTCTTCTAAATTCTTTAATACATTACAGTAATAAAAATTGGAAAAATGTTTGTTTTTGACTGAGTTATGAATTTTTCAAAAAGGTCTGTTTTCTCTGCCACGAATGTTATGTCCCACCTTAAATCAGATACAATGCAGGCTTTTAAGCAATTGAATAAACTTTAAAAAAAGTTTCCAGAGAATATTAATTTTTTGATTGAAAAAATTTAAAAAAACTTATAAAATAATATTGAAATTTTGAAGCTAAAAACATACATACAGTGGCTCACAGGTTATTTGATACAGTGTCTGATTTAAAAAATAAAATCGGTGTAACTTCAAAACTAAGAAATGTATAGACAAAATTTGAATATAGCTTAATAGGCGTGTATTTAACGAAAATGATGCCCAAAACGGAATTCACAAAAATAAAACTCCTCGCCCCGCTAGAAAGGAAAACCAGTTACAGAGCAAATATTTATCTCTCAGCTTATTTGATACAGTCTCTTCTGTACGCTTATACCCTATAGTGCCGAGCTGTTGATCGATGTTTTATTTTTCTCTACATTTACCGTTATTTTCGGTGTCAGTCACAGCAAAATTTTAGTTTGATCTCGCAAGTCTAAGTGTTGATTTCAGACTTTAAAATAATGGGTCGTCGCACCATAATTGAGCAGCTTTAGTTGGGTTTAAACCAATATAAATTTGGGCAATCGGTTCGGAAAATTGCTGAAAATGTTAATTGAAGTGCGTCGACAGTACAGCATATCATTCAACGCTTCTTTCGCGAGAATCGGGTGAAAGATAACGGTAGAAGTGCACCAAACAAAATTTTTAACGTGTCTGACGAGCGATATATTGTCCGGAAAAATAAGGCAAATCCGAAGTTGTCGGCCCCAAAATTGGTTACCGAGATACAGCACGAATTGGGTAAGTCGTGCAGTGCAGAAACCGTCCGCGGTATGCTTCGCGACTGCGACTTTCATGGTCAAGTAGCTTGAAAAAGCCTTTCATAAGCAAGATAAATCAGCAAAGTCGACTTGTTTTTGCTAAGGAGCATGTTTGCAAGACCTCTGACTTCTGGAACACCGTAATTTCTTTCTGATGAATCCAAGTTCAACCTGTTTGGCTCCGACGGCATGTCCTACGTCTGGCGGAAACCAAACACAGAGCTAAACAAACAGAACCTCAAAACTACTGTAAAGCATGGCGGCAGTAGCATTATTGTTTGGGCCTGTATGTCTGCAGCCGGTGTAGAAAATTTAGAATTTATTGAAAGAATAATGAACAAAAATATGTACCTTGACATACTGAAGAACAATTTGCTGCAAAGTGCTGAGCCACTAGGTATAATCGAAAAATTCCGGTTTTATCAAGACAACGACCTGAAGCATAAGTCGGGAATCGTGCAGTCCTGGCTCATATGGAACTGTCCTCACTTGATGACACCCCCTGACATGGACATCATTGAAAACCTGTGGGTCTTATTGGAAAAAAATATTCGTAAAAACAAAATCTCGAACAGAGAAGAATTGAAGAAGGCGCTACTGGAGGAATGGCAGAAAATTACACCAGACATTACACGAAAGCTGGTGGATTCATGCCAAACCGGATACAAGCCCCTGATAAGGCAAAAAGGCACAACACAAAATACTAAAAGTAAAATAAAACCTAAAGGGTACACGATTTTTGAGTTTAAATTGAACTGTATCAAATAAGCTGTGACTTAAAATTTTGCATTTTTTTTGTTTTAGTTTTCCTGTTGTTAAGTTACCATTTGGAGGAATAAAAAAGTTACTTGGTTAAACTACATACATTATCCTATAAACTGGCATTCAAATCTTTTCTTAATTATCTTCAATTATTAAAATAAAAACGCTTCAATTATAGAAAAGGTAGTGTATCAAATAAGCTGTGAGCCACTGTATACCCATTTTAAATTTTGGTATTCCGTGATTAGAATTTGATTAAAATTTCTAGGAGAAAGTTACGAAAAATTTTCCAAAAAATTTGTTTTTCATTCAATTCGTATATTTTGACATTGAAAGAGGCAATATTTTGACGTATTTTTTATCACCCCTCTCTGTACTGTCGGAATTTTTTCATAGAAACGTTGAAAAAATCGGCCTTTTTTCAAAAATCTTATATTCACTTTTTTCACAAACTATTCAACATAAAAAAAAAAAAATTTTTTTTTCTTAAAAGTCATTTTATGTCAACAGTAACAGCGAAATATTACAGCGTTCTGTTCAAATTTTAGTTCGTAGTCGGATGACGCGTATTTTTGTTTACATATTCATTTTGATGTAACATACGGAAATACCAAGTTTTATCCTTATAGCTCAAATAAAAACATCTTTAAAGAGTTTTCACTATCGTGGGTTGTATCGCAGGTAGACGTGTTCGTTGGTGGAGGACGTACATTTTTGTGCACACCTTAGTTTTGGTATAACATATTCAATAATCTTTGTTTTATTTTTCCAAAAAATAATATCCTTATTTCTAATGAATTTAAATTAAAATATATGAAAACATGTTTATGATTTCATAATTATAGTTGTTGCTTCTAAAGTATGTGAAGAGGATCGCTTAGAAAATTTTAATGACTAAGATGAAGGCATAACACTTGCCTCAGATTAAAATTCATATTTCTCTACATCTGATGTAAAGTATCCTTCTTATACTTCTACTACTAGAACTACTTTTCTACTACTTTTTGTTCCCTTATCTGTTATCTATCTTTACACCACCATAAACTTGGCTAGATATGTTCTTGAAATTTTTGGTTCAAAGCAAAATAAGAACCACAAAATATTGCAGAAACAAACTTAATAAAATCGTAGCAAGCGTTTTACTTTGATAAAGAAATTTTGCAGTTACAAAGGCAACGTTTTAAATTCGAAAAATTACTGAATTTAAATTTAGGGAATTATGGATATATTTCATTAAGCTTTAGCTTTTAACTCTTACCGCTGCCTCAACCATTGCCTAAGTAGTTACAAAAAAATCGCTGCTGAGATAGTTAATTCGCGTTCGTTTTGTGCAGGATCAAAAGTTTACAATATTTGTAACAGCTATTTTGTATTTTATTTTTTTCCACATGAAAAGCTCACAAGGAAGTGTACTAGCGCTTACGAGTTTTTAAACATTTCCGCTACCTACTTGGCTAAAATGCTGCATTTCCGTTTCAGTGTTAAAATTAAGCCGCGCGTTAAAATTTATTAATAAACTTAAAACGATTTGCATAAAATTAAAAACAACGAAAATAAAACAACACACGAAAAAACGATGAAATATCCAAACAACATTGCTGAGCATGGAAGCATCTAATTCTAATTCCTTTTTAAATAAAGCTGCTTGTTTTTCTCCAAGGAAAAGGCGCGAAAAAAGGATTCACACAAGCAAAAGCAAACAAGCCGCTGTTTGTTGCTTGCTTTCGTGCCTCAGTGAAATATAGCAGCCTGTCTGCAAAGGAAAGTAATAAACTTTGACTGACCACCATGTCGCCCATCGTGTGCAGCACGCCCGCCCACAATCTGGCAACAGCTTGCCACTCACAGCACCCTCTTGCCACACTGCCAGTACAAGTATGCACTGTTACTCATACCCACAAAGTCATATTTTAGCTTGTTGGCAGGCTTGCCTGCCTGCCTGCCTGACTGACTGACTGACTGACTAGTTGACTGGCTGCCAGTGTTGCACGTATGCTTGCATATGCTATACAAATTATGTTTGCAAAATCGCGTACAAGTGCGCGAAAAAATGTCTTAAATATTTTATATTAGAAAAAATAAAGCCTGCAAAAAACAAAAATAGCAAAGCACAAGAAAGTAAGAGAAAAAACAAAACTGCAGAAATAATGAAGGAAAAATACGTACCTATATATAAAATAGTTCAACGGTATGCTAGGAAAAAGGCCATAAACTGCATGAATAATTGAAATAAAAGTCGGAAGCGTTTTACTATGCGCAAGGAGCGTCATTGCGCCCGCTTGTTGGGTGGGTGGGTGGCGTGGTGTACAAGCGGAGAAATATGGGCAAATTTGAGCGCATTTGAAAGTGTGCAAAGCAGAGGTAGCCATGTTTATGATAGGGTTTAAAACAAGATGGCGCTTAAAATGGAATAGTAAAATACTTTGTAAGAGGTTCTTTTTTTGTTTTCTTTGTTCTCTTTGTTTTTCGTTCGTTAACATAAGTTTGTTAAGTTTCGCGCCATGTAAATTAGTTAAGTTTTTTTCTCTGTGTACTTTGGAATTAACTAGTGTGTTCGATGTGGTGTGGTGAGAGTGCTCTCGGAGTAAAATGATGGTGGCTTAAAGTTAGTGAGAGCCTGTTTGTTGTGGGTGGTAAGCTATAAATATTTATTTGTTATGCCGTGGAAAGCTTGCAGTTAAGTTGGCCAGATGTAAACCAGCTGATGTCGAAGACTAGTTTCGAGCAAGATGAGTTTTTGGCAAATTGGCTATTTTTTTTTGGGGAGAATTTTTAACTAAAACTTTGTTCAGATTTTACAATTTTCACGTCTAAACCAGACATCTCTTATATTATTTTGAACAGTTCTTGACACTCCTAATCGCTTCTAATCAATCATTTTAACATCCGCAAATTTAAATCTGAGGAGTTGTAATCTTTCAATATAATAACAGAAAAGAAAAGCTTCATGGACCGCACCTTATATCGCTCAAACTGTAATTGCTTCTTGCTGTTACAGTGCTTTGCAAACTTTTAAACTAATACTATACGAATAAATTTTTCACCTGAAAGTATGCACAGAAAATTAATATAATGTAAAAAGCGTTGCGTATAATTCGAAAAAATGTAAACAATACTCAAAATAAATTCAAATAAAAATCAATATAAAAACAAAAATTTATATATTTTATTTATATATTTATTCAAAAGTTACTAACTATAACTATAAAAAATTTGTTAATTTGCCTCCACTTAAGTCTCAAAAGGTTTCGCTTGCTCTTTTGAAAATAATCGTACTTTGCTGATAACGATTTTATTAAAAAGAATAAAATGAAATAAGTGACACATATTCGGAACTAAAAAATTACATATTTCAAAATATTTCTTTAAAAAGCCTGGTGAATACTTATCGCTTGAATAGGGTAAGCTTATATTGAATTTTACGGAAAGAAAAAAATTATGCGTGGAAATAACTAAGCTGTACTGCAGCAGCTCTACTATCCATTAGGCAATTGGGCATTGTAAAAATTGTAAAAAATCAAAATAAGAATCATCTGCAACTCTCACGTATGGAGAGCAGCTGCAAATTAATTATCTGATTGGTACCAGGGATGATATTTTGAGTGGAATAGTACTTTTTTGAGTACTATTGACTTTACAAAAGTCCCCGAGTACCTTCTTGCCGAAAAAAGTACTCTGGTATATTAAAGAATTTAACTTGAAAATTTGTCAAGAGTTTAAAAAAAAATCATTTTTGAGAATTATGTCATAAACTTCTTGCCAAAATTCTCGCCCAGTCACGTATTAATTTGCCGTTGATTTGAGAAATGTTCCCAGAACAAGAGCTTTTTCAAAAAAAAAGTCGAACATTTTCATTGGTCAGGCGGCAAAGATTTAAAATTTTTGGATCTTCGTCAGTACTGCTATTTCCAACCATTTGTTTATTTGTAAACCAGCTAATATTTTAACGAAAAACATGGTTTTTGGATGTTTTTCAAAATGGGTGGGCTCACTGGTGGCTATCGTTATAGCAAAAAAAAAAATGTTGTGCATTCATCTTAGAATCGATCAACGTTAATTTTAAGTTGGTGGCAATGACATTTTTTTCCCCCATAGAGGTTAAGGCACCCTAACAAACATATATATCGGGTTCTGAAGCCGATTATTGATTATTTATTGTTCCTTTATGTGATAAATATAATAAAATTTAAAAAATTATTCGTTTTAATTTATGAATTTACTCACATATTATTACTTAATAAAAAGTACCCTAAACAATAAAAAAGTACTATTTGCCTTTGTAAAAAAGTACTCTCGAAAATTATCCGATATCATCACTGATTGGTACACATCAGTACATAAATGCACAAGAACTCCAGCAATCCAATAAAAATACGTCCCCCAAAAACTAAACGAAGTGCCCTGACAGATACTAGTTTTAAGTTTCGTACACTTCGTTGAAAACCATTTCAAATTTTAGTGAATTGCAAAATACCAGGCTGCAGAAAACGATAAAAATACGTTTGTTCTCACAACTTATCACCACTTATAATCTCCTGCTTTCAATTTCACAATTTCACATGGATAAACAAATTAAGCCGCAAACAATAGCACTTATGAACTCTCACGAACTAAGCCAATGTTTGTAAATATCACGAACGAAAACTATTCGCTACAATCATCGTCGCTTGTCACACTCATGATTGTTCTTTGATTGTGAACGTTCATTTTAAAACTCAATAAAGAACTCGAATTGTGAAGATTGAATTTTTAATCGATGGTGAGCATATTTTTGAAGTGATAAATTGTACTCTCCGTGAAAGCAGATAAGAAGTGCAACTTCGTTCAATTCAAAAAACAATACAGTTTGTAGGGATATTATATTATAATTACCTTAACATAGAAAGATGTAGCTCATAATTTTTCGAAATTGTTTTTATGCATTTTCTGTTACCATGAATACCTTCATGAAACCGAAAAAACTGAAATATGGTTTGAAATACTGAATTTTTTTGATGATTTTTATTACATTTTGCATTAAATAATTTTTAATTACATAATGTTGTAAGAAGTTATTAAGATTTGCCTGTAAAATTATGAATTCATGAATTACTTCCTTTCCATATTAAGGTGATGATATATAACAAAAAGACTTTAAATATAACAAAATAACAAAAAAAAAAAAAAATTTTGACGTAGAACTACGCCTTTCAGCGCGGTTTGTGTGAGGTCACTTTAACAGATTTTTTCAAGACCACGAAACTTTTTTGACGAATACTTTAGGGTATACCTACAGCCTTTAATACTCATTTTTCAAAGATAATATATATACTAAAATATCAGATATATCCTGCGCTTAATGAAAATCTAATTTTGGATTTTGTCACTATTATATTATAGTCACAAAATACTAAAATATAAGCACAAAAATGCATGTGTTTATATAACAAAATCAATTATCAGCTGCTTATGCTGTACCTGCCATCTTTTTTGGTTTTTGTGTTGTTGTTTCTGTTTGTATTGTTTTTATTTTATACGAACTGATTTGCAGGGTTCTTCATTGGGTTCTTGTATGTTCTACTTCTTTATTGGGTTCTTGTATGTGCTACTTAGAACTGAGTGTTCTTGTTTGTGTACTGAAGGTTCTTGTATGTACTACATTCACAACCTCTTTTCAACTCGGTCAATGAACTCAAATTGTCAAACTTAACGAAATGATCCGGTTAGATTTAACTCTTATGAAATAAAAAAATTTGGATCATATTTCGTTTTATGCTTTTACCCAATAGATGGCGTAAAATTGTAATCTTTGTTTTTAATGCATATTAATTTGGATCCCATATCCCACTAGCACTAGCGAGCAGGGACCGAAAATAACTATTATTTTACAATTTCTAAATGAAAAAGACTCAATGAAAAAATTGTCGCAGGACTTTTTCAAATAAACCATTATGATACAAATGGCCTCAGCTTCATGAAAATTAAGTGCCTTTTAAATTTTCGACTGATTCTATAAAAGTTAAAAATTAACTGTTATTTTTGGCCTTTTATTTTTTCGGACAAAAATAACGGTTACTTTTGACTTTTCTTTTATCGGTCAAAAATAACAGTTATTTTTTTACTTTTATTTTTTCGGTCAAAAATATCAAGCAATTTGTATTTTTTTAAGGGTCGCTTGACCAATTAAAAAACTATTGATACCATATGTAAATTGTGCACACCGATGAGACCCAAATAATGGTACCATTAGTTTTTTAGTTGGTAAAACAGCCTTTGAAAAAACACAAATTGCCTGATATTATTGACCGAAAAAATAAAAGGCAGAAAATAACTGTTATTTCTGACCGATAAAATAAAAGTCAAAAGTAACTGTTATGTTTGCCCGAAAAAATATAACTTTTATTTTTGTCGGAAAAAATAAAAGTTAAAAAATAATAGTTAATATGTGACTTTTTCGATAAAAACCATAACCGGAACGGTCCCTGCTAGCGAGTGTTGCTAATTTTCGGAGGGTCAATAAAAAATACGTGCAAAATGGACAAAACAATCGAACCAAAGAAACAAAGTAGAAGAGGTTACAACATCAACGGAATTCTATGTCTACACTTACGATACTATCGAAACTTTTTCTTTTTTTTATCATATTTTCTTCTTCGACAAAAGCACTTCGACTACAAAAAAATAAGCTCACGAAAGATTAAAAATTCAATCTTCTCACTCATTTTTCAAATGTGTTTTATCATGATAAATACTTAAGGGAGACTTTACATGCAGTGATTTTATGAATACACATCTCTTGAGCGCGCTTGTTAAAGCAATCGTTCGTTCGTTGATAGCATTAAGGTGCGACATAACATTCGCGGCAGAGACAACGTACCTTTTTTTAAAAATTCATAACTCAGTCAAAAACAAACGTTTGTCCAACATTTATTATTGTAAAGAATTGAACAAATTACAAGAAAAAAAATTCAAAGAAATATATTTTTCACTCGAACATGGTTTTATAGAGCTCTTAACTGGAGGCAGAGAAAAAACGGGGCCAAAAATTGTCCGATCTGGAAAATGACTTTTTTAAATCTTAACAAAATTGGTTATCGTATGACAAAAGCTTTTTTACATTTTTTTTTTTTTCGATTTTTGGTGATGTTCCAAATTTGAAAGTGTGTTTTTTCGAAAAATTATTGACTTTTAAAATTCATAAAAAATCAAAAAAAAAAATTGTAAAAAAAGCTCGTGTCATACGATAGCAAATCAAGTTTAAAAAAATACAAAAAAAAAATTTCGTCAAAAAATTAACCCGCTAGTGCCGCAACCAGAACAAAAAACATGGTTTCGAGATAAACGCATTCAAAGTTTGTGAACAAAGTAAAAAAAGGTGAAAATTAAAAATGCACTCTCACTAATCCGGCTGTAACTTTTGAACCCGTAGTAATTTTTTCATGAATCAATACGCGAATCTTAAGATTTAAAAAAACGGGCAATATCATGTCCCCCCCATAAGTCTCTCATGAGAGAACACAATGGCCATGTTTTCGTGATCGTTGGATTTTTTAAATATTAATCATGATAAATTACAATCGCAAAGTAAGTTATCATGAGAAGATTGAATTTTTAATCGCTCATGAGCTAGTTTTTCCACACTCTGTAAAATACGCTTGGACTTCGCTCACGAGTATCAAAATGCATCATCCAAGCTCTGACGCAGTGTACATTTTCGTATAATTCAAAATACAACAATTTTAGAATGTAGAAGCTTACAACCCAAAAAATCACATCAAAACTGTAAGTCACGTTGACGCACAGTGTGTCTTTCTCAATTTCAGCTTGTCATAAATACCTGAAAAAAAAAATGTAGAATTTGTAGAAAAAGACGCATGTTAGACCATTTTTGGGTTGAATCGGGTGCGAGGTTTCTATTTCTGGCATCAGTTTTACTTTATGTTAAAAGTTTTTAAACAAACATTTTTTGAAAAAAATTCTTTATGAAAAAACTCACAAAATTAAGGTGGGGTAAAGTGCACCCCCATCCACTTTTTTTTAAATATTTTTTAAAATAAATAAATCGAGCCTGCCTAACGTGCAATAATGCCACATATTTTCTCTAAAGACCACCAAAGAGTCCTGATATAATCCCTTTGAGCATATTTGATATGTTCCTGAAAAAAGATCAGGACTTATCACATTAGCTTGAAGGTTCATCATAAATAGACTTTTCAAGAAAAATGGGTGAAAATCGAACTAAGATATACACAACATTTTTTTCTCATATCCGCAAGTTGTTAGTAATTTATATAAATAAATAAAATTCACATATAAAAATATGATATATACTTATATATTTAACTTATTGCTCATTTTGAAAATAAGTAAACATTTTCAGTTATAAGAAGAAATGACTAACAACATTATGGCTAACATGGCTCGTGTGACAGAATTATATCTAAGCCATTGAACTTGACGATTTAAACCACTTTAATAAGCATGAAGATAAATGACTCAGAGCTATAATTGAAGCTTTATTTCCATATCTGTTATTAACAGAGAATGAATTACATTTTGAACCATAATTTTTATTTCTTCAAACTCCTCCCGCTTCCTAACCATAACCTTCATACCTACATTTTTCATAGACACATTCATTCACTCTCATGATTTTCTTCATTACTCATGCACGTGTGAGTGTGTGTGTTTGTGTGTGTTTGTGTGTGTTTGGTTGGCTCCGTGTGTTTGACTTAGGTTAGGCGCAATAAACATAATAATTAATTAAATTAACTTTTTCCACCACTACCCGCCTCTAACCGCCCGTCCGCCTCTCAGCCATTCTCTGACTGACTTTAGAATTTTCAACAAATTCTTATTATTATTGATTTTCCTTTATTTTATTATTACTGCTTACTTCAACATGCACATTGTGTGAGCCTTTATGTGAGTATGTGTATGTGTGTGTGGGTGTATAGTTTTGTGTGGGTGAATTGCTCAAACACACATAGATTTATACATTTAATAATATATAAATTTTCCACTATAAAGTTCCACACTAACATTTCATCCACTCCCTTGACATCCACCCCGACACCACAACTGCTGAAAGTCTAACGTTATTTTAATTTTATTTTATTTTATTTTATTTTCCATCTTAACACCCAGTCAGGGCCAAAACAAACCATACACTATATCTCCCACCAACCCGTCTTAGACCACTTGTGCTGCATTTGATCGCTTTCCTATGCCTGTCGCTCCTCTTCCTCCTCTTCATCCACCTTTTCCCACCCAACTGACAGCGGCGAACGCATAAGTTTTATTTCTTATATAATATAACACTTTATTTATTATTCATTTTCGATTCCTATATTTTCCACAGACGACGCCGCCTTCATCTTTTACGTCCTCCAAGTTTTTAGCCTTGTTTTTATTTTCTTCATTTCATCAAACATCATCCCACATCTACCAAAAATCCACCTTATATTAAGTCCGCTTTTGTATAAGCTTGGTATGCCTTGCCGCCCAACTTCGCTCCAGTATTCATTCATTCATTCATTCATTACTTCCTTCATTCATTTATTTATATGTGCAACCCAGCAAACCGCGTTGCTTCCCCACCGTGGTAGTGTTGCTAGTTTTTTTTTTTTTTCTTCATTAGTTTGAGCGAATGAGTCAGTCAGTCAGTCAGTGTGCACAAAATTGTGTGTGTATGTGTGTGTGTTTTCCGTCTTATAGTCCGTCTTCATAGTCGTCTTCCTAGTCATAGTCGTCGTTGTTGTTTTCATCGTCTTGTTCATCACCAACGTCGTTGACGTCGTCGTTTTATAGTTTGCGCTCATTCCATTCATTAATTTTATAAGAAGAATCGTATCGCATAATAAATAATTAATTTAAACAGCTACGTCAAAAGCGAAATTTATAGTAAAAGAAATTTTTTGCGTGGTGGCAACGTTGCACAACCCAATATTATACCGTAATGCAATAGATAATTGTTCAAAGTCATAAAAATCGCATATTGTTTGCTTGTGAGTAACGAAAGTTAAAAGAGAAAAAGTAAGGCATATAAGAAAATCTAATGAAAGTAGGTTTTTGGTAATTGAGAACCGGACTTTTTTGGAAGAAAAATTGCCATATTAGTTCTTGATAAAATTTGTACGAAGAGAAAAATCGTGCTTGAAGGTCTTCAAAAAGATTCGTAAATTTGTATGCATGCCTTTATCTCAGTTTTTCTGGAATATTTGATAACTGCCGGCAATGAAATTTGAAAATTTTGTTACAAAAGTAACCGAATTGAAATAAAAATTTCACCTTTTGGTATATCAAAAGTCAGAGGAACTCTTAAGCACTTTTTTGCATAATTTTTTTGCGATTGGCACAAACTTGTCGGAGTTGAAAATGAACGAAACGATTTATGAAAAGAGATAGTGGTTAACTCTTATTTACATTTTTGCACTTCTGACATTTTCTTGACATATCTGGGTGAAGAAGGAGGCAACGTAGAAAACTTATTTTGCGATACGGCTTACTATACAGTTAACTTATTTATCAAACGAAAGTGATCATTAAGTGGACGTGCACAAACATAGTAGACTTAAGATTGGTGACCCATGACCTGGCATATGAGCACTTTAAGTAAATTTTCTTGATTAATGGTAAACTTTCAGAGACATGAAATGAAGGAAATCGTTTATGGGAATTAATAAATCTACACAAGATCTTCACGGGATCATTCATGGGAGATATTACATGGGATCTTCGGATACACTATAGTAAAAATTTTGCTATGCAATACATGTGATCATATACTTTCTTGGCAAAATTTGTCACGTATAATTAATTTAAAAAAACAATACGTTATTTTAACAACCAAAATTTTCATTAATATGCAAAACCATAGATTTTCTAGCACATTCAATTTTTGTATAATCGGGGTTCCTATAAGAAATAATGGCCTATCAGTATAACCTGTATCCTGAGCTATCCTGGACAAGAAACGTTTTCTATAACAAGTGCATTTAATATTAATATTAAGGAGTGCATTTAGCAGATAAGTTTGGCTCTCTTTGTGTGCAAGAAATCAAGACATTCTCGCACTAGTTCTCTGGACTTATTTCGAAATCGTTCCCTTTGGAACTTCTTTACGGATTTCTGGTCTGTTGGCCTATAACCAGCAAGTCTTTCGCTTTAACGGAAATATCAACAGTATGCACAGAAGTGACGAACTATGTATAACATAGGATCTTTGGTAATACTCTACTAATGTCACTCTTCACTTGACCTCTCTAGACCTCTCTAGTATTGTTTGCCTGTGAAAGAGTCACCATCGCAGCTCTGAAGCTAAGAGGGTCTTGATCCTTACCCAGTACTAACAGTACACTGTATGATTGTCGACGTATTAATGCTATTAGGCTTAGGGTTCAAAAGTTACAGCCGGATTAGTGAGAGCGCATTTTTATTTTTAGTCTTTTTTTTCTTTGTTCACAAACTTTGAACGCGTTTATCTCGAAACCATGTTTTTCGTACTGGTTGCGGCACTAACGGGTTCATTTTTTGACGAAATTTTTATTTTTTTAAATTTGATTCGCTATCGTATAACACCAGCCTATGTTTTTTCGATTTTTTATGAATTTTAAAGACAATATTTTTTTCGAAAAACCACCAAAAATTGATAAAAAATTTAAAAAAAGCTCCTGTCATACGATAACCAATTTTGTTAAGATTTAAAAAAGTCATTTTTTTCCAGATCGGACAATTTTTTATTTTTAAACAAAATAATCTAAACTAAACTTCCGTTGTTAATATTCCGAAAATCATAAATATACGTACAATTACAGCGCTATTTTGATGTATTTATATATATTTATTTTTATAAGTATTGCAATATTATTAATAAAACAAAGGTTTTTTCAGGACTACATTGTATTTTCAGAAATTTTTCTATATATTAAAAAAAGTTCACCATAGAATGAATGTAAATAGTAGCAAGTTATAACAACACCATTTCCAATTGTTATTGAAAAAACTAAATTGGAATTTGGAAATTTCATTTAAAATTCTGAAAATTTCGATTTAAGCTCAAATATTTTATTTGAAATTTAGAAAAAGTCCGTTGAAATTCAAAATTTATTCGAAGTTCAGAAAAATGTTATTTAAATCTTAGAAAATATCATCTTATTAAGAAACTAAGAAAAAGGAATTGAAATTTAGAAAATATCAATTGAAACTCAGAAAAAAACAATTAAAATTAAGAAAAAATCAACCAAAATTCAGAAAAAAAATTATTTCAAATTCAGAAAATATTTATTGAAATTCAAAAACTAGTAAGTAGTGCTGGTAAGTAATAAGTTAAGTCGTTCTATCTCGCCATTTCTTTAATTATTTTAAGAAATAAAAACTTATTTCTTTAAAAATTATGCAAAAAAAAAGTAAAAAAACAAAAAAAATATACAACGGTTTTCCTTTATACTGTATTTTATTTACAGTTGCATTTGTAATTTTTGCAAACATGATTAATTTATACAAGAACACATAAAATATAATTCTATGCTACAGCTGTTGCAGTAACAGCAAAAATAACAACAAAACCAACAACAACAACAACAATAAATAATGTCTTTTCCTATATATTGTAATTTTGTGCCTTGCCGCCACGAGTTATTCAGCAACTTTTGCCACATTCTTGAACATGAGTTTGTTGCAAACAATTTTGGGATGAGTCGTCTGGCTGTTGGTTGTAGTGATGGTTAGGGTAGTACGTCGCTTGATGGGTAGTTGTACTTGTGGTAGGTAGTAGTAGCAGCAGCAGCAGCAGCTAGTGGTGGGTCATGTTATGTTCTTTTGGGTTAAGTTTTTCGTTCACACATTTATTGGGTTAACTTTATTGGCGGGTCGTCGACGGTCGAGCAATTTTCAATAAAAACAAAAACGTGCATTTCTTACTCAACACATACAACTTTATTTCATATGCAAGCATTTATGTATGTCTGTCTTATATGCCGACTATTTAGGGGCCTTTTTTACTAGCACCGCCTCTGTTACTTTGCACACTTCTCTCATGACTTCTTATGGAGGGAATTGCAGCAGCGTCTACAAAGTGTATAAAATACAACTAAATATTTAATAGTATTTTATTGCACGAAATTCGCATAAAATATGCATGTCGGTCAATGAATAATTCATAGAATAATAAGAATAAAACATCGCAAAAAAAAAAAACAAAAAACTATGGTGTTGTCAGAAAATTGTTCTATATGGAAGGGGGGGAGAGTAGGTAGCTGATGGACTTATGGACAGTAAAGAGCGGACATAAATTAAAGACGTTCCATAAAAGTTGAGTTGGTATAAAATAAATCATCATGGTTGGCCCTGAAGTCAGTGCAGCAGCTGAAGAATATTATAAGAAAGGATAGCAAAGAAGCTGCAAAAAAGGAGAGCGATTTGAATGTATATAAATTTTTAAATTTCTAATTATTTATACTTATTTTTTTTTTTTTAGGTTTGAGCCAAGGATTTCCGGTGACAAACTAATGCAGCCAAGTCTGGTTTTATTCGAAAATGGTGTGAAAGATAAGTCGGGAATAAAATGAAAACTAGTGAAACAAGTGTAGAATATACTATATGTTGAGGAAAGCCACATACATATATCTACATCCAAATGAATTTTTGGTAGAACTTTTTTAGATTTAAACATAAGAATAGCCAAACCTTATTTCTGAGACTTTTTGTTGTGATTTTTTATTGCAGTTTGAGTCTATCACATAATTAAGCATTTAAATATTTGTTGCCAACACAAACATAAGTCTTCTTGTAAAATCTTCACAAGCACATCGTTTGATCTCTTTTGAACTCTCATAATATTTTTTTGCACGCTAGTTTGTGCACCACTTATTTATGTTTAGTTTATTTTGTCATTTAATGTTTTTGATTTATACGCTCAAATTTTCATTTTAACTGTTTTTTTTTCATTTTTTTTTTCTCACAAATTCATTTTAGCAGCCTGAAAAATACGCTTCAAATTTTACCCCCCACAAAAATGAATGCCAGGCAAACGACTTCCTTCCTTTGTATAGTATTTTTCTTTGTAGGCCATAACGTTGCAGACAAACATACAAACAAATATAAACATTCATACAAACATACACATGCATATATATTTAAATGATTGTGTGTATTGCATGTAACATGTTGCATGACGTTCTAACAATTTGTATTTCATAATCATCATATTTAAATTTAGTTCAACATGATTTTGTTGTTTTTTTTTTTTTGTTTGTGTCATAATAAATAAAATTGAGACGACAAAATTTTATTGACTAAGTGAGCACTTTGTGGCAATTTTTCATTGAATTTAATTTATTTTTAGTGTCAATAGGATTTTGATAGAATTTTAGTAGAATTTTGCAACCAAGTCTTATGTTAATAAATTAAATAAAGTTTCGCGAAAATTCAAAATCAATGCATTAATTTATAAACATAAGGAAATTCTTAAACACCCAAACAATTCATTATCTATTACAGACCACGAACTCATGCAATCACATTTAAAGCGCAAACATTACCAACTTATAGCTTAAGCACGTTAATGCAACACCAACAACAACAACAACAACAATAATAATGACGATGGCAACATTAGTCGTTATTATAACAACAATAATTATCTTAGAACGTTGTCCGTATTCTACAATACTAAATCAATATGACAGAAATAGTCTGTCCATCTCCGTTCGACTGTTTGTCCTTTTGTCTAACGTCGTACATTTGTATGTCTCCTAAGTTGTCCTTATGAACTGTCTGTCAAATGGACAAACTGAAGTAGTTGTAGCAGCAACAACAACAACAACATAAGCATGGACATGACTTGTTCTCGAGGTTGGTTCGTGTACTTATGTAAATTCAGTTAAAATTTATATAAACTATATAAGTAGATATGTCTATATAACGTCCGTATGTTTGCCTTGTAATATTTACAAACACATGCAAACCCACAAACACACATACAAACACATACACATACACATATTAAATGTATATTTGAAATTAATTACTTATTTCACTGTACAACAAACAGAGAATATATTATAGAAAATAATTGCGCGCACTTAAACATAACACACACAAATACTCACAAACACACACAAGCACGCACCTGCATGCATTAGAAGCCCCCCAAAATACTTAGCCAAATATAGCACACATAAGCAGACATGCATAGAATTGAGTATGTTTGTAAGTAAGTAATGACCGCCACCAACATGCATAAGTGACGGACGTGCGCATTAGTTTTAACTTGTTGTAGGCCTTGCATTTGGCGTAGCGGCGGCAAATTGCGTCGCGAAGTGCTTTTTATGCAGTTGATGACGGCGATAACCCGAGTACCCAAAAAGTACTCAGTTTAAGAACAATTGGAAAGCACATCTAGAAGTATTTAGTACAGTAACAGTAACAGTAACAGTAACAGTAACAGTAACAGTAACAGTAACAGTAACAGTAACAGTAACAGTAACAGTAACAGTAACAGTAACAGTAACAGTAACAGTAACAGTAACAGTAACAGTAACAGTAACAGTAGCAGTAACAGTAACAGTAGCAGTAACAGTAGCAGTAACAGTAACAGTAACAGTAACAGTAACAGTAACAGTAACAGTAACAGTAACAGTAACAGTAACAGTAACAGTAACAGTAACAGTAACAGTAACAGTAACAGTAACAGTAACAGTAACAGTAACAGTAACAGTAACAGTAACAGTAACAGTAACAGTAACAGTAACAGTAACAGTAACAGTAACAGTAACAGTAACAGTAACAGTAACAGTAACAGTAACAGTAACAGTAACAGTAACAGTAACAGTAACAGTAACAGTAACAGTAACAGTAACAGTAACAGTAACAGTAACAGTAACAGTAACAGTAACAGTAACAGTAACAGTAACAGTAACAGTAACAGTAACAGTAACAGTAACAGTAACAGTAACAGTAACAGTAACAGTAACAGTAACAGTAACAGTAACAGTAACAGTAACAGTAACAGTAACAGTAACAGTAACAGTAACAGTAACAGTAACAGTAACAGTAACAGTAACAGTAACAGTAACAGTAACAGTAACAGTAACAGTAACAGTAACAGTAACAGTAACAGTAACAGTAACAGTAACAGTAACAGTAACAGTAACAGTAACAGTAACAGTAACAGTAACAGTAACAGTAACAGTAACAGTAACAGTAATTTATTCACTCAGCAAAAAGTTTCTCAGAATATGATAAAAAAGGCATTATATTTAAAGAAAAATGGTATAGACTTTGCTCCAGAGAATGCTTTTTTTCAAATGAGATACTAAAAATTCTCTAAAATTGATAAAAATCTTTCATGAAAAAGAGAAATACATAAAAATATATCGTTTTTAGAGAAAAATACTTTTAATTTTTGAGAAAAGATTTCTTTTTATTGAAGAAAATACTTCGCATAGGGAATTTTTTATCAAAATATAGGAAAAATTTTTCATTTTCAATAAATTAAAATGAGAGGTTTTTGTGCGAAAGAAATACTTATCATTATTAGAGACATTGAAATATTTCCATTTCCCACAAGTGAAGAAATATTTTTTCGAAAATGTGAAAATTTATTGAAAAAGATTTTATTTGAAAAAGATAAAATTGCTATTATCGAAAGAAGAAAAATTTTTTATCGGAGAAAGATAGTTTTTTTTTCTGAGTATTAAGTAAGTACATATTGAAATCTGTATTGAGGACAAACTGCGAATTGGGACATTTTCCGCAAAGTCAATTAAGTATTTTATGTATTCATCACATTAATATATGACGTAATTCATTGATGTATGTGGTGAGTACATTCACAATTTACAAAACTATTGTACATTATTTTATGTAATGAGTACAGTTCCAATGGACGCAGTACGTAGATTATACTATTATATAGAACTATTTTTATGTGCTCAGTACATATAATATTTACGCATTAAATGTTTGTGGTATATAATATCAGGCTACCCTGGCTCGTTGGCTCGTGTACTACACAATAAACATGTACGAGCGCAAGTATACCGTTGTATAATCAAAACGTGTAATGAGTACACATTTTGTGTATTGAATAAAAGTTTAGTTTCATTCGCATAAGCGAGACGTTTACTCTGTCCATATTTTATATATTGATTATATGTAGGTATAACTTTTATTGATGTGTACACTTGCTCTGTAGTAAGAGTATAGCAAGTCTACCATGATCCTTTGGCAACCGAGAAATGTACTAAGTCCATATCTTATGTATTTAGTACATTTTTTTGTAAAGCATTACAAGAAATATTGACTGAGTTGAAATATCTTGTATGTATTGAAATTTGCAATGTATTCAATATATAATTCAATAAATATATAATTTTACAAAATGAATCAATTTATATGTGACCAGTAATGCGCCCATTACCCAGGAAATACAGCTCTCTTTGCATTTCCATATAATTTTTCAGGACATAGATTTAACATAGATGTCTCTGTACTGATTAGATAGCATTTTCTCTGTATAGTATCTGTATCTGTAACAATAACAGTAATAGTAACGCCGTTGTTCCTGTTGGGTTATTTAAACTTCTAAAGAACCTTTTGCTTTTACACGCACTCAATATTCGGCGATATGCAGCGCAGCATTAATTCGCAGCCTACGACTTCGCATAGAATTCTACATCAATTTTTAAAGGATATTAGTCGACATTTTCCACTCACAGTTATGCTGTCCGCGCATTTGCGAAACCATTGAAAAGTAGCATTAGACATTTAGGCCCACCACAGATGGCTGACAAGATGATGCACATAAGCAGCAACAACAAGAACTACAACGCGAATATGCACTGCGCTGTTAGAATGCATTTTCTATTAATTATTAACAACAACTTGTGTTTGAAATTATTTCAAATGAGGCAGCAGCAACAACATTAGCAACAACAGCAACAGCAGCAGCAGCAGTATTGCTGCAACTCTTGCTAATGCTTAATGATGTTGCAGCCACTAATCATTGCAGGAAAATGGAACTTGTCAACATGAACAGGCATACACGCACACACACACACACACACAAACACACACACACACATGTCCAAATCTTTTGGTGCAAATTGCAATCGCTGTTTTAGCTGCTTTAGCTAAAAAACACTTTTCGTTGTACGCTGTGTATTTTTTTCAGTTGTTGTTCCTACAAAAAAGGGTACACTTTTTAGTTGAATAGCTTTGCGCAGCCTATGTTTATATTGCTGTGCATTTCTCTGAAATCCTTCTATGTTGCTGCAATCCCTCGAAATAATATTTAATATTTAGAGTGAAATAAATATTAAATGAGTTTTACTTAGAAAATCTAAAAGAATGTTGCAACAACCTACAATGTTGCTGCACAAGCATAAGCAACAACATCATTGCTCACCCTACCACTACCACTTTCACCCTGCTGCTGTTGCAACTCTGTAAAACTTGTGCATTAACAGCGCGAATGAATGTTGTTGTTGCTGTTTTCAACCTGCTTTCAGTTTTCTACGTCAGTCACGCTGACTCGCGGCTCTGCATGAGTTTCAATTGCTATTTGATGGCCAGAATTGTTGTTGTTTCTGCCAGTGGGTTGAATCGGGCTTTTTTGCTGGACTGCCTCTATGGGATGTGGCTGGGCCATTTTAAACTACAAACAACTCGTCGCCCAAAAGCTTATAAAATATGCAGGCCGAACGTAATTTCTTATTTAAAATGCCATTAAATTTTTTTGAATAGACATTTTGTGCAGCAGCAGTAGCAGCAGGTAAAAACGTAAGCGTACTACGTAACATACAAACACACACACACACACCCATACATAGAAACATTTATCTTTGATATTTACTGTGTATGTGTGAGTGCGAAAAAATGTAGTGAGTTCTGTAGCTTTTCTATGGACAAAAAAAATTGGTTGTTTTAGAAAACTTTTTTTAAACTTATTAAAAATATTTTGAAAAATATTTATATAATTCAATGGCTCTTAAAAGATCTCTAGAAATATCCGTTTTAAGAAAGAAAACCTGCTTAATAAGTAAATAAACCAGCACTGGAGGCATCGATCTGATTCTGTGATGAAGTAATCGGAAGTGAAATCATAAAAACTTGCAGGACTAACAATAAGTTCCTGCATTGAGCACCGTTTATTGTCAAAAACAATTTTTTTTCTCTATTTTCCTTCTGAGTCTCCTTCTTTGTAATGTTTTGGTAAAAATTCTGTTTTCATTCTGAAGGAGGTATTCTATTCGAAAGGTTAAAATTTAAATTTTGGGTGGTTTTTAAATTTGATACAAAAAAAATAAGAATATTTTAAGTAGCCAGTTTTTTATACGAAAAAAAATTTGAAAATTGAAAAAATTATAGTCTGGTTAAGTTGGGGGAGGGGTGAAAAATAACGCTGCACCCTTTTCGACAAGATTCCAACACTTTAGGTGATCTAAAAAAGAAAGAAAAAATATTCTTTATAAGTAAGAATATCGCTATTGCCAGAACTATGGCATTAAAAACATATCTTTTTTTTCACAAAATGGCGGCTGTTTGAAATATAAGTGATTTTTTGTCCCTTTTTAAAAGCTTTCATTTTTAAAAATAATAAAAAACAATTCTGAGTAGCACATTACAATATTATTAAAATTAATAAAGTTACCATTTTTTATCGATACCTCCAATATTTCGATACAATACTTCTTCATGGTCTTCTTGAATAACTTTTAGCAAAAATTTTACAAGGAATATTTTCTTAGATTATTTTAAGTATTCTGTGAAAATTATAAAAATTATAAACAGGGACCCAATGTAAAAAAATTTCTAGCCCAAAGTATACCTTAATGCAATGAGTTATCCTTAAGAAAGCTCCTTGTTAACGATATAGAGAGCTGCAGCTTTTCAAATTTGTTTTTAGTATTTCTTAGAAGTAAGGGCAAGCATAAAAAAAACTTGGCTAAATAACTAGTTATAAAAAGCAATTTTTAATGCCACCTGCTGAATAAACTAAAAACTAGTACATTGCTTTGTATGGACAGGCTTCAACAAAAACTTCTCACATGAATTAAAATCTATGAAATATTTAATAAAATGTTGTTGAAGGGAGCGGTGGGGAGGAATGGTGACTAGTGCTCTTATGTGCATTGCAAAAAACTGGAATAACTAAAGTTCTACTGTCACATTTAAAACATTTGTTTACACAGTTTCGCTCATGTGCTGCATACTTTAAGGCTTGCTAGGCGACTCAAGAGATCACAGTTCAAATAAGCGAAAAACTGCCTTTGGGTCTAGCTGAAGCTTAAGCAAATGTTCAACAAACAGCAGCAGCTAACCACCCACCTTATTCCTCACCAGAATCCTTTCAACAACTCATTCATATTTTTATATGAATAATTATGTTTTTACACTGTGCAAAATATATGATTGGGGCTACCCGAGCCACTTAAAGCAGCCAACGCGCCCAAAACAAACAGATGATGATGATGATGATGATGATGACAAATACAAAAACAATGAGCTTGCATACAACACATATATTTATAAATTTGTGTGTGTGCGTTTTTGTATATTTGCAAGGGCTACTCTACTCTCTTCAGTAGCAGTCACGTGCTTTTTCCGAAAACATGTGTTGCTGTATGTTGCGGCGTAGCTTCTCTGCTATTCAAAATGTAAACAACAGAAACAAAAAAATCATCAAAAATTCGCGCATTACAAACGAACATACAAACATAAATCACATATATTACATCCACCCACATGCACCTACACACACAAAAGCACCCACAATTAAACACGCACAATTTGTATGAAATAAGCTCACGTGTATCTACTTAAATCTATTGAATATGACCTAAGTTCGTTTGGAAGAAATTATTTTCTGTAGCGATTAAGAAATATTATATTTTTATATAATGGCAGTGCATAGATCTCGCTCTTAAAATAAAAGGTGTTAACTAGTGGAAAGGTTTCTAAAAAGCTTGGTTGGGCATCAAGATTAGATATAAAATCGTAACAAGGATATTTTGCTTACCAAATCACATCATGGCATGAATTAAGAATTGAATATGTTCCAAAACTTACCTGAAAGAAGAAAAAAAAAATATGTGAGTACAAAAAGTTAATTGAATTTCATACATATAGTTTTATTGCAGATAAAAATGAGTTTTTGGTATAGAAGTAAAAGCAATTATTTGAGATATTTCAAAATCATTTTCAGTGAATTCAATCTTTCAATCAAAATATTTATATTGGTCAGAAAGACTCAATGGTGTAAAAATTTCCAAAAGGATTAAATTATACTCTCAACATTATGTATCTCATGATATATCTCTGGAATGTGAGAGAGTTGAAAAACAACTTTTCAAATATAGAATTTACCCCATTCAAATTCAAAAAAGGAATTCTCCAAAAACATGCCACTTCAAAATTCGTCCTTTTCAATATTCCGTTTAAAAAAATCTCCTTTTCAAAATACCCCTTCTTAAATTCTTTCTGTACAAAAATCATCTTAAAATTCTTATTTTAAAAATACCTCTTCTTATGTTCTCTAAAATTTATCCCATTAAAAAATTCTTAATCTACAAAACTTCCCCTAAAAACGCTACTTTTCAAAAAGCCCCTTCTAAATACTACCAAACAATATTTTGAGTATCTCATTTCAAAAATCTCCCTTTTAAAAAACTTTCCTTAAAAACCCTCCTTTTCAAAAAAACTGTCCTGTAATCATTCACTTACAAAATTCCTTTTAAATAATTCTTTTTTTAAAAATACCCTTTTTTAAATTCTGCCAAAATATTTTATTTCAAAGTTTTTTCTTAAAAAAATTCCCCTTAAGCAAATGCCCTCTTCTCCTTTTCCAAAAACCCTTTTTTAAATCGTCAGAAAAAATTCTATTTCAAAATTCTGCCTTTCAAAAATGTCCCTTAAAAAATCATGCTTTTCAAATTACCCCTTCTAAAATTGTTTCTTTACCAAATTCTTCTAAAACATCCTCCTTTACAAAATACCTTTTCTTAAATTCTCCATAAATATCCCACTTAAAAATTCTTCCTATAGAAAATTCCACTTGAAAATTCTCCCTTTAAGAAATACCCTTTTAAATAATTCATTAGTTAAAAAACCTCATTTTCAAAATGCCTCTTCTTATATTCTCCCAAATATCCTAATTAACTTTGCTTTCTTTACAAAACTCCCCTTAAAACATGTCCTTTTCAAAATAACCCTACTAAAACTTTTCTTTACAAAGTTCAGATTTAAAATGCTCTTTTTAAAATACATCTTTTTTAAATTCTCCCAGAAGAACCCATTTCAAAATCCTCTTTTTCAAGATACTCCTTCTAAAATACTTCCCTTACAAAATTCCTTTTAAAACTCCTTTTCAAAATACCCTGTTTTTAATTCTTCCAAAATATTTTGTTTCAAAATTCTTCATTTATGAAATTCCCCTTAAGAATATGCCTCCTAATAAATCCTCCTTTTCCAAAAATTTGTATCTTGTATCTTGTATCTTGTATCTTGTATCTTGTATCTTGTATCTTGTATCTTGTATCTTGTATCTTGTATCTTGTATCTTGTATCTTGTATCTTGTATCTTGTATCTTGTATCTTGTATCTTGTATCTTGTATCTTGTATCTTGTATCTTGTATCTTGTATCTTGTATCTTGTATCTTGTATCTTGTATCTTGTATCTTGTATCTTGTATCTTGTATCTTGTATCTTGTATCTTGTATCTTGTATCTTGTATCTTGTATCTTGTATCTTGTATCTTGTATCTTGTATCTTGTATCTTGTATCTTGTATCTTGTATCTTGTATCTTGTATCTTGTATCTTGTATCTTGTATCTTGTATCTTGTATCTTGTATCTTGTATCTTGTATCTTGTATCTTGTATCTTGTATCTTGTATCTTGTATCTTGTATCTTGTATCTTGTATCTTGTATCTTGTATCTTGTATCTTGTATCTTGTATCTTGTATCTTGTATCTTGTATCTTGTATCTTGTATCTTGTATCTTGTATCTTGTATCTTGTATCTTGTATCTTGTATCTTGTATCTTGTATCTTGTATCTTGTATCTTGTATCTTGTATCTTGTATCTTGTATCTTGTATCTTGTATCTTGTATCTTGTATCTTGTATCTTGTATCTTGTATCTTGTATCTTGTATCTTGTATCTTGTATCTTGTATCTTGTATCTTGTATCTTGTATCTTGTATCTTGTATCTTGTATCTTGTATCTTGTATCTTGTATCTTGTATCTTGTATCTTGTATCTTGTATCTTGTATCTTGTATCTTGTATCTTGTATCTTGTATCTTGTATCTTGTATCTTGTATCTTGTATCTTGTATCTTGTATCTTGTATCTTGTATCTTGTATCTTGTATCTTGTATCTTGTATCTTGTATCTTGTATCTTGTATCTTGTATCTTGTATCTTGTATCTTGTATCTTGTATCTTGTATCTTGTATCTTGTATCTTGTATCTTGTATCTTGTATCTTGTATCTTGTATCTTGTATCTTGTATCTTGTATCTTGTATCTTGTATCTTGTATCTTGTATCTTGTATCTTGTATCTTGTATCTTGTATCTTGTATCTTGTATCTTGTATCTTGTATCTTGTATCTTGTCACTTGATTAAATTTTTATTTGTTTTTTATTTAGTATTTTGTCATGGATTTTCGCTTGAAAAAACTTTTTCATTCCTGGGTACTCATAAATATTTACTCGTTAGCAAAATAATTGCACATACTTAAGATCCAGAAGAGATTGTGTGGGTTCAGGTGTAATAATTATACATTTCATTACTTTATTTTGTCTTTTTGAATGGAAAAAAATAAAGCAATTTTATTTCTAGCTAACGTGTCGCTCTCTTAACAAGGACAACAATAAATTGCTATAAAGATTTAATAAATGCATACAAAACGAAACTTAAATGCTGTAGCAAGCAGCCGAATGCAACTGCTCACACACTAGCCCACTCACTCACTTTCTCACTCACTAGCTCTCTCACTCTAACACTTCTTCATGTTATCCTGCATTTGTTGTTAGGTTTCGTCAATATTAGCATTGTTTAAATTTATTATTTAAATTAACCTCGTCTCTGCAAATGCGTTCATAGACACATGCATGCACAACTGCAACAACAACAACAAAAACATTTAGCTGTAAACAGGAATGCATCGTCGCCACCACCAGCAGCAGCAGCAGCAGCAGCAACCATCCTTAGCAATGCACATGGTACAACTCTTAAATGTTTATGGTTGCTTGTGAATTCAGAGTCTGCAGCATCTCGCTTAGATACGCACAAACTATCTAGCTGCTAGAGCTATCTATCTATCTATCTATCCAACGGAACCATGCATCTAACAGATACAATATTTATTTATCTAGGTATTTGTTAGTCACATCTGTAAATACAATTTAAGATTTTTTCTTTTGAAGTTTTCCTGTGGATTTTGTTTTTTTTTTCATTTTGTTTTTGTTATTTAGTTTTTCTATGTTTTTTTTTTTTGCTTTTTAACTACACAATAAATGGTGTAGTTGTCGGTAGTGTTGTTATTGTATTTCTACGCTTAAATGCAGCTACATTCATTGGATATGCATTTCATCATAATGTTGTTATTGTTGTTTTATTTTTCTTATTTCTTTGCTTTTTTTTTCTTTAATTCGTATCTTTGTTGATTTTTTATTACTCTACGAATTTTAACACATCTGCTGAAATGCATTTAAATAAATCTGCTTCAAACGCATTTCAGCTTTATTTTACTGTCTTTGCATGTGTGAGTCAATCGATCTTTATTACTTTATAACAGCAGATATCTTTCTTTGCCTTTTTTTTATACTCGTATCATGTTATTTTTATTTACATTTTAATAAAAATCTTTAAGATTGTTCTTAGATGCGCATGAATCTTTGATATATAAACAAAAATCGTTTGTATCCTATGAATGATGCACTTTGGCGGAGCCGACAAAACAAAATAACAAAAAAAAAATAACAAAAAAAAAATAACAAAAAAAAAAAAACAATCAAATACATGTGTAGCTATAAAAGCCTTGGTGAATAGTTTTTTTTTTTTTCTTAAAACATATGTTTCGGTTATGCTATAGTTTGTTAGCAGGACAGAAGATTATTAAAAAATAAGAAAAAAAATGGAAAACAAGAGAACTGATTTACGATTGAATGGAAATGAGATTTAAGCAAATGTTTTATTTTATGTGTAGCTGAGCCAAAGCTGCTTACATTTATGATTAAAGTTTTTTTAATAAAATTTTCATTCAATTGAGTTTTGATGAGATATTATGATGGTCACAACTCCTTTGAACAATAGTCTTTATGTTTTGTCAGAAAAATAAAAGAAAATTTTTATGATTGTTGTGGAAAGATATACAACCATTTCCATTATATATTCATTACATAATAATTTATGATAGGCATCATTAAAAACTAATCAAAATACTTATATTTATGTTTCTCAAAACTTTCAAATACATATTATTGATATGATTTAATGATAAAGATATATCGGCATTGATAACACAGACCTGCGTGGATTATTTTTACATAAATTGGTGATTCTAAAGGTCCATGCCCATCAAATATATCCCTATAATATTGTCTGGGTGCCTGACAGAAACTTGCATTACCAAGATTATTCGTTCTTCATTGTCACAATTAAATTAAGGAACAATCTCCCAAGGAACGTGTGCTTTAGCAGTTTTGAATTTTTACCGTTTTTATTCCATTCTTCCGTGGCGGCCTTGTCCGTGCGTGTCAAGTGTTTGGTGTACGAGCGTATGAATCTCGGCAGACCCGAGTTTGAATCACCATCTGCCACAGAAAGTTTTTTCACAACAAACCATGAGCGTGCTGGATAGCTATGTTTGACTACACCAACTCATGAGTAGTCTTCCAATAGACATCCTGTACAAATTTAAATAAAATCAGCAAAGCAAACCTATCCAGAACCCAAAAAAAATATTGTTGAACCCCATAACTTGAGTTCATAAGACAGAAAATGTGTTCATCATATCCAACATTCGCACAAAAAGGCCTTCGATTGAACAAATTTTTTGTGTTCATAGCGTAGAAGAACTTTTTCGCTGTCCGCTTCACATGACACCCAACCCACCTGTCAACGCAATAACTTCTTAAGCCATTTTTTGGCTCCTGAGACTTGCCTAATAAAAGCTTCTAATTCGCTAAACATGTATCCTGAAAGCCAATGAGAATATGTCATTTACCTATTTTTGGATTTTTCCCAAAAAAGTATCAAGTAGTTTTGAACTTTGAAAATCCGAAATATGGAAAATTTTAAGGAATCATTATATTCCTATAATAATTTTCCAAAAGAATTGTTCTTCTAGTCAGCAAAAATTCCAAATTTGACAAAAACCAGAATTATATGCCCCTAGCGTCAATTAATTGCACGGTATTGCCATACCCGTTTTGGAGAACGTTGCGAAAACAAAAAGTGAATTTTGCGGAAAACTAGAAATTTATATTTCCTCTATACAAAAAAACAATATTAAAATTTATTTTTTCTAAAATGTGAAATTTCAAGTTTTTAGCTCAACTGAAGTGGCAGCCGCTAAAAAAGTTTAATTGAATGTTTTCGAGAACTTTAAGGCAGGATTTCTTCTAAAAGGTAATCCAATACTAGGTTTCTTTTTCAACTGAGCTGTTTTGATATATTTAATACGACTCAATCATGAATAGAGACTTATTCTTGAACACCGTTTATTAATTGTTTAAGTTCAGTCATCAGTTAGAGAATGTTATTAAATTCTTCAACATCATTTTCAACAGCAATATTCGTAACACCATCAACAAAATTTGAACCAATTTTACACAATTGGACATTCGCCATTCAACCAGAGTGCACAGAGCCCATAATCTTGAGAATATTGCTGCAGTAGCAGATAGTGTTCGCGAAAACCCTGAACAGGCGATTCGTCACCGATCTCAGGCTATGGGCGTTTCTCTAAATTGGGCCCACAGAATGGACCATTTGAGAGCTAGTCGTTGGGCATCATTTGAAGGAAATAATTTTTAAACATTGAGTTTCCAGGAACAAAACTATCATTTCAAATAAAGATTTGAATCAAAACATTAGGGGTATTATCGCTGTCTTGCAAAACCCTTGCAAGGTGTAAGTATTGCAAAAGTTGCAGAATCTTGCAACCCGTGCAACGACACAACAGCAAAATACAAGCGATAAAAGTTTTGCAATTCGTGCAATTTGTGCAACAGTGATACCCATATTTTGAGTGGACGTGCAACCGTGCACTCTGTTTGAGACAAATTTGTTAATTTTAGTTCGTGTGAGTTAGAGTAAGTATTTAAATTTTTTGTTTTCGCCTGTTCGTGGCATTTCTTTTAATATTCACAATATTAGTGATTTTGTGCGCTCCCACATTGTTGCATATTTCAGTATTGCAAGGTTGCATTTTCACAAATTTTGCATCTTTGCTATACTGCAAGAATACCCCTATTGATTTTTTATTTAGAAAACAAAGAAGGAAGCTCTTATTGGATCACCTTTTTATACTCTAAAGTTTAGAGTCTAAACCGTTTGTAACGCATAGAAATAGGCCAAGGATCGGCACTATTGAATATTTTTGGAGTATAAAATTTGGTACACTGAGGGAAAAATGTGTTAAAATTCAATGAAATTGTGTTCATATCTAACGAATTTGTTTTTGAAATAGAGCTTGAAACAAATTCATTAAAATTAAACACAACTGTTTTTTAAGTTACATTCAAAACAAAAGTTTTTGTTTTTAAAACAATTTTTTTGTTATGAAAAACAAATATGAAACAAAAATTTTAAAATTCAAAACAAAGATTTCAACGCATATTTTTTCGGTGGCATTGTTTTAGCTTTTCCGAATTCTTAGCATCAGAATCACAACCAGCTACCTCCGGGACGCTCCGAATGCCAACTGTTAGCTCCATTCGATGAAGTTTCCATTGAAATAATTTAATAAATAATTAATTAGTTTTTATTTTATTATATGTTCGACATTTGTCAAACCAATTCAAAAAATTCAAAAATTTTCATTGTGTTCAAATTTTTGTTTATTTTTTCAAAGAATAATGAAAGAAAATTAAAAAAAAAAAAGAAAGAAGTTTATAAGCTGTTCAAAATTAAACACACTTGTTTTAAATTTTATTTTGTAGAAACGCAAAGGCGTTAAATTTCTATTTTAAAATTTTTTGTTTAATTTTAAAGTATGTTTTTTTTCTCAGTGTACGTACTTATGTTTTTTTCTATAAACCAAAGATTATTTTGAAAAAATGCACGTCATCCGACCGCGGACACGCCTACCTCTTATACAACCCAAAAATTGCAAACTCAATACATAAGCTTATGTTTAACTTACAACAATAAAATTTGGTACGTATGTATTTTATATCAAACCGAAGATGCTTTTGAAAAATGGACGTCAACCGCCCACGGACACGCCTACCTCCGATACTATCCAAAAAATTGAAACTCCATAAATAAGCTTATGTTAACCTACGAAAATAGAATACCAAAACTAAGATATGTTCAAAAATTGGTCGCAATCTGTCCACGAACACGCCCACCTCTCATACAACCCACAATAGGAAAAAAACTATAAGGTCATTAACATGTGAGCTATAGGTATAAGACTTGGTATGTGTAAATTTTTCATCAAAATTGAAATGCATACAAAATATGGGCTTCATAGAACACGCCCATTTTCAAAACTCATATTGTTTTTTGAAAAAGTAGGTTGAAGGTATTTCATAGTCGAGCTAGACCAACTTTAGACTTTCATTACTTTATTTTTTTTAAAAAGCGGGTTCTTGACACGGTGATTTTCTTGATTTTACAAAGAAGCAAGTAAATGAACACAGCTTTTAAGGACAAAGAAGCATTTTCTGATAGCTATTTATTGATTACTTGAAAAATATTTATTTTGGTACATATAAGTGGAAGTGATAATATACCATCGAAAGTGAAAAAAAAAAATTTAGAAATCATATAATACACATTGCAACTTCAACCTATTGATATCAATAAAAAATCTAAAATTACGAAAATGCAAAAATGTCTCTCTAATCATATAATTTAAAATTTTCATTTTTTTGTTTTATACCGGTGATCCTCAGAAACAATATTTCTTCATGGTCATCTCTAAAATTCTAAATTTAGAGTTATGATAGCCTCAAGCACGAAATGAGCAATATGAATTTGAAATGACTGCTTCATTTTAACAATTTTCGCATATCATATCATCCGACTTTAAGTTGAGAATTCAAAAGATTGCATCGTCTTTAGGTTAGCAAAAACTCAAGTCAATTCATAGAGCAGTTCTGGAGATATCGTGGAGACCAGTTTGAAAAACATGATTTTTCACAAAACTGGAATCAGCAATTTTTTTCATATAAACATTTATAATGTGGGTCTCTTTCTTACCGTGGTGTTACGGGTGTTGACAGTGACTTGCAGGTTAAGTGTGTAGCTTGGCATGCTTGGAGCACGAGTTCGATCCTCAGTCGCGGCGAAAAGTTTTTTTTCAAAAAAAAATTTTTCTAATCGGTCACCACCTCTCTACAGACAATGGCAAACCTCAGAGAGTAAATAATGCCATGTAAAGCTTCTTGAGAACATGAACTTTAGCAGTTCGGAGTCGGCATAAAACATGTAGGTCCAGTTCTCGGTCAATTGTGTGCAAATATTTGATAACACACACAACACAATTGATCATAAGAAGCTCGGTCAAGGTCCTATCAAGGGCTGAAATGGCCAATTTGTTTTGTGTTTGTTTTTGTCTTTCTTATGCGTTAACTTTTTCATAAAACCGTTATCGTCGAAATGATTTTGGTAACACATTCTAATAAAGATTGTGTATGTATAGATTGTATAGATAGCTATTTTAAAAAATATTGCAGTTTTTCGGTAGAGTTTTATCAGAACCTGTCTCAAGAATGTTGGTGTTTTCGTGACTTATAGACGTAGGTGCAAATAGGTAACGCAGATAGATAAGATAAGCTTAGCATTAATTTCAATATTTTACGGATTTTATACTTCCTGGATCCTAAGGGAGGGTCTACGTCCCCAAAATTCTTCATCCTTTTCTACGAACCTGCTATAACCTATACGATATTGTAAAAAAATTAAAAATACTGAACATTACACACAAATCTTTAAATCTTTCAACTTTAAAAAAAGTGAAAACAGCGCTAAATTGCCGAAAGAGCCATAAAATATAGTTCTGGTTTGACAAATCTTGTCTCAGGTAGATTTAAAAGTAAATGATCAAGTAAGTTACATGATTATAAACAAAATTTCCGCAAAGAATATCATGGTTACAATATTGACATATACGAGTTTATATAGAGTATTTAATGACAAAAGATATTTAAAAAAACCACATTAAAAAACGATTTTTTAACTCAGTTGCGAACAAAAACAAAGGTTTGTTTTCGTAGATGATTCTTAAAAATTTGTTGAACTCGTTAACGAACACAAAAGTATCGTTTTTTAAAAGGAATCCAACGAATCCGAGAATTAATCAAGTATCGAAAGTTCAAGAACATTCGAGAAGATTTATTAAAGAATTTAAAATATTCTTTTGGTTCAATAGTTTGGTTCTTGGACCCACTTGAACTTTAGCGACAAAACTGTTTCTGCTACAAATAATCGCCATCCGGCTGAATATTATTTAATTATCATAATAATCGAAATATTTGTTTTCTGCCCAACGAATAATAACACAAGAAATTATAGGAACTATCTCATAAAACAAAACAGAATTGTGCATTCTTAAGACAATTGTTTAGTGAAACGGTAAATCATTAATATATTGTGTCCTTAGTTAAGTTCTTGTCTTCGTTTACAGCTTGTTGGAATTTTTACTCTTCGGTATACCTACTATTTTAAATCTAAACTTCAAGCTTCAAAACTTTCAGGAACATTTAACAAAGCGTTCAACAATAGCTCATCTAAAATTAGACACGCTGAGTTTGATGCGAAATTCCAAGTTTGTTTTTATGACATATGCTTCTTCAATATATTAACTATAAAAATAAAGCAATAAAAAATAATACAAAACCTGAAGTCTAAAAATATTAAATAAGATTGAACTGCTTGAAAAGTATGTGTGTGTGTTTTTAAGCTTTTTGAAGAAACTACCGTTAATTAAGCAACACGCTTCAGCTTTTGTTGATTTTTGTCTTGAAATATTTTAAATAAAGATACAATTTAGGTAATATTTGTTTGCTTGAATTTCATATTATTTTTTTTTTTTTATTTTTATTTACACAATTGTTTAGCTTAACTTCACACAAATTTGCCACATCTTTTATATAACTTATATATATAAATATGTGTGTAATTTGTGTATTTTTTTTTTTTTAAATAATATATATTTAAGCAACAAATATCAATAACCAGCGTATTATTTACTCTGATTATTTTTGTTGTCTCAACATTTTCATTTTTATTGGCTTTTTTATATAGATATGTATTTTTTTCAATTTGTTTTTTCCTTTTTTTTTTTCTTTGTTTGTTTCACTTCATTGTGATTTTGTACATTAAATTTAATGTAGTCTATATCTTTGTATATTTGTTTGTTTTAGTGCATTTCCGGCATTGCTTTTTGGCAAAATAATAGGAGAAATTTTTTAAATGTGCCAATTTTTTTTTTATTTTTAAACACAATGAATACCTTTTGCCGTTTAACCTTAAAATTTTTTTTTACTAAAACAACATTAAATATTTTTAATGCGAAACACACGCAAAACATTCAAAGTTATCAAACAACAAAACAACAAAAAATTTAAATACAAAGATACAAATTAAATAAATAAAAACAAATATAAATGTTTGCATTAATACATTTTAAAGACATTAAAAAATAATAAAAACGCTTAATATTCCGATATAAAAGTACAAAAACAATACATCTACCTGTACATGTATTTAAATTTTATTGCTATAAAACGTTTGAACAGACAAAAATTAATAAAAACAAAAACTGACAAACAAAAAAAAAAAAAAAATTAAAAAAAAAAACAGAAGACAGAAATTTGCATAAAACTAACATTCTAATCAAATAAATCATTTAATTTATAAACATGCATAGATTAAAAAATTTCGCCAAAGATTTATCAATTTACAATAAAATAGCTTAAATCAAACAGTTATGAAAACTAAAGCAGAACAAGAAAAAAAGCGAAGAAGAAGAAGAGCAAGAAGCTTATATTGTATAATTTGATAAATAAAGATATATAAATGTACTTTTGTTTTTTTTTTTTGTACTCATATTTATGTCGATATGTTTGAAATTAAAAATTCGAACACGCTTTAAGATACATTCCGCGCGCTTTTATACTTACAGCTACAAGCAACATCAGAACCAGCAATAAAAAGTTATTGAAATTAAAATAAAAATTATTTTAATTTTTTTATTCTGCACCATCATCTTGTTGCTTTTGTTTTTTTATAAATTTTATTTTTTTTTTTTGTATTTCTTCAAATGATTCGTAAATAATTTTTTGTTAATATATGCTAATTGTATACAAATCAGTACGAAGCAAAAAAACATCATGATAAAGAAAAAACATCAAATTAAAAATACTTTAAATAATAAATTCAAATAAACGTAACGCACGTGTATGAATTTCATTAATAGAATTTTTAAAAATAAAAAACAAGTCTTTTAATATATAACAACAACAAATTAAGCCTGCTGCAAGTTCAGCAGACAAAAAACAAAAGATCTTTCTGAACAGCCTCAGCAACAATCATTGTCACAGCCGATTTAAGCCCGGCAAGGCGATCATCTTTTTCATACTTATTAGCTTGAGCAAATTTTTGGAAATTCTCAAAATAAATTCAGTGGCCAACTTTACCCCGGATTAATTTCTTAAATATAAGTAGCATCTTGTTTTGTTCTTCAAATTAACAGGTTTGTATATAACTTAAGCCCGTCCACAGCTGATCACTAAACTTTTAACTATATTAATATAACATGACTATAAGTCATATTCATATCTAAAAACGGTTTCCAAAAGTAAAAAGTTCATAAAATTAAAAAAATAATCTTTTGGTATTTTATGTATATAAGAAATATTTAAAAAAATATTTCGCTAAATAAATTTCTTCTTTGATTTGCAGTTTCAAGGCTAACTTGGTTCTACAGCACCAGCATACCATTTGTTTTTTATTTATAATCCACGCGTGTCTTCAAGTAACTTTGATATGTGATACTACGTAATTTATTTCTAACAGAACCTTTATCTCAAGTCCATAAGCTTACAATTTCACGCAGTTTCATGTACCCGGCATTTTTCAACATCACTTCCTGTTTACGCACACTTTTGCTTGAGTGAGTATATTAGTCTTTCTTTCTTTTTGTTTTTTTTTTTTTGAAAATACTATAGATCTCTTGCTATAGATCTCTTTTGAAAGCTTTTCAAAATTTGTTTTATTTAAAAAAAGAAGTTCTTAAGAATCGAATAGACCGGTTATAAGTTGATGTCAATAGACGATATCTGTAGACTTTCTTCGATTTCTTAACGACTGCATTTTAACAGTTTCAAATGATCCTCATAAGAAGTAAGGCTTAAAATGTTAGTTCCACTTAAGCCTCTTACAGCAAGCTGAACAAAACGTTACTGGATTCTTTCACTATGAACATACACATTAGGGGTATTCTCGCAGTATAGCAAAGATGCAAAATTTGTGAAAATGCAACCTTGCAATACTGAAATATGCAACACTGTGGGAGCGCACAAAATCACTAATATTGTTTGTGAATATTAAAAGAAATGCCGCGAACAGGCGAAAACAAAAAATTTATATACATACTTACTCTAACTCACACTAACTAAAATGAACAAATGTGTCTCAATCAGAGTGCACGGTTGCACGTCCACTCAAAACATGGGTATCACTGTTGCACAAATTGCACGAATTGCAAAACTTTTATCGCTTGTATTTTTTTGTTGTGTCGTTGCACGGGTTGCAAGATTCTGCAACTTTTGCAATTCTTACACCTTACAAGGGTTTTGCAAGACAGCGAGAATACCCCTATTGTTACTTGGGGACCAAACTTGACTTCCGTACTTCAAGTGAACACGCACAGTTGCATAATACAAGGTTGTTCTGGTAATCATGCTTTTGAATTATTTTGACCAGCGTTTTATAAATTCCAATTTTTATAAATTCAATATGAATCAGTGGAGTAGCGAGGGAGGAAAGGATGAATATCATGCCACGGACGCCACTCGTAGAGGAGCGCCAAATGGTACTCAAGACAAGCAAAATTTTACAAAAAAATATTTGTTTTAACTTTATTAATTAAATAATTAAGTTACCCCTTTATGTCAGGTCACATTCCTGGCGTTCAACAAAGAATTATAGAAATAAAATAATAAGGCTATATTTGTAAATTATGATTACCACTCATTTAATTAAGTAGAAGTTACTGCAGCTAAGCAAAACCCAATCGTTGTTGGAATAATTGATAACATATATCTATTTTTCTCACGTTCAACAAGATGGAAATTGTTAAAAAATGGTTTAAAGAAAACTTTAAAACGTGAAACTGAAACACGATGTAACAAACAGTGAGCTTTATTGTCGATGTACTGCAAAAATACGTAGAAATTTTTAAAAAATTAGCAGAGGACACGAATTTTTTGGACCCTAGGCCAAGGGTTAAAATTGCGCCCCTAAAATTTGAAAAAAACTTACTTTAATGTAGAAAATTAAGACCTAAAAGTAGAACAAAAGGAAAATAATATAATGTTCTCAACTATTTAAGTAGAATAATTAAAATTGTTGGTCAAATTATTCAACGAAAAGGTTGCAAATTTCAACTAAAAAAATTCAAAACGAAAATTTTTATCGAAAAAAAAAATTGAAAAATTCAACAGAAAGATTGACTTTCTCCACCAGTTGGCAGTTAGCATTACAATTAAAAGACAAACTTTTCAACCGAAAAAGTTGAAAAATTTCACTTAAAGTTGACAAGTTGAAAAATTTACCAAAAAAGGATTTCCCAACGCTAGAAGATAACAATTCAACTAGAAGACCAATACTTCAATCAAAAAAATTGAAAAATTTTAACAAAAGTTGACTTTTTTAACCCTAAAAATTTAGAAATTCAACTAAGAGGTTGTTTTTTATTTCTAAAGTTGAAAAATGAAAATAAAAGTTGGTCCTATAAAAATAATCCTTAATAAAAAATACGAACAATTGATAATTTCTAAAATTTGCTTTTTTTTTTTGATACAAAATTATAATTGATAATTTTTTGAAATGGTAGGTACTCAAATAATTTGAATTAACTGCTGCTTAAGCAGAAAAAATTTAAAACGGCAAATACAGTGTCACTCACGTTTCAGTCATAGCAAACATGCATTTTCCTCCATTAAACATAAACGCTTTTTACACAAAATTATATGGGTATAATAAGACATAAGCTTACTATTATAAGTTCATGCAAAAAGTTTTGTATATATGTACACATTTCGAAAAAAATATCATTAAATGGTGTGTCACTCACGTTTTCGAACGATTTGCATTTTTCGACTTATTCTTACAAATTCCTTTAAATCTGCGAATTGTTTGAGTAAATCTAAAGAAAAAAGTAATTTTCCGAAACGAAATTGAGTAGAAATTTTAGCTGCAGAAAAAAATTTTGCTTTTTCTAAGAATTTTAAGATTTTTTCATACACTGATTTTGTCACTCACGTTTCACGTCGGTGTCACTCACGTTTCAAAACAATTTTAATTGTCTTTTTTTGCATCGTGGTTAATCGGGTGAACTTTATTAAGCATATTTTGTAAAAAAAAAATTTTTTTTTATACAAAAAAGAAAAAAATTTTTATGGAAAGGATTATGTAAAGCATAATATAGTATAATATAAACAAATAATTCATAATATAAAAACAACATAAAACCTTTTTCAGATATATATCATTTTAACAAAATTTATTCCGGTCCTGCATCCGAATCTGTATGTAAACTCTGAACTGTACGTAACCCTAAGTCGTTGATTCTTACGCTCATTAAAAACCAAATACCGCGCTAAATTTGACCATATTTATTTTTAAGCCAAAGGCTTAAAATAATGATTTAATAAGACCTTTTTAATCTTTGCTAAGTTTGTTTTCTTATATGAATCCGCATGTAACTACAATTTTTCTCTATATTTTTTTCATACGTAGTTTTACTGTCGGCTTTCACTTTTTCTTGATGTTTTCGCCATCTTCTTTCATTTCTAATACAAAAATAAACAAAAAAAAAAAAAAATTAAATGTCACTCACGTTTCACTTCCTCAAATGCTTTTTTAAGGAAAAATAATTGCGTCCGCTTGATTTAAAAAAATACAAAATTCACTAATCTTACATAAAAAGTAAATCCAAGACATAAATTGTGCCAGCCAATTATTTTCCAAGATAATCCAACTAATCCATAAAAATTGTCACTCACGTTTCACTCTTCAATCACTTTTTTAAATTATATTTTTGGAAAGAAAATGATTTTTTTAAAAAATTTTAATATTTACTTTTCAACAGAAAATGTTTCAGTTGTGAATATTATGTAACTGTGCAAAAAACTGTACAAAAAATAAAAAGCTACAATTTTTTTAACTTTCTACAGATTAAAAATACATTCAATAAAATCAGTTAAAAGTTGGGGATACAATATGTTTTTTCAAAATGCTTTAACCGTAGGAAAACACAAACAATATCCTTAGCATTGCATGTGTTTTTATTGAACTTAAAGCATTTTTGTTTTTTAAGGTTAAGGTTTACTTTTTCTGGATTTGCCGAAATGTAGAAAATTTCATCATTCATGGCAAAAAACATATGTTATAAACATGTTGACTTTTTCAATAAATTTTTCAACCTATAAAGATGAAAATCTAGACTTAAAACTGTTGAAGAAGTAAATTTTAAAGATGCAAAATTCGTCTCTTGGATTTTTGGATTTTTTTGGTTTCAACCAAAAAAATTCAATTTTCAAATGAGGTTGAAGATTTACTCTTGAATTTTTAACCGTGCATAATATAATGTACCATACTTTCAATTCTCTTTTAAATACAAGTAAGTCTCGTAGGTTTTTATAACTTATGATTGATATATATATTTTTATATATATGTACATGGTGCCCCTATCTACATGCGACCCAAGCCAGGGCCTTACTGGCTCGGCTCTAGGGCCGGTCCTGGCTGCAATCTTATTGCAAAAAGAAGTAAATTTAGATTTCATAATTTAAGTTAATTTCTGGCATGATATCTTAAGGAGAATTGATCGTGTGCAGCGCAAATCATTAAGATTTAAACTCTCAAACTACATAAAACTTGCTATGAAGTAAATTATTCAACTTCAAAAAGTCTCGAGAAGAATTCGAATTTAATATATTTTCGCTGTTAAATTTGTACCAGATGCTCAATGGTGGATGGTATTCATCAATAGTCGTTAGAGTAAGGACGGACCAGTTCGGACCTAGGCAAGAAGTTGATTAAAACTATTATAAATACAACTTATTGGTTGTAATTCGGAACATATATTATCAACAGATATATGTTTTTGGCGAGTCTTTACAAAAATATTTAGGTATCATCGTCAGAAGAATGGCATTTAAGTCAGGCAGATTAATATCGCCCAACAATAAAATGTCGCCATTAACGTCAAGTATACTAATGACAAATTCTATGCAATAGGCAAGGCTTGCAAAGACATCTGTACTGCTTTTTGGAGGAACATACGCATTGCAATGTAAAACCTCAACGCATATTAGTTCAATGTTCGAAGAACCGCGTATATCAATAAAGTTACTGATAAAGAAGTTAAAAGCTAATAAGATACCATCTTATAGCTAAGATGACACCACCACCAACAGCAAAAGTACTGTCAGCGTACCTATCTTTTCTAAAAACTTGGAAACTATTGTCAAACAATTCCAAGTCAGTTATGCCTATGTTGAGCCATGTTGAACGATAATATTTTTTGAGAAATTTATAGTTGACAAAAAAATGTCCCATCTCTTAGAACGTTATCCCCTTCGTCGTCTGACGTCTGTTATCTGATGGACGATATTATTCGACCAACCGGAGGCTTAACTCTTCGTCCCACAAATAAGAGTTAAACACATTTGTATACTTTTAAGCTGCAACTGTTAACATAAAGAAGGCGTAGACCGAAGGAAGATTTTGATCTACCTCAGCTGTTTGTTCAGTGCAGTCTTAAGCACCAATATTGGCCTTATAACAGCTGTATAGAGCCAGTGTGTAACTCTTGGTTGTAGTTCCCATTTGTTACCCACTGCTTTTTGCATGAATATAGGGCTATATTGGCTTTTATAGCTCTCTCGAGCAGGTTGGGCTTCCAATTAAGTTTCTTATCTAGGATGAGATCCAGGTGTTTTGCTTGATCCGAAAAATTAAGTGTTGTATTTCCAAGTTTTAGAGGACTGATTTTGGGTAAGTTGTGTTTTCTAGAAAATATCACTAACTGGGTTTTGTCTGGGTTAACGGTGAGATCACAGCTGGAAACCCAATTTACGAGGGTCTTTAGACTATGCATAGTATACCTAAGATAAGAATACCGGTGAAGAATAGTTCATTCACCGCTAGGTTCCAGAGTAGAGACGAGATAACTCCCCTTGAGGGATTTCCCTTTGTTCCTCAGATCCCCAGATCTTAGCGTGAATGCTGTTCCAAGTAAAGCGCTTTTAATTCTGCCTACTAGCATTTTTTTTATAAGTGCTATCAGCGCAGCATCCACCACAAGCTCCGTCAGTGCATAAATGAAAGCCTCTGCCTTGACGTTGTTAAGGGCACCTTCTTTATCGATAAATGCTATCATTGAATATTTCTTCTGGTGAAGGCTTTTTTCAATGGCAGAGACTATGGAGTGGAGAGTGTTTCCAAGGTTTTGCCTTTAGCGTAAGCATATTGCGCTGGTGAAAGTGGGTTCACATCTATATTTAGTCTCAAGTGGATATCTATTAATATCTAGAGTTTTAAGAAGGAACGATGACAGAATGATTGGTCTAAGGTCTTTTGGGTTAACATGTGTGCTTTTTACTGCCTTAGTCAGTAGGTATTTCCAGCGTTTTGGGATTTGATTCAGATCAAGACAGATTTGGTAGATCATCAAAAGCCATTGGTTTAGTATTTTAAAATTTGTTTTAATTTCGATTGGGGCTATACCGTAGGGTCCTGGGGACTTGAACGATTTGAAACTTTCTATTGCCCATTTAAACTTCGATTTTGTGATAATGTTTAAGCTGTTGTCAACAGTGGTTAGATGCTCTTCTTTTATGGGAACATTCCCTATCTTTGAACAGCCTGGAACGTGAGTTTCTACTAATATATTTAGAGATTCTTCACTGGTGGGAGCCAATGTTTCGTCTTCTTTTTTCATGAAGCTGGGGTAAGGAGGGCTGGTTGCGAGAATTCTCATAAGTTTCGAAGGTATAGCAGAGGGCTGCTTAGCCTGAGAATTGCGACACTTATTTTTTTATATTTTTATATATGTTGTTCCTCTTACTTTTTGTAGTATTAAGGTCTTTGATGGATCCATTTCCGTTTGAGTTTCGCAAGAAACAGTTTGAGAGAAAGAACTCGTGACTTTTGCCGATAAAGACTTCTCATCAAAGACGTTGGCAGTGGGTGTTAAAAAATTTCACAATTTTTTCGATTCTAGGTACGAAATTTTTTTTTTTTTGGACTAGTTTTACTTGAAAATGTCGATACTTTCTACGAAAGAAGATTACTATTGATAAGGCACTTGTGATTCAGAGGATCTTAATGTTTTAGGCATATCGATTCCATATGTTCTTCGTTAAAACAATCATATATTCGATGTGAAGAAAGAAGTGTCCAAGTGCCTAGAATACGCACATTTAGGCAGGGTCCTCAAGATCTCATTTGAAACTTCTAGACGTAATACAGAGAAAAAGACAAATTTGACATTTCATGACTTAAAAGGACTTTGACTAAAATTTTACTAAGCTTTTGAATTTTTCTAAACAATTGATCGAGGACTGAAATTGCATGACTAACGCTGACTACGACCAGCTAATGTTTATGTTTTCAAGAACACTTAAATGGTATTGTTTGCTTCCTGAGGCTTACTGAGATGTGACGACCGACTAGAAAAAATTAATTGGAATTGATCAGATTGTTTTGATTGATCAGAAATGTTCTTTCAGACGATCCTGAAATTGATTACTTATTATAATATTACTAAAGATGTTTTTGTAAAAGTTTATTTATTAAAAAAAAAAAATTTGATTTGTTATATCGTTGCTTTCACATACAAGACTTCTCATTTTGTTTTTATTAGAATAAAGTACAGGAAAGTTTTCGTACGTCATATTAACGATTTACTGCTAATACTGGGTGTTAAATTAGTGGTTAAAATTTAGAAAAAATGTTTCCCCTCACACAGACATTTACAATTATACACACACGACTATTAATTTTTCTAGAAATATATTATTGAAATTACACCTCCATGCGTAGAAAACAAAGAAACTTTTATAAAATTTTCTTGACTCAAACGCTTAAGTGGCTTGAGGGCCGCTTGGTGGTGAGTAAAACACTAGCGGCAGTGATAAGACAGAAATAATAAAAAAAAAAAAAACAAAAGCCTGTCATCATGACTGTGACTGTTACAACGAAATAGTAATGAATAATATAATACAAGAAATACAACGATGTGGAGAAAAAACAAAAACAACAAAGTACCAACACATATAATTACTACAATAAAGTGCTTATTAAAATACAAAATCTAAAAAGAAAAACCATTAATTACAACAACAACAAAAGAGAGAAAAAAGTTTTAAGCTAAAACTATGTATCTTGTAGCTCTAACCCGCTGCCGTTGCTGCCACTTCTTTAGTTTTATTTTTTTTTTTAATTTTTTTGTTGCATTTAGTTATATTTTTCTCATTGCTTAGAAATGTAATTAATTTTGTGTTTTTTTTTTGTTTCTCATTTAATTATAATTTTTTTTTAACCTATACGAATGTTTTTTTGTTTTTTTTTTTTTTGTTTTCTATTAATAATAATTGAATTGAATGGTGTTTTGTTTTTTTTTGTTTCATTTCTAAGCCTAAATTAGTTTATGCTGTTTTAATTACAGTGAAGGCGTTGAAATTGTTAAAAAGAAATATTTAATTGTTGTGGTTCAGTAAAAGTTGTTGACTCATTGTTTAGGCCATTTATTAGAAAAAAAAAACAACTATTGGATTTTCGTTTAAAGAAGTTGTGTCTTATTAATTGATATGTTTTGAAAATAATATTAAGTTAAAAAATTTATTTTCATTAACTTTGGCTATTAATTAAAAAGTTTCCAGCTGTACTTAAGTTGGGACAGAGGGACGATATAAAAAATTCCACGATATGAAAACTAAGAGCTGCAAAATTATAATTTATGATTTTTTTTTTTTTGTTTTTTCGTCAGTAGTCTTCCTTTTGTTGAAATAGGACACATCTGGCGTTTAAAAAATAAAATATTCTGTAAATATAATTGTGTAGATATATTCATTTATTAACCATGCTATGTTATTTCTAGCATGTTAAAAATGTTTCATTGCTTTGGTGTTAAATTTTCCCAATTTTCTTTTTGATATCGAAAACTTTAATTTTGAATAGAAAACAAAAATTCATCGAAAAAATGTCTACTCTAAACTCCTCTCAGAACTCTTAGATATCGCTTAGATGCTTACTTTTTTAAGCGAGACACTTACTTTTCCAAACTTGCTAACAGCTTATTTCAAGTCTGCTTGGGTGGGTGTTTTCATTCAAGTAAATTGCAAAACATGATGACAAGAGTTCACTCCAGTTTATATAAGCAAATAAAAATAAATAAAATTGACCTGTACCTTGATTTTGTTGACTTATATAATATTTAAGACTTGAAATATGACTGTTTTAATTGTATAGCAACAGTGCAGCAGCTGTTAATTTGTAAATATCAAGACATTAACTTTAACTAAATGTATTCAACTTTAAATTTGTTGCTTTATTTTTAAAACTATTTTTATTTGCTTAGATGTGGCATGATAAAAAGAAACAAGTACGCTTCCTCCCATTTAAATTGTTTAAAGAAAAACAAAAAAAAAACAAAGAAATAAATGAAACACAAAACAATTCTTCGGCAAAACAAAAGCAAGAACAACGCAATGCATTAGAGTTGAAGACAAATAACAGTAATTTAGAAAAATAACAGAAAAATAATTAAAAATAAATAAACTGTATTTATTATAAAAACACATTGCGAGAGCAATAGTCCCACACAAACACACACACACACACACGCACACTCACGCAAAGGCGTACGCATATGACAGCCGCAGCAGCTGTGCGAAGATCTGCGACCGATTGTGACTCAGTTTAATTTAATTGTCGGAATATGTATCTACAAGATAGATTGAGAATTACTTGGAATTGTGTAGGTATACAAATAAATATGAATGAATAAAAATAAAAGGAAAATAAGAAAAACAAAAAAAAAAAAAAAAAAAACAGAAGAAAAAACAAATACAAAAAAAGCAATAAAATAAAATACAATTAAATGAATTCAACAAACAGCGCTGTTTATAATTTAATTATATTTAATTAGAATGTTGAGCAAAGCCGCAGGCGTAGCCAAAGAGATACCAAGAATATGAAGGTGTACGTAGTACCAACAACATACAAGAAAACAAAAATAAACACAAAAAATATAGAAGAAAAATATTAGCTGCTGACGTCTAAAAAAAAAATGTTATGAATTAAATTTTTATATACATTCATATACATATATATATATTATATTATAATTAAAGCTAAAAAAAAAACGCCGTTTGTTTTTGTTGCTGTTGATGTTTAGCGCTACCCAGTAAACCGTGCCAACTGAGTCACAAGCGAGGCTTGACGAAAAGTGCGATTTTATATGAACTATATGCGTTTTTATTCAGTAGCTTCTATCATGCTGTTAAAACTGTTAAATGTGACATGAACTTTTTTTTTATTTTGCTACAAAAAAACTTGAGTGAACTTGAACTTTGACGCAATAGATCATAAATGAAAAAATTTAATTTTCAAAAGAAAACGTACAATTTTTTATCATTTTATTAAAGTGCCCCCACACTATATGTTTCATACATATGACATGACAAATTTTACAGATAGCTTTGACATACATATAGTGTGGAACATATGGAATTCAAATTCTGACAAGTCGTTTGTATTTCCGTATGTACAAATTTGAATTAGAACTGTTTCTAATTTGATCTGTTTTTCATATGTAAAAGTTTGAAGTTTGAAAAAAAAAACAATAACATGCCATAAACAAAAACCAGGAAAACGTAAAATCTAATTATTTATTCCACAAATTTATATTTTTTAACAATTATTTAGATTGATTGGACAGAAGAAATCATTTTGCAACTTATTGAGCACTGGCGTGGCTTCGAATGAACGAAATTGCCGGAAAACTCAAACATTTAGCAAAAATATCGTGTCAGATAGTCTGTGGTCAAAAGAAAGGAGCTGTTTGACAAAAGTTCAATATTGACATACATATGAAATTCGAAATGAAACTTTTTTGACAAGTCATTTGTGTTGAACATATAGTGTAGGGGCACTTTTAGGAAACAATACTTCGCAAATGAATGAATTTTGTTCATTAATTAGTTAAAAAGTTTTTTAAATATACCTTTTTTTCTATATAAGAGAAAAAACACGTTATGATTCATTTATACTCTTCTTTAGGTTTTTTTCACCCAATGAAATGTTTGGTTGGTGGTTCTTATCCAAAAGTTTATTTCAAAAACCCCAGAGTCGACAGTTGAAACTTTATGAGTCATATTTTTAAACAACATTAATGTAAAAAATTAACACGCTTCAAAAATTTAATTCTGTGGCTCAGTTGGTTAAGCTGTTGTCGATTTTATTTAATATCCAAGTGGCTCTGGTTCGATTCTCCACCAAACTTCTTATTTTTATATTAAATATTTAAATTTTATATCATTAATTATTAAATGCAAAAATTGCATTGTGAAACATTTTTATTTATCTCCACATCGTAAGATCGAACCGTTGGAACCTCGGGCTATTATGTTGCTTTTTCTGTTGTTCTCATTGTACAGTTTCTTGTGTGCTATGATTTCGCAAGTAAACCTTAAGTATAAATAATAAACTTTTAGGTTTAAATATAAAAAAAATGTTTTAGTACTTTCTTTTAGGGTTTGCTTTGTAAACTCAACAGTTTCAAATAAAAGTTTACAAAATTAAAAAGTCTAAATTATAAACCTTTTCGACTTAAACGTCACAAGTCACGAAGCTTAAAACGAATTACTTCAGATTGTCATTTAAACCAGTGATACCCAGAAAACTTATTTGAAGAGTGCTACAACAATAACAACAAAAAGCCAACAATAATAATAAATCATTGGATTCGTGCCACACTACTTTTTTCCAACAACAAAAACACATAAAAACAACAACGCGCATACAACCAACATCCGCGTCAGCGCAAAATTTCATATAAATTGAACACACAAAACAACAACACGAATCCTTCAATGTTCGCAAATACAACAATAAAGTAATAAGAAGTAAGGGTGAAGCTGAAAACTTAATTCGGCGAATTACAACAATCATTGCAACATTGAAGTTGTTGTAGAGTGGAAAGAGTGGACCATGTTAAAAACAACAACAACACAAATGCTGGCAGAACCCAAGAACAATAACAACACGCATGCTGACAGTGCCCAAGCGCACAAGTTAAATTGTTGAATACACAAAAACAACAACATGAAAATGCTTAATAAAACAACAAAACATTAAGAAGCAATGATGTGACTTCAAACTGAATTCATCGAATTGCAACAATCATGAAAACATCGAAGTTGTTGTAAAGAGTGCAAAGAGTGGAAAGAGTTAGGCGCTGGGCATCCCTGATTTAAACCCTTAAGTTTTAAATTGTTTCAGAAATAAACGTTTGACTTTTATAATAAACTTATTGGGTTTAAATTTCACAATATATAGATTTTTAAACTTATTGAGCTTAATTTTTAAACTCTATAGTTTTAAAAAATAAGCTTTCGGTTTAAATATTAAACTTTCTTACTTCAATACAATCTCCCAGTACAATACATTTTTAAACTTTGTGGGTGAACTTTTCGTTTTAAAAATAAATTTTAAGTTTTAAAAAACGAGTCAGACACTCAAAAAAAGTTTTAAGGGCTTTAAATTGAAACTCAAATTTTTTGGTAGGTAGTCTTTGCCATTCTCTACTAGCCATAGCAAAGTAATAAGAGTGAATCCTTACTTTTATTGTGCTCAGAAGAACTGCGACTGGTTCCTCAGATACGTTGTCAAGGGACGAAGCTAGCCTGGCCAATGTATCAGCTTTTTCATCATCATAAATGTTCCTATGACCGAGAACCCATATTAAAGTAATGTGCAGCTGGTGACTTAACCGGGCCAGCTCCTCTTTGCATTGCCTGACTAGTTAAGAGCTAGTTTCAACCGAATGTAGAACTTTAATGGCGGCTTGGATCTCTGAAATATAGCTTTACTGCGGGTATTGGTGTTAGTTCGACTTAATGTCCGACAAGCTTATTTTCTTGCAAGAAGTTCTGTCTGAAATACGCTAGCTGAATTCGGTAGGCGAAAAGATTTCACCACACCCAGCTTTTCTGAGTACATTTCAGCTCCAAAAAAAACAAAACAAAAACAAATTGGCCATTTCAGCCCTTGAAAGGACTTTGACCGAGCTTCTTATGATCAATTGTGTTGTGTGTGTTATTAAATGCTTGCACACAATTGACCGAGAACTGGACCTACATGTTTTATGCCGACTCCGAACGGCTAAAGTTTATGTTTTCAAGAAGCTTTACATGGCATTATTTACTCTCTGAGGCTTGCCATTGTCTGCAGAGAGGTGGTGACCGATCAGAAAAATTTTTTATTGAAAAAAACTTTTCGCCGCGGCTGGGGACATTTCAGCTCCAACCCCGACAAAAACTAGATTCGCTCCCTCATTGAAAACTTAATTGTGAATTTCCTTCTTAAGTTAAGCTTGGGTATGCCATAGTCCGTCCCAATGAAATGCATCTTTTTAATCAGTTTCTTTCTTATAAAAAATCACAAATAAATTTTGAATTGAGTTTTTTTATTTTTTAATTCAAATTTTTAAACATTGAATTAAAGTGAACATTATTTTCCATTTCTAAAGGGCTTTTAGTCCGACGAACGATTAAAAATTATTCTTGTCCGGTGATGAAAACGTCATGTTCCACTCCACCCACAAAATTTCAAAATAGTTTTCAAAATTAGTAAAGAACATCCTCGACTTGATCGAAGTTAAAATGCCACCATAAACGTGTTGAAAAAAATTCGAAGTTATTTAGATTTAATAGTTTTTATGACGTCACTTCCTATCGAGGATTGGCGTAGTTTTCAACCAATTTTTTCAAATATCAAACTCAAAGTACATTTAAATATCAAGACTTATGTATGTGTGACATCAAGTCAATAAATTCATTTCTGATATATTAATGAAGGTTTTATATTTGGATGACGTCACTTTGTATGGGAGATAGGGGAAGTTTTCATTCTTTATTTCATTCTAGACTGATATTTTTATGGACTTTTGAGATATTTTTCGTTTTGATTGCGTCACTTTGAATGTGAGATAAGTTTGGTTTTTGATTTGATTTTTCAATTTTCAAACTCAGAGAGGGAATACAAGGCATAAACGAATTTTTGTTAAGTCACTTTGTATGAGAGGTTGGCATGATTTTCGTCCGATTTGGCTCATTTTAAAAACGTTATCTTTATTTTAGCAATAAAAGTCGAATAAAATATCGAATTTCATTACGATAACTTCAAAATTACAGCTGTTATCGTGTTGATAGACAGAAAATCCAAAATGTGTTAAGTTGACACCTGCCGTGAAGGCTTAATTCTACGGTGCTCTTAACACTGAACCGACACATTGTGTCGGCCAGCGCCCCTTTGAGAGTTCAAAGGCACCAAATTAGCATATGTTGTGATGATATGTCGTAACCCTTGGTTTGGGTGGAGAACTATCTAAAATCTCTTCTATACTACGGGGTACAGCATCCATACCGGCAGCCATGACTGACATGTCCAACTTGACTCAGCTGGTGATGCTGATCAATAATATGTACTTTTCCTTACCTGTCACGCCTTCTTTAGGAAGTTACACACGTTGTTACAAAATTAATATCCCCCGACGCAGTCCGCGTGTGTGTATAAACTAACTTTGACTGGTTTACTGGGTTAACTCGGCAAGGTTCATTACTTTATTCAACAAATTGGTTCACTGGGTAAATTTAAGACCGATAGAGCAGCATAAAAATAAAATTTTTAAAAACCATGCCAGCAAACATTAACAGCGTTGTTGTTGCTGTTCTTTTGGCTGTTGGCAAAATTTCTTCAAAACATTAATGCAATTTACGAAACAGCTACAACAACAACAGCTTTAATTAATGCATACAAATTGGCTTGCATTTGCTTGCAACAATTAATAAAATAATTTTTGACCTCAAACGGCATAGATTAATGAATGAATGAATGAATGGCTATGAATGGCAAAATAACAAAAATACGAAAGACCAAGAAGTACATAACTACAAGCAAGGCAATAAAAAAACGATAACAACAACAACAGCAACAACAACAACCACATGAAACAGGGCACATTCGCAGCCGCATGTCGAAAAGCGTCAAAAGCCATCCATTAGATACACGCGTAGAATGTAAAGACAAACAAACCAAACAACAAACAAACCAGACAAACGAGCCAAGTAAACAAAATAAATGTGTGAGTGCGTGTATGTATGTGTGTGTGTATTTCAGCACGACTAATAAACAACAACATTAACATTAAAACATTTAACTTAATACGTTAATCTATAAATATTGCTGCAAATTAATGCCGAACACAATGCAACGCAGCGTATCCAAAGATACACAAAAAAAAAAAAAACAGAACAAAAAACGCAGCGATTTAATAGATAAGCAAGTGTTGTACACTTCAAAATAAAACCATATCATTAAGCATGTCTTGGCTGCAGACAAAAAAAATATAAATAATTGTACTAAAATTTTTTATTAAAATTATTAACTTTGTGGTCCACTCAGTTGCTTAACGGGGGACATGGCATTGGCCGTTTTTTTAAATCGAATATTTTTTTATAATTTTGTATTTTTTTATAATATTCTTAAGATTCTAAGAAAAAAAATTTTATGGAAAAATTTTTTCTTTGTTAACAAACTTTGAACGCGTTTATCTCGAAACCATGTTTTCGTACTCGTTGTAGCACTAGCGGGTTCATTTTTTGACGAAATTTTTTTAAACTTGATTAGCTTTCGTTAACACGAGCTTTTGTATAATTTGTTTACGATTTTTTATGAATTTTTAGAGAATTTTTAGATTTAGAACATCACCAAAAATTGAAAAAAAAATTTTAAAAAAGCTTTTGTCATACGATAACCAATTTTTTAAGATTTGAAAAAGTTCTTTATTTCCAGATCGGACAATTTTTGCAACTCCCAGCGCTGCAACCACGAGGCCCCCTTTTTTTCTCTGCCGTCAGTTTGGAGCTCTATAAAACCATGTTGGAGTGAAAAATATATTTTTTTTTTAATTTTTTTCTCGCAATTTGTTCAATTCTCTACAATAATAAAAAATTTGGAAAATTTTGAAAAAAATTTTTGTTTTGACTGAGTTTTGAATTTTTAGAACAAGTTCTGTTTTTTCTGACGCGAATTGTCTTTAAATTTTATTTTTCCAAATGAATAATCGAAAAAGTTAATTTTTAAAAATATATGTTATTGAGAACAAATCGTTTTATTTTTAGCAACAAGAGCTTTTCTACTTATTACTTTCGCATGTAGCTATTGAAGCAACTTAACATGTTCACAAATTATTAAAAACAATAAAATTATTAAATTTTATTTTTGCAACAAAATGCAAACAACAAATTAACAAATCCGATATCAGCAAATCCATATCGAAATTGTCTGCTACATATTTATAAAAAATTAAATTCAAAACTTAAAGTAAAAAATTAAACTCAATTTTTTCCTAAAATCGCTTTCCTATTGACGAAATTCAAAATAAAGAATGACTTGGTAATTTCAGATTTTCAAAACTTTCAAATAGTTGCTTATCTTTTGATGAAATTCAAAACAAAGAATGTCTTTTCAATTTAAGACGTTATTTAGTAACGGTTTTGGCTTTTAACGTTAGTTTAACGTGAACATCTTTTGTTTTTCATTGACAACTCTAAAACGTGCTCAATGTTAGAGAGCACTATAACGTGAACCAGGCCCGTAGCCAAGAGGGGGCGGTGGTTTGGGGTTCAACCACCCTCTATTGGTTCCGAAGAGTGGACAAAAATCAATTCAACTCAAACCAATAAAAATAAATCTGTGTCAACAAGGAATAACAGCTTAAGTAGAGTCAGGGCTAAGTGAGGTTTTTACTTGCATTGCATTCCTCGCAACAAACTACAATAGTATGCAAATTTGTATAGTTATACCTTGAAAATTAAGTGTTTGAGGCCATCAAATGTAAACAGCAAATGTCAGGGTTTCTTGATTTGAGGTTGCAATTTTAATCTAAAAAAATCCTCTTCCGAAATCCTGAAAATAAGTTTAGCTGTAATTCCTTAATAATTTTTTCTGTTTAGTAAAATTGCATGATTCCATTAAAAAACATGATACAAAAATTAAAAATTTAAAAATTTTTAAAGAAAAATTTAAAATTTCTAATTTCTTAAAGTACTGAAATAAATAAAATTTTTTATTAGTGATAAAGTTGCTTATAAAAAAGGTTCCAATTGCATTATGGTCAAAAAAGAAGTTATCAGAAGTCACGAAAATTACTTGTTTATATCATTATGAATCAATTTTATTCTTAGAAAACTATATCAGCTATTAAAGTCATCGGTTAAGTAGTTCGGAGATATTTCAAATATTTTTTAAAACCTTGATGCAGAAAATAAGTTTTTTAGTTTAATTGTTTACAAGTTTAATAATAAAATTTTTATTATTTTGACCAATTCTTTAGTTCGCGATGGTAGATGGAAGTTTATTGCATTATTTTACACATTTATTTTAAATCCGTGCAACAAAGGTTTGAAAGTTCCTTGGTGACAAATCTTAAGCCAGATTTCAAAATTACAAAAAGTATACCTAATATGATATGACGACGAGAAGTGAAAAATTGTATTTTGTAAAAAATTTCATGAACTAGAAAAATTGCTAGTGACGTACATATTTTTAATTTAACACATTTTGGGTAAAAAGGTTTTTATAATACTTTTCCCGGCTGTTCTCAAATATCTAAGATTTGACTTAAAACTCATAATCATCGCAAACGGCTAATCGACGTCCTATGGACAGGATAATAAGTTTTTATCTTTACCTCTCAAAATATGAAAAAACAAATATTTACGATATTTTTTTTGGATATACATTTAAGGAAAAACTACTTCAAACCCTTTTTTGATAAAAATATTATACTTTTGTCCAAAATTTGTCGAATCGATGTACGCCTTATTGGATCCATCATCTTGCATTTCTTGAATCTGATTGTAGATTCGTAAGCAGTGATTATTAAAATTACTTTAAAAACAAATTCATAGTTATATAGCTTTATAATTGCCCAAAAACTTTAGCCAGGTAGTAGAATAAAACAAAATTGTAAAATTATAATTCCTTAATTCTCTTTTTTTATATTTTCTTTTAAATAAATATTGATTTTAAAAATATATAATTTTTTTGTTAATTTTTAAATTTTCTTTTAAATAAATGTTGATTTTAAAAATGTTTTATTTTTAAATGTAACTATCATGAAACTGAACTTTAATTCTTATTTTTGCATGTTATTTGTAATGGATAAAATAATATTTTATCGTGATTTACCATTTTTTTTTAATTGTTCATAATATACCGCCAAAATTGAAAAAAACTTAATAATAAATACTTTTCATCACACAAAGAAGAAAGTGTTCTTTAAATTTGTGATAAAAAAAACAAGTTTGACCTTATTTCAGGTGGCAGGTATTGAACTGAATCATCACATGAAAAGGAAAATTGTTTATGTCATATCTCCTATTTTATGTCTTGAAATTTGTATCTGGTTGGCTTTTTTCCCAAGATTTATTTATAAAATTTGTTCAGAATGCTTTTTGGGCACCTTTAGGGCAAAATTTTCAAAATATTATGTATTTTCTCTGAATTTTTCACAATTTCTAGACTACAGGCCACCAAAATATGCCAAACTTGTGCAAAAATATTAAAATAAATACGCCAAAAATTGTCTTTTGCCCGATTAGGTTCAAATAACCAAGAAATTTCATTTATTCTAACATGACAGCCAATGTAAACAAGGAGTTGGGTTCTTCAGTACGAAATATAGCAATAAATCATAAAATATTTTTAGTCATAAATCATCAAAACTTGATATTTTATTTGTTATTTTCACACAAAATCTTTCATAGGTATTTCGGCAATTAAATTTCCATACAATTGAATGAAGTTTTTTCCAAAACAGTTCATTCCAATGTTCCAATAGTTTTTCCAATGTTCCCAAGAAACAGCAATCAATCAATACCAATTCAAAACATTTTACAAGAAATTATAAAGAAAATTTTAAAACGGTGCGTGTAAATGGTCATATGTATAAGGAATTCTCAAAAAAAAAAAAAAAAAAAAAACAATTTCAAAAGTTTTATATCTGGCTTGCCAACTATTTCTAACTTGTTTTTAAGTAATATTATATTTTTTTATCAAAACTTCCCCCAAGGGAAAATTCTACGGCTACGGCTCTGACGTGAACACTCAATTTCAATATGTGTCTTTGTTTTTTTGCTGGAGTTTTTATTTCTCTATTTTTGGATTGAATTTTTTTAATAAACCTTCACTGAGAAAAAAGCATACTAAATTCAAAGAAAATTTACTTTATTTTTAAAGAAGCGCCAAGGAATTTTTTTTTTTCATTTCAATTGGAGATTTTTCTTTGAAAGAAATAATTACGAGTACATTATTTTTGAAACTTTTGGAAAAAAAGAAAATAAAATAAATTGAAACAAAAATTATTTTTGCAACAAAACATAGAACTTGTCAAACCAAAAAATGGAATAAATTTAAGAAAAAAAAGGAAAAGCATTTAAACGAGAAATTTTTATTTCAAATCAAAAAATTTTGCAACAAAAATCAACATTTTTAAACCAAAAAGGAAGAAATCATAAAAAAAATTTCATTTAACTTGAATGAATATATCGTCACTGCGATTTTTTTTTATTGCATAATTGAATAGCTCTACTCAATGTCCATCTGTGCGCTGAACGGCTTTTCGTTATCTCACATTGGAGACATTTTTTTTAAAAATTTTTGCAATAAATTCCTTGTAGAGTTTTTAAAATTTTTAATTAAAAATTTTAAAAATCAGGTATGTGCTCGAAAAATTTGATCAAAGTTAAAACAAAATGCCCGTAAAAAAATCGGTTATGTGTCTGAAAAAGGAAGAATGCATCCTCGCTTCGTGTTGGAGTAAGAAGTTTAAGTTTTTTTTTTTAATATTTATCTTTAGAATTTTAAAGCAAAAAATACAAAATTTTGACATTGCAATAAATTTGGAAGCGCAGAGAATAAATCTGTTTATTTGCTCTCCTGAAAAGTTGTCGAAAAACACATAACTGAATTTTGAGGCGCAGTGACGATATATAGTTTTTTTTTTTTGTTTTAAAGAATTTTTGTTTATTTTTTTATCATATTCATATATTAGTATTAAAAATATATCAAATAAAATCCAGTTCCATTCTTTAAAATATTTTCATTTAATACGTTTTTAATTTAATTTCAAAAAATATCAGATATAAGAAAAGAAGGAAACTTGATTTTTCTACAAACTCATGTAGGGTAGAAACAAAATAGAATCAAGTCAGACTTAGGAGTCTATCACCGTCCGCGAGTCGAATGTTGCAGTCGAATCGACTAAGCTGGCGAACTATTATTCTAGCGGTATCATCGTTAGCGAATACAATATTCGCCGTAAATTCAGTGCTGTCAAAGCAAAAACTATAAAAATATATAAACAAACGTCAAAAAATATTTATGATTTGCCAGCTGCTCACCAAGTATTTTTATTCGTCTGTTTTTGACTTTTGAGTCGAATCGAATTTTTGAAATTCGCGAACAATGATACCAACTTGGCGAATTTTATATGTTTTTTATTCGATTCGCGGGGTGATAGGGGTACAAAACATATATTAGAAATTTTAAAACAAAGAAATTTTTACTTTTAGTTTTAAATTCTTCATTTCTTCAAAAATATGTAAATACTTTTGCTTCAAAATAAATGTTCTTTACTACTAAAGAAATTTCAGATTTTTAAAATAAAAAACTTGTATTCTTTGATTTTAAATTTGAACTTTTTTCTGAGTGTTTCTATGATTTTTTCAGAAAAGTAAGTTTTAATCAGATATATTGCATAGTAGGTCGAAATGATAATAACAGCATACAGTGGCTCACAGCTTATTTCGTGCAGACGATGTGTTAAACTTTGAAATGCTATAACTTGGTAACTAGTACTGGTAATGAAAAAATTTAAACGACATTTGTTTGCTAGTAATTATATATTTATATATAAACTTTCATTTCTTTATATAATGGTCTACTAAAAAAATAATAATCAAAAAACTGAAAAAGCAGCAAAATTCAATGCCACAGCTTATTTCGTGCACTCCACTGAATCTTAAGAAAATGTAATATGTTTGTCTTTTTTAATATTTTGTGTGGCCGCCATTTTGTTAAATTACATCTTTAATCCATTTACTGGCTATCCATTTACTCTACTAATTTTTTGTAATATCTGGGGGTATTTGTTGCCATTCCTCCATCAATGCATTTTTTAATTAATTTTTATTGGAAATATTCCGCTTGCGAACGCCACTCTCCAAAATTGCCCACAAAATTTCTATTACATTTAAGTCGGGTGACTGTGCAGGCGGATTCATAAGATGCGGGCAATTCCAAATCAACCATGACTGGACGATTCTCGATTTATGTTTTGGGTCGTTGTCCTGGTAGAACCGAAATGTCTCTCGTACGCCCAAGGTGTCGATACTTTGAAGCAAATTTTCTTTTATAAAATCTAGGTACATTGTCTTGTCCATAATGGCTCCAATAAAAAATAATTTTCCAACGCCCGATGCAGCCATTCAGGCCCAAACAATTACGCTGCCGCCACCATGTTTTACTGTAGGCTTGAGATGGTTATTGTTCAGCTCGGTATAAGCCTTACGCCATACATATTGCATTCCTTCGGAGCCAAAAATATTGAACTTAAACTCGTCCGAGAAAATGACGTCATTCCAGAATGTCCTAGAATATAAAACGTGTTATTTGACGAAGTTCAGTCGACAAAGCTGATTTTTTTTTTAATATAAGATTTGTTGCGTGTAACTCGACCATTAAACTCGTTGGCCCGCAGCAGATGACGAATTGATTCGGCACAGCATTTCTTGCCCAACTCCTTCTCAACCTCCTTGGCCAATTTGGGACGCTAAAGCCTCAGATTTTCTACGATTTTTCGCAGAATAAATCGCTCGTCCGCTTCTGTACATATTTTATTTGGAGCATTTCTGGCCTTATCAGCCACACGATTTTCTTGCAAAAAGCGCTGGATGATGTACTGCACTGTAGAGGGTCTCAATTTTACTATTTCAGCTATTTGCGGTTGGATTTTTTCTTTTTTAAAGTGAAATAAAACTATTTCGTGCTCTTATATTGTTGTGCGACGGCCTATTTTTTAAACAAATCAATTAGTGCACTTAAGGTTTTAAGTCCAGACTAAAAACAACTGTTAACTCCGATCAGAAGAATCAGGACATCAGTCAAGATAAAAACAGCGAACGAGAAAAAGAAAATAACGGCATCACGTTCAAAAGCTTACATGTAAAAACAGAGTGCACGAAATAAGCTGTGGCGTTGAATTATGCTGCTTTTTCAGTTTTTTGTTTATTATCTTTTTAGTAGACTTTTATATAAAGAAATGAAAGTTTATATTTAAATGTATAATTACTAGCAAACAAATGTCGTTTAAATTTTTTCATTACCAGTACTAGTTACCAAGTTATAGCATTTCAAAGTTTAACACATCGTCTGCACGAAATAAGCTGTGAGCCACTGTACATTTTGCCCCATTTTTTGACATTCGCTCATGTGAACATTTTGCCAATGTGAACTGACTTATATCATTTTTATATGTTAGTGGAATTTTTTTATAGTGTATTCGTCTCTGTTAGCAAACTTTGACGATACTCTCTGTGTCTGTTATTGCTTATTGCAGCTCTCCTACTGCCTACCCTCAAGAGACAGCCAGCAGAAAATGTTACAAGTACGTTTAGGGCAGGCATGGCTATTAATATTAAGATAAATATTACTTAATTTGTGTATTTTTTGTCGCCCCGCCATCGTATAAATAAATACATTTATTTAGAATTTCTAGCTAAGCAAATATCATAAAGTTTAATAGTAACTGTAGCTGTTATCTTTATGAATTAACTACACTGTGCACAAAATGTTTAGAACATTTGAAGAGTTTCAAACATGTTATTTTTATCACATGATTCTGAATTTTTAAATATTGACGTTAATTTTTTTATTTTTCCTGGAATTACAATGATTACGTTGCTTGAAGTTAAGGTTGTGATAATAATAAAATATAAATTGAATAAATTTTAACCGACAAAAACTGTTTCTGGGAGTTCAAGTTATGATAAACTTTTTGAAGTGAAAACTTCTTAAGGCACGGTTTGCGTTTTCTCAATAGTAAATCTCGTCACGCTCGGGTTTGTTAGGCTTATTTGGGCCTTAACTCGGATCCACTTAACAGTTTATAGCAATATAAAAAATTGCTATAAAAAATTGCTTACTATTAAAACTTTTTCTTGCTCACAATAAAAGAAGTTTACCACTCAGAAAAGGTAAATTCCGCAATAAATACGGAAGACAGAACCAAAAAAGTTATTTTTTAAAAGGAATTTAAGTTCAAACAGAATAGAGTCTATTCGAATAGAGAAATTTATATAGAATTCTCATTTTGAGTAATACAATGGAAGAATCTGCTAAAAGTGATCAAGATTAGTTACGCTGGGCCACACATATAGCCCATGTTTAGTGTAGATTTTCCTTCACATAATGAGCATTATGAACAAAGATTAAATCACCTAAATTTGAGGTCATTGTCATTTAAAAGACTGTTACTGGTATTATAATCCCTTTTAAGAATATATTGAGCACCCAAATCTTTTACTTTGTCGGACATTATTTTATAAGTTTACGCGATTTTAAGAAGAGCTTAAAACGGCTAAACGATATGCCATATAAATAGGAGGTGAAAGTAGACAACAGACGACCTTAAGTGTATCGAACTCAAAGATGATACAATACTTTTTAATGTGATTTTTGCTTTGTTTAAAAAAAAAAAACAAAACAAAACTCAAGTCTTATGTTTTATTAACATCTTGAAGACACTAAAACCCATACAAAACCCACTATGAGCTATTGCTATTCTAAGGCAATATTTCAAAAGCTCAATTCTTTTGAAGATTTATCAAAAATTTCTTTCATTTTTACAACTTCTATTCAGCATAAAATTCAACGCGAACAATATTAATTTCTTAGTCATAATAAATCTTGCAGATCGCGTTTATTTGAAACAAGTTTACCTACATTTTATTAATCTAGACACTTAATTTGTTGTTGTGTCCTGTTAATATTAGTTAATTTATGCAGACGCGTTTTCTTGTGAATCTATTTTGTTTATTTTCGTCTAGATATTTAAATGTTTTTTTATTATTAATTTGATTTCTGTTGAAATTTGTTGATTTTGAAAAATTTGACATGCATAAATTAACTACAAATTAAATTAGTTGACTTGTGAAAGAAAGTCAATAACACAAAAATAAAAAACAAAAAAAAATTAAATCCAGACAGCGGCTTAAGCGGCATTAAAACGTAAGCTATACTGTAAAAGTTGTATTCAGTATTATTGCAAAAACAAAAAAAAAATAAATATCATAACTCATAAAAACATATATTATAATGCATACAATTTCGAATTCATATAAATTTCTTAATATTGTTTATATTTTAATTTTATGCATATAAAAGATGTTGTTTCCTTCTTGTAAGCAAGCATAAATTTCTTGGATTGAATATTCAATTTCTACTAATATATAATATTATCTCAATGTTAAATCCGATGACATTTTATCATATTTTCTGAAGAGTATTAATTATAAATATCTTTTATGGGCTTTATTTAATACAAAAAAAAAAACACACAATGCTTGTTAGCTGTTTTTTGTTTTTTGCGCAATCGTTATTGTATTTTAACAAAGTTGTGTGTGCCATGAGCGCGCGTATCTATTGTTGTGTATGTCTTGTTGTAGATACTTAATCTTTGTTTCATGCCATGGCTTTAATGATTGAGGATAACGTTATATTTTATGTTTTATACTTAAGCTAATTTGGGTTATAAATTTTTGTGAAATCTAACTAACAATATTTTATAACTTTACAATACGACGTCGAGCACTAATTTATATTTATATATTTTGTTTTTTTTTTTTCTTTAAAGTAGCAACATATTTATTAATATTTATATAATTTTAAACGACATGTTGATAGACGAATGCAAATATTAAAAGAAATATGGTATCAAATGGTTTGGCAAAACAAAAAAAAAAAATGGCATGAATATTTTTGTTAAAAGTTAACATGATGAAGTTATGAGTTGAAACTTCAAAATGCTAGAAAGTGGGAAGAAATATTAGGGGTATTCACGATGTGATGTATTTGCCATTGTATTGTGTATTTTTTATAAATTTGATATTTGAAGTTAAATTACAAAAACAAAATGTACAGTGTTCAAAATACAACCCTGTAGCAAAAATACACTGGCAAAACCCTGATCAACAGATCACAAAAGCTTTTTGTGGATGAAGGTACTCAGCGTGGATGAAGGTACTGGCTGGGTTGTGTGTTATTTAATAAAAGTTAATTTAATTCAGTGCTTCAGTTCAATTCTTTTATTTTCTCGTACTGCTAAATGATGAACTTCCCAGACTTAAGTGAAGGTTTGTTCACAATGCGTTGTCAATATTGTAAATTTTGTTAGAATTTATCAAAAATACAACACATCGTGAATGCCCCTATTTTAGTGTATCTGTAAGCGATATGAGATTAAAACAATAAGAAATAACGCTTGAAAATATAAAATTTAAGCTGACATGATTAACATGGTATTATAATTGTTATTATAACAGAGATGAAAGATCTTCGCTGCTTATTTTTGAGCGCTCAACAGCGCCCATACAACCACCCCTGCTAGTCATACTCGCGCTTCAAAACTTATGCCTGCAGCTAAATCACATAAGATGCACACAAAACAATTAATAAGCTAACTTCATTCTGCCATGTTGCAACGCTTTTCGAAGGACTGAGCAGATTGCCACATCAAGGTTGCCACATAAAATATCAAACGCCAACATCTAAGTTTGCATGCATTACAAATACATATTGAAGAACTTTGTTGCGGATATGCTGGATAAGTAAGTTCACGTATCCTTTCATATTACATCACCCCTTGTTTCATCATAATATTTTTTTCTGCTTCCCCCTCACCACAAGCAGAATTCCAGGGCAACGCATTACAGAAAATTGCCTATTTTCTTATTTTCTAACACAGAGTCCAGTACTTTTCATTTACAGAGATACTGAAGCACATTGCCTTTAACACCCCTTTGACTCGTGCACATTCGCTCTTCCCCTATCTTCACGCATTCAACTTAGTTTACATCAGTTGCATTTCTGCTGCAAGCTCAACGCTTGTGTAGGCATTTTTCTAATCTTCAATGTTTACGCGAGAAAAGGATTTAATTTAGGATATATTTGTGTGTATGCATGTATATTTGTTTGTATAACTGAGACTTCCCAATACCCAGTAGACAATGACAGCACTGCTAGCAGGCCTTCCTGTGGATTTTGTAGTACTGCCGCACTCATATACAATTACACTTTCTTTTTTATATGAAGTGGGAAAATTTCGCAGGCCTTCCGCTCCGATAGCTCAAAAGAGGCCTGATAGAAGCACTTCTTAAGAATGGCTAAAAGAAGGGGTCAACAAAGAGAATTGAAAAAAATATTTTTTTTCTTTTAAACCGTTTTCTATTTATTTATATATTCTATGATTTTATCTTCTCTCCTATGTTTTTTTATGCCAGATTAATTTCAATCTATAAACTTTGATATGTCATATTATGTCATATTTTTAAACTGATATATATTTTGACTTTAAACGAAAAAGTTGCCTTGAAGTATATGAAAAGATCGTCTTTGAAGGGAAAAAAATTTGTTGTGCTGCCTTTTGTGCAGAAAAAGAAGGCCTTCAAAACGGGCTCATAAGAGCAGCGAAGAAAGGATGTGTTTGGTCTTCAAAAATAGTAGCAGTCTATGCAGGCCTTCGTTTGAAGAGCGCTAGCTTAATTGCCTATTGGGTAGGCAATTAAACCAGCGCTCTTTATACGAAGGCCTGCATTGACTGCTACTTTAGAAGACTAAACACATCCCTTTCTCGCTGCTCTTTTGAGCACTTCTTGAAGGCCTTCCTTTTCTGCACAAAAGGCAGCACAACAAATTTGTTTTCCCTACAAAGACTGACTTTTCATATACTTCAGGGCAACTTTTTCGTTAAAAGTTAGAATATATATCAGTTTAAAAACATGACGCAATAATGGCCCTTCTAACTGCTATATCAAAGATTATAGATTGAAAATAAGCTAACTAAAAAACATAGGAGAGAAGATGAAATCATAGAATATATAAATAAATAGAAAAAGGTTTAAAAGAAAAAATATTTTTTCAACACTTTTTGTTTACCCCTACTTTTAGCCATTCTAAAGAAGTGCTTCTATCAGGCCTCTTTTGAGGTATCGGAGCGGAAGGCCTGCGAAATTTTCCCACTTCATATAAAAAAGAAAGTGTAATTGTATATGAGTGCGGCAGTACTACAAAATCCACAGGAAGGCCTGCTAGCAGCGATGTCATTGTCTACTGGGTTATCTGTGTGTGTGTGCTTTGTTGCTGCACTTTAGGTGAATTGTTGGGGCAGCGACTCAGGTGTGCTGCCTGCACTCGAGTTCAAGCTAGTCGAAATAATGTAGCGACTGCTTGAATTGCTCAAAGTGGGTGACAGCGCTGCAACAGCACAGCTACACTCAAAAAATAATCTAATTATTTTTAAGCAAACTCATTTTAGTAAAAAAACCCTTTAAACCAACCTTTTTAAACTCTTTTAAATTGATTCACTTAAAAATAAAACAAAATTTTACAATAAAAAACTTTAAATTTTTATGTTAACGATTTATGAACTGAAATTTGCTTAAATTCATAAAAATTAAAACAATATTTTTAAAAAAAATTTTATAAATAAAAAAAATATAATTTCTGTATTAACTAAATGTTTAATATTTTTAAATACGTATGAGTTAAATAAAAGTAAGATATTATTTTGAAAAATTACACATATATTTTAAGGTTAAAAATTTACACAAAAAAAAATTGTATTTTTATTATATTGATCACAAAAATAAATTGTTTTTTTAATTTTAATTTTTTTTTTCTAAAAAATCTTTACCGAAACTGCAGAAGCCGATTTTTATTTCCGACCAACAAAAAAAAACAAAATCCTAAAACAGATTTCTGCAAATATATCGAAAGTGTTTTATGCGACGAACACATTTTTGATGTGAACCAGAAGTCCTCGAGACTTTTTATGTTGACACACTTTTCTTTTAACTTTTGTTGTTTTGAAAAAAATCTACTTGTTATATGTGGTCTTTAACGTTACATTTTATTTTTTAATAAGTTTCAAGGTTGGGTTTGCATTTTAAAAGAACTTACCAAAATTGGCAATGAATTTACCTAAATTATTAGACTATATCGCAGGAGAAGGATCAAATCAACGATCAAAAGCGAACATTTTCAAGTTCTTAGGAACTAAACAAAGATAAATACAGTGAAACTTCTATAAAACGAATCTGAACGAGATCGAAAAATACTTCGTTATTGATATAAGGGGTATTTACACTGACTTGGGTAGTTGGGTACGGTTAGATTCCCAGCTAGCATTTGGAAGACTGTTTTGCTGACAATCGCCTTAACGAGTTTTTTTCAAGTCCACTTGACGATCAACAAAAATAAAATACATGTCCTGTGCGGAAGCATATTTTACTCCGCTCAACGATCAAAAACTGACTGCATTTTTTCAAGGCAACTTATTGGATATTGAACAAAGCGTGTGCAAAAGCATATTTTGATCGGCAAGGCGATAGAAAAGTAACTATTTTTTTATGAAAACTAACGGAAAATTGGACAAATTCAAACAATCATATTTTTCACGCCATATCGCTCAGTTTCGACAGAGCAATCTCGGAGTAAAGTCAACCTTGCTGTGTGTGAAATTTTTTAACAAATTCAATTAGTTTTCGGTTCTATTAACTTTAAAATACACACAACATCTCACAATATTAAACATCATTCGTCCCAGCCAGCATTTTATGAAATTTCTGAATATATGAGAGTCGTTTTCGATTTTCCTCCATTGTGCGATAATTTTCTGATCAAAAAAGACTATTTGTTCGGGAGAAAATGGTACCCTACACGCGACTCTTCTTGAAGAGTCATTTTCGAGTCATTTTTTAGTCTTTTTTTGGTTTTTTTAAGATAAAAAAAGACTTTAAAATGACTCGAAAATGAGTCGTATTTTAATCATATTTTGGTATTTTTAGATTGAAAAGTGACTCGAAAATGAGACGTATTTTAATTATTTTTTTTATCATATTCAAGATTAAAAAACGACTCGAAAAAGACTCTTCAAGAAGAGTCGCGTGTAGGGTACCATTTTCTCCCGAACAAATAATCTTTTTTGATCAGAAAATAAGCGCACAATGGAGGAAAATCGAAAACGACCCTCATATATTCAGAAATTCCATAAAATGCTGGCTGGGACGGATGATGTTTAATATTGTGAGATGTTGTGTGTATTTTAAAGTTAATAGAACCGAAAACTAATTGAATTTGTTAAAAAATTTCACACACAGCAAGGTTGACTTTACTCCGAGATTGCTCTGTCGAAACTGAGCGATATGGCGTGAAAAATATGATTGTTTGAATTTGTCCAATTTCCCGTTAGTTTTCATAAAAAAATAGTTACTTTTCTATAGCCTTGTCTTTTCTAACGCGACTGTCACCATCGCGGAGCAGAGTCGAAAACGAGTCTTATATGTTCAAAAATTCGATAAAATGCTAGCTGGGTTGAGTACTTTTGATTACTGAGAGCACCCTTAACTGCAATTGAGTACTTATAGAATAACAGCTGATGAGAGATGAGTGACAGCTAGAAAAGAGTTGCCACCATATTATATTATTCATGTCATTTTATGAGAGCAAAATTTAGGCCATTGTACGGGCGTAAAAAATTTATTTTATATAGGAGTAATTTTTTAACGTGAACTTTGCGGCATTTAATAATTTGTATCTCCAAAATTTTAAAATAACTCATTTTAACACATTTGTCTATTTTATTTACTTATAATTTGTTTACTTTGTTTTAGTTTTTTGTCAATTCAATTATTGCATACTTTTGGAAAAGGTGGCAACTCATGTAAAAAGTACTCAATCAATCTACCCAAACAAGCTAGAGTAGATTAGTAGATGGGTACTTCTATTTTACACAAAAATACTATGTAGCAAAATTCATTGTTCAAGAGGTAAATTAAAAAATTAAACAATTATGTTTTTATTGTTTTTTTTCTGTTATATATAAGATTTTAATAAAATGTTGTTTTTTTTTCGTTTGTTAACGCAAGTTCAGAATGTCATCTGCAATATTTGTTTTTGAAGACATTGAGATGTCGTTGTTTTTAAACGGTACTTCCCCGTGTTGCTTTATATTAATTTTTGCTTTAATCTGACTTCGTTGTCAGATTAGGCTATAGAATTAACACTTCGTTATGTACAGGACGTTTGATAACGGCGCTTTGACAACTTACGTACTCAAAATGTTATATTTCTCAACTATGATTTCGTTTTATAGAGGCTTCTGAAAGAATACTTCGCTATATAGAGGCTGTTAAGCTTAGAATTTTTTCGTTATAGCTATAGTGCATTTTTGTATGAAAAACTTTGCAATAAAGAGAATTCTCAAGGGACTAAGCAAAAAATTCGTTATATTGAGTTTTTCGTCTAAACGAAGTTCGTTATATCGAAGTTTCACTGTACATACAAATAAATTTGTGAGTTCTGTTGCACTCTTGCTTGCAATCGCACGATCTTTTTGGTTTTTGTAAGTATTTATCTTATATTTTTTATTTTTGAAAAGTGCATAAAAGTGTTATTAAGCCAGTTATAAAAAAAGTGCTTTAAAATTAATATCTTCTTGATCTCAATAAGAAGTGAAAGATTTTGTGAAAAGTTGTGTTTTTTTTTTTTGTGAAATTTAATAACATTTGACACTCCTCCTAAGGATTTGTCAAATTTTCTTGATATGTAGGAGAGTATTTGACGTAAATATATTTATACTCTGACTAAAACACAAATATTTTGAAAAGTCGATATATGTTATAATTTTTGTGAAATTTAATTTTTATCGAGGCATTAAATTTTGTATCGCCAAAGTAAAGGGTGGCCTTAAAAACTGAGAAAATGCATTTTTTTTTGTCAAATCATTCTCGCCTTACACTACATCTTGAACTTATAGGAGCCAAAATATGTTGTCTTTAACGTTACAGCTTTTTGTTTGAAAACTTCTTGCTCAATTTTAATAAAAAAATCTGTTTGTAGCAATTTTTTTTTTAGGAATACCTCAAAATTGATTTAATTAACAGTAATGAAATAAGTTACAGAGTTATTTATAAAAGAACTTTTATAAGTAATTTTTAGAGATAAACTTATATATCTCGCTTATGCTACGTCTACACAGAGAGTTAAGTTTGAGTTACCAGTACAAAGCTGAGTTTTCCCATTTAACGAGAAATAAACTCTTGCGTTACCAGTTCAAAAATGTACGATTTAACTCAACTTAACTCATTATATATTCTGAGTTTTTATGACTCAATGTAAAAAGTGCCTAAAAGTACACTACAAAATAGTATAAATGTTTATATTCAGTGGTATTTTTCATGAAAGAAACTTTTTTTTACAAGAACTGTCAAAATAGAACAACTGATTCGTTAATTATACAATTTATTTTTTTAACTATATGTTGTTATTTTCTTTAAAAAATGAGTAAAAGAACTTCGAAAAGGATTTGGGCAATAGTGGGGAAAGTAGTTTTCATCCAAATATGGGCAGAGCTTTCGCATAGCAAGAAAAAAAACGCATGTGTACGCATACGAGACACCAGCAGCATTGTCGGCAAATTTAAGTCAATTCTGCTACGGTATCTCTGTGTGAACAACTTCGGTTAAATGTTAGTTAAAATTAACTTAACTCTCTGTGTAGACATAACCTTATGCCAAAAAAAAAATTGAAAGTTTTGAATTTGTAAAATAAAACGCTCAAATTTTTAAAAATAGACCAAAAAAATATTGAAATTATTAAAAAATAATTTAATTAATTATTTAAAATTTTGTTTCCAAGGTATGTTTCACAATTATAAGATCACAAAGAAAAATTAGACATTTTTCAAGGAAAATAATTTCGAAATGAGACAAAGAAATTAATTTTATATGAGTTTTTATAAACTAACGGTATTTTTTACTCATTGTTGTTGTGATCGGTGTAGTCGATATTTTTTTAGCACAGACAAATTTTGTTGTCTTTTACAAAAAGCAATTTTGAAACAAACTTGCAGAAAAAACGTTATTAGGATCTCCAAAAGGAATGTTTTTTTGTCCATTTTATTTTTGGTTGAATAAAAATGATAAAATTATGTCCCCTATGGTGGTGTATACTTGCTCAATATGGTCTGCCAAACCGATAAATACCGCTTATGAGATTATTTATCAAAATGGCACAAATTCTACCCTAATCATCTCTGAGCGAAGAAATGAGTTCATTACTGGCACGATACAATCAGGAAGGTATTACTAATAGGATTGCCCTAAAAGTTCATATATTAAGTTTATTATGTTTTTTGATACATTTTCAATATCCACTTAAAATATTACGACCATTACCCAATCAATTTTGTCCCTATACGTAATAGTTTTTTTAAGCATTACCATGTTTTCATACAAATATACGTTTTAAAACTTTCTAGCGTTCTTGTGGTAAGTAGAGTAACTTCGGGTATTGTGATATGGATATGGTCGGGTAATGTAATATACCTGCATATTTTGTTAAATACACACTTTTCGACAAGAATAAACATGTGCGCGCAAAACGGCAAAAGAAAAAGACACCTGCGCGCTCTCATTAGCTGTGTTCGTTCTCATTGCTGTTGTGATCGGTGTAGTCGATATTTTTTTTTGAGTCCTCTTTGGGAGTTAATTACAATAAATAGAGCAGAATTGTAAGCTCAAATAGATAAATTTGTTAGAGTTTGAATTAACTTAGCCACAAATGAGGTGAGATATTGATTTTCTACAGCGAATTTTTACAAAAATATCAAAAAAATATCACAATCTATTCATACCATATCTATTCATTCCATTCATTATGAATAATGCGCGCTCTCATTCGCTGTGTTCGCTCTCATTGTTGTTGTGATCGGTGTAGTCGATATTGTGGGAGTTAATTACAATAAATAGAGCAGAATTGTAAGCTCAAATAGATAAATTTGTTAGAGTTTGAATTAAGTTAGCCACAAATGAGGTGAGATATTGATTTTCAACAGTGTATTTTTACAAAAACATCCCTATTATTTTGAAACCCGAGTTCGGATATTGTGATATAGTCAAAGTTGGGTAATGTGATATACCATCTATTCATACCCTAATTTTTCATTCCATTCATTATATACTTATAGTAATTTTTTTTGTTAAGTTTTTACATGCGTATTTGTATTCAGTTGGGTTTTTATGTATTTTATCACAAAATAGTCGTGATACTAATAATAGTATCGACAGCAACATTAATAACACTAAAACAACATTCTTTCTTTTTCAATAACATGGTTTTTTTAATTTTGGTTGAAAAAACAATAGATACTGCTATTGAGCACTATTCGGGTTATGTGATATTGGTATATATGGTATATCACATTATCCTTAATTGGTATATCACTTTACCCGACAATTTCATTAAGGGGAGTTACATAACTTTTTTCATTGTGTTGAAAATGCTTCAAATTGGGTTACGCTCTAGAGCTCCAAAGTTATAAAACACTGCAAAATGCGGTATAAGCTAAGGTATGAAAGTTACTAGTAATTATAAATTTAAAAATCCAATATAACATTACCCGAAGTTACTCTAGTTAAACTTGTTTAATTTTTTTTCAAACTGAAATCTCTGGCTCTGTTGTAGTATAGACCGTTGTAGTAGACCGCAAAAAATTTACAAGTTGGGGAAAGCAATCGTGTAAGGTACACCGATGAGTTGCTAGCTTCGCGCAAAATTGTTCTCTCTGTTCTTTTTCATCCCAAATTCATTTCATTTTTTTTTTAAATTTTGTACTACGGAGAGAGTGCGATTATTTTGACATGCATTATTCATTATTCCCATACCGTTCTCTTTTAAGGTCACAATTTCGCTCTTTGAATTCTCTTTTAAATTCAAGTTCCTTTCCGCTCAGAAAAATATCGTTAAATTAACTCTTAACAATTTAACAAAAAGCAAATTACGACATAATTTGCGAAATAATAATACGAAATAATTTTTTGAACACAAATTTAACAAATTTGACGGAGTTTAATTATATGGGAAAAAAAAGGAATTTAAGGGGGACAAATCGGGCTAATGAGGCTTACTAATTGAATATGACCTCAAAAGTAAAAATGTTTTAAGGGTGCTCGTAAAGCCCTTTTCAACGACATATAATTTTTTAAGATCTGACATGTAATGCTTAAGTTATGCAAAAAATACCATTTTGGCTGTTTTTCCGGTGGTCGAAAAAAAAAATTTTTTTTTGTTTTCGGATTCCTCTCGAGGTCAATTTCAAAATAGGGGGTGGTTTTTTCAAACTTTTTTTTTTGTATGGAGGCCGACCCACTCTAATACACAGTTATATTTTAAGTGACCATATAATTATGAAACACACCTTATTTCATTTAAATACATGTTTGATAAAGGTACTTTTGTGTATGCATGATTTTGACATGATTTTCGATTTAAATATAATTTCGGTTAAAAAAATCCTTAAATTCATCCAATCCTTATTAACAAAACTTTATAAAAGGTAAAATATTTTAAGATATCATATATGATAAGAACCGTTCTTAGATCTGTAGATAAATAGATCGATAAATTAATTTATTAATCTTTTATATTTAGATTTAATAAATTTATTGTATGACAATGCATTTAAAAATTTGTTTTAAGTATTTTCTATAAAATTTTATAAAGTTTCTTTTCGCTTATTTTCTTTTTTAGTTAATACATTTTTTTTTTAAATATTTTTTTTTCAAAAGAAAATAAAACAGAAATGTAAAAAATAAAAATCAAGCAACCAACATCTAAATAACCTATATCTAATATTTTTTGTCATAATCTAAGCACATAAATAACGTTCTTCAATTCGAAGTTGAAATTTCATTGCAATTCCTGCCCAAAGTGTGCCATCTCAAGCAAGCGCTATTGCATCTAAAAGGACCTCCTTACAGCGATATTATTTCTAATGTATTGCATTGCAAATCGTGGCCGCACCCTAGTGCAGCCAGCCAACACCAGGTGCCGCTCTAAGCTGCCAAAGCTTTACAACCCCACAACACTGCCCACCCGCTAAGTTCCACCTCAACACTTTTTGCTACTCTCAGCACTTTTCCTTCAATTACACACACTTGCAGGCTGGCGTGTGTGTTGCTGCTGCGCTGCTAGTCGTTGAAGTCGTGTATCCTGTTGCTGTTGTATCTTCGTCATGTTGAAAGATATCATCATCATGAGTGGCTGCGTTAACAGCCGAAAAAACGACGTTTTGTTGAAGCGCGTTAAAGTGTTACTGTCTGACTGAACGAATGCATATATGTATGTGTGTGAGGCATGTGTTTATGTGTGTTTCTGTAGGTTTGTTGATGTGTGTTGAAGATGCATTCGACTTGCTTTGACTGCCGGCTATGCGTGCAATTTACGCTTTTATGTAAATGCATGTATTTCTGTTGATGTCTGTCGGTCTATTCTGTGTGCATGTGTTGCTGGGCTTGTTTGTATGCACTTTAGTTTTGTAAGTGTTGAATTTTATGCGAAAAGCAATTTGGTAGAAATACCCACTTTTGGTGGTTTTTGTGGATGTATAAAATGCCTGCCTGTTGGCTGCACTTCAGCGGGGTGCTTTTTATTATAATAGCCTTTGAAGCATCAGCACATGAGTGCAGATAGTTTTGACTTCAAGTACACTGAACAAAAATGTTTTAAGGAAAAAAGAAAATATATACTTTTTTCGCAACAATACGCCAAGGTTTTGAATGCAATCTTAAGAATTTAAAATAAGAAGATATTAAATATCGGGTTGAAAAATTTGACAAAAGGTTTACTTTTGACCAAAATTTTACTTGTGCTTCAATGGGTAATTATCTAATAAATAATTTATAAAATTTTACTTAAAACAGTATTAAAGCAACATTGATCTTGATATGAAAACTCCAATGAACCTGGAGTTTAACGAATAACATATTTCCTGAGGAAGAAACTATAAAGAATGTTCACCAAAATTCATCCAAACTTATTCGAATCTGATGATTAAAATATCTAAATTTTTTCCAAAATACATTTTGAGTTCAAATATATACTTCTATCCCCACGGAAAGCCTCAAAAGTAATACGTATTAACACTGATTAACTACAATCCATGCTTCCACGTCCCTCTTTTAGTATCGACAACAATTTCGTAATATTTCTAAAGCAACTAAACAATACTTCAAGTTCGAAGCCATAAATTATTATTTATAGCGCATAACGATAATTTCAAGTAATCGAAAAAGTTTTTAACAAATTTCTATATGTTTTTTTTTTTCTTCTGCTTCTCAACAATGTTAAAAACTTTAAATAATTCAATTTATACTTGGAAGTGAACTGCAGGGGCAGCTCAAGGGAAGGGCTTATCTTGATTTAAAATATATAAATAATTTAATCTCGAAGCATACAAATTATTGTTATATTTAATTATAAGTCAAACGCTGTGTTCACCAGCATGTGTTTGTGTGTGTGATAAGATTTCGTGTTCACAAGCAAATTGAAATTGAAAAATATTCCGACATCGTAAAAAAAGTTTTATAATAATAATAATAATATTTAATACTTAATAGATTATGTAAAAAAACGAAAAAAAAAAATAAAAAAAAAATTTGTTGATCAGCTAGCGATATATTTTTATGAGTTGCTTGGTTTTATTATGTTATTGTCGGTATAATATTCGTTGTTGTTGTTGTTGTTGTTGTTGTTACTTATTTCTGGTTTGTGGTTTTCCTGCCTAGCGATTGCTTAAAAATTTAATTATAACAATTTTTATGATTGTTATTTTGTAATTGTATAAATAAGCCAACTACAACAAATACAATTAACAAACAACAACTACTACAGCAACAACAACAACAACAACAACAACAACAACAACAACAACAACAGCAACATCAGGGACAACAGCTACGACGACGGCGACTACGACAAAATGTGCTACATTAATTTTGTTACTTTTAATTGCGTTCCATTACGCTCGATTTCTTTGCAAGTCATTTGTTTGCACAATCCACACACACACCACACCACACCGCACCATGCCATGCCGCACAGCCTGTATATCTAGATACCTACATGACGACCAAACATTTCTTTATGTTGGAAATACTTTTATATTATTATCATTATTATTATTATTATTACGATGATATTTTTTTCCATTTTTATTTTTTATTGTTACGCTTCGTTGCTTGCCTGCTATAAAGGCAAATAACTATAATTTGTAGAAATGACTGAATATATCTGAATGTCTCTAAATGTGCGAGTCTGTGTGTATGTGTACAAATGTATCTGCAGCCACAGTATGCATTACAAGCAACAAACTAACAGCCAAACAAACAGACAAACAAAACCAGCAAACAAACAAGAAGACAAATAAAAACAACAACGGCAAGCAAGTCACAAGAAACAAAGCAACAATACAACAAAAGAAAAAAATAAATTGAGGCGAAACAATAATAATTGAAGAATATGAAATAATAATAATAATGAATGTCGATTGCCGTTGCATAGGGTAAGCGGCACTAATTAAGGGCGTGCTTCTGTGTAAGGGTTAAAAAAATTAATAAAATATTGCATAATTTGCCAAGTAATGCAATAAAATGAAAAATTTATTAAAAAAACGACAAAAAAATTCCATTTCAATTGTGTTTTTATTGTCCATGAAACCACCAAACTTTATATTGAATATTCACGTTCTGTGGTAAGAAAGGTGAATGTTATAAAATTCACATTATGGCACATTATAGCACCTCAAAAGTAAATCAACTCAAGCCAAGTTCAAATAAGACTCAGCATAAGGGTCAGAATTGGAGTAAGAGTCAGAGTCAGATTGAAGTGATAGTTAAATCAAGTCATAGTCAGAGTCAGAGTCAGCGTAAGAGTCAGAGTCAGAGTTAGAGTCAGAGTCAGAGTCAGAGTCAGAGTCAGAGTCAGAGTCAGAGTCAGAGTCAGAGTCAGAGTCAGAGTCAGAGTCAGAGTCAGAGTCAGAGTCAGAGTCAGAGTCAGAGTCAGAGTCAGAGTCAGAGTCAGAGTCAGAGTCAGAGTCAGAGTCAGAGTCAGAGTCAGAGTCAGAGTCAGAGTCAGAGTCAGAGTCAGAGTCAGAGTCAGAGTCAGAGTCAGAGTCAGAGTCAGAGTCAGAGTCAATGTCAGAGTCAATGTCAGAGTCAATGTCAGAGTCAGAGTCAGAGTCAGATTCAGAGTCAGAGTCAGAGTCAGAGTCAGAGTCAGAGTCAGAGTCAGAGTCATAGTCAGAGTCAGAGTCAGAGTCAGAGTCAGAGTCAGAGTCAGAGTCAGAGTCAGAGTCAGAGTCAGAGTCAGAGTCAGAGTCAGAGTCAGAGTCAGAGTCAGAGTCAGAGTCAGAGTCAGAGTCAGAGTCAGAGTCAGAGTCAGAGTCAGAGTCAGAGTCAGAGTCAGAGTCAGAGTCAGAGTCAGAGTCAGAGTCAGAGTCAGAGTCAGAGTCAGAGTCAGAGTCAGAGTCAGAGTCAGAGTCAGAGTCAGAGTCAGAGTCAGAGTCAGAGTCAGAGTCAGAGTCAGAGTCAGAGTCAGAGTCAGAGTCAGAGTCAGAGTCAGAGTCAGAGTCAGAGTCAGAGTCAGAGTCAGAGTCAGAGTCAGAGTCAGAGTCAGAGTCAGAGTCAGAGTCAGAGTCAGAGTCAGAGTCAGAGTCAGAGTCAGAGTCAGAGTCAGAGTCAGAGTCAGAGTCAGAGTCAGAGTCAGAGTCAGAGTCAGAGTCAGAGTCAGAGTCAGAGTCAGAGTCAGAGTCAGAGTCAGAGTCAGAGTCAGAGTCAGAGTCAGAGTCAATGTCAGAGTCAATGTCAGAGTCAATGTCAGAGTCAGAGTCAGAGTCAGATTCAGAGTCAGAGTCAGAGTCAGAGTCAGAGTCAGAGTCAGAGTCAGAGTCAGAGTCATAGTCAGAGTCAGAGTCAGAGTCAGAGTCAGAGTCAGAGTCATAGTCAGAGTCAGAGTCAGAGTCAGAGTCAGAGTCAGAGTCAGATTCAGAGTCAGAGTCAGAGTCAGAGTCAGAGTCAGAGTCAGAGTCAGAGTCATAGTCAGAGTCAGAGTCAGAGTCAGAGTCAGAGTCAGAGTCAGAGTCAGAGTCAGAGTCAGAGTCAGAGTCAGAGTCAGAGTCAGAGTCAGAGTCAGAGTCAGAGTCAGAGTCAGAGTCAGAGTCAGAGTCAGAGTCAGAGTCAGAGTCAGAGTCAGAGTCAGAGTCAGAGTCAGAGTCAGAGTCAGAGTCAGAGTCAGAGTCAGAGTCAGAGTCAGAGTCAGAGTCAGAGTCAGAGTCAGAGTCAGAGTCAGAGTCAGAGTCAGAGTCAGAGTCAGAGTCAGAGTCAGAGTCAGAGTCAGAGTCGGAGTCAGAGTCAGAGTCAGAGTCAGAGTCAGAGTCAGAGTCAGAGTCAGAGTCAGAGTCAGAGTCAGAGTTAGAGTCAGAGTCAGAGTCAAAGAAATCAGCCAGACAACAGCTAAGGTCCACTAACTTTTTGTGGTTCTAGTTTTCAAGTCCTTGATCAGACCTTGTAGCAAAGCTTCTTCCAGTTGAGCTCATCACTTTTCCGGACTGGTCTCCAAATAAAGTAATTATTCTGCCAGAACAAAACCCCAAATAGATCCATCAAGTCAGATCTACGGACTAACAGTCAGATGAGAAGTTATAAACTACCATTCACCTGATTCCGCGTCTTGCAAACACCTGAAACGTGAAGTTGTTTAATCTAACAATTTGCTCTAGAGTGGGCAACCCCATCAACAGCTGAAAGGCATGCGTAGAGGCCGTACGGCATATCCGCATACATCCAATTAAGATCACTCTCTGACATGAGAGTATCTTCCGGTAGCGCACAGCAGAATTGACTTTCTCGCCTCACACAGGTGTACCATAAATTGCACAAGGAACAAACAGCCCACCATATATGAGATGGACAGCCCGTTTACTGAGTCCCCATTCAATCCTCCGAATTCTTCGCACTCAAACTATCACAGTTGCATTGCGAGGTTCATTCATTCTTTCTTTCATGTGAGTATTTGACTTCAGTGACGTACCTAAGGCAAAGACCCATCAGGCTGACAAAAGGAGGTAGAACGCGTGATAATTTGACCTTAAGCAACATCATAACCGTCTTGTAACACGCCTACACCTATCTGTGCACACCACTATGGGAAATTTGCCCTTTTTTTTGTGGCCAAAATTCGAAAAATGCAAAAATCAACTTAAAACTTAAGTTAGAAGTCAAAAACTTGTCCAACAAAAATTAACTTGCCACGTCCACTTTTTCCACAGATGGGTGGTAAAGTGTTGAATTATCAACTTCAATCTTGATCCAGCACTTGGGTAAGACGAAGTAAGCTTACAATACAAAAATTGACTTGCCACGCCCACTTTTTATGCAGAAGGGAAGTAAAGAGTTCAATAAAAGTTGTTATTTTTACCTAAGAAACATGTGATTTTTTTTAAACGCACAAAATCGAAATATAAGATGTTGTGGCGACATCACATAAATGATTGTGACATCCATCGATGTATGATGAGTTTTCCTTGATTTTAAAATTAAATAATTTCTCTCAAAGGTCACTTAAAATAAATTCACTTTCTAAGACAACCATTAAATTTAATAGAACTTCTTAATTGATAAAAATTAACTAACCATTACTATTTTTTTTCATTTTTTAGTTTTTTATAGTCGCTGTTAGAATTAAAGGAACATGCATTTGAACACGAAACAAAAATCTAGATACAAAAAAATATATTTTCACCTCATTTCGAAATAACTTGTTTGGCAGTTACCATAGCAGCGGTAAAACATTATCTGAAAACAGAGTTAACATTTGTACGATTTGGAGTATTCTCTGAAAGATTACACCAAAAATTAAAAGTTTCAAGCAAGTTTTCAAGCTCAGCTCGAAAACTACCTTCCAGCAATACAAGTAGGTCATTGGCATACGCACAGCATTTAGAAAGACACTCAAACCATCGCAACAGAGGTTCCATCATGAGGTTCCACATGATTAAAGCAACCGATAGAGCCCTGCGAACAGCCACGGACAACATCTATCACTACTGTTTGCTTAAAACCTATTACGCACGCTATCCTACCAGGAAATAGCTCTGTCAAAGTTTTATTTCTTGGCATCCAACTTTCCCTAGCCTACCTAATACCTTTTCTCAAAATATATGGTCTTTTGACCACCCATAAAATCTATAAAAAACCCAATATATAACACAAAACATATTTGGAACTACTCTCATTTACGTTGCTTCTAACGTACAGCCTGGTATCCTCGACGTTCTTATCTTTTCGACACCCGAATTGCCTCTCGCAGCTTTGCACTCTTGAAAACGTTCCACCATGATCTTCTTCAATAGCTTTCTTAGCCCCGAAAGGAGGCTGATGCCCCGGTAGGATCGAGTATTGCTCCTCAGCCTATCAGGTGAGTTCAAGAGCACTTTAACCCGCACCCGCTTCCATTCATCAGGAAAGATGCCATACTCTATTAATTTTTTTTTTGCTTTCAACCAAGGATTTTGGACCATGGCCTTGCCAGAATTTTGACCAGGGAACTCTGGGTTGGCAGACAAGCACGCTTACCACTCGACTACCGAGACCGCTATATACCCGGTCATCTATACCCGGAGACCTCCAAGGCCTAAAAAAAGAAGACGCCTCACCATCTATCCTCGGAAAAAAAATTTAATCAAAGCATGGACACAATCCCGCCATTCTGTTAAAAAAGTACCACCTTGGCTGATATCGCTTATATCAATAGAACTAACCCGGCATATTTAAGACATATTTAAGATGCAATGCAGCAAAGGGTCATTTCTATTCCCCCCGACAAATCCTGTTTTTTAATGCAGACTAACAACTCCTTTTATTCTCTGAAGCTTACTCTGTACCTATCTCTATGCTGGGTCAAATCGCTAACACCAGTTGCTCTGGCCATCTGAACTCTGATCCTGGGATGCCTTAACAACCTCATTTTCAAAGTAAGGTCCACCTACTGCGATTTATCTTGCGACACCTTGCCAGCAGAGTGTCGTTAACACGTTCAACCCACTCACCTAATAGAGGATCTTTCGACCAGTGTCTAGGTTTCGAAACACATGAACTGAAACATCCATGACCATTTCGTTAAGAAATACACCATAAAAATTCCTGTTCACGCCGCGAGTACACCATCTCTACAGTGCTGTGTGACGACGTGCAACTCTATCGTAAGTAAGCACAATTTTTATTAAATTGTGGTCAGGGTACGATTTAGAGTCAGAGTCATGTCCGTTAATTTACTTAAGTTTTTATGTTTTAAAAATTTCACCAAAAATCTCACGTACTGCCTACTTCCGCCAACATTCTTCTTATCACATCGATGTGCATAATTTTAGATAATGAAATAATTGAGCGTTTAACGTGGAGATTCTTGTGCTCAATCGCGAAACTATTGTGTCAACGCAGCACAATTTTTAACGCCACCCCCCATTAACGCCTTCCATGGCTCTTTGCGATAATGATGATGATGATGATGATGATGTTGGAGATGATGATTTGTAACAGACGATGATGGTGATGTTAGAGTTGAAGACTTTGCTCCCAAAGAACTTCCTTTCATCCTGTCAAATTATGAAGAACATAAAAAAGAACACACACACACACTTTATATACTTAACGAAAAGTCAAAGAACTCGAGTGCCAACGATAAAAACAAAGGAACTTCTGCCCACCACCAACAATGACGACATACATACAAAAAATGTAAACAGAGAGTCAGTCATAGCAGAGCTGAGCTAAAATGTTCCCGAAGTAGCAGTAGTCCGTCCGCTTCTTCAAATTTTTTGGTCTTTTGCTCCACAGTTGAGAGTCGAGATGCTTTGCTTTTCTTATGCTTCCTTAACTTCGACTCAACAACGCCGTCTACTAGTTGAGGGGGAGGCGTTTGTTTGGCGGGCAGTTATGAATGAATGCATGGTATACGAGCAACGCACAGTAGTTAAAGTAACAGACGTAGTAGACGAAGCAGATTAAGAGATATAAGAAACAACAAAAAACAAAAAACAAAAAAACGCAAGCAAGTGCCAGCCAAAACACCACAACGACTGAGCGAGCACAAAGAACAACTCAAGGCGTAGTCAAAAGCGTAGTAGACGACTTTATTAAGTATTAGGAGCACAGCAAAATGAGCTACAATGTTTCAACTTAACAATGGAAAATTTTAAAACATGCTGTTGGCTGGCTGGTGTCAGCGTTTGCGGCTGTGAAAATTCAACCATTCTTCATTTTGTTTTTCGTTGGCTTTTCTTTTATTTGACAAGAAATTTTCCGCCTTTCTTACCTTTCTTTAATGCAGAGCAAATTCTGCGTCTTAGGTGCGTTTTTTTTCGATACGAATGATAGATATGTGTACCATTCTTGGAATTTCTTAAATCATGCTGAAAGATAGCCAGAGCACCAAAAGTAACTTTAGACCGCGAGTGTTGAGTGCCTAGCAATAAAGTTCAAATTAAATCGTATTATAATAAATTACTAAAAACCATTTTTAATCATTGCGGAAATGACAATTAGAATAACCTTCAAGTCCATCGTGTACAATTTTGACGGTCTTGGTCTGTATGACAACTTTATTGTCTGCAACGTTTTTAAGTATTTCTTCTATTAACTACTTTTTAACTACCTTTTCAGTTGATAGTTGCAATAAGTTAGCAGCATTTCGTGCATATTTATATCAAAAATTTATACAATTTCTTAAATTTGCACAAACATATTTATTGTTTTTTTTTTCAACTGTGCTGCTTGACCTTCTGTGTAGCATGACCTCGCAAGATGCATAAATAAATTTATAAATATTTAATTCAATTTAATTAAAAAAAAAAAATTGCAAACCCTGAAACTTAGCAATGTATTAATTTAAGGTTTTTTTTTTGTTGTTGTTGTCACTTGAAAAAAGCATTTAAATGCAATTTAATTTTTTTTGCGCATTTTTGAATTGAATTCACTTACATTATTTTGTTTTTCTTTTTTTTTTTTTTGCTTTTGTTTCTAAGGTTTGACGTTTGTCTACAGTTGTTTTTTTTTCCGGCATACTTAAAATTTACGTAGGTTTTTCCATTGTTTATTTTATTGCATTGCATTTAAATGCAGTCAAATAGAAAATTAGTTGGCAGTTTTTATATTTTTTTTTTTTTTTTTATTGTTGGTTTTGTTTTCATTTTTTTAATAGGTAAAAACTATGCATAACGTTTATTTATTTACACGGCAAAAACTTTGAACTCCTCAAGGTACCTTTAAATAACAAATGTGTTATGAAATGTGAAATTCATTATGAATAACTTAATTTTTTACTCATAGGATTAATTTGTATTCACACATGATATTGTAACAAAATTCATTTATTAGTCAAATTGAAAAAAATTATTCAAAAAAACAAAATGAAATAATAGAAATACTCGCATTAAAAGTTTAAAAAAAAAATGTAATTTCATATCAAACTCGTATTGTAAAAAGATGCTTACTTTTCTGACTAGTACCGAAATTCATTGAATACTAGCCAAAATAATTTTAGTGTATATTGCTTAAGTATAAAGTAATAGAACAAGCACAAAATATCAGTTTTTGATATCTAGGGCTTATCATGTTTTTACAATACATTAATTTAAAAAACTTTCAAATATTTTTTATTGTTATTTTTTGGGAAGTTCAAGTTCTAAAACACTTATATTTATTTGGAAAATGGCTTAAGTTACTTTGTTTTTAAATCCAGGCATGTATGTGGTGACCGTAGTATGCAGGTTAAGTGTGTGGCTTAGCATGCTCGGAGCCCGGGTTCGTTCCCCAGCCGCGGCGAAAAGTTTTTGTTCAATAAACAATTTTTCTGATAGGTCACCACCTCTCTGCAAACCTCAGAGAGTAAATAATGACATGTAAAGCTTCTTTAGAACATGAACTTTAGCCGTTCGGAATCGGCATAAAACATGTAGGTCCAAATCTCGATCGATTGTGTGCAAACATTTAATAACGCACACAACACAATTGATCTTAAGAAGCTCGGTTAAAGTCCTTTCAAGGGCTGAAATGGCCAATTTGTTTTTGTGTTTTTTTTTTATGTATAACAATATAGCAAAATATACAAAAAATTATATTCATGCAAAAAAACAATACAGATGTTTACAAAATTTCAATTTTAAAATTAAGAATACTGTTATATTATGTCATGTTATAAAGTTATCATGACCTGTTTTATTTCGAAAATTGACTTATGCGAGTTTCAAAGTGACTCAAAATTACTCATAAATTTTTAATAGAACGCTGCTGTACTGCTCATGATGGTGTATATAATTTTTTTTTCTCATGATTGAAAAAAACCTTTTCTAAATATTGCCCGAATATTTTTAGAATATTATCATTGTTTACTATTGCAATATATAACTGATATTGGTTATCAACTTTTTTTTTCAAACCAGAGTCTTCTACTAAAAATTATAAAAGTTTTAAGAAAGACTTCAACTATGCCGTAAATAGAAAAACTGTGGAACCATGTAAAACGCGTACCATAAAGTTTCAAGCGAAAACCATTCGAAGTCAAAATTGTTAATTTGAACTTTATTAAAACTTTCGTAGATATTGCTTTGAACTACTAAGATTCCTTTTTGAAGACTAAGACTCGCTTCGTTTTAGAATCTTGTTTGGAAATTTTTGTATTTCGTTGCGCATTAAATTTTGAATATACGAAATAAAATTGCACACGCCATCACCTTATTTCTACCCAAGTGAACTTGAGTAGTCGTTATTCTAGGTAAAAAGAGTTGTGCTTTCAGATTTAAGGCACAGATTGTCAAATTTTTTGATCCGATGTGAATTATAGCCACTCATTCGATCTAACAATAGTTTTTGGCCGTCATTTTGGGTCCAATTTTTTAAAAAAAACGTACATGCTTTAATAAATTTGTTACCAAAAAAACTCGAGTATTTGAAAAAATCTAAATTTGAAGGCTGTTTTTTAATTTTCTTTTATTTCTTCTTCTTGTATGCTGCTATTTTGGTATTGAATTTCGTGGAAAAGTTATAAAATTTTTAAAATATGCTAAAAACTAATGGCGACTATTTTTTCTATAGATCAATCCAGTATGATTTTTCAATTAAACTTATTATTTTATTTTTTCTGACAAAAATAAAAGTTATTTTGTGCCTTATATTTTTTTTCGGGCAAATATAATAGTTACTTTTAACTTTTATTCTATCAGTCAAAAATAACAGTTATTTTCTGGTTTTTATTTTTTCGGTCAAAACTATCAGGCAATTTGTATTTTTTTAAAGGTTGTTTTACCGAGTAAAAAGCTATTGATACCAATACTTTCATGTCTCATCGATGCGCAAATATTACACATGGTTTCAATAGTTTTTTTAATTAGTGAAGCGGCCTTTAAAAGAACACAAATTGCCTGATATTTTTGAACGAAAAAAGAAAAGTCACAAAATAACTGTTGTTTTTGACCGAAAACATAAAAGTTAAAAGTAACTGTTAGTATTGGCCGTAAAAATAAAAGGCAAAAAATAACAGTTAACTTTCAACTTTTAAAGAATCCGTCGAAAATTTAAAAGGCACGTAATATTTGTGAAGCTGAGACTATTTGCATCATAATGGTTTATTTGAAAAAGTCCTTTGATAATTTTTTCATTATTTCTTTTTCATTTGAAAATTGTAAAATAACAGTTATTTTCGGTCCCTGCTAAAATGTATTAGTTCGGTATTCGACAACCATTAATGTCCTTTAAAAATATAAAAATGAAATTTATTTAAACTTAATAAGCTATAAGAAATTTTTTTTTATTATTTACTGATATGCAGTTATGGGTCACAACACTCAAGTATTTTCTCAAATCGATCAGGAATTCTAGAAACTCTGAATTGAATATGCATACCTTACCTAGTAATATACAGATAAGATAATCGAATTTTGCTCTGGTAAACTTCATATAACTTGGTTCGTGGATAAGTTTCGAATTGTTATGAAACAACATAAGAATAAAATATATATTATTTCAGGTGTCAAACCTATTTAGTCAAATTACTCGACCTGACTCAAACCGAGTTATTCGAAAATCAAAAAGTAAAAGTCTGCCCAAATAACTTCGAACTGCTTTTAAAAATATATTATGATAAGATATACTATGCTAAAATTTTTAAATTTTTACCATAATAAAATAAATAAGTTTTTCTAATTTCGAACGATTACCTCCTTCTCTGAAGTTAGTAAAAATCAAAAAAATAAATGCGTCTGAGTGGGGTTCCCACTACCATTAAGATCACTTTTTTTTTTGCTTTTTCAACATATTTATTACTATAGGTTCAAGGAAGCTAACCCAAGGTGCTAACCGGTTATGAGCATTTTCAGTATATGTACAATGTACATATTTTTCCGGTGGTCCAAAAAAAAATTTTTTTGTTTTCGGAATCCTCTCGAGGTCAACTTTAAAATAGGGGGTGGTTTTTTTAAACTTTTTTTTTTGTATGGAGGCCGACCCACTCTAATGTACATCTTTAACTTTATTTGCCTGGCCTTCTGAAAAAGTTTTGCTAAAACCAGCCAAGTTTTTTCTGTACCTCCTACTATACAATAGCATTAAAAAATTGTATATATGCTCAAGGGAGGTACCCCATGGGTCAAAAGGAGGGTCAAAATGATTTTAACCATTTTTTGTATAACACACGTATAACACATTTTTGTATAACACATTTTGTATAACCATTTTTTGTATTACATCAATAATGAACACATTGTTCATTATTTTGTATAGCTTTATGACCAATTATTATTAGAATCTGTCAACTTTTGTAATATTAATATAGGTTCAATGGAGGTCCCTCTAAGTACTGACTAGTTTCCAAATTTTTAAAATATTTACAATTTTTCTTAATTAGCTTTTCAGCATACAAAATGTTACTATCACAGGAGCGCTCTTTTTTGTCCAATTCGAGTATGGGAGTGGAGCAGTGTGTGCCGTGTTCATGCTGTCTTAGTTAATTCCCAGTTATTCCTAGCTTTCTTCCAATTTTATCAAATATGAAACCCAGAGTACGAACGTTCTAAAATATTACTGTCTGAAGTCAAATCAATATATTGATTTTTTAGGAATTTATGAAAATTTTATATTTTGATTACGTCATGTGTTTTGGAGGTAGGAGAAGTTTTCATTCGATTTTGCCGAATTAAATATGTAGCATATAACAAATTAAAGCTTCTGTTATAAATTTCAAGTCAATCAGATTGATGGATTTTGAAGAGACTTTTAGATGGTTTTCATTAGATGACGTCACTTTCTATGGGAGGTAGACTTGGTTTTCGTTCGATTTTTAGGCGTAATAGTTATCCTATTTGGCTTATTTTAAAACTTGATCTTTGTTTTTAATAAAGAAGCTTAAATATCATCAAATTAACAGACTGATACAGATACAGACTGACGGACATTACTAAATCGACTCAGGCGGTGATGCTGATCAATTATATATAAGCTTTTCAATGCTGACATACCTCCTTATGGACTATACAAACGTCTTGAGAAAATTAATATGCTCCTTACGCAAAGAATATATAAATATTCTCGACACATCATTATAGTCAATGCAAAGACAGTACCGTCTTTTAGAATTGAATCTTTCAGTATCAGATTCAATAGTATAAGATAGTCTAATATAGAAAGTATAAGATTCCTTAAGACGACATATCATTAGGACTTTTTTGTAGCCATTTTTCAAGTTTAATGAGTTTTTAAGGGCCTATTATTCTCTAAAAAGTGCCACTGATCATCGATTTAATAGACTCTCACAGAGGTAAGCAAAGTAATAAAAAATACTAAAAAATGAGTCGGAAGGTTTAAAACGTAGGAAGGACGTACAATTTATTTGGCTAGAACTGTCAAGAATATCAGTTTCGTTTGAAATTATATCAAATAGTTATCAATTTTATGAAATCGTTTTTTAAAAAAATCGTTGAAAAACTTTATCATTTTATATTGTTTTCTTTAATGATGCGCCAGACGCCATCTTTTTTACGTTTTGAGCTAATTTCATGAAACATTTGATACTTTTCACACATCAACTAAATAAATTTTTTTTTTTAAAAACAGTTGTAATTTACGTGGAATATGAAATTTCTAACATTCAACAAATGATGATGATATGAAGTATTGCACTTTTAGAACTTTTTTTGTTATTGCGAGAAAAAAAAGTGTAAGTGTTTTCGTAACACTTCAGAATAATTTAGTGCTTAAAAATTGCACAAATATTTTAAAATTTCAGTTAAAAAAATAAATAAACAATCAACAGACTTAATGATCTTTAACTCAAGTGTTAAGTATACAGTTTAAACCAAGTTGAAATATACCCAAGGAGCAAAACAAAATATTTTTTAGTGAAAAAAAAAATAATAATATAGTTTCTAAAGATGGTATTAACCGCCTTATTCTGGTGATTGAGAGTTGTGCAAGTTTTGGTATGATAATCTTTGATGTGATATTTTTGTTATACATGGATTTGAAAAGTCAGTAATATCTTATATAATTTTTTTAATTTGTCATCAATAACTTTTTTCATGTTGATGACTCATGTTATCCTATCAATAAATTTACAGTTGTCAAGCACCAGAATAGCACCTTCATGTTGTATCACGAAAAAGTCCAATAGCGAAAAAGTATGAAAAGTAATAATTCTTGTGCCTTGTCGTTGGTGTACATTAGGCCGGACCTTCAGGAGAATCAAAATTGCTTCGGCAGTTTTTCTCTGATTTGAAGAGCAAATATGCAGTAATCACTTTAATGAGTTCCTCTAACTTTTAACACTCGGCCGAAGGCATCTAAATTTCAATTTGGACTACATTTTGCAGGGTGAAGGTATATGTAAAATAACATGAAGGGGTAAATTTCTAAATGTTAAACTAAGAAAAGTCTTGTTTTAAATATTATGTTCTGAATACGATTAATTAAATACTTATTATTTCATAAATCTGAACATTGTTTATTTTTCAAGAACACTAAAACGAAGTGTGACGAAGATTTCGGTGATGAGTTTGAAAACATTTGAGTCATTTAAAAAACTTAAGAGTAAAGGAAGTTCCAGGACCATAAAACTAATGAATTCTTTTTGTCTCACTTAATGATCAATCAATCGCAATCAGCTTTGATGACATACTCTAAATTAAAATCATTTTTATTCCACTAAATATTGAAATCTTTTATCATCACTGAACATTGAAACCACTTTTCTTCTAAATTAACGCCAAATAGAAATAAATATTTATCTCTGCCCAAGTCAAGCCCATCCATTTGTTTCTTTAATACCTTCGTCTAAACTTCACTTGTTTCTAATAAGATTTAAATATTTCCGCTGGTAGTGAATTTAAACAGATGAATCAATACCCGGTACGATTAAAAATCCAATTAAACTTCTTCGTCTGCTAAGCATTTGGCAAAAACTTTTCACTGCGAAATGCCCAAGTTTGTGACCAAACCCAGACCCAACCCAACCCCTGCAAACAACTTGCAACTTAAAAGTAAGTGAAACATAAATCTTAGCCGTAAATCTCTAGAAATCTGCCATATTCTGGCACTTACCCTTTCTTCTTCGCGTATCATCTCAGCTATTTCTGGCTTTATTTCCATGTCGTCATGATGGTTATTCGTGCCACCAACAGTGCCGCCGGTTGCACCTGAGCTCCCAGCTCCTGCAGCAGCTGCTGCCAACGAAACACCCAAAGCCGAGGCCATGGCTGCATGTGAGTGAGCTGCAGCATGTAGCTGATGCTGGGCGGCCAGCTGCTGTGCGGAAAGTCCTGCTCCATGATGTGCACCATGATGGCCATGATGAGAGTTGGCAGCCAAAGCAGCTGCAGCTGCTGCAGCGGAATGTGAGTGTGTGCCTGGCAATTGATGGGAGCTGCCACCACCACCACCATTGGCAGCGTTTGCTGCCAACGCCGCATCATTCGAAGCTGTATGCGTTGAAGATTGTTGCAGTGGAGGTGTACAGCTAGTCGCAGCAGCAGAGCGATAAGCAGCCGAGTTGGCAGAGGATGTTGCATTCGAGATAGCGGAGACCGCATGCATTGAGGAGCTTGAAGCATTGTTGGCGGAAGCTGCATTGGATGTGGCCTGAGTGTTGCTCAGCTCATTGGGCGAAGCAAATGGATTGCGCACAATGGTCTGGGCTGTCATGGCCGCCGGTGGTAATGGCGGTGACATGGCATCCACTTTGATGGCATCCATGTCCGCATGGCGTGCGCTGCTATTGCTCATCATAGCACTAGCCTGCGGCGTATTCGAACGGCTGCGTTGTGCTGCAACCAAGCGTTCCAGATTCTCCTCGAGCAGCATGCCATCACGAGAACGCTTGCGCTGATTGCTCAAGTGCAGATTATGTCCCAACAACTTCTCCTCCATTGGTTTCATAACGCGTGCGCGTTTTGGCAGACTATAGCCATCATCATCATCATCCAACTCCAGCTCATGCTGCTCTGCAGCTTTGAGTGCGGCGGCTTCATCATCAAAAATCGTCATGCGCTGTTCGGGTACCATTGGATGTGCGGCGACACCAGTTGAGCCGGCATTGACCTCAGCCAGGCCGCGTATCTTTAGCATTTCGGCCACCTTCAGTAGCGGATTGATTTGATCTTGACTGACATTGATCTCACCCTTGTACATAAACTCCATGATGGCCTTTAGCTCCTGCCAACGCACATCGCGCATGATGATGATCGGATGCTGGCAAGGATTATCATAGAACAAGGCCTGAAAGTATGGCGAGCAGGCGGAAAGCACCATCTTGTGTGCCTTAATAGACTGACCTTCACAGGCGAGAGTTACATCGACAAACGATTCATTTTGTAGCAGCTCATCGAAGACGTTGGTCAGATTGCTCTGATAGTTGTTCCAGCGCAGGCAGAACTGTTGATTTGACAAAGATGCTGATGTGGGTGCCATCTTGGCTTTAATGCCGTAGGTTTTCTTTGTGTGACCCATGGCAGCGGCCAGCAAAGGACTTTCAGTATTAAGTTTGGGTGTGGAGTTCATGTTGCTGCGTCCAAACTCAAAGATGGAGCGGCAAGCAGGCATGCCTACACTGCTGGCCAGCAGATGATTTGGTGAGGCTGGCAGCGAGTGTGATTTCTTCATTGGCAAAGCATCCAGGTCTAGTGATGAAGAGGACATGCCGACAACCTCACTAGAGGTGAGTGGACGTGGTGGTGGTGTCATATCAGCACGTGTCGGTGTAGGTGATGCTGGCATATTTTTGAGTAGCTCGTTGTTGTTGTTGTTATTGTTGTGGTGATTGCCACTTACGGATAGCTCATCCGGGTTTGCTGTGCAAGAAGTTGCTGTCGCATTTGTAGTTGGCGGTAGTGGTGGTGGTGGTTGTGGTGTTGATGCTCTTGATGTTGGTGATACGGCTGGTGATGCTGTTGGTGTGGGTCTTACTTGAATGGGTGATTTTTGGTGTGCCTCTGCAGTGATTTCATGTGAATGCATATCGCTCAGCTGTTCATCTGTTTCAAGCAGTGGCAGCGTAACTTGCAGCTTTTGTGTAAAGTCGATGATATCTTTTGTCATATCCATTTTGGTGGCTGGTATGGTTTTTTTTGCGAAAAACCGATGCAAAGCTTAGTTGTTTCCAAATTAATGGAGTTGAGAGTTTATTTTAGTTCTACACAAATAACGGCATGCTGCTTATATGGCCTTGCTCATGCCACATCTTAAGTAGTGTTATTAAGCTTTTTAAGTAGTTTTTGTTAATGTTTATTTTATGCTTGTAAAAGCTTTTAAGTTTTGGTTTTTATTTCACTTACACTTCACATTAATTGTTTTAGGTATATTAAGAGCTTTTCTGCAGAGAGTCAATTGAAAATTTAAAGCTTTTATATTCTTGTTGTTTCTTATTTAGGTTTTTTAAGTCTTTTAAGTTTAAGTTAAGAGTCTATATAAGTTATGCTTAAAAGCTTTTGACTGTCCAAAGCTTGGTTTTAAAGCAGTTATCTATCTATATTGATGAAATTTTAAATATCTCTGAAAAGTGTAACAAAAAGTTTTCAATTAATAACTTTTTTTTGCTAAACTTTCTTTTAAGTTTTAAGAGCGCTGTTTTGAGTTTTTATTAAATGTTTATCGTTTTTTTATTTTTTAAATTACATTTCAGTTTATAACACTGCTTTACAATTTGTTTTAAGAAAGTTAAGAGCTTTTTCTGTTTGGGTATTCAAAGTTTAGATCAGTGGTGGCCAATGTTTAATGCCTTGCACACACAAATACAACAAAACAACAACAAAGAAAAACAAATTTTGTGTGCTTGAGTTCTCGAGACACATTAGAACACATGATTGTTCGGTGAGTGAATTCGCATTCAGAGAGCTTTTAAGCACAAACGCATGTAAGCTCGCGATCAACGATGTTAACTGACAGCGACTTAGACCAGAAAATGATTTTTATTTGATGTTTTCTTATGGCAAATGTTGAGCTTTCAAGTTGATTTTAGCCTAAAAAAATGTTGAAAACATTTGTTTTTTTTTAATTTAAAAACTATTTTGGCTTCTCCTGTAAAATGTTTCAAATGTAACTCAGGGCTTTTTTGATTTCATATGACAATATATAGTTCTTCTTAACCGTATTACTTCTTCAGTGGCATAACTACTTCTTGGTCAGTGACCATAACTTATCCTAAACGGCTGGAGCAATTTTTAAGAACATTTTTGAGTGGACTTGAATGGGTCTCTGTATGGTTGAGATTCACTAAAAGACCCGGTTTTACAATTTTCGTTGGGTTTCCGGCTATCAGAATAGCTGATGGCAAATTTAGAGGTATTCTAGATACGCAAGTTTATTGGAATATAAAAAGATACCTCGAACGAAAAAGTTTTTTGAAGAACTGAAAACCAAAAGAGTTACCAAACCGGTTTGACAATCTGCCAGCGGCTTTGATTTGAAAAAGTCAATTTTTTTTCATTCTTTTGCCATAAATTTGTATGAAGGTGAAATACGTACGCATAACTCTGCTGTAAATTAAAGGTCTTTGAAGCCCCAAAGTTGTGGATAGGAAAATTAGTAGGATCGGGAAGCTTTTTAGTGCAACTATGTACAGACCTCGGAGAAAATATTGTTATGGGTTTCACAAAAAGCACTAAATTCGGAAGGTAATTTCAACAAAATAACTAAAATAAGGAATTTTGATGGCGAAAATGAACATACAAAAAAAACATTAACCCTTCGTCAGGCACATATTTTGAGCCCTTAGTTCTGGCACATGGTGTCTGGCCAGACCCCTAAACATTTACAAGCATTTGTATGGAAATAAGGGTTGTTTGCCGTTAAATTTTTTACTAAGATAGGTAAATATTTGTTATATTTTGTGGTTTCTATTTCTTTTTACTATGTTATTAGCTACCTGAGGAAGAAAAAATATACCTAAAAAAATCTTTGGAATGAAAAGGGCAACAATTTATTTTTTCTACATATATTTCTCTTTATTATGGGTAAAGTAATAAATGTTTATGACAAAATAGAAAATTATTATGAAGAATACATTGAAATATTTTATTCAGAATTTTGCGGAAGGCAATAAAAACATAAATAATCTACTTTTGAATGTTGCTGACAAAAAGGATTGTTGCATTTGCAGCAAAAAAAGCGTGTCTTACGGCTTATTTTATCACCTTGCTGCAGACAAATTCTGCAATCTTTTTTTATTCTTATTATCTTCCTATCAATTACTTCAAAGCTTCAAAGACCTTTAATTTGCTTCCTTCTTATGTGTCATAAAAATCTTCATAAAAATTGACGGCGAAAAAATCTAAGATTTTTGTCGAAAAACTGTATTGAATAAATGACGGTTTTGATAAATGATTGATTTCAAAAGTCTTACAGCCGCTTTTGAAAAACTGTACGTTTTTTGTTCGAATTCCTCTAAACTGACCACCCCCCATCCCTTACTCCGATTATTGTTTGCCTTATTTTTATATCTACGTCCCAAAAATTTAAAGAAAAACTCGCTTTTTTCAAATATTGCCATATTTTTATCAGATTAAGAGGAGTGCTTTACTACGTGTGCCAAGTTCAAAAAGTTTTTTCTTTTTTTTTGTTCGGAACAGATCAAAACGTTTTCTTTAAAGATTCTGACTTTTTTAAAGAAAGATCCTAAAAAAATACCAAGTTTGAGCGATTTTGAATACAAATTTTGAATTCCAAAACAAATTTGTTATGGTTACGTTTTTTATAAAGTTTTTCTCGCTTTTTTCAAATATAGCATATATTTTAAAATATCTTCTATACTACTTATATACACTCAAATACATCTGCTGACCTTATTTTTGCAGGAATGTCTTTTACTTTTTCTTTATTCAAAATGCTTTTTAAGATCAAAAGGTAAAATTAATCGTTTTTTTAAGCTTTGTCTTGTATTTTTTGTGTTTCAAAATATATATTTTAATAGCGCAAAAACTGCTCATCCAAATGTTAAGATTTGTTGAAGAAACATGTCAAAACGGATACTTTTCATCCGACCGTATTTGAACTGTTGGTACTACTTCATGTTTTAAAATATTTTTATGAAACTATCGTAATTTATGTTTTCGAAGGTAATTCCGACAATGCAAAAAATAATTAATTTTTAAATTAAAGAAACTGTGGTTTCATTTATTCTGTTCATTTTTTTAAAAACTTATTTTAGTAGATTCTAAATTAATATAACATTAATATAACGTGGCCTCACAGCTTCATCCTGAGGAATCGATCATTACAAATTCAATTTTTGCCATTAAAAATTTCCAAATTTTTTAAAGTTTATCATTTTCGAATATGAAAATCATAAAGATTCATCTTGTACATTTAGCATTTCAGACACTATTTTGGTATCCATTTAATAAAAATGTATTTATATTATCAATTCTTCAAGTTGAAGACCGCCATCTAAAAAGATTTAAAGCGATTTTTCTCTCATATAACGAGAAATTTTATTATAAGATAAAAAACAAAAAAAGGAAAAATTATGTCAGTTGTTTTGAATTTATAACTGAATTTTGCACCGTTGGATATATAAAGTACGATAGTTTTCATAAAAATATTTTGGCTTATGAAGTTGTACCAACAGTGCAAATACAGTTGCATGAAAAATATCCGATTTAACCTTAAAGAGTTAAGGTATATCTAAAAAACTTCAATGTTAAAAACATGTTCATGTTTTTTCGAAATACATTTTCTTTTGACAAAAAACAATTATTTACAAATATTTTTTTAAAATTCTGACTAGAAGAGTCTCTACAGCTAAGAGGGCCTTAACTCAAAAAGTGCTTTCGATCTGATCTTTGGTTTTCTTGTGTGACTTCCTAATTTCCAATTTTCTCATTTCATCAGAGACACATTTGCATAACATATCAGAATTTTTTAAACTCGGTATAAACCAGCGATGGGCACACATATACTATCCATTCTTTGATTGTGTGTAAATCAGAGAAAAACGAAGATCAATTTTACGTATTTTTTCTCGATATATTTTAAAAAATTGCGCAAAGAAGTGTTATTTCAACAAATGCTGAAAAGCAACTGACTTTATTTGCTGCCAAAATAAAAACAAGCAACAGCCGAATGCACACGATCGTAAGCCACACGAAGTAACTTATACTGTTCATGTGTTGACGTCGCGCAAGCAACATTTTGCTTCCAATACCATGGGATAGGAAATTTAATTTGTGCCCTTCTCTAGTCTAAACACACAAAAACCTCTTTCTCTTGTTTACGCTATTAAAAATTTTGTTTGGAAGCTCGTTTGTCAGTAGTATAGTTTCTTGAAATCTAATGATTTTTTTTTGTCGAACACTACTAATTATTACAAATAGTTTTTCTATAAAACCACAGTTGATTTTATTTTTGCTCAAGAAAATCTTAAGCAGGGGGAGAACAATATACGATAAGAACATTTCTGCAAAAGCACTTTAAATTTTATGTTAAAAGTTTTTTAATATTACTAGTAACGCCTGGAGTAGAAATTCGACCAATTTTCTGTTTGCCAATTTATAATTATAAAAAATATTCGGTGCACTCCTTCTCCGCACACTGATTACATTGAAAACAATATAAAAATCGATTGAGAAACACGGGAGAAAATGGTTCTGAACTGTTTTTCCTAAGCCTATTTAATCATCGATGAGTTTTTACTCCTCAAAAGGGGTCGTTCATAAACTTCGTAAGTGATTTTCAGCTTTTTTGATCCCTCCCCTTTTCCCTTCTTGATTTTTCATAGTGCATTTCAGCAGTCTTGAACTGATTTCCTGTTTCTGAGAAGGACAGGATAAGTCAAACGGAATCTCTTTTGACCAAGAACATTCACCCCTTAAGTTAAATCCTGTCGCATAACAATTGACCAAATTTTTCAGTCCTATGCTGAGATTGGGATGTGATACTATCAGTCTAAAGGGGATTGGGAAGGAAGAAGGGAATAAATTGAGATAATAGCCACAAACAAAAAAAAAAACAAATTCCAGAATTAATAAAAATAATTTAAACAAGCAAAATAGAGGAAACAAGTGTTGAAAAGCAGGCAATGCAAAATAACGGGTCTACTACACTCGTCAATAGTTAACCTTCAATTAAGACGGTCAGATGGTGAAGATATTAAAAATTTCATGAAGACGTTAGGAAAGAAAGTGCTTGAAAATAATGGGTCACGTAAGGAAATCTGAAATGCACCCTCCCCCTTAACTAAATTGGTTATGTAGTTTATGGACGAGCTCTTAGTGGCTTCTTGAATTTTAAAATGTTTTTTTATACGAGTGATCATATTGCTATTGACTCAACGTTTAACCCAAATATGCCGACCGTACTACATGTAGTACAGCTGTTTTTTTTCAATGTGCTGCATTAACAGTGCTTTTAATTTGCTAACTAATTTATTGTTGCGCTTCAAAACATAGCGGTCAACAAAGTGTGCATTGATCAGCTTTGTCTATACCAATCCTTTGAGTGTTTATTTTTCGATCAAAGGTTTCAGTTTTATGAAATTAGCAAAAGTGTCACTTGACCGGTGAGAAAAATTTCTATAAGTAGTTTTTATTGTTGTTGTGCTCTGTGTTTTTATATTGTAAATTGTTATAATAATTAATACGTAGCAAAAATAAATGTGGAAAATTAAATTATATGTGATTTTAGTTGCTGTGTTTGTTGGCGTACTACATGTAGTACGTTCGGCATATATGTGCAAAATATTGTGAAAAAAAAAATTTTATTACAGCTTTCTTACGTTAAATGAGATAATATCCGCCTTATGAGAAAGTGATGAAGAGGAAAAAGCTTCTACAAATTGAACAACCAAACCTTATAAATTAATGTAATCGCTATATGGGGGGGGGGGGCGTTGATAGAGCAGATGAAAATATCAGCTTGTACCGTGTCTCTATTCGGGGAAAAAGTAGTAGTTTCCTATATTCACACACTGCATTGACCTTGTGTGGCAACTTCATAGAGATATGGGCGGCAAAATGGACCATCTTACTTTTCTTTAGCGAATTGCCACATTGCCACATTGCTAATATCAACTTAGCAACCCTTAGCAACATTTCCATCTGGATCATCATCTGACATCAGATTTGTTCGAAAGTATTATTTGCTTACTGAAATCTCACGTCCAGCAGAAAGCAAATGTGAACAGCTTCGTCGCAATTATTCCCATAAATTGTATACAACATGCTGTATTAAATGCAATGTGCCACTTGTAACGTAAAGTGTAATGTGGATTACCATAAAAACAAATAATTTTTATATATTTTATTTAATACTTTTTATTTAATAGTTTTTCATTAATTAAGTACGTTCATAAAAAGTGTTGAATAATAAAAGATTTGAATTAAATTACAAGTAACTACTACTTTTTGCATTCATATGTGCCGAGCGTACTACATGTAGTACGGCTTCAATACCCAAGTAAAAATGTATTTTTTTTTTTAATTTTTCTTGAGTTTTGCAATACTTTCAACCAGAATAAAGGAACTTAAGAAAATTACGCAAATTACTTTGCCAGCGAGCCCGTCGGCATATCTGGGTTAAGCATTTTTCTTGTGATTTTTCTTGAAAAAGCTTTGACAAAAAATGTGCCACAAACTTACGCCATGGCTTCTTTTTCATTGGTCAAGAATTGAATCTCGAGTTTGTTGGCACTTTGAGGCGAGTTGGTCAAGACAAGGGGCATGCGTACACCTGAACCGTACCGTCACTTTTTTTCAAACTCGGATACTTGCTTTTAACTCTTGACTAATGTAGAATAGGTTCATGGAAAATTTAATTTTCCATATGGGCATCTCCCAAAAAAGGTCCACCAAAAGTGAAGAAAAACATTAAAATAAAGCACTCAAACAGCTTTTAACTTTATTTTTTTTTTATTTTGATTAGTGTTACTGCTATGTCACTTGAATTCAACTTATTATGATGTATTTTTACTAAAATTTATAATGAACATCTTTACTGTATTTTACTACTGTGGAAAAATTTGTCGCGTCCGTATTCGTGCTATATCTATTTAAAAAAAGATAAGAGATTATTCTTATATTTCGTGAGTCTGCGAAAAATAGTTATCGTTTGACCTCCATTAACATGTATATTATATTTAAAAAAAGTTCTCAAAATTAGCTTAATTTTGCATTTTTCTATACGAGCTTAAAAAAACTTATATTTTTTGTCGCGTCCGTTCCATTGAATGATTTCTTATTTCTTTGTACTAATTTGTACTAAATCTCGCCAATATTTTTATAAAATGTAGCACTCTTTCATTGCGTTAGAATACCTAAAATACATATCGGCTCATTTTTTTTCTTTCTTGTTTTTCGAGTAATTAAAACCGTGCGAATGTCGCTCCTATATCTAATATTTTGATCAAAAATATTTAGTTTGATTATTTGATATTTTGTTTAAAATAAAAAGTTCTAACTACAACAAATAAAATCTAAAAATTGAAAGGTTTTTCTGTAACATCTTTGTTTATTTATCCTCTATGGTCTGAAGAAAATGTAAAGAAGGGAGAGAGAGCTGTATAGTATGAGAAGCTAAGTGCTTGTAATATCATCAATTTGAGAGTCCATAAGAGCCTCTTTGTAAAAGTCCATTTAATATTGTTGAATTTTTTTTTTTTTAAATTCCAGCTTTTAATATTTTTAAGATTCTGCTTTTTAAAGCTTGATAACTTTTAAATTTTTATTCGCTTTTGAACAATCTTATTGTTCAAAGTAACAGCCTTATTCCGGGTATTGACAATTGTAAATTTATTGACAAGGTAATCTTTTTTTGGGTTTTTTTTTACATGGACTAGAAAATTTAATTTTTTGACATGTTTCTGATTTTAAGAATTTTTGTCATACTTATAAAGAGCTTTTAATTTAATTTAAGAATAAAGACTTCTTATGCTTGACAATAAATTAACAATCAATCAAGCACCAGAATAAGGCTCTTAAAACAAAATCTTCAAGCTTATGTTAACCTCTTGCTAAGCTAAATGACTAAATTTTCTTTTAAAAAATATCAAAATTTAAAAAAAATTCTTTTTACAAAAGCTTTTGCGGAAAATTTCAAAAAGCTTTTTGCAAAACTCACAAAATGACTTTTTTTTTTAAATGCACAGCTATTCAAAGCTAAAGCTTGTTTCAAAAACTGTCTGCAGACTAATTTAACAAAGCAGCTTTTAACACTGACGCACAAAAGAAAACGCACACTACATATATAAAAGCGTGACTCAATCTTGATTAAGTATTTCATTACAAAAAACGTTAATTATAAGTATAATTACATATAAGATATTTATATATTTATGTATATATATATATATATATATATATGCATGTATGTGTGTTTATAAGCCTGTGGGCATGTATGTTTGTATGTCTAAAGAAGTTAATTAATGAGCTTTGACGCTCTTTCTGCCACTTAAATGAGTTATTATTAATATTCGGCATTTTTTTCATTTATTTTTGTTTTTTATTTTTTGTTTTGTATTATTGTGTCTTTTGCTTTATTTTTATTAATTGATGTCTCATTATTATTTTATTTTTTTTTTTCATTATTATTAATATTATTATTTTTATTTTATCTTTATGCTGTTTAATGACATCGTTGTGTACGTTTTTGCGCCTCTGCCTCTGCACTCAATCGTTAAATTTAATTATATTAATTATATTTATAAGTTCTTGTTGTTGTTTTCTTTATAATTAATTTATATATATATTTTTTTTTTCATGTGCGTTTGTCAGTGTGTGTTGCTATGAGCGCGTGTATATGCATGTGTGTGTGTGTGTGTGTATGTGTGTGTGTGTGTGCTTATAACATTTATTCCAATTAAATCTTGTGACCGTTCTGCACAGTCATCGAAACTTTTGTACACGGGTAGCCGAAAAATGTTTTATTATTTAATATTATTTATTTAAATAATTAATAATGACGAATAACGAATAAAACGTACAAAAAAACGAATGTGTACGTCGAAAGAACGCTTGCAGTCGACGGCTGTTGTGTGCTGAGCACCCGCCTTAACGGTTCAACGGTTGACTCGTTTGCGTTGGGTGGAGGCGGAGGGAAGGTTAGGCAGTTTTGTACGTAGGGCTCGAGAAACGTGCTGCTGATTGCGTCTTCTTCTTCTTACTCCTACCCGGTTTTTATTTTTATTTTTATTTTAGTCTTTATTATTATTACGTTTATTTTTAAGCATTAATAAATTGTATTTATTTCCTTTGTAAAACGTACGACAGTGTATGAGGATTGCTTTATTCATACAAACAGACAGACAGACATGCAATCATATATATATATATATAGTGGCTTATAAAATATACAGTTATCTGCATATATAATGATGCTTATTTATTATTTATATAGCGGAGCATGTAATAAATTACAACAAAGTGTCGGTCTTTGGCTCGGTATTTAAACTTCACTGCTTTACGTTGTTGTTGTTGTTGTTGTTGTTGCTGTGTGTGTGGGGGTTTTCAGGTTTGTGGGTGTGCGTGAGGTTGAGGGTGTCTTGCACTGTGGGTGCTTTAACACCAACTTGCTACAACAATGTTTACAAAACTGTTTTCTTGTAATTTTTGTTGTTATATTTGTTAACGTTGTTGTTTTTGTTTTTGTTGTTTTTGTTGTTGTTGACTGCTTCTTAAGCTCACTTGGCTTGAACGCGCGCCTAAGTTTTGCGTAAATTCTTGGTACTGGGCATGAAGAATAGCTAAGAAGCAGCAAAAGCAGCGAAAACTTTTGCAAGGATGCGTTATAAAATATGCTAGTGTTATGTATGTGTGGGTGTGTGTGTGTTTATGTTGGCCTGTGTCAGGACAGGGTGTGAATGAATTTTTATTGCCGCCCGTTTTTATAATGTTTCTTGGCTACGCACACACGTTTGCTACACTCACGTTGTTGTTGTTTTTTGTTGTAATGGCAGCGCGCACAGTGTAATAAATTAATAAATAACAATTTATAACTTTTGCTCGTCGCTCGTCCTTAACGAAACTTAATTTTCTTCTTGCAAAAGCAACCAAAGAAAATCGATTTTCGTCGACTTAATTGCAAAACTTTGAAGTTTTTTTTTTTTTTCTTTCTTTATTATTCGTTATATTTTGTTTTGTTGCCTGCTCTTGTACTCAAATATTAATTAAATTTAATTAGGCGCACAGTGTCATTGGTGCTTCTTCTTCTTTAATTTCGCACTCATTCACTAATTGTTTAGAAAAAAAAAAAAAATAAAACCAAAAACAAAAACAATAAATTAACTAAATAAAGCATCTTTCAAAACCATTTAGCTCAATTTTATTTTATTTTTAATCGCACCTGTCATAGCAGTTCATCAGTTTATTGTTGTTTTTGTTATTGTTATTCTATTTATTTTTCTTACAAAACAATTTGTAATTATTTTTAATTACTTTTCTTGTTGTTGTGTTTCTTTAACAGACGCACTTTTTTTCATTTATTTTGCACAATTTGTCACTTAATTACTACGCTGCAGTGTTTTTTTTTTTTAATTGTATTTGAATTTTTTTTTTTTTTCTTATAGTCTTCGTGTTGTTTTTGTTAAGATTTTTCCACTCGTACACACGACGACGTTAACAGTTCAATTCAAACTGAATGCCGTGCAATGAATGAAACTCGATTGTGGTCGAAACCGTGGTGGTAGAGCCGCTGCCGACGACAACGTCTGCGCTCGCCGTCATGCCACTTTGGCTCTCTCTCTCTCTCTCTCTCTCGTTTAGCTCTTTCCCCAATTGTTGGCGCCTGCCTCCAACACCAGCTGCGTCTCAGCCACTGCCTCAGCTGCAGCTAATATATTTGAAAATATGCGTGAGCACGATTTTTATCTGATATGACTGTATTGGTGAGCACTAGTGTAGCGAGTTTTCCTTTAGCACGCCTTGCCCTACCTATTCCAGCAGCTAGTTTTACCACCCACCTGGCAGGCTGAGTGGATGGTTGTGTTTTGTTCCATTTTCTCATTTTGTTGCGCTCTCATTGCGGAAAATATTGTTTTTTTCTGGTTTTTTCAACAGATGTGTGGAAAATGAAACATTTTGTCTGCTCTTCTCCGGCGAATTGACTTTGGTATTATTTTAAGAGCACAATGAAAATTGCATTTGAGAGCTGCAAATTTATGAAGAGAATTTTAGTGGATGTTTTGTTTTTTTTCGAATGTGACTAAGTTTTTTTATGTATGCGTTAGTATATGTTCGGAAAAATAAAACAAATGAGAGCATTTATTATATTTAAATAAATCGAAGGGCGGGGCAATTAAGTTTTTTTTTTTTCTATATTTATATAAATACACAAAAGTGGTGATTTACAAAAACATACCCCTCATACATACATGTTTAAAATACAAACGAGTACTATGTTAATATTAGTTAAAAAGTATTAAAAGCAATAATAAAATAACATTTAAAAAAAAATATAAAACTAATTGTTTGAAATCAATTTTCTGCTGTTGATAATTGTTATGAGAATATTTTGTTGTTGTTTTCGTCTTTTCTTAAAACTATTAGACTTTGAGCTCAGCTGTTATAAAATCTAAAAACTAATTAAAACTTCTTAAAAATGTAATGCAAGAAGAAAATCTCTTTTATATAAACACACAAAATTTGTAAGAGAAGGATCAAGAACATTTGAAATAACATATGGGCATCTCCCAGCGGCACGGACGCGACATTCGCACGGTTTTAATTACTCGAAAAACAAGAAAGAAACAAAATGAGCCGATATGCATTTAAGTGTTCTAACGCGACGAAAGAGTGCTACATTTTATAAAAATATTGGCGAGATTTAGTACAAATTAGTACAAAGTAATAAGCAATCATTCAATGGAACGGACGCGACAAAAAATATAAGTTTTTTAAGCTCGTATAGAAATATGCAAAATTTAGCTAATTTTGAGAACTTTTTTTTTACATAATAAATATATTAATGGAGGTCAAAGGATAACTATTCTTTGTAAACTTATGAAATATAAGAATTATCTTTTTTTAAATAGATATAGCACGAATACGGACGCGACATCATGGACGCGACAAATTTTTCCACAGTAGTAAAATACAGTAAAGATGTTCATTATAAATTTTAATAAAAATACATCATAATAAGTTGAATTCAAGTTACATAGCAGTAATACTAATCAAAATAAAAAAAAAATAAAGTTAAATGCTGTTAGAGTGCTTTATCTTAACGTTTTTCTTCACTTTTGGTGGACCTTTTTTGGGAGATGCCCATATAGCTCATTCCTCCCAAGACTGTCACAGCTATTTGAAACTATTTAAGATGACCACAAGGAAAAGTTCTTTCTGAGAGTCTCAGTTATTAAATCCACTAAAATTGTAGTTATGAATCATATGTCGATCAGTGGCGGCACTATGACGAAAGTGGCCCAGTGTTGACTTGCGAAAAGGGGCCCCCCTAAAGTCGAAGCATTGGCTTTACTCTTCAATTGCTATCAAAAATGAAAAGATTTTAGTTACTTCATAGAGAAGATAAGATTAGAAGGTCTTTCGTATCGTCAGATTTCTAGTTCATACACTGATAAAATTGTGGTCTTGAATATGACGAAAAATAACGTTAATTTGATGAAAGAATGATCAATATGAGGTCAAAAAATCTGTACGTCAATCTAACAAAATCTTTGTAAATTTTAATAAATTTTGTTACTTTGAATTAATTTCATTCGGATACAATTTTTATAAATTTTTGTCGCTTGTAATAAAATTCTTCAAAATTACCAAAAACAAAATCTTCCATTTGACAAATATTTTTTCAATCTGATTTAACACATGTTTTAAATTAACAAAATATTATTCAATCTGATAAATTTCGTCATTTATTTTAACAAAAATATCGTCGGGATATTATTTAGTCTGATGAATTTCATCATTTATTGTATGACCAATATTTTTTTCATTATATTGACAAAATATTCTTCAAAATGACTAATGCTGTTTTCATGTCTACAAAATTTTTTTCATTATTATTAATTATTTCATCGCATTGAAAAAAAATGTTTTTCAAAATCACAAATGTTTTTCTTCATGTTGAAAAAGAATTCTTTCATATGATTAAAGTTTTCCATTATATTGACGAAATATTCTTCAATACTACCTACTAATTTTGTTCTTCATATTATCATAATATATTCAATATTACTTATTTCTTTCTTCGTATTATATTATTCTATTCAATGCACTTTACACTGAGAAAATTGTCTTACTCTAACGTTTATATTCATTTTAAAAACGGACATTTAAAACGTTCGTTTGATTTTCTATAATAAACATTTTATCATGAGCTTTAAAAACGTTCGTTTTCTTTTTTCAATTCTTCTAAAATGTTCATTTTAAAATATCAAACGAATGCTTATAAATTTGGGAGACAAGGGGCGATCTTCACATGGCAACGTATCTGATTGCCTCAATTTGGCGAGGTCAGCATTATTCAAGTCGAAATCGTCTCAAGTTGACTCAAAACCTCCAAGTGGTGTCTCCTGGAAACGGCAAACTAAGAGCCCGAACAGAACCAAAGCAGCTGGCGATCCTCTCTCGGCGAATCGACCTGAGAACACGTCTACAACAAGAGCGGCTGTCGGAACGGAGTTGAAAAAATATGATATTGTTGAAAAAAATCTTTATTTAATTAATACATATGCTTATATATTTTGAAACAATTTTTAATAAAATTCGCAATTTTAATGTAACGTACTCAAACATGAATTCAAAACCAAAATATGACATGTTAATAGCACTATTTTAAGTAGATTTTAGGTAAATTTGACCTGTGTTTAAAAAAAAAAAACCAAAAAAAAAACACCTCGGTTGACTTAAAATTTTGTCAACTGAGCATAAGTTGTCGGCTTATTTTGAGCGGCGATTTCTTCTCTAGACTATAAACTTGAGGGGTCTCTACAAGACCTTAAAAATGGAATGTGCGTTGGGTTTGGGTCCCAACCACATTACTAATTTACCAATGAAAACTAAAACAGCCTCGGATATGAACCCCTATCACGCTGACGACCACCGCAAACGAAAACCGGACAATGATTTACGGATATGCAACTGGAATGTGCGGACACTTTATAGGAAAGTGCCGCTGTCCAACTGACGGAAGCACTCGAAAAATAAAGTCTGACATCACCGCCATTCAGGAGATGCAATGGATAGGACAAGGCTGCTCTAAGAAAGCAGACTACAATATCTACTACAGCGACCATGCGAAGAAGAGTGAATTTGGATGCGAATTCGTCGTAGGTCGGAAGCTATGACATCTTGTTTCCCGGTTCACACCTGTGATCGAAAGGCTGGCGACAATCCGCATCAAGGCGAAATTCTTCCACATAAGCCTAATTTGTGCACATGCCCCGACGAAGGAAAAGGACGATTCTGTCAAGGACACCTTCTATGTGAGCCTAGAGGACGTGTATGAACGCTACTAGGCCCATGACGTGAAAATAGTTCTCAACGATTTTAACGCAAAGGTCGGAAAAAAAGGCATCTTTGGCTCCACTGCCGGTCAGTTCAGTCTCCACGAGACCACTTCGAACAACGGTCTAAGACTGATCGACATCGCCGCGGTGCGAAACATGGTAGTTAGAAGCACCAGATTCGAATACCTCGATACGCAAAAGGCAACCTGTCTGTTCCGGATCAAAAAAGGCGACTTAATCATGTTGTGATCGACGGAAGGCACGCTTCAAGTGTACTGGATGTGCACACATTTCGGGGGGTCAATATTGACTCCGACCATTATCTTGTTGCAGCCAAGATCCGCATACGCACATTTATGCAACGAAAGCTTGATGTCGATAAGCTGCAATCACAACGGACCGCCGAGGCCTACTCCGCTCAACTTCCTAAGGTTAAGCTCAACCAACCTAAGGTTGCGTTTATAGTGAACGCCGAGTCAGACAGGCAGGCAGACAGGCAATGTGAACGAGCGAGATAGATAGCTATTTGCATCTTGTTTTTTCACACACATTTCAGACTGCCTGCCTGCCTGCTTGTCTGAATCACGTTCACTATAAACGCTGGTGAACTTTGGGCGCATATATTCCACTCGGCGCTCGCAACCTCGCAACCAATGGTATGACCAGGAGTGTCGCGACGCGACATCAGCAAAATACGCTGCAGTCAGCTGCAACTCGAGCCATGCACGAAAACTATCGTAATAAGAGGAAGGAAGAGAGATGCCTTTTTCAGACTTTAAAAAATAGAGCATGAAAAGCGTGAGCGAGAAAAAATTGTATCAGCAGGTTAAGCATCTAACCCAAGGTTTCAAGCCCGTAGCAACCACTTGTAGAGATGAGAATGTTGATCTGGTTACAGATACGCAGTGCGCATTAAGATTATGGAGACAGCATTTTTCCAATCTGCTTACAGCTGACGATACCAACAATTTCGCTCTTGCAGAATGCAGTGCGACACCGCCAATTGACGATGATGGAGTGGAAATTCCACCACCTAGCTATGACGAGGTTAAAGTTACTATCCAGCGACTCAAAAACAACAAAGCTGCAGGTGCTGACGGCTTGACTGCTGAATTGCTTAAAACCGGCACCGGTTAATTGATGTGGTGCATGCATCAATTCATCCACAAAATATGGCTAGCGGAAAGCATGCCCGACGATTGGAATCTCAGTGTGCTTTGTCCTATACTTAAGAAAGGAGACCCGACCATCTGCGCCAACTACCGAGGAATCAGTCTTATTTCCATCGCATACAAGGTTCTTTCGAGCGTATTGTGTGAAAGATTGAAGCCGCATACCAAAACACTGATTGGACCTTATCAGTGTGGCTTTCGTCCTGGCAAGTCCACCATAGACCAGATTTTTACACTACGCCAAATCCTGGAGAAAACCCACGAAAACCAAATCAACACCCATCATCTCTTTGTTGATTACAAAGCTGCGTTCGATAGCCCGATTCGGGATTGCCTGTACCCAACAATGTCTGAGTTCAGTAACCTGCAAAGTTGATAAGGCTCTGCAGGATGACGTTGAGCAATACATGCAGCTCCGTCAAGGACCATTTTATACATCAAAATCAAAATGGTACCATTTTCTACAAAGGTGTTCAGCTCATTGCGTACGCTGATGATATCGATATTATCGGCCGAACCAAGAGAGATGTAACTACTGCTTTCGACGCTATTGAAAAGTAATCAGCCAAAGTGAATTTGACGGTGAACGAGGGCAAAACAAAGTATATGCTGTCTGCAAATAGGGAAGCGCGGCGTCTAGGCTCCCATGTTACAGCAGGCAAATATAACTTTGAAGTTGTCAAGGAGTTTATATACCTTGGCACCTCCGTAAACAGCAACAACAATGTCAGCCTGGAGATAAAGTGAAGAAAAACAATTGCTAATATTTAGATGCTACTACGGGCTAAGTAAGCAATTAGGTTCCAGAGCCCTCTCTCGATCGACAAAACTAACACTCTACAAGACGCTGAGGCATGGGTGGTATCGCAAGCAGATGCAGCCGCTCTTGGGGTGTTCGAGAGGAAAGTTCTTCGCAAAATCTTTGGTTCTGTGCGAGTTGGCGATGACTATCGCATTCGAATGAACCACGAACTGTACTCGTATTTTCAAAATTTTATATTTTATCAAAAAGTGATATCTCCATAACTTTTGAAAAAATGGCGATAAAAAAACAAATAACTAATATTCTTATAAGTGAAAAAGGAACTTTTAGCTAAAATTGCAAGCAAATCGAATAGCATGAAGCCAATAACGACTTGCTTTAGGCGTGGAATGGCCGAAGAGTTAAATCTTATCGGATCACAGACCGAAAAAAAACGCATCTATTGTTTAAAATTCAAACAGATGTTTCACAGATCTGTAAACAGATGATTCACGCGCCATCTTGGTTTTTTTAAGTATGTATTATTTTAACTGCAGACACAAACCGTATGTTTAGTATGGAATAGTTTCAGCCGATAAATCGCTTTTTCAAAAGTTACAAAAGTTCTTATTCAAATTAACCTACCAGAATTTTTTCAGTGTAGTATTCTCTGTTCTCTGGTTCCCTCCTGCCAATTAATAGAATAAAAAATTGTAAGACCTATATTGTTTTAAAGTAAGACAAACATAAAAAACGAGCAAAAACCGATGTTTAGATATTGAATCTAAAAAAAATTAAATCAAGAGACGTTGGATTTTTACCAAATTCAACATGGTGGCTTATGGAAAAAATAAATATTAAAAAATGCTAAGAATTATTCACGAATTATATCTGTTTAATATCAGTTTTGAGTTCTGCTTATTTTGATATTTCTTTGGTATGTCTTGTCTTTATAACAGTTATTAAATAAAAACATAATGCATTGACTTTTGCTTGCTTAAATCTTTCTAGGAGTATGAAGAACAAAAAACAAAATCATAAGTAACCACGTAATGAAAGACAACAGAAAAAACAAATATGGTGATCGAAAAAAGTGTCACGTGTGACATGTCATGTGCGACATGTCACGTGCGACATGTCATGTGCGACATGTCACTTGCGACATGTCATGTGCGACATGTCACGTGCGACATGCCACGTGCGACCATCTATTTTATTAAATAAAAAATATAAATCCTTTATGTCTACAATCCAAGCCATTTTTAAAGAACATCAACGCACAACATTAAAAAAAAATTTCATAAAAACAGTGCTTCCCATTTCGCTGAAATCCGCGTTTGAATTTTTTGCCACGAAAACCACTTTTGTTTTTGGTCACGTGCGACCACCTTGGTTTTTTGCTAATATCTTGAGAACTAAAAATGACCCAACAATTGACAATACCGATAATTAAAGGGCTATAAGGCTTGCTTTTTGTTTTTTTCTTAATTTGTTTTATTATGACATTTTTTCACTTGAAATGTGTACAACAGTCACGTTCGACACCATGGAAATGCCCATATATATATTCTATAAAATTTTTTATTAAAACATTTCTGAAATCTTAAACCATTTTTTCCAATTTTCCATATTTAAGTCGTGATATTGAATTTTGATAAAACTCAAACGTAATTTTGATGCGTTCTATATTATCAATTATTTTATTTGTGACCTTGGCCGTTTTTTTAGCAGAAATATATTCTTCTGAACTCAGTGATGATGACTGCAATATAACACCAGGAAGTGAAAATCAAAATTTTGTCATATCATCTGTGACTTGATTACTGTGGATGCGACACGACAACTCCTATTTTCATATATTTTTTATTATTAAACACCGAATTGTCACAAACAAACCACCAAAAAAACACAATTTGGCCATTTCAGCCCTTGAAAGGACTTTGACCGAGCATCTTATGATCAATTGTGTTGTGTGTGTTATATAATGTTTGCAAACAATTGACCGAAAACTGGACCTACATGTTTTATGCCGACTCCGAACGCCTAAAGATCATGTATAAAAACAACAAAACAAGCACGAAGGTAAAAACTTTGACAAATGCCCATGATCTCCCTTTTGTCGCATGTCAAATTAGAAATAGATCCAAACCGACAGCAACTTTGTTGCAATCATTGCATTGTCATTGCAAGATTTTCACCATATTCACCTTCATAAGAAAAGCATATAAAACAAAGTTGACATTTGACGCAAAGAACACCAAGTTATAGCTTGAACACATAGCACACGGCGAACGATGAGCGCCAAGTGTCACTTTAAATATACATTTATTTCTTATGGAACAAAATTTTGCAGGATTTGCGACGACAATGTTGAGCGATATCGAATGTCGTTGTCGTCGGCTTCAATTGAATTGAATCGTTTTTTTTAGAAACAACATAAGTCACTCAAATTGAATTTTTCAAGAATCAATAAAAACTGTGTAATTCACAAAAAAAAACCATTTGTTTTAGTAAAAATTGAAGACTACGAGGCATTGCTTTAAGAGGAAGTAGTGCACTGATGTGTGTACATTTCACTCAGATTGTGGGTCCTACCTTTAAAGAAGCGTTTACAACAAAAAAGCTATGTTCGAAAAAAAATGACTAATGTTGTTTCTGAAATAAACGATTCAATTCTTATTTGACATGCGACAAAACGAAATTTCATCCATTGTTTACATTTCTTATTGTTATTTCTTTCGTGCTGTCTGCTCAAGTGGTTGTTATCGTGTTCCAGTGTGAAGACATGCCGTTCGTCGCTTGTTGTGTTCAATGTGTTCAAGCTATTAAGCTTCTTATGAACCAAAGCTTCTTATGAACGATACGCGGCACAACAGAATGTGTTGAAAAGTCAATGTGTTGCGTGCATATTTCTGTACGACGACAGCAATACTAGTAGCAATGTCGTTAAGACATATTCACCAAATTCACCTCCATAATAAATACATGTAAAAATTTCGACGAATGTCGTGATGTCGTTGTCGTCTTCAATGTGTTTCGTACATGATGAGTAAGAACATTAGTCGCTCGAAGTTCGTTTAAGACATGTAGGACCAGTTCTCGATCTATTGTATATCAACACACTTTCGTTGGAAGCTCTCTGAAATTCCTTTCAAGTGCTGAAGCTTTTTTTATCTATTAATTTGAAGTAATTCTGAAAATAGGCTTACGTTAAAGGAAATCAAATTTTGTAAATGGCTAGTTAAGAAGCACTCTTATTAATTATAAAGCCGAAACAAATTTTATTTTTCTGTTTTTTTTTCAGATCTAAGTTAGACTCTGAAAGATCTTGCTCAAAAACAGTCAGAAAGGCGCTTTTGGGTAAAATATATAATCAATATACTTTTAAACATAAACAGAAATCTTTTTTTGTTATTCGGGCATTAATGGGTTAACTAAATAAACTATTATGTAAATTAATTTACTAGATATAAATTAATCAAAATAAACAATATAATCAAAAAAATAGTTCCAGCCAGTATGCAATAGATATAGTATTGAACTTACTAGAAGATATTTAATTACTAACAAACAGTAATGAATATTGTGTGCATTGCCATACATACCCCTCCCCACTCTATCTCGCTCACACGGTAAGAACAAGAAACGCCAATAAAAAAAAATGGTTACCCAAACTGCATTAAAATGCAAATTCACAGCTTATACCAATATAAAACCCAGCATAAAACAACAAAAAACTTTACAAGAATACTCACTAGCCAAAGAATAACGGAAAAGTGTCGCCTTTAAGAAATAATGCAGCAGCAAGAAAGAGAAAACTTCTTGCAATTCCACTTCTGCCTTCTCTTCTTCCGCTGCTGCTTGTTCTTAGTATTCGAGCTACTTGCATGCTTTTATTAGCAAAGGCGTTATTTTATATTTTAGTTGTTGTTACTAGTGTAGTTTTTGTTTTTGCCTTTGCTGCACTACTACAGCTGCTTAAATCGAGAGTAAGCAGGAGAAAAAAGCTACAGTTAAAAACAATAACAATGTGCTAAAGACACGCCTCCGACACATTGGTGTGAGTATTGAATTTTATTTTATTTTTTCGCCTACGTTATATTCTTTACTCTTCGACACTCAGTCGCCCCAAACTTTGGAGCCTACGACACACCTCGTACAAGAGCGAGTACTCATTCATGCTCTTTATCTCTCGATTATTATCTTGCTGACTCTTTTCCTCACATAGTGCCTTTAACTAGTTTGTGTGTTATTCGTTTTTTAGAGCCAAATAAAGTAAAGCGAATCAAGGAAGAATGAAAAAAAAACATCGAATTGTTTGCAAAAAAAAAAAAAACAAAAACCTTGTAGTGAGCAAAAAGAAATGGGATCCATTCGTATTGTGACGTCACTGGGAAAGGCGGAGCCTAGCTGGGGGAAAAATGCATGCGAATAGTTTTAATTGTTGTTGTTGTTGTTTTTGGTATTGTTGTTGCTGGTTATTGTCACTGTCACGTGGTGCTCATATGTACAAGAACTTTTAGATGTTGGTATGCATGTTTGTGCCAAATTCACACACAGTTACAACAATAACAATGCTTGTACTTAAATATATAATAGAAAAATTGTTGTGGTTTTGTTGTTGCTCTTGTGGCATAACGACATTTCCTTGATACATATTTAAATATGTTTGTTTTTGTTAATGTTGTTGTTGTTGCTGCAGCACCTATCAAACGCATTTCCACGTGTGCAACAACCACCACGTGTTCTTTATTGTTGTTATTGATCCTTTGGTCCAGCCTTCAGTAAAGCATTTCTTACTGTTTACACGCTGCATAAACATGCTTTTATTGTTTTTGTTGTTTTTTAGAGATTAATTTTTTTTACGTTCGTATAGATCATTTATTAATCCATTTATTTTCAGTAAAAATATTATTCACATTTTTTTTCGCAGCTTCCCGTATACGATATGCTGTTTATTGGCAGTGTTGCAAAAGTATCTAAGTTAATAAATACGAAAACTTCTCTGACATAACGTTTGTCGCTCCTTGTTAACTCCAAAAATATACATTGGTTTTGTTTGTTTCAAATAAATACCATGACTCTTGGTCGGAACACATTCAGCGCAACATGCGACGAACGGCATGTCTCTACTCGACGGAATGATGTTTATAAACGCAGCAGCAGCACACTTCAGCAACTGTTTTTGAATTTTGACAATAAAAATATATATCGTCACCTTAGATGCAAAAAGAAGTAACAACACTTTTAATATTTTCATAGAAGAAAACGAAAACGTTATAAAAAACCGCATATTTTAGATGGTGACAATACATATATTGATGTTTTAAATATATTTAAAATAAACAAATGAATACAAGCACTTCAGCCGCCAACAAGTAACAAAACTCAATGACAAAAGTCAAACTGGAAATATATTCAAGTCGGCGAATATATCTTTACCAATCTACAAGATTGGTAAAGAATATGGGTAGTAATTTTTTTAAATAAACAGCAATAAATTTTTCAAAACATATAACAAACGATGGAAAATTTCAATATCCTTTCTGCCTAATTTGTGTATGTTTCAATACATAATATTAAAGTTATTGCAAAAAACGTAATTTTTGCAAATTTTTGACCGCAGCACAGTGTTTCATCTAGAACGAGGTAAATGAACAAAATTATTCTTTTTTATTTGTATTCCTTAAGTCAAAAAAACAAAAAAAATTGTATAGGAGATCAGGTCGAAAATGACGCCCTTTCCCGATACTGTTTAATTTATGTAAAAAAGTTGCACCATGTTTTCGAAAGTACTGAAGCTAAAGGCGGATTCACTGATCACCTTCAGCAAGTTTTTTGTGAGCGCTCCTTTGCTCTCTTTTTGGGAGGAATGTTTCGTACAACGATGCACTGACATCTAAAACATTCAGAAAGTTTTGTTGCACAACAAAACAATTTAATATTGCCAAACACAATAATGGTATTGCCTTAACGCCTCGGAAACAGCTTAAGCCTCGTAAACTGCTGTATGGCGATTTTTTTACGATGTTTAAGCTACAATTTCAGTGCTTAAACTATGTAAACAAGTTTGGTTAAACTTTCAGCTGTCAAACTGTCAAAGCGTGTGTGGTAGTTTTTTAATTTTCTTTTGCGCTAATTTGATCCTAATTGGCAAGCATGGAAGGAAGGTTAAAGATTGCCCCGAAAAGTTTGAGGTAGATAAATACTGAGCACTCAAGTTTGGCAGCTTACTCAATTATTACCATTTCAGAAACATACAGCAAACAGATTCTACGAAAAAATTTCCGGTCGATTTGTTTCGGCATGATGAATAATGAAGTTATATTATTTTTCATTTTTTTTATTGATCAGCTGTTTTTGACATGCATGAAAAATTTATCATATGTCTAAAGGTGCGTTCCTTTAACAGAGGCTCGGAATTTTACGAGTTCACGAAATGGGAAATTTTGATCGTTAAGGGAAAACCATTAATGCTTCTTTATTTTGAAGCTACAAAAAATAAAATGAGCCAATTTCAAACACAAGAAACTCCATTCTGGCAATTCCGCTTAAGAACATTCAGCCAGAAAGTTAAAATAATGTTAATCAAGTCAAAGAGAATGCTGCAAGTTTTTGTTACTCTCTCATTAATTGTGGATAAGATAGAGCGCGTAAATTTCATATAAAAAACTTGAAAAACATGCTGAAGGTGATCAGTGAATCCGCCTTAAAAAACATAATCTATACTATTATATAACAAGGATACTCACGGCCAGCGTTGCCAGAATGTGAAAAATTTACCAAAACTGGTAAATTTTTTTTTCGATGTGAAAATGTGAAATTAAGTTTCATTTTTGTAAACTTTTGTTTGCTGTGAAAACCAATAATTTTTTTACGAAAATTTTCCAAAAACTTAAAAGATGAGTGTTTGATATTACTTTCAAAAATGTATTAAAATTACACTGGTTTACAAATAACGAAAAGTACTTTGAATGCCAGTATCCTTTTCTCATGTAAAATCGGTCGCTAATTCCGAAAAAAAAAATTTTTTTTTTCTGTCACTCCGTTTTCGAGATATTGCCCACTGTAGGGTTTTCAACGAAAAAAAAAAGTTGGTTCCACTTAATTGCATATATCTCCAGAACCAACAACAGTAATCAAACAAATGATATATCAAATAAAAGCTAATAAAATTTCTTACAAACAATGCAAACATCATTTTTTGTTCGAGCTGTTAGTTTTGGCGGAATAAATTCAAATTTCGGGAATTTTTTTTATTTTTCACAAAAATTTCCAAAAAAAGACAAAATAGTTGCAAATTTCGTTAAGAAATCAAAATATTTTGTTACTTTTAATATTTTTTACTAAAAGCCTTTATTTTTCCAAAAAAAAAATAAGCTATTGTTGAAGAAAATCTATTGAGAAATGAAGAAGTTGTGTTCAATGGAACGAAATCACCCAAATTGTGTGATTATCAATTTATGCATTTGGACTTATTTTATTGCCATAAAAAAAAATGAGAACTAAAGGTTGTTGTCATAAAATCATATATTCTTCATTTTTATTGTTCTTTTAATAATTTACATTATTTTTACATTATTTAAAATGGTATATAATTATTATTGTATTAATTATTACGTGGTGACCGTGGCATGCAGGTTAATTGTGTGGCCTGGCATGCTCGGAGCCCGGGTTCGATCCCCAGCCGCGGCGAAAATTTTTTTTTCTAAAAAATTTTTCTGATCGGTCACCACCTCTCTGCAGACAATGGCAAACCTCAGAGAGTAAACAATGCCATGTAAAGCTTCTTGAGAACATAAACTTTAGCCGTTCGGAGTCGGCATAAAACATGTAGGTCCAGTTCTCGGTCAATTGTGTGCAAACATTTAATAACACACACAACACAACTGATCATAAGAAGCTCGGTCAAAGTCCTTTCAAGGGCTGAAATGGCCAATTTGTTTTGTTTTTTTTTTTATATAATTATTATTTATAATTTTTATTGTTCCCTTAAATCATTTTTATTGTTATTTACATTGTAAATAATTTTTATTTATCATTCAGAAATTCAAAATGATTCGAAATCTTGTTTTGTCGTTTATTTAATTTGGGACATATTTACGCCCATCTTTTTATAGTTCTTGAGCAACTCGTTGACTATTTTCTCGTAAGATTCACTTTTATTGTTCCCGAGGAAGCTAGAAACAGTCGTCCTAAAAGAATCCCACGCCGCTGCCTCAACTGGTGACAATAGTTCTGCGAATTGAAGATCGTTTAACACCTTTTTTATTTGCGGTCCAACGAAGACACCTTCTTTTACCTTGGCATCAGAAAGATTTGGAAAAATCGTTTTCAAATATGTGAATGCTTCGCTTTCTTTGTCTAACGCCTTGACAAAGTTTTTCATAAGTCCAAGTTTGATGTGCAGCGGTGGAAGAATTATGTTTTCCTTTTTGACGAGTGGAACGTTTTTGACGTTGCTCTCTCCAACTTTCGACTCAATTCTTTCTGGCCAGTCCTTTTTGTAATAGTGGTGTTCACGTGCTCAACTATCCCACTTGCACAGAAATAGTAGAACTTTGTGTAGCCACTCTGTAAACCACAAAGCATACCAACGACTTTGAGATCAGAACATATTTTCCAGTCGTGTTGTTCATATTTAATAAATGTCAATAGCTTCGCCATTGTTTCGTACGTTTCCTTTGTGTTGACTGCTTGTGCGATCGGAATCGATGACTTTTTGTTTCCTATATGAAGTAATACTGCCTTCAAGCTCACTTTGCTTCCATCAATAAAAAAACGCCACTCTTTGGAAATGTACGGCTGACCGAAGGTATTAAATAAGCCAGGAATGTCTACGCAATACCAGATATTGTCATTCTTAGTAAAGTGTATAGCAAACGGTTTTTTACGATTTCTGCAGTATGTCACCTTAACATTGGGTCTCAAAAAGTTGAATTGTTGCAAACGAGAACCATGCAATTCCGATTTTTCCTTTGACAGTTCCAAATCTCTTATCCAATCATTCAGCTGCGCTTGCGATAAAAGGTGAGTTGTGCTTTCAGTTGTAATAGTACTACCACCTGTGGTTCCTTGCGACTCCACTGAATCTACGGATTTTCTATTGTTTTCACATGTTGAATCGGGACAAGTAGGATATGGAATATCGTCAGAATGAAACAGTCGGGACAGTGGCGTATATCACTCTTTTTTGTTTTCTAACACCAGTCATTTTGGCCGGACGAAAATAGCAATCATTTAGGTGGCAAAACGGTTGTCTCCAGATCATCGGAACATCGAATTTCATGTATCGTTCTTTACCCGAGCTCCATTCAGACAATATTAATTTGCACGATTGACACAAAATACTTGGCTTACTGTATTAACTGTAAATAACTGTCAAAAAAACACAAAATACGTATTCACATGGTATAATAAAAACAGGTAGGCTCTCTTTCGTATAGCCATAAGTGTCGAAATCAGGTGTTTTGCTGTGACGGTTTCGACGGTTGCACTCTCAGTCGTGAGCCTACCTGTTTTTATTGTAGCCTGTTTGTTCTTATCTTTTCTTTCGCAAAACCCTTGACTTGTTTCCTATGAACAATAAAAATGAAAAATAAAAAATTATAGTACAATAACCCAATTTATTTATATGACAATAAAATTTTTAAAAATAACATAACTTGGGTGCTTTCGTTCCATTGAACACAACTTTTTCATTTCTCAATAGATTTTCTTCAACAATAGCTTATTTTTTTTGGAAAAATAAAGGCTTTTAGCAAAAAAATATCAAAAGTAACAAAATATTTTGATTTCTTAACGAAATTTGCAACTATTTTGTCTTTTTTTGGAAATTTTTCTGAAAAATAAAAAAAATCCCCGAAATTTGAATTTATTCCGCCAAAACTAAGAGCTCTACCCAAAAATTGTGTGTGCATTGTTTGTAAGAAATTTTATTAACTTTTATTTGATATATCATTTGTTTGATTACTGTAGTTGGTCTTGGAGATATATGCAATTAAGTTAGGAACCAACTTTTTTTTTCGTTGAAAACCCTACAGTGGGCAATATCTCGAAAACGGAGTGACAGAAAAAAAAAAATTTTTTTTTCGGAATTAGCGACTGATTTTACATGAGAAAAGGATACTGGCATTCAAAGTACAAACAACTTTTCGTTATTTGCAAACCAGTGCTATCAACGACTGTCAAATGCAATCAGCAGTCACAAACAAGTTTCTACTTCTATGCTTAATTGCTCAAAAGTAACGGATATTTTTAAATCAATTCTTTTTGTTTTGCTTTCTCGGGTCATTTTTTGACAAAATTGCATAAGTTTTTTTAATTTTTAGCAAAATCTCTTTTGTCTAGCTTGTTTGTTCTAGACGAAACATTGTGCGCCATTTTGAAAGCCTGAACACTAAATTCAAAATATAAAAGATATAAAAATATACTTCAACCTTATAATTTTATCCAATTCAAATCGTAGAGTGACACCTGGAGATTTATCCTTGTAAGTCAATGTCATCGTAGAGCTCTTACAGCTCGTAGTTCATTTGAATGCGATAGTTGTCACCAACCACCAAAAGCGGCTACATCTATTTGTGACACCAGTCATCGCTCAGCACCTAGAGAAGAACAGGTCTGATGAGCGTCTTGTACAGTGCCGGTTTTGTCGATCGAGAGAGAGCTCTAGACCCTAATTTCTCACTAAACCTGTAGTAGAACCTATTAGCAATTGTCACTCTTCTCTTAATCTTCAGGCTGAAATTATTACAGCTCAAAGTTATATTTGTCTGTGTAACATGGGAGCTTAGACGCCGTGCTTACCGGTATGCGACAGCATATAATTTGTTTTGCCCATGTTCACCGTCAAACCCACTTTGGCTGCTTCTTTTTCGTTAGCAGGAGTTACTTCACTCTTGGTTTGGCCGATAATATTGATATCATCACATGAAATCGGGAAGGCTTGTCAATATTAAGTTTTGGAGAGATCATTCCTATTTTGATGGAACTACATGTATTACTAAACATCATCCTGCAGAGTCTTATTAACTTTGTAGGTATACCGAACTCAAACATTGTTGCGTACAGGAAATCCCAAATCGGGCTATCAAATGCAGCTTTATAATCGACAAAGAGATGGTGGGTGTTAATTTGATTTTTGAGTATGATTTTTGAGAATTTGGATGAGTATAAAAATCTGGTCTATGGTGGACTTGACAGAACGAAAGTCACACTGATGAGGTCCAAACAGTGCTTTGGTATGAGGCTTCAATCTTTCACACACATGCTCGAAAAATCCTTGTACGCGTTGGGAATAAGACTGATACTTCGGTAGCGGGCGCAGTTTGTTGGGTCTGCTTTTTTCGTACAGGGCAAAGCTTATAAGTATAGGACAAAGAAGAAGTAATTTAGACAGTTTTTATTGTCAATCTGCTTCGTTGCCAGTTCAAATAGAAACTAAGCTCTTCTGTGTGGAAGATATCTTCATTCCTCTTTTATCTCTTTTTATGGACTTATGTTTTATGAAGAGTCCATTAAACAAAATCATTTTCCAAAGATCCTTTAGATGTTTCGCTACCACTACTGCAGTCGTTGTATTGATCGTTAAATTTTACCAACAGCGCATGAGTGAGGAAAGAACTATATCAGCTGCAAAGTGTATTTTCATAACTCTAAAAATTAATGCTCAAATATGCCAAACCGTCGTTCAAACTGGCTGAATATGGTTTCCTTTAATGTTTTTAGGACTGAACATTTTCATACTATTTTCAATAGTGTGCAAAATGTGCACAAAAAGTGTGAGTATAGAAATGTGCACAAAAGTGTGAATAAGTGTGAAATAAATATATGTATAAAATTTCAAAACGATCGGTTCAGTAGTATTTTCTGTAGGCTGGTCACCGACTTTAAAAATTACATGTTTGGGAAAATCGATTTAAAGTCTTGTACACGAAGGCTGTTACGTTCGAGATACACTTACTTAAAAACTCATATTTTCGTTAGTTTTACTCGGATCGACTTCAAATTTGGCATTCATATAAAAATTGTGGAAAAAAAAGAGTTAAAAAACCCCTCTCCTTAAATTGAATAAAAATTGGCTTATAAAGGAAATCCATCTAAGAAACCGTTTGTTAGTGAGTAACCATATAGAAAGTTGGGTTCCATCTTTTACTGAATTTTAAAATATTTTGTTCATTTTACCTTCAGATACTCCTCCTGTACGAGCTTGTTACTTCCATATACCATCATTTGCTTTAACAAAGCGCTTTAGTGCAAATGAATACTTTTATAATGTTAATGCAAAGGAATAGGTTTGCATATTTTGAACATTTGTATTTCAGTTCACAAAAATTCTTTGCGCAAACATTAACTAGGCAGAAAAGTTACTTCCTTAAATAACTAACAACTAAACAGAAATACACTTAGGCGTATGAGTGATATTAATTTTTGTTAGAAATATTTATTATTCACGAATAATTATAACTATCATTTCGGAGTAACGATTTTAGAAGCACTGATCGATCTGCTAGTATGACTGACATATTTCATGGACAAAAGATAACTTTGCATCCATTTATAGCTTATTGCGATCAACAAATAAATTTAAAAAAAATTGCCTTGGTGCAAATATGTCCAAAAATGTGTAAAACCTAATTGCTGAATAAATTCTCTCGATTGAACACAACTTGATGGCTATTTAATTAAATACTACTAATTTAAATTTTACGTTTTTAAAACTTAATATTTTAATGTTCAAAATATTTTTAAAAATTTCGCATATTTCTTATAATTTTTTTTTTTTTTTTTTTTTGCAAATACATTTTAACAATATTAAACCCATGACTACAAGCAATCAATAAATGGTTTCCGAAAACCAAAATCGAAGGAAAATATAAAAACAAAAAAAAAAGCTTGTGCACCATAAAGCAACTAAAACAATTTCCTCTTAAAAGCATTCCAAGAGACTTTGATATTGTAGAAAAACCAACTTCAAAGTAGTGAAAAATTTGCATCGTAGACAAAGTTACACTACGACGACTTTAAATTGAAATGCTCTACGCCAAAGGACCTCACAGGACATGCCAAAAAAACAAAAACATACAAACAAAGCACTCTTGGATTGACATCCGCATAAGACTAAAACTTTGAAATAGAAAGAAAAAAAAAAGAAAAATGTCTAAAAGCGCTACTCAAACTAAAGGCCAAAAGCCTTTTTCAGTTTTTTTTCATTATGGCTTGCAAAAAACAAAAAAATAAAAAAGTATAAAAACCCTTTTCCGCCAATATGTGCGAAACTAAAACAAACTAAAACGATTTTCAAAAATGTTCACTCACGCCCAACTCCTTAAGTACTCGGAAGTGATAAAGATGAAGGACCAGCCAAAGGGGCAGCATAACGGACAGTCACACTTTATGACATGCTGATGTTGCTGTTGTTTTTTTTTATAATTTTTTTTTGTGTTTTTTATACCACACTTTGTATCGCTATGTAAAAAATAAGCATATTGGTCATCGTCTTTGACGTTTGGTGCAAAGCACAAAAGGTCCAAAGAGCTCGTGAAAAATACTGATCAACACAGTGGTTGTAACCAATAACATGAGAACGTCATCAGTCACGATAGCAACAACGACGCTAATGGTAAATGTTAGGCACGCAACTATCTGCTGCTGCTGCTGTTGAGGTGTAAAAGCAGCTCATAACCATTCAAGCAAATGGAACCTCTAATAACTTGGCTGAACAGCAAAAAATTAATAGAAACCTTAAAGGCAAAACTGCATTGAAGTAGTAATCTTATCAGCAAAAGCAAATACAACAGGGTGCAAAAGTTAAAATCCTTAATCCTTAATTACAAAGAGACCTTGTTAACGTTCACATAAAAGTTCAAAATTTTTCCAACCCAGCAGGAAAATAAATTGACAATACATTATGGGAAAATGTACTGTCAGTGCAGTTTTTATGCAAGGCACATCACATTTACCAAATAGACACATGCACAAAGTAGGCAATGAATGTCAAACTAAAATCTGCAATGACTAAAGATAGGCATAGAGAATTCAAAATTTTATATATTATTACTTAAAATAAATGTACTCTATTCACTAAAGATCTTGGTTTGAAACTTGGTTAACATTATCCAAAAATCGCATGCAAGCAGGTTGCCTTCTCAGACAGAAAATACGAAAGTACGATGCAGTTGAGATGTATAAAAATGAGGCATTAAAATTGTTTTAAAATAAATCACCTATCGATGGTTTTTTTACCAAAGACTCTTACTGCAAACACGAAAACGCGAATCTAGTAATAAACCCAGATATCCATGTTGTGGAGGAAACACTTCTCAAGATTTTTGAATAGCGATGCTGACAACAGTCCCGCCAATACAAACAATATTCCAGAAACCGCATTTATGGTCCAGTGGAGCGTATGACGTGGAAGATCAAAGCCCATCGTGAACCATTTGATTGGTCCTGATCAGTATGGTGCTTATTATTCGTTTATCATAAAGTTCTCGAACGATATTATCATTGTTGGAAAAATATTCTTTCCAACAGGTGTTACATTGGTCTTAATGGTAGTCAATTGAGAAACCTCTTGAGCTCCTTCTAGACAAACAAAAATTATGGCTCCATAACTCAATAATTATACCCGTCCCGTAAAAAAGTCTTTTTTTTCCAGATGGGACAATTTTTGCGACTCCCAGCGCTGCAACCACGAGACCCCGTTTTTGTCTCTGCTTTATGATAAAATTCTTTTAGGACCTATATTTATGATCACATATTATAGATCTTATTCATACTAGTATGAAAAATACCATAACTTATAATTTTACAAAAATTGTCTCCCCTCCTGTGTGTCGAACTCACGACATCATTGAAATTAAAGTCTCAAGTGGCGTTTCTGCTCCCTATAAAAAAGTCACTCGGAATCATATTGATTAAATAATAATGGCGCATTTCTATTAATTTCTTCAATTCCTCAAAAATATAACTTTCAAAACGAATTATTTGAGAGAACAACTTTTTCATAATTTTTGGTGCAACCCTTATCTGAACCGCAATTTCAAATAATTCTAAAGTAAAGCTGTTCGCAGCTTAAGTTCGCAGGTTGGTCACTGATTACGAATTGGAAGTCAGATTTTAAAATACAGGATGGTAGACCTAGTAAAATGGACGTTGAATTGAAGAATTAAAAATTGGAATATAAAGAAAAATTTTCCATAAAATTTTTTAATTTAGATATTTTTAAATTTAATATTAGATTTTAAGATCTAAGAGCCCTAAGATTTCTAATACCCTAAATATGAAAATTCAGATGTTTAAAACTTTGTTCTCGGAATTTATACATTTTAGGAAAAACAACGGAAGACCTCTGTTATTTGAAAATGAATGCTTAATATTACCTTTTTTTATCAAATTATAATTTTTAGAGGCGACATTTGAAATCCTAGTTTAGATTTCTAATCTATCAAATGTTGCCTGTTGCTTGGTCTATTTTGGTTACCTAACCTGGAATTAGTTATATAAACTTTCAATCTTACTTAAACTTTCATTTTTCAAGTTTTTTTCAACTAGTTTGGAATCATTAACTGTTATTCAAGTTTTTTGCTAAAAACTTACCATTTTTAAATAAACTTAAAGCAGCAAACATCAAAATAATTGTACCACATTCTTTTTAAAATTCTCTAATTTTTTTTTTCTGTCTTGCTGTAACTGTCCATCCAAACATTTAACCAGGCTTGGCACAGAGCATCGAAATTCATTGTGTAACGGTCGTTGTTTTTTTCCATGGCCATTTGCATTGAAGACTGCTGTACCGAATAAGTTTCTAAGTAGGCTCACTAAAGCAATGAGCCGGATGGTACAATGGTAGTTAGCTAAAACGCTACCCTCCTGCTGACCAACGACGCATCCTTACGCAAAGGATGCAAAATCGAAAAATTGCAAAAGCAAACATTTTATTGCTTTCTTCTTGTTATTGTTGTTCTTGCTGTTGTTCTTTTATCATGAACATTTTCAACACACCAAAGCATTCTGCTGCCCACTATGATCCGTGATCCATCGATGAGCTGCGGTAGTGTTCCTGTTTCCTTCAATTTTGCTGCTTTGGATTTTCTAATGATTTTCCTCTTGCATGCGTTCGTGGCGATTTTCATTTCATGTTTTATTGTTTTATTTTGTTCGTTTGTTGCGGACGGATGTCTACAGGCGACCGGAAGTAAAGAATAGCCGTGGTTGTCGATGTACACGGAGGTGGTTCAGAGGGAGGAAGTAGATGTTATGCATGGAATAGACCAAAAGTGCGGAATTAAGAGAATTGCATCCGTTCAGTAGAAACGCTAATAAATTCAATCGATGTCCAACAACTGCATGTCCTGAAACTTAAGCCTAACGTTGCATGGATGACGACGTCGTGGCATTAGCATCTAATACAGGGGGCGCTTTAGATTTTGTAGATGTTAAGTGAAATTTTAAAAATTATGTATTCTAGGAAGCTCAACACAATTGGTAGCATAAGAATTGTTTAGTGACGAATTCGACAACGAAAAAAGGATTTATTTTATATAAATACTAAATACTAAAAAGATATCCTCTTGACATCTGCCTAAACTAAAAATGACCATTCTTTGTTTTCAAAATTTTTTAGGGCACAGCATGCCAAACATCTCTCCTCTTGCACACCCATCGAAACTACAAAAAACTCCGTAGAAAATATCAAAATATTGGACAATGAATCCAACCAGCAGATACGGCTTATAATGCTCCAGCTACTAGCAAAAGGAGGAGCAGCTATACTGAAAGAAGAAGTAGAAGTAGAAGAAGACGACAACGACAGCTCCGCTTCAACTCAAACTTTATTGAACAACAACGCGTGGCGCCGAATATAAAAGCCTCGCAGCAAAACGTTGTCAATGCATTTCAAACATAATGAAGCCACCCAGCAGAAGCAACCCAGTTGGTCGTTTCATGAATGTGGTGCAACCACAGAAAGCATGCAAACGACTTCTGTCCATTCGACTTCAGCCCGTTGCTATGTCTAAGTCCAGCTAGCTGCACATATAGTTTGCTGGTTGCTTAGCTTAATTTAAAAAAAAAATATACAAAAATTTGATTGCGGCGGCAGAATATAAGAGCTTTCAACCTGGTTTCGTTGAGATCCTAGCTGGGTGTCCTTTTGTCTTTCGCGTTTTAAAGCATAGCTGTTGAGACCAGGTAGCGCGTTTTTGAAAATGTACCTGTACGTTAAAAAACCCTAGTGGATGCTTCGATGTTTTATGCATAAACGTACTACATGTGTGTGTGTATGATTCGATACTATCCTTCACCTGTTTAACTTCAAGAACTAGAGAACTCTAAAGTATGTTCAGAGAATTGGATTTCTTCAAACATTAAATTTTTCTGAGAAATTTTATTTCATTAAATCAACAAATTTCGGGAAAATTTCTAAACCATGATAAACATGAGTGAAATCAGAGTCTAGTTGTGAGTGGCTGCTCTTCGTTCAGAAATTAAGCACCACAAATGTTCAGGCCCAGCAGTGTTCTTTAATTTAACATGGATTAGGATGATGTTAAGGTTAAGGATAAAGATAAGGATAAGGATAAGGATAAGGATAAGGATAAGGATAAGGATAAGGATAAGGATAAGGATAAGGATAAGGATAAGGATAAGGATAAGGATAAGGATAAGGATAAGGATAAGGATAAGGATAAGGATAAGGATAAGGATAAGGATAAGGATAAGGATAAGGATAAGGATAAGGATAAGGATAAGGATAAGGATAAGGATAAGGATAAGGATAAGGATAAGGATAAGGATAAGGATAAGGATAAGGATAAGGATAAGGATAAGGATAAGGATAAGGATAAGGATAAGGATAAGGATAAGGATAAGGATAAGGATAAGGATAAGGATAAGGATAAGGATAAGGATAAGGATAAGGATAAGGATAAGGATAAGGATAAGGATAAGGATAAGGATAAGGATAAGGATAAGGATAAGGATAAGGATAAGGATAAGGATAAGGATAAAGATAAGGATAAGGATAAGGATAAGGATAAGGATAAGGAAAAGGATAAGGATAAGGATAAGGATAAGGATAAGGATAAGGATAAGGATAAGGATAAGGATAAGGATAAGGATAAGGATAAGGATAAGAATAAGGATAAGGATAAGGATAAGGATAAGGATAAGGATAAGGATAAGGATAAGGATAAGGATAAGGATAAGGATAAGGATAAGGATAAGGATAAGGATAAGGATAAGGATAAGGATAAGGATAAGGATAAGGATAAGGATAAGGATAAGGATAAGGATAAGGATAAGGATAAGGATAAGGATAAGGATAAGGATAAGGATAAGGATAAGGATAAGGATAAGGATAAGGATAAGGATAAGGATAAGGATAAGGATAAGGATAAGGATAAGGATAAGGATAAGGATAAGGATAAGGATAAGGATAAGGATAAGGATAAGGATAAGGATAAGGATAAGGATAAGGATAAGGATAAGGATAAGGATAAGGATAAGGATAAGGATAAGGATAAGGATAAGGATAAGGATAAGGATAAGGATAAGGATAAGGATAAGGATAAGGATAAGGATAAGGATAAGGATAAGGATAAGGATAAGGATAAGGATAAGGATAAGGATAAGGATAAGGATAAGGATAAGGATAAGGATAAGGATAAGGATAAGGATAAGGATAAGGATAAGGATAAGGATAAGGATAAGGATAAGGATAAGGATAAGGATAAGGATAAGGATAAGGATAAGGATAAGGATAAGGATAAGGATAAGGATAAGGATAAGGATAAGGATAAGGATAAGGATAAGGATAAGGATAAGGATAAGGATAAGGATAAGGATAAGGATAAGGATAAGGATAAGGATAAGGATAAGGATAAGGATAAGGATAAGGATAAGGATAAGGATAAGGATAAGGATAAGGATAAGGATAAGGATAAGGATAAGGATAAGGATAAGGATAAGGATAAGGATAAGGATAAGGATAAGGATAAGGATAAGGATAAGGATAAGGATAAGGATAAGGATAAGGATAAGGATAAGGATAAGGATAAGGATAAGGATAAGGATAAGGATAAGGATAAGGATAAGGATAAGGATAAGGATAAGGATAAGGATAAGGATAAGGATAAGGATAAGGATAAGGATAAGGATAAGGATAAGGATAAGGATAAGGATAAGGATAAGGATAAGGATAAGGATAAGGATAAGGATAAGGATAAGGATAAGGATAAGGATAAGGATAAGGATAAGGATAAGGATAAGGATAAGGATAAGGATAAGGATAAGGATAAGGATAAGGATAAGGATAAGGATAAGGATAAGGATAAGGATAAGGATAAGGATAAGGATAAGGATAAGGATAAGGATAAGGATAAGGATAAGGATAAGGATAAGGATAAGGATAAGGATAAGGATAAGGATAAGGATAAGGATAAGGATAAGGATAAGGATAAGGATAAGGATAAGGATAAGGATAAGGATAAGGATAAGGATAAGGATAAGGATAAGGATAAGGATAAGGATAAGGATAAGGATAAGGATAAGGATAAGGATAAGGATAAGGATAAGGATAAGGATAAGGATAAGGATAAGGATAAGGATAAGGATAAGGATAAGGATAAGGATAAGGATAAGGATAAGGATAAGGATAAGGATAAGGATAAGGATAAGGATAAGGATAAGGATAAGGATAAGGATAAGGATAAGGATAAGGATAAGGATAAGGATAAGGATAAGGATAAGGATAAGGATAAGGATAAGGATAAGGATAAGGATAAGGAAAAAACAAGTATTTGAACAAGGATTAAAGCAACGATGTGAACAAGATAAGAACAAAGGCTTGAATGAAGTTGAGGATTTTAAAAATGATAAGGACAAACATTTTTACATATATAAGATCAAGAATTTGGGACAGAAAAGCAAGAATTTTGACTTTTGGAGGGCTTATGATAAGAATGGAGACAAGAATGCGGAAAAGTATTTGAACAAGGATTTGGAGAGGAATTTGGACAAGGATTGTAAAAAAAAATAGGTTAAAGATTTGAACAAGGATGTGATCTAGGATTTGGAGAACACTAAATACAAGGTTTAGTACGAAGATAAGGACAAGGATTATGTTTACCATAAGTATAAGGACTAAGATTATGTCAATATTAAGAACAAGGATAAGAATATTTACTGAGTAACACGAATAAGGACGAGGGCTTGCGCAAATACTAAGTCAAAGATAGCTTATGAAGCAAAAGGAGAGAAGTGTAAGAATTATAACAAGTTTACGGAAAGTTGTGCAAGGATTTGTGTAAGAATTTTGAAAAGAATAAGAGCAGTGATTTAGAAAATATTGAGGGCAAGGACAAGGAGTATGTTTAAAAAAACGATTGAGAAAAGATGAGAACATGGATATGTTGTCGGGTATGAGAATCTACGGGAGCGTTAATCGAAATGCTTAATACCTAACGGCATATTTTTTTTAAACAATGTAGACTCTGAAATCCTGAAGGTTTTTCCACAAAAATAAATTGTTTTATCATATTGTCGCCTGACAAATTAAGTGTCGTATCTGCCTTTCGATAGTTTTGATTAAATTCGAATCAATTAATTTAACTATTTTCTTCAAATTTGTACAGGATACGCATTTATCTTATAAAAACTTAAAATATTGAAAAACAAACCACACCAAATATAAGAGAAAGCGTAAAAAAAGAAAACGATTCTAACTCAAAACCTTTTAAATGCCACATACTACACTTAATTTCTCAGGCAACGGTATGTGTTCTAAGGCGGGTCATCAAAAATTAATAAAAAAAGACAAAACATTAGTGTTGGTTATGGTTTTTAATAATATTAAAAAAACAATTTTTTAAGGTGTCATGTGCCATTAAGACAGAAATGAAGTGTGAAAAATCTTTAGCATGCAAACTCAAACTGTTGAAAACTGCACCTATTAGCCCTTGAAGCCAGAAAATTAAGTGCATACAAAAATATTTGATACACTCAACATTATTCCAACTTTTTACTCTTGCAGGGCTCACAAAACTGTAAAAAGTTTCATTATATTTACTTCTTCACTTGTCCGTACCATTTCAATTCGCTGTGCCATGACCCACAAAACAATCAAACTTCAATTACTCACTTCATCACATATGATAACATGGAAATTAGCAACAGATATTCAACCTCATCTACAAACTAAATCCAACAATTAAAATGTCTAATCTTCTAATTGCCACATCCTTTTAAGCACAGTGTTTTTTTACTAGCTCATCAGCTAGTTATTCCTTTTTTACCCGTTGCTGCATATGCGGCCAACAACATAAAATGACAAAAACAAAAACAAAAAAACAAAAAAAAGGCTGGCAATGAGGATACGTAATGCTTTGGCTCATATACACTGTACTTCCTTCCTTTATTCCTTCAGCTCTTTTATTATTTGTAAAAATCACTTTACAACGTCGCCCTTATCTTGCCGCTGTTCCCGTTGACAGCGAGGGCAACTTCAACGTTGCTCTTGGTCCTTTGACGTCATTTTAATGTAAAGCAATTTTAAACAAGTGAAGGCGACGTCCGCTTTTACATCCCACTTAATGCCACTTTGAAATTCCAACAGCTGTTAGAAGCTGTAGCTGTAGACTGTCGTTTAAGACAAAGCAGCTAAAAGACTACTCTCTACTTGACTTGGCGACATAGCACATGGATGTGGTATATGTGGCCAACTTTAGAAGTCAGGCTGAAACAGCATTTCGAAAGGGTGAAGTGAAGTACTTAACCATGGCAGCAAGTCTTTTGTCATTGCATGCAACAAACATGGGTTGGCGACTAAACTAGGGAATATTTAGAGAAAGTGATTAAATTTAAGCTGATATCGCGAAAGGTTTTTAATATTGTAACCCAAGAGTTTTGAAAGGATTCAGTATAAATATCTAAGAAGTCTAAGTATTGGCGAAAGCTTGCTGTTAAGCGTTTGTTATATTTATATTATATAAATGTAGCTCAAATCTTCTAAATTAACTCCTTGTTACAACATTAAGCTTTGCTCTACTTTAATTGAGCTAATTTACCAAACATTTGCTATTTTCAAATAAACATTGAGACTGTTTATTTTTATTTTGGTCCCATGATACGCTTAATTGTTGATGTCTCCACAAATCTTTTCTGTGGCAGCAGCAGACCGCAAAGTATTCACAGATCAAGCCAAGCAGTACATTACCAAGGACACAAGCATCAACATCAACACCAACATTATCATTATCATCACCATCATCATCGTTATCATGAAAAACAACAACTTCACAGTAAGTTTGCCTTTTTACTCGCTTGTTTCTTAGCTGTCCGTGACTTCTTTCTACAACCATTTAACTGCTTCTCTTTGCCCTTTGCTGTTAAAGGATAATCCTGATGTTTCACCAAGTTAATCTGAAATCATCTCATCTTTGCTAAAGCTGTTGAAATAAAATATTTTTCTGCACTTTTGTGCTCTATATTGTTATTGTGGGTTGTTTTTTTTTTTGTTTTGTCCTTTTTTTTCTTCCTGCCTGATGCTGTCCTCCATTCAAGCTTTAGCTTTGTAAGGACAATAGCATAGCCAGCAAGGAAGCAGTAGCAAAAAACCGAAAGTAAAGCATACCAAGCAGTCAGTCCATCATTGAATCCACACAATGAATCGCTCCACAATTGCTTTGGTTCGCTCGAGCATTCAGCATCCTTAGAATAAATTCTTTTTTCTATATATAGTATAAAGTTTATATAAAAATATAAATTTAGAGCGCGTGTGTTTATCGTGTACTTTTTTTTTTTGTTTTTTTTGTGTTTGTGTGGAATCCTTTTGGTTTGGTTTGGCTTCCAAGCCAAGCGTAGAGCTGTGTAAGCGCCGCACTTTAGCGTGTTGAATCACTGTCGACACTTGTTCTTTTGCATACAAGTAGACAAGGCTGTGTGTGTGTTTGTTTGCTTATGTTTGTGTGTTGAAATTAAATGTTCCGAAAAGGATCCCAATTTTACGGTCACTTAACTGAAAACCGAGAATTTGCCACAAAATGTCCCTTTTGCTGTGAGTTAAGAATTCACATGAGTTGTGAATTCTTCGAATGCGGTTTTTGGGTTTTTTGTTTTTTTTTCTGAGGTCAGATTCACATGTGAATATTTGCGACCTTTGTTCGCTCTGTTGCCTTGGGTTAAAACAATATTTATGGTATTTAAAGCTAAATATTTCAAATTGATGACAAGCTGATTATGTTAACTACCTACCACCAATGATCCAACTTAATTTTGACAAGATATTTCGAGATATTATACAAGGGTATAAAAAAGAGCGTTCAGTGCTTAAGAAATGGCAGATCCCAATTTTTTTCATATAAAAAATAAATGTTTGTGTTAAAGCCCAGTTGCTAAAGAGTGCCAAGGAGGCTCCTTTGGAACATGAACAATTGATATTTAAAGTCGGCATAAAACTTTTTGGCCTAGTTTTCAGACTGAAATTCTTAAATTAGCCAGTTTTAAATCTCGCTTTATAAAGCAAAGTTTAAATATTAAAAAAAGAGATACGGTTATTTGAAGGCTTCTTTTTCGGTTTTTGCCTATGATTTATGGTCTTAAAAAAAATTTCCTTTCCTTTTTTTCACTTTTAATTTTAACATTTTGAACAATATGCCAATCGTAGAAAAATCGTAGAATTTCAATAGCTTTTTCAAGCCCCGTTGAATTTTTTATTTAACACTTTCACTATCTTTTAAGAAATAATAACGAAAAAAATTAAAAATGAATTGAATTTATGATAAAAACATTCTTGATACAGTTAATAAGATAATAAAAAATTAATAAATAAAAGGAAAGCAGGTTTTTAATCATGTCCATTACAATGGACATTACTCTTAAAAATGTGTGCTTTCCAAATAAAACAACATATATTTTTTTTATAGACATTCACTGCCTTCTATTTTGCATTTATTTTCTATAACATCAAACATTAAAAAAGCAAATAAGTTCATTTATAAATATTTTAATACGAAAAACTAAACGTTCACTCACTTCGATTGTTTTCTTTTCGGCTCAACATGCTCTCATAGAACAGCAATCCCGGAATGAAAAGCAAAAATTAAGGAAAGAATAGCTGAATGCTCTGTTTTCAATGGATTCTTTATTAAAAATAACGGTTTGCATTCCGCCACACTCATTTCAAATGCATGTCTATTACAATGGACAAGATTAACGAAAGAGTATATTAAATATTTTTGTCACACTTGGTGTTAAAAATCTATTCTTCATTTCTACATAGTTTTTGAAAATTTATTATTTTCATGTGACCATGTCTGCTGATAGGTTTGGTCCATTATCCCAGTCGGGATCAATAAAAACTTTCAAATAAAAAACGAATATAATTTCTAGAATTTTTTATTTCAAACGTATCATTTTGAGACAGTCAACGTTGGATTAATAAAGGATATGCTAATTTAACGTACCTTACCATTTTAGTTGGTTTAGGTATGGTTGGTATTTGCAGTTAAAAATATATAATTTTTAAACAAATTACAAAACAATTTTTTTTAAAATAAATTTTGATGATTCCTTAACTTTGTCCCATGTCCTTGCTCACAACATATTTCAAGTCTCGGTCCTTATTATTTGTATAATTCTTACCCAAATTCTATCACTACTTTCTTTATACTTGTTTCAATCCTTACACTACTTTTATTTCCCTTATTACAAATCCTTGACTTGCTTAGTACTTGCGCAAATCCTTATCCTTATTTGTGTCCTAGTTCATATTCTAAGTCTTTAACTTTACCTTGTCCTTAATCTTGACAAAATCTTAGTCCTTATACTTAGGGCAGACATAATCCTTGTTCTTATGCTCAGCCCATACCTTGCCTTAATACATATCCTGATCCTATTTCACAACCTTATTTAAATCCTTATCCTTTTTCTCATTCTTGTCGTAGTCCTTGTCCAATTCCTTCTCCAAATCCTTATTCAAATACTTTTCCCTATCCTTGTCTCCACTTATCATGAAACTTCCAAACGTCAAATGATCTGATGCTAGGTCTTATACTTATGACATATAGTAGACACATAGTAATCCTTGTTCTTATCCTCGTACCTTGTATTACTTATTGTCCTAATCCTAAAAATCAAATTTGTCTTCTTATTTTCTTCGCAATCCTTGTCCAGCTTCTTCTTAAAGTCCTTATTAAAATTAAAATTTTAATTTCCCTTAAATTTTCCCTATTATTTCCTTCATTCTTGTCATTGCCCTTTCAAACCTCCAGATCCTTGCTCTTATCCTTGTCCTTATCTCTGTTTAAATTTTTGTCGTTATCCTTCCCAAAATTCTTACCCAAATCTTTGCATTACTTTGCTTTTCCTTGTTGTAATTCTTACTCTTCTTTCGTTTACGTTTGTAAAAACCTTAACTTAGTACTTGCGCAAATCCTTGTCTTTATTCGTATCCCAGTTCATATTCTTAACCTTGTACCTACTCCAATTTGACCTAATCCTAATCGTTATTCTTATTGTAGACATATTCGTTGTCCGTATTCTCGTCCGAAACCTTGTCTTATCCTTTAACAAATCCTAGTTCACAAAATTGTCCACATTCTTTATCTAATTCTTGCCGCAAGTTTTGTCCAAATATCTCTTCAAATCTTTATTTAAATACTTCTCCGAAAAATAATTCTTATATTTCTTATCTTCTTCTTCTTCTTCTTCTTCTTCTTCTTCTTCTTCTTCTTCTTCTTCTTCTTCTTCTTCTTCTTCTTCTTCTTCTTCTTCTTCTTCTTCTTCTTCTTCTTCTTCTTCTTCTTCTTCTTCTTCTTCTTCTTCTTCTTCTTCTTCTTCTTCTTCTTCGCCCACGCGCCATCATCGTGTACGGTTTCTGGTTGTTACTTTTAATTCTCTCTAAGTTTTGTCGAGTTGACTTGCTTCGCGTTCCACCGTTCTCCTCCATGTTTCTCGCAGCCTGCCGGGCAGTCTCCCTCCAACGATTATGCATTAACGTTGCATTAAGTGCTACTCAGAGACTAATGATTTCACTAATATTTTTGTATTTATTTATGAGGCCAATAAAGTCACTTTTACAGTTCATCCATTAATTTTATATTGGTAGCTTGGTAGAGTAATAATTCCATGCAACGCTGTTGCGCAAATCATGTTTTTCTGATTTTCAATACATCAAGTGGTTGCCTCGAGACATTTAATTCTTGTTCTTCAGTTGATTTCATAAGGCCAGAAGACAAACTTTACTATCATAAAATAAAATTCATATTTACACCTACTCTGAGCGAGTTGTAAAACTATGCAACAAAATTGAAATTTCGTTGCATAAGTTGATGTGACCGCATCCTGATGATGCCATTATTTGAATTTTATGAGGAAGTCACAATTCTTTATTTTACATAAAGAATTGGCACTTCCTTTATTTTGCATAACATTTATCTTAGCTCATGTACTCATTGAGTAAAAATTGCATGCAACGACGTTGCATTTTCAAGTTAAGCATCGACTCGATATTAAAGTTAAACCAAAAATAGTCTCGAAAAAACTCGATATTGTTTGAACGTAAAGAAAAGTAAACTTAATCTACCCAACCAACACTTGGTTCCACCAACAATATCATGTGATGACAACAAAAAAGGCACCTTCATGTGATGTTGGTGTGAGTTTTTTCCAAGCTTCTCTATTTTTAAACGTCCTTCTGCTATGACAGTCACGTGAATATGTTATAAATTTTATTTATATACTATATATATATGAATAAAATATACCAGCAACACCGAGCAATCCTTTCGCCACAATTATATTGACTTAATTTGCCAGCGCACAAGCAAACAAGGATCAACCACAATATAAAAAAAAAAATCAAGGATGTACGAAGGCAAGCATGACCTGAACGGTAAACGGTGTGTTGCTAATTATGCGAGCATATTTTGCTAGCGGCAAGATGAAAGAGCGTATGACTGTGTGTGTGTGTGTCTGTGTGTGTGTGTGTGTGTGTGCGTGTGTGTGTGTGAATCTGTATGCGTCTTAATTAGGAAATTTAATTGTTCAATGTGTTGGTCAATGTGTGAATTAATTTTATTACAACAACAACAACCACAACAACAACAACACCAACTGCACAACAAACTGCGTGCTTTTGGTTCATCCTTTCAATTTGCGTTTCCAATAAATTTTAACAGTAGCTTCATTGATTGGACCAGCTCGGATTCGGATTCGAACTAGCTTGGCATTCAATTAATTAAAAACTCGAGCTCTTCTTCTTCACATCTAAAAAAAAAAAAACAAAAAACGCAGAAGAAACATGCACGAAGCACACACAAAAAACACACAAACACAAGCGATACAAGCGCAAAAAGGATGCACGCACAAAGGATATCCAGGACAAGATTGCGCTATATTTATATACAAGGCAAGATATAAGGCAGCATCTGGTGCAACTAGGAAAAAAAAAACTAGTGGCTCAACGCCACTACAGTGCCAGGCCAGGTCATTGATTGGTTTGAGTTGCCGACTAACTATGACGAGCCTGCTACTTGGCTACAAGTAGCAATTCAATAGCAGCAGCAACAACTGGAATAGGCTTAAAAAATCCTAAAGAACTCGCATGTCGTTCGGCGACGTTGCGAGGCAGCAAAAAACCTGCCAGGAAGGCAGTAGAAAATGGAAAAGTGAATAATATTATTTCGCCTGTTCTGAGTAGGTGTTCGAGTAGGTTGTGGATGTGTGTGTGAACCTAACGCACACTTGCACGGAAAGTTGCTCCATCTACCATTCACAGTTGCAAAGAAATTGTAGCATGATTGATTTATGTCAAAGAATTGAAAAACTCGAAAAAGTCGAGATCGTTCTTCATTCGTCCAGGCGTTCGTACGTTCGTTAGTTTGTTCGTACGTTTAGTGAGCGGGCACTAGAACCTAAACCAACTTATGACTATACACCCCACTCTTGTACGCATTTCTCATACTTGCAACATCCTTCTTCAATGTTTTTCAACTATTTCGCTCGTTTTTCGCATCCATGCTTCACACTTTGGGCTAGAAAATGGTCTTAATGCTGCGACAGGATTTTATGTGAACTTCGCTTGATTCATATGACCAAGAGTGAGTGCGTGTGTGTGTGTGTGAGTGTGTCTTTTTATGTGTGTTTGTGTGTGCGTATTGAAATTAAAGGCAGGCTCAAGAATTTTTAGGCGGAGCTTCTTTTTGCCAATGCAACTTTATTTAGTACTTACTTACGCCCAACCCTCAATAGGAAAATGCGTTTTCTTTTTTTTTTTTTTTGGTTTGTTATTTTTTTTTTTTTTTTTTGTTTTTGTTCACGTATTTTCTTGGCACAGATGCACAAGATATGATAAATGTTAAATACTTAGTTAATTAATAAAATCAAAATATATGCATTCTTTATTCTCTGGGCTATGCTACATCTCAATTTATGGTTTTAATTAAAGGTACCAGATTTTTTTCTGGAAAAGAAATTATTTGATGTCACACAGTGGAACATGAAGCCAATTTCTCAGCCAAAATTAAAAAAAAATTAATTTTAAGATGTAAACAACTTTTTAATACCGAATAAAAATAAATACACTAGCTTAAATATTACTGGATTACGATAAAAGCCCGTCCTACGACTAGTCATATTGAAAATAATTTAGTGACAGATGATTTAACAATATTTTTACATTGACCTCGAATGTTTTTATGTTGCAATTGTCGTCAATGTTTCGGTACTGATAACTATCACATACATTTTGTGTGCATACTTTCAGGCTGACAATATCATTGTATCATAAAAACACTGTAGTAGGAAGAATGAACTGTTTTAGCGATATAAGGTGCGGAGTGTGGCACTTGCGTTTTATGTATAGAGATGGGTAGTGTTTTTTTCGAGTATCGAACTGTCAATAACCCGCAAGTATTGAGAGTAAACTGAGTAAGTATTGAGAGTAAACAATTGCCCATTTCTCGCTAGCTTTTTCACTTGTTCTAAACGCTCAAGCTTTGTTCTGATTCATGGCAAGATAAAAATTTTTATTGTTTATGTTTTTCACGGTATTCTCCTGTCAAAATTATCATATAATTCAACATAATAATTAACTTCAGTAAAACGTTTGATAAAATTTCGCACGGAAATGTCAAGCTATAACATACTCTCGTAAGCGTCTCCAAACTTATAACATTCTCAGCAAGCCAATTCCCTCTGTAAGCTATTTACGGGATTTAGGTCTTATTTGCGACAAGGAACTTAACTTTAAGTCTCATATTGATAATATCATTAGTAAAGCCAACTTCTGCACTTGGTTTTGTGAAACACTGGTCCAGAAAGTTCTCCAATCCTCAAGTCACAAAATCTCACTATCTAACCTCGCTATGCCAATCCTATAATATGGCAGTCAGGTTTGTTCTCCCATTTACAACACCCATTCAATGCAATCGGGTTCTGACTGTTTCAACTTACCTTCTAATACCAATCGTCTGAAATTGATTAACATGCAAACTTTTGCAAAACGAAGGGAGGAAGTTGCCAATATTCTCTTCATTATCCAATTAGTATGAGGAACAATTAACTGCCCAGCACTGCTTAAATTAATATCCTTTAATACCAACCTACACAAACTTTTGTCTAACTATTCCTCTCTTCCACCTTAACCACATTAACTGTGTATGCAGTATACCTTTAACCAGGATGCTTTGGAAAACCAATAATTTGATCAGTGAATTCGATTTTCATCTGAGCAGATCTCGCCTCCAATATATCCTTCTTAACTCAAAATCAACACCTTCTTACTCCTGCTCTTCCAAACTTCTAGGCACCTCATCTCAGGTGTCTGACTGGGCAGGCTAAGCATGTCTCCTATTTCTTCATGATTCGAAACTTAAACCTGAGTTTCTCATGGATACTGGCACGAATGCCTTGGTGGGTCCTGCTTTTGCCTTACTGTATGTATTTTAATAATTTTATTAGAACACACTTTGTTTGTATTTTAAAAATATATCATGCTGTTAAGAATTATTTTATAACGAAAAGTTGAATACAAATTTTTTTGAAAAAACTTTTTAAAAAAGTATAGACGAAATAAAAAAAAGATCGAAATTAAAAACAAGCCTATTTTGTTATATGAACAAATATTCATTCCATAGTATTGATTCATATACGTATGAACTAAAATCGGGTCATGCTATAATTTATTCAAAAGAACAGGCTTTGCCATGAAGTAAATTTTTTTTTAAACATCAAAATTTAAAACAAAATCGTGGTTTAAACCTGGCATATTAAATAAATTTTTTTAGGTACTATCAATTTTCAAAATATTTAAAATATCCAAATTGATAAGTTTATCTTCGACACCACTTTTGATGTCCGTAATATAATATCTTACATTCATTTTTTTGAAATAACCCAGCAATTATTTTTGAGGCAATTTGAAAAACCAACTAGTTTATTTCTAGTGAAATTGGAGTTAGTTGCGAACAAGTACAAAAGACGCTCAGAATAGAACAGTTTGAATTTATTTTTATATTCTTAGTTTTTCTTGTCAGCAGGCACACACAAAATAAGAAAGCAGATACGCTCAAAACGTGTTTTAACTCGTTTTTTCATTTAAATTCCGAACTTATTTTAACTTTCGCCAATATTTTCGATGAAAATGATAAATGGTAAATATACAGGTAAAAAATATACAATAATTTAATAAGTTATATTGTATGTGCCCGTGTTCCAAATAATAAGGCGAATAATAAGGCTTACAAATGACGACATTTGGACTGTACCAAAACGGACCAGTTTAGAACTACTCTAATGGAACTAGTACAGATAAAGGGAAAAATAATATTTAACGGGACAATTGTATTTTCCTATGACATCAACCCGTAAAAAGTGTCAGTTCGTTCAATGCAAAAGGGTATTGTAGTGGGACCAGTACTAGCCCTTTATGGAACTAGTACAGAACTATTTTAAATCTGGTCCATTTTTCTGTAGGGAAGTTAAAAAATTGCTTTCAAGTATACATTTCTCTAAAACAAGAGAATGCTTGTGCAAAAACTATGCAATTTATTAATTCATAATATTTAAGGAATACATCAACAATAGACTTAATACCATCAAAATTTAAACTAAATGGTTACAATCAAAAGTTTTGTGCTTTCCCCTGTATAACTTTTGTTTCGAATATTCTTCTATGGATTAAATCGTGAGTATCATCGTGTTCGGTAAGATATCATTAGTTAAACTATACCTATTTATACTTTTGCTTTAAGATATATGTAGTTTATCTTACAAAAATCAAAGCATTTTTAGATTGTTATTTTTTACTCTTTTTCTCAAAAACCAACTTTGTTCTTGCGTGAGAGAAAGATGTCTTTTAATTTTCTTATAAAATATTTGAAATTTGCACAATGTTGGCAGATTTTGATTCTTGTAAAACAGTTCCAAACACTAGTATTATTATTATCATCTCTTCAGATCTTCTCATAACTAAGCTCAGACCCGATCCAAAATAGAAACACTTCAAACTCAGTGAAAAAGCAAACCTGATGAAGCTTCTTAGTAGACACCTTGTACCTATTTCGCCTCAAATGACGGTTTTGCTCTGTTGGGAGGCAAAACCGATGATCCCTAGCTCCTAAGAATATAATTGACCCATGCTCATTCCATAGCTATTTTGACAATTCTTTAGTGTTTGGTACAAAGGACTTTAATTGGAAAATATAGTTTTTAGTAAATTGAAATTTAAGATTGTTTTATTAATTGTAAATCCGTGTAGAGTATTTTGTAAAGTTCGAAGATGCAAAATTGTTTTATAAACATGGATAAATAGTTTTATTAAAAAACTTGGTGGCTTAAGATATAATTTATTAAGTTTCCGATGACTTAAGCCGTTTTGCCTAGCACATTTTTTAAAATTTCATAGGCAATAAGATGTATGTCAAGAAATTAAACAAAATTAAACAAAAAGTACATAAGAATCAAATAAAAAATCCTTCAAATCTGTAGCATTTATTTATTCCAAAGTGTTTGCTACGCTTTATAAAGTTGAAAGCACTGTGCGAGTGTTTAACAAAGTGTATATCGCCACCTTAATACAGAGAGGACAAAAAAAAAAAAAACAATTGGCCATTTCAGCCCTTGAAAGGACTTTGACCGAACTTCTTCCCAGCTAGCATTTTATCGAATTTTTGAACATATAAGAGTCGTTTTCGACTCTCCTCCGCGATGGTGACAGTCGCGTGTGCGCTCATTTTCTGATCAAAAACGACCGTTTGTTCGGGAGAAAATGGTACCCTACACGCGACTCTTCTTCAAGAGTCTTCTTCGAGTCGTTTTTCAATCTTGAATATGATCAAAAAATGATTAAAATACGATTAATTTTCGAGTCATTTTGGAGTCATTTTTAGATCTAAAAATACCAAAATATGATTAAAATACGACTCATTTTCGAGTCATTTTCGCGTCGTTTTTTATCTTAAAAATACCAAAAAAAGACTAAAACACGACTCGAAAATGACTCTTCAAGGAACAAAGAGTCATTAAATCGAGTGATGTTTAATATTGTGAGATCTTGTGTATATTTTGAAGTTAGTATAACCGAAAACTAATTGAATTTTTTAAAAAATTTCACAAACAGAAAGGTTGACTTTACTCCGAGATTGCTCTGTCGAAACTGAGCGATATGGCGTGAAAAATGTAATTGTTTGAATTTTTCCAATTTCCCGTTAGTTTCCACAAAAAAAATAGTTACTTTTCTATCGCCTCGCCTATCAAAATATGCTTCTACACACGCTTTGTTCAATTTCCAAGAAGTTGCCTTGAAAAAATGCAGTCAGAATTTGATCGTTGAGCGGAGTAAAATATGCTTCCGCACAAGACATGTATTTTGTTTTTGTTGATCGTCAAGGGGACTCGAAAAAGACTCGTTTAGGCGATTGTCAGCAAAACAGTCTTCCAAATGCTAGCTGGGTTATGATCAATTGTGTTGTGTGTGTTAATGAATGTTTGCACACAATTGATCGAGAACTGGACCTACATGTTTTATGCCGACTCCGAACGGCTAAAGTTCATGTTCTCAAGAAGCTTTACATGGCATTGCCATTGAGGTTTGCCATTGTCTGCAGAGAGGTGGTGACCGATCTGAAAAATTTTTTATTGAAAAAAACTTTTCGCCGCGGCTCCTAGCATGCTAAGCCACACACTTAACCTGAATGCCACGGTCACCACTGTGGAAAAGGAATACAGAAAGGACGTTACTCATAATTTTTCGAAATCGTGTTTTTTGAATTTTCTGTTAGAATACCCTCCATGAAACCAAAAAAAATTGATATATGGTTTTAAATACTGAATTTGTTGGCGATTTCATTACAATCTGAAGATATTCAGATTTTTTTATCTTCGTGTAAAATTATGAGTTACGACCTTTCAATATTAAGGTGACGATATACGCGTTGTTTTTATTAAAAACTTATTTTTCATAGTAACACCACTGGTCGTTTACCTCATATGTAGATATACACATATTTATATGTAATATTTCTAGCCCCTATAATAAGCAATTTGTTTATAAACAAGTTCCAAATGTTACTTCTCACAAGTTCTATGTTAAATTTGAATATTTGAATTGCATATTTTTAGGCTTTAAATTTTTATTTAATTATTCTAATTATTCAGATTAAAAACAAAACAACAAAAAAACTGTAATTTGCGAATGATTTGCTTTGATTTGATTTGGCGTTGCTTGACATTGATTGAATCAAATTAGCAGCCAGACTTAAAAGAAAAGCAAGAAAAGTCATTTTTGGACAACATCATACTAAATAGAAATATCCTAATTTATTTATGCAGAACGCTTCAGCACGTTGTATTCCCGTCGTAAATGTTGTGCATGGTAGGAGGCAATCAAAAACTTGTGATATTCTGCAGGTAATGTGGTCAAAAAAAGCGCAATAAAAATCGTTTTTATAAGAGATACAAAACTGTTTTAGAGCGAATATAATTTCCATTTATTTTTTGTTTACCTTCTTTTTTTTTTTTTTTGTCTCTTTGCATGCATGCATTTTCTGCAAAATAGATTTGAAAAACGTTTTTCCTAAATATAAATGCGATTATTCGCTGCTAAAGTGCACTCGACGAGTGTGGCACATGACGATGATGTCCTTGTGACAGGGCACATTTGCTTTCGTCACACAAAGAATGAAAAATAAAAAAAAAATATTCAAAAGAAATGTTGAAACAGAAAGCAAGAACAAAAAAAATTAATGGAGAATATATGGTAAAAATTATTAAATGGCTGACTGGACATACAACATAACATTTTTGTTCTACCAAAATGAGTTAGACTCTAACTGTTAGAGTATGAGAAAAATCAAAAACAATAGCAGAAGAAATCATCTGAGAATAAAGGAAACTAGCTAAAAAATAATGAAAAAAAAGGCTGGAGAAAATAAGTGAAAAATAAAATTCGAAATTACATCAAAATCAGGCAAGAGCATATTCTATTTAAGACACACAGACATTCACAAATTCTATGAATATATGTTTTGTGTGTTATGCATTTTTTTAATATTCAGGCTTTAAGGAATGGGCAGGTACTCAAAGGATGTGGTCGTCATATAGAATTTAAGGAAATTTTGAGTTATGAAATAGTTTTTTGTTCGCATGCAAACATGATCCGTTTTCTGCTCTAACTTGATTTAAAAGCAATTTTTACAGTTTTCATAAGTTTTTCGATTTTGTGAAATATTTGTTTTTTTCTAAAATTTCAACGATTGAACTAACAAAAAGCTTTTACAAAAAACAAACAATAAGAGACCTAAAAAATATATAATAAGAAGACCTCAAAAATTTGAAAAGAGCTTTATTTGACATATCAGTGGGAGCATGGTTCGTTTTTTAGTACGGAACCATGATAGAATAATAAGGTAGGCTCATATTAACATGGCTGCTCAAATCTAGTCTAGTTTTGCACAACCAATGCTGTGAGTGCTATAAACGTCAAACGACAACAACACAACAATTAGAACAATTCAAATTCGAACAGCTGATTTTGACATCTATCTCACTTCCTCTCCAATATGCGCCTACCTTGTAATTCTATCATAGTACGGAACGAGGACCCAAGCATGTTTCACGTCTTGATCACCTCTCGCCAAATAAAGCTCCTATAAAATTTTTGAAGGCCTAAAAAATTGTATATTTCCTATAAGTGTTTAAACGTCATTTATACATTAGTCGTCATTTATATATAAAACAAACATTTATATATTACTTTTCTAATAAATATTGCACCATAATAGAAATATCCTTTTTTTGTAGTACAACGAAAAAGAATCGCTCCTATCGCCTCAACCTGACCCTGACCTCATTTTTTCCTTCTCATTTTTTGGTAAGTTTTCTTAGACTTTATAGAAGTATCATATTTTCTTTAACTTAACTTAATTTCTCTAAATAAATCTTTCCACATTATCCTTGGACTACTTTATATTATCAAGCAAATTAAAAAATTTATCATGAAAAATCTTGTAAAATATTGAGACAACCCAACTAATTAGATGCAAAATGTATTCACGACTCACCTTCATCAAGTGTATGCAACCGCCGATGATGACGATGATGATAATAATGCTGATGATGACGCTGCCTGCGACTTAAATTGTGAAAATAAATCAATAGCATTCACAGACAATAGATAGATAGATGTTCGTGCATACATAGATACATTTATCAATCTCCAACCATTTCTGTCTGCAAATTTCATTGATTTCTTTTTGCCCGCTCACGAACATCCTTTGCATCCTTTACAACAGAATATCCTTTGGCAGCACGAAAAGGAAGTTGTTGCTTGGCGAAAAAAAAAATATGAAAAACATACGCAAACATAGATATATTATATGTAGCAACATACCTCGATATATATTTTCATATATATGTAGCATGAAAAATCAACGAGCAAGTAAAATAAATTAAAAAATAAATTAAGACAGAAAACAAAAAATTGGTTTTTTTTCAACCTATTCAACAAATATGCAGATACTAAAGGTTTTTACATACTTTTGCAGTTAGTTGCATTTTGTTGTATCTTATTGTGTAACGTTGCGCGACTGTTTGGACGACCAACGGCTGCCTTGCCTTCTGCTCTCGAATCTAATGCTGGTTCATGTGTTGGTTTGATTATGTTCGGTACAGTGTTCAATCTACTTTCACGTTGCACCATTCAATGTCGCGCCTGTCGCAGGGACGCAGCATGAAGATTGCCCGCGTAGCAACACCTCTGTTGCTAACGTGGTGCTGATATAACCATGGAGTGTATGTGTTTCGAGTGTGAGTTCTTAGCTGTTCATCGTCGTCGACTTTTGGAACCCTTTCGTTGTTCAGAACTTTGTGCAGCTCCCAGACCTACAGATTTTGTTCTTATGCTGTTGTTCTCGCTATCCTGGCCTCCTTCTGCGTCCTTCAGCTCTCAACATGTGCGTCGTGGTCAGAATTATTTCCGCTGCATGTTCGTCTGAATGCTTAGCATAAATCATCAAAAAGTCTCTGTGGATCACTTGAAATAAAACTTGAGTTTTTTCAATATAATTTTTCAATAATTCGGCTTTGTTTTTTTTTAAAAATTTCTAATTTTTTTATTGTATAATAAAAAATATTGTATCATAGTCGACGTTTAGAAAATATAAGAATGGTAACAAAATAAAATGTACGCAAAAGTTCTTTAACAACCACATCTAAAAAACAAGCAAAGAAAGTCTAAAGTCGGTCTAGGCCGACTATGAAATACCCTATACCTACTTTTCCAAAAATAAAATAATATTATTGAAAGTGGGCGTGTTCATGGATTCACTACTCCCAATTTTTGAACACACCTTAGTTTTGATATAAAATACATACGTACCAAATTTGATCTCTCTACGTCAAACATAATCTTATTTATCGAGTTTTGAACTTTTTGGGTTGTATGGGAGGTAGGCGTGTCCGTGAGTGAATGACGTACATTTTTCAAAACCATCTTTGGTTTGTCATAAATACCATACCTGCCAAATTGTATCTCTGTAGATTGAACATAGGCTTATTTATTGCGTTTTCAATTTTTGGGTTGTATGGGAGGTGGGCGTGTCCGTGAGCAGATGGCACCCATTTTTCGAAGACATCTTTGTGTTGATACAAAACATACATAACAAAAATAAACACATTTATTTGTTGTATGTCAATTATAAGCTTATTTATGCAGTTTTCAATTTATGCGTTTTATGGGAGGTAGACGTGTCCGTGGGCGGATGATGTCCATTTTTCAAAACCATCTTAATTTTGTTATAACAAACGTACGTGCCAAATTTTATCTCTGTAGGCTTATTTATTGTGTTTTCAATTGTTGGATTGTATGAGTGGTGGGCGTGTCCGTGGGCGTTTTTGTTTATAACTGAAATGTGGATGGATGTATATATTGTTATGCTTGACTCTGCTCTAACAAGTGTTTTTTAGCAGTTATATCAGTTGAAAGTGAAAGTTTGCAAAATAATGGTGTTTTTTATATTTTCCTTAACACTATAATATTCAAAAAATCATACAAAATACATAAACTTCTCGTATAGAATTAAAAAAAGTATCAGTGAGTACTACAACTATGCTCTTTCATAACGTCGAAAGGTCCGAAGGACCACTTAAGATTTATTTTTTCGCGGTGCATTTTAGTGATTCATCAGCATTTGTTTCCCAAAATATTGACGAGCAACCACAAAAAGCCTAACGATGGGATCGTAATACGAAACCGTTAACGGAAGTTGCACAGAGAGAATTTTGAGCTGAAAACAATCCCAAACTAATTTATTTTGGAATTGATACTGAGCTAAGCCGTATAATTCTTGAAATCAAAAAAAAATGAACATGCCCATTCGAGCATAATATATGTGATTTTTGGATCATTTGTAAAAAAAATAAATATGCCCAAATGCGTCCAATATAAGCAATTTTTGGATTGTTTGTTAAAAAACTAATATGCTCACTTGAGCCCAATTTATGTCAAAATATGTCAAATGCCAACAAATAAATACAAAAACAAAATTATGAATACGCTGAATGCCCAATTTAAGACATTTTATTTTAATAAAAAAAAAACAAAAAAAAAAGAAAAAGGATATCAAGCAAGCATCATAAAAAATATATTTTCATTGTTCAAATTAGATATATCCAGGGACCGTAACTGTTATGACTTTTTGAAGTGAAACTTCTTTGGCGGCGAGTGAAATTTCAAGGCCATTTTTCGTGACGCTAGGCTAACGTTTTCAATTAATACGAAAATTAAAAGAAAATTATTGCCGCTGCCAAGAATTGAACCCCGAACATCGTTGCTTATAAGACGGAATCTATTCCCTTACGCCACGTAGGCACATGAAACAAGACTAACAAACACGTTGATCGAACACGTAACATAATGAAAATAACATTAACTTTAGATTAACATTAACATTACATTATTAACATAACCGTAACATTAATTTTCATCCTACAAGTATGCACGGAACAAAAAATAGAAAAATAGCTAAAGCAGGAGCAGAACGCGTTCGTGAATATAGAGAGCGAATTAGAGCTCTTAAGAATACAGCCGCTGCTGGGTCTGCAACTAATGATGAAGGTAAGGTGATTGCAACAACGGCTGAGTTTCAAAATGCATTTTTACGAAACATCAGTGTATTTTGGTGAATCTACAAAGAACCAATCCCCAAAAAACACACTGATGCATCTCAACAAAATTTTAAAGCCAACCAAGTTGATATACTCAACAATCAACGTTCGCTGCTTTATGAGGCCCTCTATCAACATAGCAATTATTATGATCAGGAAGCAGGAGGTAATAATGAACAAGATTTGCCTCTGCTTTCGGAGGCTCCTTCAAAGAGTACTATGTAAATGCAATCCAGCATTCAAAAAGTAACAGTGTTGAGAAGACATTCGAAAGCAACTAAAACACCAACTGAACTAAAACAAGGAACAAAAATAACTGTTATTTTACAATTTTCAAATGAAAAAAATGGTCGAAAAACTTTTTCAAATATACCATTATGTTACAAATGTTCTCAGCCTCACGAATATTAAGTGCCTTTTAAATTTGAAACTGATTCTTTAGTTAATTTCTTGCCTAGTATATTTCGAGGAAAAATAAAGGTTACTTTTGACTTTTATTTTATCGGTCAAAAATGGCAGTTATTTTGTGACTTTAATTTTTTCGGTCAAAAATATCAAGCAATTTGTGTTTTCTTAAAGGCCGCTTGACAGATTGAACTGTTGACACCATGTGAAAATGTCTCACCGATGAGATGAAAATAATAATATCAAAATTTTTTTATCGGTAAAATGACTTGAACAAATATAAATTACCTGATATTTTTGACCAAAAAATAAACGGCAGAAAATAACTGTTATTTTTGCCCAAAAAAACTATAAGGCACAAAAAACTGTTATTTTTGTCGGAAAAAATAAAAATTAAGAGATAAAAGTTAATATGTGACACTTTCGACAAAAATCATAGTCGGTACGGTCCCTGGATGCAAATATTAAATCAACAAATTATTATTCTATTTCGTATTGATTGAATTTCTTTTCAGATACTTTCGCTCTCTATTTCACACTAAAATCTCTCTTATTTCTTACTGTTAAAGAAGTTTCACTTCTGCCACGTGTACGTTGCTACACGCGAGTTTTTTTTGCAAAAAGTCAATAAATAATAGTTATTTTTTGACCGATTTTTTTTTGGTGAAAAATAAAAGTTAAAGTTTGACTTTTATTTGTTCTATCAAAAATAAAATTTACAATAGGACTTTTATTTTTTCCGTCAAAAATATAAGTTAAAATTTAACTTTTATTTTTTCAGTCAAAAATATAAGTCGAAATTTGACTTTTATTTTTTCACTCAAAAATATTAGTTAAAATTCGACTTTAATTTTTTCAGTGAAAATCAAAAGTTAAAATATGACTTCTATTTTTCCGGTCAGCAATATAAGATAAAATTTGACTTTATTTTTTTCTGTTATTTACGGTGCTTCTTTTTAAATTTAAAATAAAAATTTTTCATAATAATATGGTTGGATTTTGGCGATTTCTCGCTTGTTTGAAAATGATCTCTATTAATATTTAATTATTATACTGTGCAACACAACTATTTTTTTAAGTGGAACCTAAACCACTTGAAGACGAAAACTAGATAAGAAAATAAAAACTTTTTAACAAAAAAAAAAACCTACTTCAAAATCACTAGAAAGTAAAAAATAATTTTAAATTACTTTTATTTTACTATTTATTTCTTGGTCAAATTTGTATTTTTATAATAAATATATTTATTTTTTTACGATAATAAAAGCTTCTAGTCAGCGCTAATCATTGACGTAAAATCATGATTTTTTCGCCATCCCTACTCTATTTAAGACTTTTTTATTTGTAAATATCCTGCTTGGGTGACGCTGTATTAATTTGTAATCTTAATTTTTCTTAAATCTTAATTAAAATGCTATATGTGTGTTGCAGCTGCACAAAAAATCTGATTATATTAGCGCCGACTTCGAAGCTTTTATTATCATAAAAAAATAAATATATTTATTATAAAAATACAAATTTGACCAAGAAATAAATAGTAAAATAAAAGTAATTTAAAATTATTTTTTACTTTCTAGTGATTTTGAAGTAGGTTTTTTTTTTTGTTAAAAAGTTTTTATTTCTTTCTTTTTAGAGAAAATGATATATATTAAAAAAGTGTATAAATTAATTAAACACCAATTATTTATGCTCATAATATGGAAAATGCTTTTCTGTCGTTTCTTATTCTGGTCTTTGTCAGTATGTTTATCAGTACCTACTCTTGTATTTTTATCACTACCCCAATGTCAATATTGACTGAAATATAGTGTGTTTATAATATTGACACGCCTCTTTGTCGAGAATATCACACTCTTTGTCATAGTGTTTTCAATAGTTCTACCCATTCTAACAATGAATTTTACCACCCTTAAGTCAATATGATACAGTTTTTTACACACTGCCTCAGCCCTTAGTCGAATAACGCCCAATTCTTCGGTAGTAATTTGTAATAATTGTGTCTACGTCTGTACTTTTTCAGTTAGTAGTGTCAGTATTCGATTTAGTGTTTTCTAATATTGCCACACTCCTTTGTCGAATGACGCCCACTTTATTCACAATAACTAGTTATAAGTGTGCCTACCTCTATACTAAATATCAGTACTCTAGTGTCAATATTATTCGCGATACAGTGTATTTTATATATTGGCACACCCCTTTATCAAACAAGGTCCACTGTATTGAAATTAATTGTTTTATAACTGTGCCTACCCCTGTAGTAAACTTTAGTACTCTAGTGTCAATACTATTCGAGATACAGAGTTTTTCTAATATTGCCACACCTCTTTGTCGACTAACGCCCACTTAATTGACTGTTATTTTTTACCTACCCTTGCATTTTTTCTGTGAATTTTATTAACTCTAGTACTCTAGTGTCAATATTTACTGAAATACAGTGTTTTTCTTACAGTGACACGCCCCTTTATCGAATACCGCCCACATTACTGACAGTAATTTGTTATATTTGTACCTACCTTTGTACTAAATTTAAGTATCGTAGTGTCAATAGTAATAGAGATACAGTGTTTTTTTTTAATATTGCCACTCCCCTTCTCGATTAACGCCCATTTTTTTTTTTTTTATAAATTTGTAGTAATTTTTCCTACCTTTGTAATAAATTTCTGTACCCTAGTATCAATATTATTCGAGACACAGTAATTCTCTTATATTGCCACACCCCTTTGTCGAATTACGCCCATTTTTGTTATAGTAATTTCCAATAATTGTACCTACCTCTGTACTTAATTTCAGTACTCTAGTGTCAATTTTCTTCGAGATACAGAGTTTTTATAATATTGCCACACCCTTTTTTAGAATTACGCCCACTTAAGTGAACGTCATTTTTAATATTTGTGCTTGCCTTTGTAATTTTACTGTAAATTTTATTACCGTAGTGTCAATATTTACTGAGATACAGTGTTTTTCTTATACAGACACGCCCCTTTTCCGAATACCGCCCCCTTTCATAAACGGGCACCTCCGCGTTGATAATCTCTATATGATGACAAAAAATTACGGCAATCGGGCAAGTACTTTAGGAGTAATCGATGTACATACATTCACAAAAAAAAAAAAAAAAAAAAAAAAAAAAAAAAAAAAAAAAAAAAAACAGAGAAACCAACCAACTTGAGAACCTCCTCCTTTTTGAAGTCGGTTAAAAAATAGCTTTCAACAAGCCAAAACGCCTAAAAAATTCTCTCAAATTTATAATTATGCCAGAAAAAAAAGTTACAACCGAAGAAATAAAAGTCAAATTTTAACTGTTAATTTTGACCGAAAAAATAAAAGTCAAATTTTACCTGTTATTTTTCACTGAAAAAATAAAAGTCAAATTTTAATTTATATTTCTGACCAGAAAAACAGAAGTCATATTTTAACTTTTATTTTTGACTGAACAAATAAAAGTCTAATTTTAACTTATTTTTTACCGAAAAAAAATCGGTAAGAAAATAACTATTATTTTTGACTTTTTTTACAAAAGTAAAAAAAAAAGAAAAGCTTTTAAGATTTTTATTTCTTAGCTTACAAGCATTGCATTGCTATTTTCAAATATTGAATAAACAAATTTTTTTCGTCTGACTTTTTGAATTGAAATTTCGAAAATAACTGTTATTTTCGGTCTCTGGACATATCTGATTCAATTCGGACTGGAAAATTTAGTTTTTTAATTTATTTTCTGCACTTTTATACTAGCAGGAACAAAAACCAACTGAGAATAACATCGTTCAGTTGATAAGTTTTTATATGAGTAAAAACAACAACAACAAAATTAATTTTTTTACAAACAAGCCCAAGATTACACTTATTAAGCACAAATTGACGTGTTTATCAAAAAAATGTTCATGTCCAATTTCTGGCATAAATTGCGAACGTGAATAGCTTGTTTTGAGATGCTTTTGAGCTCTATTGAGCTGACTCAGTTACGAACGCTTTGAGCTTGATTTAAGCCCATTTTTTCTCTCCGTGCAACTGCCCATACATTATTAAAGCATATAACCGTGATATGGGTGGAGTTGACTTCATGAATGTGCTAATAGGTCGCTATCGCATACGAATCAAGACTAGGAAGTGGACCAATTGAGTTATTTTTCTTCTATTAAATGTTGTAATCGTGAATGCCCATGTTTTTTTCAATCGTTTGAACAAAGGACATCGATCTCCTCAATTGCCAATTACCATTTCGAATAGAAGTGGCTGAGTCATTGTGTTCAATTCATTCATCTTCAGAAAACCGGAAAGTGGGCCGACCAAGAACCATACATCTACACGGTTAAAAATTTTGGAGTAAATTTTAAACTTTTTTGGATTACATATAGTACACGACCAAAAAAAGATTAGTTCTTAATCCAATGAAAAGTTTTAAATTTTCCAATCCAAAAAGGATTTATTTTTAATCCGCAAAAAGTTTAAAATTTTTTAATTCAAAAAGGATTAGATTTTAGCCCAAAAAAAAACTTTAAAATATTTTAATCCGAAAAGGATTATTTTTTAATCCACAAAGGTTTAACATTTTCTAAACTGTATTAGGCGGTATGTGACAGGGCAACGTCTGCGCTGGAATACTTATGCTCCTATAATTTTGGAGAAAAACATTGCTGGTCATAACAGATTTTAGATTCAACGTCAACATTAAATTATTCGTACAATGCATATACATAATGCTATACATTTTTAAGTTGAAATTCATTCAATTCATTCATTAATTCATCAATTCATTAAATTCATTTGACGTAAATAGGGTTTTTCACTCTCAACATGTACTGATCATCAATGGTTTTCCGTTTTGACTTAGCTAAATGTAAATAAATAATCCAAGCATTGAGCAATAATGCAACTCTTAAGGAACGAGTATGTTATACAAAACCTTATAGAGGTATATAATAAAGTTCTTATATTGCCATGAACTTCACTATTTATACGTTAAGGGTATTCATGCAAATAGGCAATGCCTTATAAATGGTATAAGCCGTATAACTTTATCAGCCTTATAAATGAACTGCATGGAGAACCGTTTGCACAAACGAGACATATTTGCTCTACGATTTAAAGTTGGAAAAAATATTACAACACTGGTTTTCATGTAAGCATGCTCATTGACGTAACATTTATCCGTTTCGTTCCTTTTCGTTTCGTGTCGTAAGTGAGCATCAGCCTTTAGGTGAGCAATCGATCTGACAAACTTATACCAGCAATCAGCTGTTTATAGACATGCTGAAAGTTGACTGTTAAAACATAATAGCTGACATATCTCTGCACATGCACAATCAATTTTAGGGGACGTTCACAAAATCTGCCTGATAAAAATAACTAATTGCCCAAGATATTAGATTGCTGCTTTGTATGAATACCCTTATTATGTATTATAAAACACTGTTTAATGTTATAACATGTTATAATGTTAATGTTATTTGGTTCAGATTTTATTAAAAATTTTCTTTCATTTATTTTACAAATTTTAATAAACTTAATTTAATAAACTTCGGATGCTTTAACAACTATATTAAGCGTAAATTTCGTAGTAGTAGAAGTTTTCAATCTTAGGTAACATCAACACTATTTCCTGAAAATATTACTTTAATGAAAATTTGTAGTCCAAAAATAGTCTTAAACTTTTTCGGATTAAAAACAATTAAACTAATGTATGGAATAGAAAATAGTACTTTTTGGATTAAAAATTCCTTTAAACCAAAGTTTGGATTAAAAACTAGTCCAAAATTTTTAACCGTGTACTTAAAGCAAAGAAGGCTTACACTTCACTACTTAACAGATGACGTCCGCTAGACAATATGAGTCTTTGGCGTGCGTTTGCCGACAGATTGGTCCAAAAAATATGCAAGCTAGAGGTATGTGAGTAAGAAACGCAAGCAACTGTTCAAGTGCAACTTGCACCTCTGCAATTCAACTTCAAAATCTGGCTTCTTACTTTTTCATACTCCTAATTAACTTTTTTGTTACTTTTTATTCAAAAAATATTTTTTTTTTCACTAATGTATCACATTTTGTACTACTGATGACCTAGGTTTGCCTTCAGGAAGATTATTGAATGAACAGGTTAAAAAATTGCATACCAAATCGAAATTTTGAGACGACAGATATTTTTTTTATTATTGTCCTTGACCTAGTATTATTATTCGAACAACAAATTGGTAGTTAGAGGGTTAAGTATGTTTCTCATTTTCAGAAAAACACTCCGAATAACCTAAAAATATTTTGAAATTTCTTAAAATTTTTTTTATTTTCTATAAAAGAAAGAAATTTACTTTAAAATTAAACTTAACACTAAATGCAGTTATCATCACAAGGACGAAAGTCAAGCTGAACAAAGACCAAACAACTTGATTAAGAATTTTCACCCACTCATACAAAACAAGAATACACAAGCATATAAACATACAAAAGCATAAAGAGCTAAGCTCGGAAAAAACGGAAATTCCAGAATGCCAATTCAGACAGCAGCAGCAACAACAAACAACAACAACAACAACAACCATAATAACAAGTACCAGACATGGGAAAACGCCAACAGACTGTAAAATATCAACAAGCAAACCATAAGAAGGTATTCCCCAAGAATGTCTCAAATTGAACAAAACCAGACCAAGGCACAAACAGAAAATCCACTTAAACAAAATATTTGAGGCAAACAACACCCGCACACTTCCCCACTCACACCCATACCAAAACACAATTCTACTCTACGACAATTTAACAAACTCAAAGCTTCTGCTGCTGAGAACGATGTAAACAAGAGTCTGGGACGACAAGGACGATCATAAGGATAAGAAGGATGACAACGACCTTGACACAATTGTCCTGATTTCTCAAAGGCAACAGAAAAGCGGTTGCAGCAACAACAACAACATAAGAATAAAGACACAAATTGTGAATGAATCTGTTAGGGAAACATAAAGAAGACGTAAGGGCAGAAGTAAAGCAGCGGCAACTTCCTGAAACCTTCTTCTTTTGATAAACAATCTGTTGTTGTTACTATTGCTGTTGTTACTAAATGCCGTACTAAGTAGAACTCAAGTGTTTGTATTATAGTATTATTCAAGAAGTCGCAGTGTGTGTGTGTGTGTGTGTGTGATAAAGAGTATTTTTGTGCATGTAGTGGTGTAATGTTAAGTCAATGTACTTTTTGCTATGTTCACAAAAGCACTTTCTCTATCCCCCACACCGCCCATTACAAGGACAATAAAGCAATATAAATTTACTTCATGCAAAGATACTCAGCTCCATGGGTTGCACCGACTGCCTTGAATACCTTAACAGCATAAGACTACTTTATCTACCTTGTCGACAGTCCCTTGACTGGCTGAACTTGGTCTACCCTAACTACAGTTCTAAAGATGCCTTCATTTTGAAATTCCTTTGCTCTGTTTGTAGTTTTCGTTTTAAATAATCTGATATTTATGTTTGTGTGTGTGTGTCTTTTCATGTTTATATTAGATTTAGGATAATCCAATTCACACACAAACACATTTTATTTTAGTGTTGATGTTCAAAAAATAAGCTTTGAACTTCACTGTAAAATTTAAACTGACTTAAAATAAATTTTTATTAGCTTTTTATTTATTAATTTTTATCAGGAAATTGCTTGAATTGTAATATGCTTAAGTAAATTTTCTAAACAATCCATAGAAACTCCTGTGAAATAAACATGTTTTAATATACTTAGATTTCTAAGGTTCCAAGAGTTTCTCCAAATTAATGTTGCTCACAAGTGAAAATGGTTGTGCAGACTTCAAACACAACAACACAACACAACACTTTAAGAACTTCTTTGGCCACAATCTAACGGACGACTCCTTGTGTTGACAGCACTTTGCATTACATAAAAGCTGAGGATGTTGACACAGCAGTAGCTCAGTTTCCTTGCTTCCTGGTTTGTTTGCTTCCACGCACACAAACAATTTTAACAAATTGCCAAAATGTTGTAGTCCTTGTTAACTTGTTGCATTAAATGAATGCAAGACTTAACTCTCCTCAGATCAACGGGAAGCACGTGTCTGCACACTACAATACAAAGTAAAATATTATAAATATATGTTGTGTGCATTTAACATTCTGACTGCGCCCGGCTTGGTGTTTACTGCAGTTATTCTTGTCCTTAGATGTTGTCGGCTTTGCCTATTGCACTTTAACTCAAATTAATAGAGAAGATTTCAAAAGACTTATCGCTTAAGCAACATACAAACTGGACAGATACGATTCATTTGGATTTTGAATTTGGTATGAAAGAGTTTTTATCCTGTTAAGAAACAAAATGCTTTATTAATTCTTAAGTATTAAAAAAATAAATCAATCTTGTAACATAATCTTACATTAACATCACTCAAATTATATATTTTTAAACAGCGGTTGCCATAATTTGCCCGGGAACAAATGGGTGTATTCAGCGATTCCCTTACACTAAAAAAAGTAATACACTAAAGTGCAAGACACTTATATACACAAGCTGCACAGCTTTTACTCGCTTGAAGTGCAATAAATACTGTACTTTTGAGCGTTGTTTAGGTAAGAAGGAAACCAATGCAGTTACCAGGGCTGCCAATGACAATACCTGAATAAAAATGTTCCAAAAAATAGGTAAATTTCGATAAATTTTACTTCACTATCCGCACACAAGTATGTAGGGCTGTCCAGTATTTTACTCTGCTAATCTATTGTATTGAGCTTTTCTGAAAGCTCTATTAATTTGTAACATTTGAATGTAAGAAAGTATTGAAAACCGATTTAAAGGGCTGAAAAGATAGTTTAATAACCCACAACTTTTCTAAACACAGCATCATGCTAACTAATCTCATATGTACACGATTTTTTTCTCATAAAATGAAATCAACAAAAGATTTTTTTGAAAATTATTTTTTTATTGTTTGAGTCGTTCTATAGCTAAAAAAACACACAAGAAAAGAGCGTGCTCAAGAGATTTGATATTTGGATGTCGAGTAGAGCAAGCTATGCCCTCTAACCAGTGGCGTAGCGAGCATAACTGGCGCCCGGGGCAAAACAATTTTTTAGCGCCCCCAATGAAATAATGAAAAAAATGATGATATATTATATATAGTTTTTAATATTTAGTACGAATTTTTATAATACACTTATTAAATTACATTAATACAAATAACACTATGCGAAAAAATAAGAAAAAGGTTCTGTACACGACAGTTCATTATATTTTGTTATAGATTTAGGGTCTCTTAACACGAAAATCGCAAAAAAGTTTTTATAGTTAAACCTAGTAGGGTAAACTGGGGTACCCTTGACTTTGTTGCCGATTTGACTATGACGTTTTCGGTATGAACGAAACGTTATTTTACAATAATTTGTTTTATAAATTTTGCATCATTGTATTTCAGCAATCGTCACGAAATTTGACGATTCTTGCATTACATGAAGAAAAGTTCTTGTGTTTTGCGCACGTAACTGTTATTTTCCGGCACTGATACGTAACGACTTCCTGACCGAGTTATACAAGTTAATCAAAGTACCTTTTACAAATGGCAAAAACTATTTATGTTTTTAAAATATAAGTGAATTTCAATAAAACTTAATATAAACTAAAAAAATTTAAAAAATAAAAGGACATGAAGAGAACAGAACGTCGGTTAACGAATGAAGAATGAACGTATAAGGATATTAGTAATCCTGAGCTTTGATTCTTTTGCGTTGTTCTGTGATGCTAGTCTTATTTTTTCCCAAGTATTCAGCCACTTCGCTTTTAAACTATTTTTTATGTAGAGCATTTACATCAGTGGATTTTCCAAAAGCGTTAAAGACACTTGTGGTTATCGTTAACTGGCCCTTAACTACCTAACCTGTTAACTCGTATCCATAACATCTTTGCTAGCAATGTTTATTCCTAACTTTGACAGTTCGTTAAAGATAACTGTTGCTTGCTTAACTACTCGCTAACTGAAATAATAAAGTTTATATTTATACCCTAAACCTGAAAGGTCAGGGTATATTAACTTTGTGCAAACGTTTGTAACGCATAGAACGAAGCGAGTCCGGTATAGAAAAGTATATATATTCTTGATCAGCGTCACCACGTGAGTCGAGCTATCTATGTCCGTCCGTCCGTCCGTCCGTCCGTCCGTCTGTGTGTTGTCCGTATACACAGGATAAGAAGAAGGAGTTGAGATAATTGAATGAAACTTGGTACACATGGTCACATGTACCCAAGGATCTGCACTATTGAATATTTTTGGAATCCGCTCACGGACACGCCCACCTCCCATACAACCCAAAAATTGAAAACGCAATAAATAAGTCTCTGTTTAACCTACAGAGCTAAAATTTGGCACGTATGTTTTTTATAACAAAAAAAGGATGGTTTTGAAAAATGGACATCGTCCGCCCACGGACACGCCTACTTCCCATACAACGCGAAAATTGAAAACTGCATAGCTCAGCTCATAATTAGCCTACAACAATAAAATTTGATATGTATGTGTTTCATACCAACACAAATATGTCTTCGGAAAATGGACGTCATCCGATCACGGACACGCCTACCTCCCATACAACCCAAAAATTGAAAACGCAATAAATAAGCATGTGTTTAACCTACAGAGCTTAAATTTGGCACGTATGTTTTTTATGACAAGACAAAGATGGTTTTGAAAAATGGACTTCATCCGCCCACGGACACGCCCATTTACAATTAATTTTTTCTTTTTTTTTTTGTAAAATGGGTTTAGGGTATTTCATAGTCGGCCTAGACCGACTTTAGACTTTCTTTACTTGTTTTTTATTTCAATTAAGTAAATTTTACTTTATTTAATTTTGACATCAATTGTATCGAACATTCGCTATTTTAACTCTATTCTACTTTTACAAACACGAACTAAAAATATATTGAATTTTGTATGAATAAGGCTGGTCTATTTTGAGAAGTAAAGCATGACTTTCCCAAATTTTTCAATTTCTTTACAACAAAATATTTGTCAGAATTTTCACGCAACAAAAAAATGAATGCTGCGAGTGAAATTTCACGCAAACGGACAAAGTACTAGGATTTGCGTGTTTTTTAAAGATTTTATAAGATTTTTAAAGTTTTTCTCACTTTTTTCAAATATTGTCGCATATGTTGAAATATATCTTGTACACTTCTTGTTCAATATTAATAATCACACTAAGCCGAATAAAATTTGTAATTTTCTTCATGTTTGTTCAAAAAATTTTTACATTTGGATGAGTAGTTTTTGCGTTTTTGTCAGGAGATGCATTTGAGTAAGAACGCTAAAATTCGACATTGTACTGTATTTTACATATTTTATTCAATTTTACACTGATTGATACATTGATACTGAAATAGTAATAAGTATTTGAAGTGCTACTCTCAGGTTTGGAAAAACATCTTTTTTTAAATGGAAGTTCTGTTCCATTTAAATCTGTATTATAAAACTCACCCATATTTGTACAATTCTTTTCAAGATCGTTGTACGGATTATCCTTACTTAACAAATTTTCAACGTCCAATAAATACCAAAATTTGGAATTAAGGTCCCTTGTCGTGGAAATTGTGAAACTATTTCCTGATGCAGACGAACAAGAACGTTTTTCATAACGCCAGATTTTTCGCTTTTTGCGGAAAGGCCATATAAAAAAACAAAAAACAAATTGGCCATTTCAGCCCTTGAAAGGACTTTGACCGAGCTTCTTATGATCAATTGTGTTGTGTGTGTTATTAAATGTTTGCACACAATTGACCGAGAACTGGACCTACATGTTTTATGCCGACTCCGAACGGCTCATGTTCTCAAGAAGCTTTACATGGCATTATTTACTCTCTGAGGTTTGCCATTGTCTGCAGAGAGGTGGTGACCGATCAGAAAAATTTTTATTGAAAAAACTTTTCGCCGCGGCTGGGGATCGAACCCGGGCTCCCAGCATGCTAAGCCACACACTTAACCTGCATGCCACGGTCACCACCATATGGCCATATCTCGAGTCAATTCTCCGCGCATTTGTCAGCGACATTTTATACGGATTGTTGTATCGATTCCCCATTTCTTACAAAGATTTTTAGCCTTTTCGATAACTTTTTCACATATCTCGTTACGAATTTCTGCAAGTTCAGTCGCCAATAATTTGAGATCATGGAACGCTTCTTTAAACTTAATTTTAGGACCTTGTAATCTGAGCTGCACACGGTCAATTCTCTGAGAGTTCATGCCAGAAATATACGGGAAAGTTATGATATTTGAATTCGGTTAAAGATAAAGATTGCAGCATTTCTGGTGTACCACTTGTGGCAGTATTTTCATCTGCTAATTTTTCTTATAGTTCTACGTATTATTCCAGTCCTTCGACAATAACGCTAACTGCTTGCGCTCTGGCGCTCCATCGTGTTACAGATTCTTTAACAGATTTTTTAAAGCATTTTTTAACAATTTCCATCGTAATGTTGAACGTGAGAAAAAGAGACGTATGTTATCAATTATTCCAAAACATGCTACAATGATTGAATCTTGGTTAGCTGTAGTAACTCCTTCTAAATTAAATGTGTGGTTATCACAATTTACAAATGTGGCCTTATTATTTTTTCTATTATTCTTTGTTGAACGCCAGATATGTGATTTGACATAAGGGCAGCATTATCATAGCATTGTACCCTACAGTTGGCTAACTAATTATTGAATTAATTAATTAAAACAAATTTTTTTGCAAAATGTTGTTTGTCTTGAGAATGATTTCCCGGGGCATGATGACACCCCCTGCCCCCCCCTCGCTACGCCACTGCCTCTAACACAGACCATTATTAAAATTATGTCCATTGTTTTTGAGCCACTCTTGAGTCTGTTTTTTATACTCTAAACCTGAAAGGTGAGAGTATATTAACTTTGTGCAAACGTTTGTAACGCATAGAACGAATCGAGTCCGGTATAGAAAAGTATATATATTCTTGATCAGCGTCACCTCGTGAGTCGAGCTTTTCATGTCCGTCCATGCGTCCGTCCGTCTGTGTGTTGTCCGTAAATACAGGATAAGAAGAAGAAGTTGAGATAATTGGATAAAACTTGGTACACATGGTCACATGAACCTAAGGATCTGCACTATTGAATATTTTTGGAATCCACCCGCGAACACGCCTACCTCCCATATAACGCAAAAATTGAAAACTGCATAACTCAGCTCATGATTAACCTACAACAATAAAATTTGGTGTGTATGTGTTTTCTATCAACAAAAAGATGCCTTCGAAAAATGAGTGTCATCCATTCACGGACACGCCCACTTCCCATACAACCCAAAAATTGAAAACGCATTATAAAAGCCTGTGTTCAACCTACAGAGATAAAATTTGGCAGGTATGGTATTTATGACAAACCAAAGATGGTTTTGAAAAATGTACGTCATTCGCTCACGGACACGCCTAACTCCCATACAACCTAAGAAGTTCAAAACTCAATAAATAAGGTTATGTTTGTCATAGAAAGATCAAAGTTGGTATGTATGTATTTTATACCAAAACTAAGATGTGTTCAAAAATTGGGAGTAATCCGTCCATGAACACGCCCACCTCCCATAGCGAAAGCGCAACAATTAACTGTGAGTTACAGGAATAAAGCTTGGTATGTGTAAATTTTTCATTAACATTTAAATGCATATAAAATATAGGCTCCATCCTCCCACGGACACGCCCATTTTCATTTTTTTTTTTTAAATTTAGGTTTAGGGTATTTCATAGTCGGCCTAGACCGACTTTAGACTTTCTTTACTTGTTTTTTTTAGCTCTGAACCAAATATTTCAGGTGTCAAACCTATTCAATCAAGTTTGCCTTGGTTCGGAAAATGGAAGATAGTTGTTAGTAGGGGAGAAAGTGAAATCAAGGAAATTTGTGTAGAACGCTGTAAGTGTCACGGAGCGCTATTTCAACATGCAAATTTGAATCTGAGGCAAGCCTTTACCTCAGTCAATAGGGGCTTTCGCATGATCTAACATATTGGACGACAAAGTCGGATGGAAAACTAACGGAACAATTTGATTGATCTTTCGAATGATCCAACTTGTTGGACGACGTCATTAATTGCAAACTCTCAAGCAGAACACTTCGGCGCAATGGCTTATGAATTTTTTACTGCGCTTATAATTGATCAAGTTTTGAAGGAATATGAAGAGATGTAAATGAAAAGAAAAGCTTTTTCTTTTAAAAAAAAATGAAAATTTGTTTTTTCAAAACACATAAACATGCATTAAGCTTTTGTTAGTAATTTATATGCATTTATTGAACGTTGTTCACTCGCTGAAAATTTTTTTGAAATGAAAAATGCAGCGTGTTGGACCAAAATTCGTTCACATGTCCAACAAGTCGGACGGACCGGCAGAAAAATCAAAAATTTTTGATATTCATCCAACATGTTGGATTGACCGTCGTTTTACCTTACGCACGAAACTACTTATCGTACAACATGCCATGTCTATCCAATTTGTTGGACCATGCGAAAGCTCCTAATTCGAGTTATCAAGGCATCTCATTCCACAAACATCTCTACCACCAACTACAAATTCCAAAGTCTTATATATTGGTGAATATTCAATTTCAGTTGATTAGAAATGAGAAAAGAATTAAAGAAAGGTAAAAACCCTGAACCTCTGGATTGGCAGTCAAGCACGCTAACCACTCGACTACCGAGGCCTCCAAAGGTATATGGCTTGTTTTGAAATAATTTCCAGTTAAGAGGTCACAACCAATTCCAAAACTTCAGATTCATAAACTTTGGGCGAAGTTTTGACTCCTTTTTCACAGAAATGGAGCTTGGAGCACACCATCATTGGCGACTCTTTATAAAACCATCACAGAAGCCGGATGGCATATTTATAATATTTACCCTCACAATTGTACAGATTTTGTCAACTTCACATACAAAAAGAAAACTATTATAAAAATTAATGAATCTTATTACCGCTTCGAACTCTGATAGTTTGGCACCAGCTTTTTATTGAACGAATGAATTTGCTGATAATTTTCTGTGGGCTTCTTTACAATTTCTCTAGAAGCTCTAATTTCAAGTCATTCAAGGTGAATGGAGCCACATTTCCGGTCCGTACTCTTTCTTTGAACTCTTCCCACATATGCTCGATTAGGGTCAGGCGCGAAACCATAGCGGGTAGGCCAGTCCATTGCAATGTTTAAGTGATTTATTATTAATTATACCGCATAAAAATTAAGGATTCTCAAAAAATTGTTGGTTAAGCTCAACATAAGGATATAAGAATTCTTAGATATACCGTTTAGTCGCTAAATCACTTCCCCTCCTCTCCAGGTATAAAAACCAGATCTATTTTTTTGTCGTATAATATTATAGCCAACATCATCCAAGATTCTCCTCCGTACACAACGGTACTATGACAATTTCGTAAGCTCAATGTGACACCTGGTCCCGGTCTTCGATTAAATTAACCGATCTCTTGATATCTTCGGTAGACTCTAGACTCTTTTGTGTATTAATCGAATGTTTTACTTAATTAAATATTTAAAAAAGAATTTATGTAATTTCTGAAACAAATTCAATAAAAACCTAACTTTGAAGACAACCCTGAATTAAAATTTTATATTTTTATTTTGAAGCGGTGATTTCTACACCTCGTTCTATGATTTGCTTGAGTGAAATCTCAAAATCCGACACCTTCCGCAATTTTTTTAGAACTAAGCTAACAGTCTTTTCACGATTGACCAAAAATAGTCAATAATTATAAGTATAAGTTAAATAATAAGTATAATATGAGCTCATAGATTCTATAAATCATATATATTATATTCCTTAAGTTTAAAAAAAACATTCATAAAAATCATAAAAAAAAAAAATTTTCAACCCAATCATCATCAACAAATGTTTCCACCCCTTAGTAATAAAATATTACATTCAGAATACGCTTTTATATTTAATGTAACGACCCACCCTGTTGAATAAAAAAGCTTTCATGAAAGCTATCTCTGTCGTTGCTTGCACGCGACATCTTGTGATAAGTTGCAAAGCTTTTCTATGCTCAGAGGGTGTTTCTTAAATTTATTTTACAGCTCAACAGAAACAAACAAAGAAATAAATTTCAGTTTTTTCGATCGAAAATCATTTATTTATTTTTAAAGCTTGAAAAATATTATTTATTATTATACGAGAGATAGAAAATTAAAAAACAATGTATGAAAACATTCCTTAAAATTAAATAATGTACAAGATACTATATCGAAACTTTTTTTTTCTATTTTCAAAGAAGTCCTGTGTGCTCAATAGGGCCTAATAGACAAGTATTTTTAAAAAGTTTCTAATATGACACCATTTTATGAAGTAATATTTCCAAAATAAATATTTTTCAAAATCAAATTTATTTTCAAATTTTGATTTTAGTAAAAATAATTGAATTTATCTTTATTTCTGTAAAAAAAAAAATATCAAAGGTGCTGCATTCATTTACAGGGGGAGACAAAATAAATAAAATTGTTAAAAAAACCATTTAACATGAGTATTACATAGCTATTTCCAAAATAAATATTTTTCACATTAAAATTAATTTTCAAATTTTCGTTTTATTTTCAATGATTTAATAAACATTTATTTTTGTTTTTTTTTTTATTTATATAGTTTTTATTTTTATTTTTCTACATATAAAATTGATAAAAAAAAATTAATAAACAAATTCGAAATAAATAAGTGTCTCTTAAGAATGATTATATTTTTTATATAATTTTTGAACTTTGGATTCTAATAATTTCTTAGAAACACAATTTTAACAAAAATATACTTTTCGAAAAATTTGTATTAGTATTAGAAATAAGTATTAGAAACTAACTACAAACATAAGTTTATTATTAAATCATGGATAGATGATACCAAAACTGACAGAAGATACCAAAACTGGAACATTTTCTAAAAATTAATGAACTCATAAACTAATTTTAAAAGTAATTTTTTAAATATTAATAAACAACTCTAAACATTTTAAACAGGGTGGTGAAACTCAGAAAAGTATAACATTTTAGCAACTTTTTAATAAATCTCGGATCGGATCCTACGACGATGTTGAATTTTTAAGATTTATTTTATTTTTAAGTAAGACTGGAGGTTCATGGATCATATATTTATATGAAATACAATTTTTTTAATTGAATTTGAATATTTATAGTAAACTTCGTGTTTTTTAATCGTTTTTCACTTTTTATTCATTCCAAGTAAAATTTTTCCATAGAGAAAAACAAAATTATTTCTTGTACGCGTGATGGACTGTCGGGTATTGAAATACTCACATGCCTTAGACAAGGTGCAACTGAGATGTGTAGAGAGAGAGGACACCTTAGAGGACACTTGAAGCTAACTGGAACGGTGTGTTTTTTAAGGTTTTTCCCATTTCCATATTCTTGGCAGCATTTTTCATGAGCAATTTCTGACAAAAAAAAAACAGATTTTCACCTTAAAAAAACTAAAGGAAAACCGTGAAAAATAAGACAATGTTTTTTATCAATATTTACCAAAATGCTGCGATAAATTCATAATCATATAATTTTATATGCAATTATATTGAACTACATCAAAGCTTTGTTTTACAGATATTACATTTCACAGAAAGTTTTTCGATTTTTTTATTTTGCAAAAGCTTTTAATGTGAAATTGAAGAAATTGGTCTAAAAATGGTCTTTAGTATTTTTTTCTGTTCTATTTATAAGGTATACTTGAAGATATGCCCCGAAAACTTTTCACATTAAAAAAAAATGTCCAGAGTTTTGAAATTTTAAACTTGATGGTTAGAGGGTTAAACACTTCTTCTATATTCATTACATAATTGCATTTCAAAACGGTAGAATTGATTTATAACGGTATTGAACAAACATTTCATAACGTCGACATTTTTATGCACAAACTTCAACTATTTAATTTAACGCTTGATTAACAAAAAACGTGGAAAAATATATTTTTAAATTGATAAGCTGATTAAAGCCGATTGGAAAAAAAATGCAGAGCCTATCTTATCACTGAACAAATAGAAACACTAAACAATGACAACGTCACTAAACAGCGTCGTCGACAGTTCAAAAAACGCAGCAAACATTTACTAAAAATAAAGCACTTCTTAATAGATTCTCAAGTAGTTGTTTCGGGCTTTTCAACGTTAAGGTCATGTTTTAATGCGTGCTACGAAAGCAGATGAACCTTTGCTCTCTCTCTCTTTTTACTGCTTGAAGCGGAGAATTCTAAAGTTAAGAACGAAAACGAAAACAACATATTTTGATGCTGTACAAAACCAAAACCAGCTTATCGGAAACTATCATCTCTGAACCATATGTTTGAGCACGGAGCTTCGAGCACACCGAGCATTAACAGCAGCTAGGTAGATGCCTGGGCTAGCTAGCTAGTTATCGCCAGACTCCAGACACGATTTGAAATTTAAAAGACGTCTGAAGTTCACAAGCTCATCACAACAAGAACACAACGACATCGTAGAATATTTTGACCGAACATTAAAATAAATATTTTTTTAAATACATACAAAGACAAATATAATTATTTGAAATAGAAAGAAAACAAAAATTCTAAGAGATAGAAATAAACATAAATCAAGGACAAAATAAGAAAAAAAAATTCAACAAAATTTGAAGAAAAAGCTCTTAATTATCTCGAAAATAAACGACAGTGACAATCTTATCGATAGTTTAATGAAATTTTGTTTGAATATTTGTCTCTTTGACCGCTGTTGTTCCAGTCTGTCAACAAGCAGCCAGTCAGTCCACCAGCAAGCAGTTGAAGAAGTAGCTGAAGAAGTGACGGTGGTTTGAAGGCCTGCCTGTAATTTTGGTGCGCTTCTGAAAAGCGCAAGAAAACCGCAAAAGAAAAAATCCGAATTTGGATTATTTGTGTGTGACAATCTTACGAATTAAGACCAGTGTGGATACGTGTACAAGATGATTTCAAGAACAGTCAGGTGTGTTAAACACAAATTTTAATTTTTAATTTTATTAAAATCAAAATCAAAATATTTCTATGAATACAGTGTTGTGAGAGTACTAACTAGCGAGTATATCAATCGCTTTCTGCACTATCATTATAACTAAAAAAACCTAAAAATTGATTTAATTACGCAGAAACATAGCACGCTTTATACTATTTATAATCTTGGTAGCGATAACATCTTTAGTTTCTGCGGCAGAGCAGAATATTTGTTTACTTTATTTCAATATATTTCTAATGTACTCATATATAAGATGAACAATCGGATGTTTTCTTTTCTGTATCATTGTGTAAGAGTAAAACAATTTAAGGGGGGAAACACCTGAACCTCGAAGTTATGTTTTTAATGTGAAATTTTTTTTGATGAAAGAAACGAATATCTTAATGGAACATACATATCGGCCATTCCAAGCCTAATGCAAGTTGTTTTTTTTCAAAAATTGACTCATGCTTCCAACATTTTTGTTAAAGATTTTGTATATCTGAAACGGAATAGAAGTTATAAACGACAAAGTGAAATGTATGTCAGAATTTGGCCACAATTTAGTCAGACGTATCGTTTGACCAACGATATGTTTTGTTTGTGGAAAGTTAATTTTGTTTTTAAATTACAAAAAAAAAACAAAAAACAAAATAAAAATGCACTTTTTGAGACTAGAGCGAATTACATTTTCTCCAAAAAATCGACTTTTTTCAAAATCGGTTTTCAATAGCTTTATAATGATACTTCATTTACAAAAATAGGATAACAGATGACGAAGATATGATTTATTGGAAATGACACCATTTTCAAGATTTTTACTTTTATCAAAAATTGCTGTCTCCATAACTTTTAAAAAAATGGAGATGAAGAAAAAAAAAAAATAATTTATATTCTTATAAGTGGAAAAGAAACCTAAAAAATTCACGACTTGCATTAGGCGTGAAATTATAGATTTATCTTTAAAGCACACACAAAAATATTTTTTTAAATTTTTATCATGGTTTTGAATGTGAAAAATTCTATCGATTGTTCTGAAATTTTAATAAATCTTTTTAATTTAAAAAAAACTACAATATGAACAACGGTTTTATAGATCGATTTAATTTTTTTTTGATTTGAGTGACGATTTCGGCGGCGAAAAAGAAAGGTTATTGAAAAACTGACACCATATAATTAATTTTTATTATTTTTTGTGCAAAAATGTTCATTCCGAGCTGTTTTCATAGCGATTAAAACCCATTTTTTTCCAAACGTTCCAGTTAGAAAATTTTTTGTTGTATTTTTTAAATTTCAGGATAACATATATCGGGTCATATGGATGATATAATAATTACAAGGTAGTATTGACGTTTCTGTTGGAAACAACCATCTGTCAAAAAATATAACAAAGAAGAGAGCGCCATTGCATACAAATAATTTTCAATGGTCACATTCAGCGTACTCAACAGTTGACAACTGTTAAGTCAAAACTTGATGCACATCAATATGAAGTTGCGCATTAAAATGCATTTAAAAATATAAAAAGTTTTTATTTGTCGGAAAAATTTCCATTGGTATTTGATACAAAGCTTGACACTTTATCAACTTGACAACTTTTCTGACACTTCAATACCAATAACAGCGCTCCCCGCAGCTGAATGTGGCTAACAATGAACAGCTATTTTTGACATGAACTCGTTTACTTGTAGATGAAAAAAATTAACACTTGTCAATGCTTCCCGTATTTTTGTACAATAGGTCATATGGAACAGGACCTTTAATTGTCATTAGAGAGAATTGAGTTATATGTGCAGTTATATGGTAGAAGTATAGCTCCATAATTAGAAATTCCTGAGCTTCTTGTTTTATTCTATTCATCTTTCTAGAGATATATAACAAAAAAAAAAACGAAGAACCTTTTATATATTTAACTAATATCGGGGCTAAGAACTATGAAGCAAGCTTTTTCGAAATACTGAAATCAGACTTAAGCTTCTCTTCCATAGGACCACAGAAAATTATTATTTATTTATATTTATTATAAATGTGCAAAATTTCATCAAAATTTTATATCTTTGCATTTAAAAAAAAAATGCATTTCGGAGTTTCAGTGGTGTCATGTATCCTTTTAATTATAGGATTTATGTTTTTGCCGTATTTATATCCGTTCAAAGTATAACATTCTTCTTGAAAAAAACTTTTAGGCCTATTACGGTTCACAGCAATAAACTGATGTGTCTTTTATAGAATAGACACAACAGTCAAGAAGATACAACAGTTTCGAGCTATTATGATTCACAACAATACATTGTTGTTATTTTTGATTGTGGAACGTATGTAGAATTTGTTACTTTGACTGTTCACTGTCAAAAAAAAAATTTAAATAAACAATAATTTTCGTTTTAAATTGAAAAAAATTAAAATTAAAAAAGTTAGAACGCAATGGATATTTTTCTCATTATTATGAGGTGACGGAGAACAAGATGTGACGATCGGTAGAGATAAAAGACGGCTTCAGGACCACTCAAATCCATTGAAGAACGTTACTTGGAAATTCTATTGAATTTGCTTTTGTTAGTCCATCTGTTCTTCCAAGTACAGATTTGTTTAATTTTCTATAGGATGCGATTCCAGGCAAGCTCAAGAAAAAAACAAAATCAACTGCAATCTTACCAATACTGAACCTTACTGCTGCGCTGTGCTTCCTTGCCGATGGCTATTAGCTATCAAAAGTGCACGACAATGATTTTTTGGTTGGAGGCTAAGTCCAAAGTTTCAGGTATATTAAGAGAAGTGCTAAATTTCGTTAAGACTTCGATGGATCCATGTTGCTAATTCAACACAACACCAAATTAGCTATCTTAAAATTTTGGCAGATACCAAGACAATCCAACACAACTGTTGTGTATCATAATAAGTGCATTGAAGACACATTATCATTTACAAACAACAGTGGAATGTATTCAGTTGTATTGTTGTCTAGCGTAATATCAATTTACACATTGAAGACAGAAATGACTGTTGTGTTGTGAACCATAATAAGGCTATTTGATTTCTTAATTATTATGTTATTAAAGAAAACGGCCGATATTGTAAAGCGAGTCACGAAATTTCTCTTCAAAAGTTACAACCTTGTGTGCCCAAAAGTATCTTCATAAAATTTATGAACAACATTTTTCGAGTAAAAAAATTACGTTTTCAGCGCTCACAAACTAATCGTAATATGTGAACAAAAAAAATCATTTAATTCCTTTGAAAACTCATTTATGATAAAAAATTTTTTGTTTTCTAACTCAAAAATGCATCTTTTGAAAATTACGCTTTTGAAGTGAAATTTATTAAAAATCAATCGATTAATTTTTGAGTTTTTGGAAAAAACTTATCTTTTTAACACCCACCCGATATTAACCCGATAAAAAAATTTTGCTCAAAACTCTAATTTTTTCTAACCAAAGCCTTACTTGTGATTCAGCTTTACATATCTCTTTCAAGAATCATGTAATTATACTGTACTTTTCTACTTTACTATACTTATCTGCCGTCCCTACTCTACTAGACCACTCTACTTTTGTACTCAACTATATTGTACTATACTCTTCTATTTTACTCGACCACTCTACTAAGCTACTCTACTCTAATATACTTCTCTATCTTCCTTGTCGTTAGCGCAACCAAAGGAGGGCTTCGGGGTTTAAACCCCCCCAAAAAACTATGTAGTACCAAGAAAAATAGCATTCAATTAAAGTGAGTCACATGAAAACACGTCTTATGAAATGAGTGAAAACCCCAAATGCATATTTCAAATCGATTCTGGTTGATGCGTAATCTACTAAATTAGTCATATTTTATTCTAATAAAATTAGGAGAAAAAAAAGTGAGCCGGAAACCGACTCAAAACTAAGAGGCACTCTTAAAAACTATTTTATATTTTTAAACACCTATAAAATATGTACTTTTCATGGCATTCACATTCATTTAAGGTTATTGGAAATGTATTGAGCTCTTCTTTCTTTTGGTGTATCGTATGGTTTTGTTTAATCAAAACTGAGTATGGGGCACTTAGTTTTGGTTAAACCCACGATAGAATAACAAAGAAGGCGCATATTAGAGAGGAAGTGAGCTAGATGTCAAAATCAGCTGTTCGAATTTGAGTTGTTCTAATTGTTGTTGTTGCCTTTTCGTTTGACATTTATAGCACTCACAGCATTGTTTGTATAAAATTAGACATTTGAGCAGCAATATTAATTTGAGCCTACCTCATTATTATCGTGGGTTAAACCACACCATACGATATATCAGTGGAAAGAAGAGCTCAATAATTTTCCAATAAGTTTAAATGCATTTTAATACCATGAAAAATACATATTTTACAGATGCTTAAAACAACCTTTTTTCAAAAATGACTAAATTTCAATTTTTTGGGGTCTCAAGAGACTTTGAAAAGACCAAAAATTTTAAAAAAGTTTTAGCTTATGTACATATGTGAACCACAAAAATCTTTAGTTTTTTGCTTATCTTGGGTATGCATTCTGAAAAAAAAAATTATATGCGGAAAAGGGGTTCAGAAGAACTAAAACCGCTCCATGGAGATTTCTTCGATCCAAAAAAAATTATGCGGAAATTGTTTGTAAGAGTCCCTCTAACTTTTGGGTCGGAGTCTGTTTAATTTTTGTTGTGTTCTGATTCTGACCACTGAGGGCAATACTGATCTGAATTGTTGGCAATACTTTGATTTGAGTTATCTTTTCATCTTCTAGCATGGAACCTACTAAGGCAACTGGAATTATGTGGGGAAAATTAATTCAAAAATAATCGCCACCGAAATAATCAAAGAAATTTCCCGTTAAATTGTTATTTTTCGTCCTTTTCTATATTTGTTTTTTTTTTAACATCTATAACTTAAACTATGAAGAATTAAGTTTATAGTGAAGTCATGTGATTCATTACAAATATTACTCCGATTGACTTCCGAAACTGGAGAAAAAAATTCATATTTTTCATCGTTTTTCCCGAATCTGTTTCATAAAAAATTTCTATAAATTGTCAAATAATATCCAATTTTAAGGAATAATGGCTTATTAAGTTAAAAGATGTTGGTTTGATTTTTCTTCTGTTCATCCGTTTATGTCCAGTAACATATTATAGTTATACGGTATTACTTATTCCAATCAGTTAATGCTGACTTTAATCGAAATAATATATTTTTAACAATCGATCTTTACTACACTTTTTAACGATAAGTCTTTACTATACTAAAGAGCCCTCATTCATTAAAATCGGATAATATTTGAGGGATTTTCATCAAACTGATTTTGAAAATCCAATGGAAGATTATGAGTAACACTATAAAAGTCGATATTAGGGGTAATTTCATCGACTATTTTAGTGGCGATTTGACTCAAGCGATTTTTTCAAAATCCGGCTTTTTGTTTTTTATCCCAAGATGTCAGCAATTTATTGTTTTTTTCTTTCGGGATTGAGCATAATTGGTACTCACCAATGGACGAATTTTAAGGCTTGTGCCAGCCAATTGGCTATTTTTTACAACGAAGTGAAGTATGGATGAAAAATTTTCACTTTGGGGAGAAAAAATTTCTTTTTTGCTGACTATTCGGACCTAACAATCTTCGCACAACTGCCGAACAAGAAAAAATCCGTGAAACGGCGTATAACTAGCGCTTGCAAGACATTTAGGCCGTACAGATTTAAAACAGCGATGAAGCAAGTTTATTTTTAAACGACCGCTACCACTGCTGTTCGGACAAAATGTGCTGACAGTGACCGTTTTACATTTTTTTTGGAAAAAAATATGTTGCTGGCCATGCCTGAAGTTTGAACAAGGAACCATTAATGCAAAAATTGAACGCACTAACCGTTACAGCACAGCCGCTATAATTACGTTAAATCGTTTTTATATATGAGTTTCACATTTGATAAACCCTTCCCCCCCCCCAAAAAAAAAGAACTCCTGGTTGCGCCCCTGTTCCCTGCTCTAATATTTTACTCTTCTATTTACTTTAATACCCTTTTTATGTATTCTACTCTACTACTTCACTCTATTATACTTCTCTACTTTCTCTAATATATTATTCTACTCTACAACTGTACTCTATTCTACTCAACAAGTACACTCTGCTTTTATAAACTCTACTCTACTTTACTCTACAAGTATACTCTACTGTACATTCTCTATTATACTCTGCTTCCCTACTCTACAAGTATACTCTACTACTCTAATGTACATTATCTGTTCGCCTCTACTACTCTACTACTCTACTGTTGATTCTCTATTCTACTCTACTACTCTACTATCCTACTATATTACTCTACTCGACCTTACTACTCTACTGCTCTACTCTACTACTTTACTTACTGCTGTACTGTTATACTACTCTACTACTATACTATTCTACTTTTCTACGCTACACTAAGCGTCCAGACAGGTTAGTTGAGGCGAAGAAATCGAAAATTATTGTTTTATATATTTAGATAGCTACGGAGGCGAATGAATCACAGATTTTTGAAAAAAAATCATTTAATTTTTCAATATATATACACTTTGTCCAACGTTACTCCAAATTTTTTAAATTTTATCGTCAAAATAGGTCTTTGTTTTTGAGAAGGTTTCATCATTGGAGTCAAATCTCTTTCCCAGAGCCTTTTCTTGAAAGAAAGAAATTTTGTCATGGAGACTTCAAAAGTGTTCTTGCTTTGTTTTGGTGGAATACAAATTTTTCTTGGCCAAATACGGTCATTTTTTCTTCAAATCGTTTCATTTAGTTGGAATAATATTCACTGTTGATTATTCTTCTCTTTGGAAGGTAACCAATGTGGATTATACAGCGTGCATCCCAAAATACTGTCGCCATGACCGATTCGCTCGGAGAAACCCACTGCTTTGACTGCTGCTTAGTCGTTAGTGTTTTGTGATTCATCAATGTTTCGTCCACGGTTACGAAACGGTACAAATACTCGTCCATATTGCGGTTGAACAACGCCCAAGACTCCTTCGAAATTGTCATACAATTGCGTTTGTGGTCGATTGTGAGCAAACGCGCCACCCATCTTGCCACTATCATTTTCATACTCAAGTACCCAAGATCATTTTTTTTATATATATCTAAGAAACTGCTACTCAAAACTTTTTATATTCTTTTTATAAGCTATACCATTATTTACCTTCACCATTCTCTTCTCTTTTCCTTCAACAGATACTTTAAGCTGATGTACATTGTTACCGGTATTCTGACGAGTAATGAGGTTATCTGTAAGACCGTGGATGGTGTACGAATCACACCAAACGTTGAGGTTAAGGACATTCTACAACCCAAGAACATGTATCGCAGTGTGGAGAAAGTTGTACCGAAGAAATGGCTTAAAAAATGCGATGTTTCACGTTTTAAGCTTATGAAAAAACAACTACACTTATTCGTGGCCACCTTCAACGTCTGGACAATACCTAATTATTTTGTCGACTTGTTCACCAAATATATTAATAAGAATATAGGCATAGGCAATGACTGTGATATGATATACAACAGATAATATAGGCCTATTAGAATCTTAGTTATCATAGCGGTTAAGAGAATTTCAAGTAATCTTTGTTACTTTCTTTATATTATTAATAAAGAGTATCCGTCATTTAAGTTTTATACATAGAATTATTATTTTTACACACTCACATATATTATTTGAAATAATTTGTATTCACATTAAGATGTTAAAGTTTTCTTTTCTACACTAAAATAGTAACAGTTGCATAATTATAACAAGTCTTGAAGTTCCTTTTTGGTCCCAATTAATTAATATTGTCATTTTATTTTTAGTATCTATCTGATCAGCCTAATCAGCTCCAAAAGATTTTTGTGAGTTATCCGAATTATCAGGACTCGTTGAACTGACTGGTGTACGTTCGCCATGCACGTTGAGCGTGGTATGCAACATGTTGGCAATACTCTCCACATCCAAATTATCATCCATGGCTGAGATCTTGCGCAGTGCCGAGCAAACTATACTCAAATCACCTTTCAATTCACTGACAACAGCTGTGATCTTTTGAGCATTCGAAAGCACCTCAACACCCTGTGTATAGGGATTGTAGCGCACTCCGAAAGGTCGTTGAATGCTGTCAGCAAAGGCCCTTTAGTGAGAAATAAGAGAAAAATATATAGTTATTCGTAAAATGGACTGAGGTTCAGAATTTTCTTTACAAAATTCCCCTTATCAAAAAATGTTCCTTTCCAAAGTTCACCTACACAGAATTTTACTTTTAATTCATTTTACAAGTAGAAAAGTAACATTTTGTAAAGAGAAACTTCGAAAAGGAGAATTTCGGTAAAGGGAAATTTTATTAAGTTGAATTTTAAAGGAAATTGCATTTTAAAAGGATGAGTTTTGTGAAAGATAATTTTCTGAAGGTGAATTCTGAAGCGGAGAATTTTGGTAAGGGAAATTTCAATCCACTCTCAAATGGAACAAATGATAGCTTAAAATATAAAAATATTTCTGAATATTGTGGACCACCGTATGAAACGGAATTTTACTGCCAGAGATTAATTGCATCCACTTTATCTCAATGGCTCAAAAACAAAAGTATTTTAAGTAAAAATTACCTCATCTGCTCTTTGGCCTCTTCAAAAGAGTCCGTATAGTAGTAAGCATTTTGATAAGATGTTATAATACACTCCTCCTTGCATGTCACTTCAGGATCAAATTTCTTAATTTTGTCCTTCGCCTCAATAGCATGGCTTAGTTCAGCCACTGAGCTCAGTAGACCGGCGCCATAAACCTTAAAGGTGTTATTTACTTGTTTGCACAGACCGAATTCCACAGTAAAGAAATAAAGCTAAAATAAATTCGAAAAGGAACACAAAAAGTAAGCAATAAAAAACGGCTCAAAGTCTTGCCACCCACAGTTGCCAATTTCTCGATGTCCGCATCTGAAGCACCCAGTGAGGCCAAACCAATCTCTTGCGAGAACTGAGCAAAACTTGAGTTGGCCAGCAGCGGCATGTGACCCAAAAGTTCATGGCAACAATCGCTTAAAGTTACAAAAAAAAAAACATATTAAAACTATAAAAACTTCATGATTACAACAAAAAACTTACGGCTCCGGTGTATAGAAGGGATCTGAAGAATGCCGTATGTACTGTGTGCAATGAAACACTCGAAAAGCTAGACCGGAGAGAAAGTCTCTGGGCGATAAATAACCTGCAACAGGACGCAGTTGAAAGCCTGTCTTGCGCTTAAGAAAAGTGCTAACATCCTGTAGTTGTGGCAAATTATCCTCACGATAGCCACAGTATTTAACCAGATCGGGCCAATTTTCCATATACTCTGGCACAGCATGCTTAACATAAAGTCGTTGTAGCTCTAAGAAAACGGTGCCCCTGCGAACGAGTTCATCAAATATGAGTACAATAAAAATAAACTCTCTCAAATCCTACCAAGTTTTGATCTCCTCCGGAGTGTATTGCACACGTGGTATTGGATTGCCGCTGTAAGCAGACAAATACTAAAAATAATAAGACAATTTTTATGAACTATTTATTCATATATCGTACTGCTTAAAGTTGTTGGCAATAGCTGTGAATTGTTCACGACGCTTGCGATATACTGGATCTTTAAAGCCCGGATGATCGGCATCCAATTCAGAGCCATACATGAGTACATTTTGCGCCTTATCCAGATCGGATATTTTTCTTGGAAACCAAACCATTTCGCCGAAATCTACATTTTCATTTTTTTTATTATGTAAAAATTTCGTTTCAGAATTTTACTAATTTTGTAGAAATTTTACCAAAACTCGAACAAGCTGATAGAGAAGGGTTGCGTGACAAACGGCATTCATCCACAGCTGTATAATTTACAGAGTGAACTTCACGATTCAGCATAAGAAGCACTTGATCCAGACGGCGACGATCACATTCAACATCAACAAGAACGTCAGCCTAAAGAAAGTGGTTATAAAGGGTCTTAATATAACTTATAGTTCAGTCTAAAAATTCATAATTCATTGAAGAGAATCTTTAGTACACTATGAAAAAAACATGCTTTCAAATTAAGCAAGAAAATTCCTTTGCATTTATAAAAAAAAAAATTTAAAACAATCTCTGATTATAAATCTGATTTCCAAAAACTTTTAAAAACTTTGTTTTAAAATTTAAAACTTTTGCTTCAAATTTGTTTTAAATAAATGTTTTTAAACTTAAAAGAATTGCTCTGAAACTATATTTAAAAACAAAAATTTTGTTTTGTAATTAACTTTACAAACAGTTGTGTTCAACTTAAAGTTAAGTTAAGGTTTTTTAAAGTTATATTTCAAAATCAAATGTTCACGTTCGAGAGGGCCAAAATTTGGGGCAAAAAGTATCCCTTTTATCATCATTTCGGCCTACTTATGCAATATGTCTTGATTAAAACCTGCTTTTCTGAAGAATTCAAAGAAACATATCGAAACTGACTGTTCACGTTATAGGTTTTTCTTACTTTGTTCACGTTTAAGAGTAAAACAATGTTCACTTTTAGTTGTGTTCATGTAATGTAGAGTTCACGTTATTTGAAGATAGAGTATATTATAAAGAAGATAGAAAAGAACAAAATAATGAAAATAAAAAAGAACAGATACAAATAGATAAGTGCACTCAGAAAAAAGATTCTCGGAATATGATAAAAAGGGAAATATTTAGAGAAAAATGGTATAGACTTTGCTCCAGAGAATGCTTTTCTCTAAATGTGATCCTAAATAATCCCTAAATTTGATTAAAAGCTGCCATGAAAAAAAGAAATATATAAAAATATATCATTTTTAGAGAAGAAAACTTTTTTGTTTTTATTGAAGATAATACTTCGCCTAGTGAATTTTTATAAAAATATAGGAAAAATTTTTCATTTTCAATAAGTTTTTCTCTATAAATGAGAATTTTATTGTGCGAGAAAAATACTTATCATTATAAGAGACATAAAATATTTCCATTTCCCGCAAGTGAAGAAATATTTCTTCGAAAATGTGAAAATGTATTCTTATTGAAGAACAATTTTTTTGAAAAAGATAAAAATTGCTATTATTGAAAATTGAGAAATTTTTTATCTCAGAAAGATAGATGTTTTTTTTAGTGTGGTTACATTAACAAATGCACTGTAGTTAAGAGAACATTTTGGGATAGCTTGCTTCTGAGATTCCAACTCCATCAATGGACTCTAAATGCATAAGTAAAGAAATCCATAATCGACTAGCGTTAATGAAAAAAAGCCTCGTTAAATTAAGGAAATTAAAATTATTTAATATTATTTCATGACTTCTTTTCACAAAGGCCAAATGGAGTTTTTGATCGAATCAATTTTATAGGAAAATACAATTCCTTGCGATAAGGTAACTAGTTGAGTCATAAACAAGAAAAGCATTCTTGAATTGAAAAATATGATCGAATTTTCGAATGCCTTACACATATCTCATTGCGTGAATACTACATGCAGTTCGTGTTCATTAAGTCTCATGAGGGCAGTATATGAGGTATTTTTGAAATGATCACGAGAGTTAGTTACAAATATGTCTTTTTAGGGAAGTATGCGGTTAGCTTCCCTAATACAACGGGATAACGGTTCGTTTAGTTCATTGACAGTTCTAAGAAGGGTTTTATGGAAATGCTTCCTGCCTGCCTCCAAAGGTAGGCATACACAGTAGATCCGGAGGATATCTCTAATAAAATAATTCATGATGCTCTTCTTCTGAAATTTAGAGTACTTGAACCAATCAAGACGCATCTAGTTCTATATGGAGGGGGCTCAGGTAAGTTACATTTCAGTTGGCAAAATATTAATCTAATGAATTTTCTTTGACAATGTAAATGTGAACAAAGGTTCCAAATAACGAAATAGTCCTCTATTTGTAAGTGAGGCCTGACAAGCATGAGTACAGAGTCTTTAAGGTGTAACGTTCATTGAGTTATTTGCTACTTCTCATAAGAAAGCCGAGCATTGCATTCGCTTTGTAGACAATGAAGTCAATATGGTCTCTAAAGTTGAGTTGGGGATCTAGAAAAATGCTTAAATCTTTTTTAAAGAGGAGTCACTCCAGTGGTTGAGAATTTATATGGTAGTTGACCACAATAGGGAACGCTAAACTGCTTAAAATTATTGGCATTTGGATATGTTTGAGGCAAGTGATTTGCTTCAAATCTATCGCAAATGGAATTTAAATACTCTTGAAGAAGCATACAGCCATTTACTGAATTGATTTGAAGAAAAAGTTTTAGATCTTCCGCAAGTAATAGACACATAGAGTATTTGACTACTTGGGAGAGGTCATTGATGAATAGAAGGAACAGTAACGGGCCTAGGTGACTCCCCTGCGGGATGCCTGAGGTTACCCTACAGATTTTATTTGATTACCTGATAAATTTGATTTTAAAAATAACACTTCCAAGAGGCCAGTTCTACAGGAAAGATGTACAGGAAATAAATCTAGTTTAATAGTAGTTTTCCGGTTGAATGTAGGCTCAAAAAAGCGTCTGAAATAAAGTCTTCTTGGACGTTATGTGTTAAACCAGTTTTTAAATTAAACCTTTTTTCATCATCAGTCTTGATAGAAGGCAAACATTTGCTAAGGATAAGAAAAAAGTCCGAAGAATCAAATATGTAAAAATCTCGTGTCACGTTGTTTGTGTTTGAACTCCTCCGAAACGGCTGGACCGATTTTAATGAAATTTTTTTTATATTTTTGGTAGGTCTGAGAATAGGTATTTTTCATTTTCCTATCAGCGATGGGCGTGGCACAACCGAAAACAAAAATTTTCGGTTTTACTTTCGTCTATGAATCGCACATAAACTAAATTTGGTACGAAATTACTATAGAGACGTGCCTTTCGATTGTCAAATTTATCTTTGAAAGGGGGCATGGCACCGCCCATACAATGCAATTTTTTGATATTGAATAAATTTGGAACTAAATGTCGTATAACAATGAAAATCAGTATGAAGTTACTGGTTGACCAGGTCGTTAAATTATAGAACAGGCATGTGCATTGAAATACGGGGCGTGACTCCGCCCAAACAAATCAAATTTTTGGTACAGAATAGCACACAGAACATTTTAACTCAGAATGGAGTTACTATTTTATGGCGTCCTGCTACTGGAAAACTATAAAAGACAAGACAAGTGTGGCCTATAAAAGACAATTTTTTATATATAATAGCTTTGGAAATAATGGTCGAGGAATATTGAAATTCAGAGTGAGTTAATATTTGTTGATGGCATTCTATTGATAAACTGGAGCAGGCATTGGGCAAGGACGGCAGCAACGCGCCGGATACCAGCTAGTTTTTCTATAAAAATTCAACTTTGAAATTATCCATTCTTTGATTTGTTTCTTTTCGAAAAGAACTATTTTCTCGTTCATATAATAAATAGAATTTAAAAAATAAGCACTTCTCTTCTAGGTAGATGGGTGTATTTTTCCTAGTCTTCGTAAGAACTCATATCATTTTCTAAAACAAATATTTCCTGAAAGAGAAAAATGGGTCTATTCTTTTACTAATATGATACCCTAAAATATTGGCAAAGTAATGCTTGAGCTAAAGAAAATAGACATTTGTCCTTTTTATCAAAATTCCCAGCTTATGAAGATTTTAGTTCAAATTTTATTCTACATTAAGCCCAAAATCCTTGAAAATTCCAGAAAGGCACAGTTTTAGTTGATTGTTGGAAAACTCTAAATGTGTATTTTACGTGGTTTTGAACTTTCAACACACTCCCTTTCCATATGATATTGATCAAACTTTACCTACTTCACATACCACTTCATATTTTACGTAGAGTTCAAAGATCGTGAATAAAAATATTTTATTTTCTGAAATCTTTTGAATGGCAAGTCAACCAAAACGTTATTTTAGTACTGTCTATACACCTATGTACATATTTTGAAAAACTAAAAGTATGTTTACTTTCATTTCTAGTACGCACGAAACTCAGAAACATTTCCTATAATTCGCATATATACTTCTAAGCCATACATAGGTGTCAATTACTCAGAAGCCCCTTCTACCTTCCTCATAATATTTTGTGTATCTCTTAACAATCGATTGTTGTACCAAGCAATTAAGCAATTTTCACACCTGATTTGTTCCGCTCTCCAACGGTGACAACTCCAAATGTAAGACATTTATGCCCAACTCTTGGAATACCTGCAGAGCTCTGGCCAAATTACCGACTTGATTTTTCAATGTAAATATTATCGAGACACGTTCGCCCGACGATGGATGACTATTGAGCTCACTCACTGCATTAGTGCGTCTTACGTCAAAACTTTCGCCATTGGCAGGGCGCTCAGAACTATCCTAAAGAGGCAATAAATTCGATATTTTTATTTTCACTTCTTTGCAGTTCATTACAAAGTTCAATTAATTTTCTTACAAGGCTATGTTGCCCTTTTTTGGTTGTATGCAATGGACTACCCTGCTTTACAGCCCATTCCTGCTCACCGCTACGATATAGCCAGAGACCAAGCAGACTTTTACCGGAACCACTCATTGTTGCAAGCAATTAAAACTTTTTAACTTTCTAACGGTAACAATTAATATATATTTTTTTTTTTCTTAATCCTTTCAAGCTTGATATCCACAATTTGTATGTACTATATATCCAACTGATGTATTCCTTGAGGTGTTCGATGTAAGCCGCGTAAACGAAAACGTACTGTGCAAAATTTAAAAAAATACTGCAAGATCTCAAGCAATGCTAGCTGCTTTTATAGACCAGCTGCGTAACGGTTTTCATCTTTTATTCATATTCAATAGATAGCAACAGCTACAACACAGACAGATGCGGGCGCAAGCATGGGGCAAAAACTGTTGCAAACAACTGTTGCAATACTCTGTGTTAAGTTACACCAAAGCCACACTTGTAACTCCACCTTCTTCATTGCTCTGCGTGGGTTGTGCTTGGCACACTTTGATTGGCCGAATCATGATAAAATCAGGATTTCTGCTGTGGATCATGACGTCAGACCTGCTAACTCACCCACTACTGCTAGATTGGGTGTCTACAGCAACTTTTACTTAAGTTTTTGGTGAATCAAGCTGAGCGTGTGACTTTTAAATCGTTAGATAAATAAATGAAGGCTACGGGTTGATATGATTGAAAATTGTTACAACTAAAAACTGCTGCCATCATCATTATCGTCACCATCATCATCAGCAGCAACATCAGCACTTGTTGAATCCTTTTTGTAGTGTTTGACATAGCAAATAGTAACTTTAGTTCAAACGGTAAGATGGAGTTGCTTTGACCAACAGTGAATTACAATGTTGAATTGAACCCAAAATATACCTACTTATGATTTATAATAACATTTTTAATACTTGAGACAACCAGCCCAATAACGAAACAATTTTCTCCCGGGAGTTGTAAATGGGAGTTACTGGTTTAAGATAGCAGATAAATATATCTCATTTTTTTATTTTACACTCATGAATATTGGCGGTTGATCAACAAAATTGCATATAAAATTTCCAAAAAGTATTTTAACTTTATCTTAAAAACGGAAACTCCCATTTACAACTCACAGCAGAAAATGTTTCATGATTGGGCTGAATGTAAGGACAAAAAATAGGTCACAACTCTAAGTATTGAAATTTTCAAAAGAGCTAATAAACAATTTTGTTTTTTAAGCAGCCAGAAAGAGAAAAAACTAAGCTTTTCGATGTTTAAGTCTATGTTTTTGATGAGAAATATCATTTCTTTAAGATTTTGGACGACTGAATTGCACTATCATATCAGATTTTCGAAAATTCATCACCTTAAAAGGCAAAACACCCTATTTTTCGACATGTTTGAGGGTATGTGATAACATAGGTTATTCTCTTTTCAGAAAACTTATGTGCAAATCCAGAAGTATGATTATTTACTTTGAAGAACAATTTTGAATCGTACATTTATGTTTTTTTTTTACCGAGATATGATAAATTGAAGTTATTTCTCGTCGCCAGTTTTCCTCTTTTTTTGACCTTCATGGGCGTTCCACTAAAGTTCGCAACTTTGCACCTACACTGAACCAAAGGAGTACTCAAAAGTTTTGTATTTTGATATGATTTGCATGAATCGCTTTCATGAATTTTGGTGCAGTAACTAATAACATGAGTCACATGAACTAAGTATACACGATAGCAATGTACAAAACACCCAAGAACATGATTATTTCATAAGCCTAGTGCTTAAAGTTCATAAAGTGTGTGTACAATATATGTATATGAACATATAAAAAATTTCATAAATGCCATTTAAAATACAGGGGAACATGAATCATTTAAAACTTTTGTGAATAAAATTCATAAAATTCATGCAAAAACACGAAAATAATAAGAAAAGTTCATGATATAAGTAACAAAACTGCATGAACATTATGTACATACACAAGGTAAACGTGAACTACTTTCTGAGTTTAGTGACCAAAATTTATATAATTCATATATAAATTCAAGGGCAGCAAGAATAATTCACAAAATAAGAGTCACATATGCATGAAACTCATGTACTTATACAATGTAAGTGTGAACATTTTTAGGTTTTTTGTGACCAAAATTCCTAGATCTTATGCACATTAGGACATTAGGCCAGTTTTCACACAAAAAAGAAGCTGATAAACAGGATTAAAATAATCCTTGGTTCATTTGACGGCACCACCACACTTCAAATGCATTACATTTTTGATGAGTGGCAACCTTTACATGAAAAAACATAAATATCAGATCGACCTGTCAATGAATAGTGACATTACAGTGTTCTAAATCAAACAACTTTTGGTTTTGTTATAAAAGTTAAAGAAAAGAACAATTTTGTGCCTTGATTAAACATTACTTTTTGCTTAACAAAAGAACGAGAGAAACAATAGGAAGGAAGCCTCAATAAATATTACGATCGACCTGCTCCGTCGTATTCAGTCGTAAAATATTAGATTGCAGAGTTCAAAAGAGATCGAATCAGCACAAAAGACGAACACGCCCCGGGAGAGCACTAAAAACAGTGACCACTCCAGAATCTAATTGAAAAATCGTGGATTTTTTCAAAATCCAAAAGTGAAAGTGCGGTTGATAGCTACAAACGTAGGCACATAAAGTGGGTCGGTGGTTTTAATTCCACATGAATATTTGGGTATGAAAAAGCTGACTGCAAGACGGGTGCCGCGTTCGTTAACAATTACTCAAAAACATGAAATTGTTCGCACTTTCCAACAATGTTTGGACATGTTTTAGCAAAATCCTACTAACAAAGTGACCATGGATGCAACATGGTTCCACCACTATACACTATTCTTGAAGTAATTAGCAAAAGGGTGGGGAGGTCCAAGTGGAAGTCCACCAAAGCGAACAATGACTCAACAAACGGCCAGAAAGGTGTTGACGTCTGTTTTTTGGGATAAAAGTGGCATTTTGTCCATCGACTAATTGAGAAAAGGAAAAACCATCGACAGCAACATTTGGTTAAAATTATTGGACCAGTTGAAAAACGAAATCCCAAACAAACGGCCCTTTTTATCGAAGAAAAAAATCATTTTTATGCAAGGCAATGCGCTAGCTCACAAATCGATCGAAACCATTACAAAATTGCACTAGCTACGCTTCAACTGGTTCTTCATTCCCCCATATTCTCCTGATTTGGCCCCAGCGATAATTGTCCGTTCCCAAACTTAAAAAAGTGACTTCAGAGAAGGGGATTTCCGACGAATGAACAGGTCGTATTAGTAACTGAAGCGTGTTTCGGAGATATTGAGAAATCTGAAATCTGAATTCATGTATAATTACTTGAAACTTATGTACAAGTACACATGATCAGAGAACGCAAAATTCATTTTGTTAAACGCATGCATAATTTAAATTATCGGTGCAGAATAAAAAACGTCATAGTTTCTAAAGATATGGCTCAAAATGAAGGAAGCATCGAAAGAATTTTTGAAGAATTATTTAAAAAAATCCAATTTTAAAAAAAAAAATTTGCCAAAAATTGTCTGTAGTATCATCAAATTTAAATTTTTCGAAAAAGTCCTACTTTCTAGGTAAGCTTATTTTAAAACAACAATGAAAATTTGAACTCAGGCGGATTAAAATTCTTAAAGGAGCGGCACGTACGACTTCAAAAACATGGTTTCGAGAAAAATACATTTAAAGATACAACTAGTGGAATGACAGTGCTTGAAAAATTTTAGATAATTTCAATTTTTTCCATCTTATAATCTACGTATATATCATTCTGGGAAAGTTAAGGGAGTGTCAATAAATTTGAATTCACTCGGGTTTTCTCAAAGGAAAGGCATATTGAAATTATTTCGAAGCTGAAAAGGAAATCCAACTAAGAATTGCAGGAATAGATTCAGAATTATGCCAGAATGTCATGGAGAATTTCATAAAGATGGCTCGAGTGTACAACCTAGGAAGAGCCCGTCGATTGAGCGATATTATGATCCATCCAAAACCTTTATGTCTTTAATTTATAATTCAATAAAAACTTTTAGACATTTCAAGAAAACAATGCGTTTGAAAAAAAAATTTTTAATTTTAGTGGGACTTTTGGAACAACCTATGTATGAACTGTTTTTTCATAAGCTTTTTATCAAAACTTCAGTTCTCATTAACATTGACTTGGAATTTTTTTAAAGAACTTTGATAATTAAAACAACAGACATGTAAAATTTAGGTTATTTTACGGTAATTTCACCACCTAGGTGACTGTATAAACACAGTAAAGTGAAAAGTCTTAAAAACTCTTCTATGACAAAAAAAAAAAAAAACAAACTTTGAAGAACTAGACGAAGTGCTTTCATTTGTTTAACAACTCTCGATATTTATTCTCTGAAGGTTACCAAGAAAAAGAACTATACAGTTATATATATTTTTGTATGTAATTTTTTTTTCTTATCCATCACAGGTTTTTCTACATTTCGCTTTCGAAGAAATCAATGTGTGGGCTAAGCGCAACAAATAATCTCGCTATATAGCTCTTTAACATTTATATATGCGGCATGTTGATGTGATGGACAGTGAACAGAGATAGATAAACAGTCGCACATTAACACAAACACGCACTCCTGTCACTGCGGCGAGTCTCATAAATGAATGCTTAATGCCCGCATCCTGTGGTCAAACAAAAAAAAAAAAAAAGAACAAAAAGCTCCTTTTAACTTATTCACTGATTTTCCACATCTCGAGTATCGGTTTTTTTCGTTCTTGAATTGGTTCGAAGCTTTTGTAGCAAATTAATTTCAACACCCAACCAACACCCACCAATACCCAATTCAGCCAACAAAATTCGTGCTGTTGAAACTATCTGCTGTCGGCCACTTAAAATCTATGAATAAAACGTTTATTTATACAACAACAAACATTTAGCCTTTTATTCACACACAAACACACACAAACGCACGCATAAGGACTCAAGAGGATTTAATTTCTATGGACTATTGAGTAAACTCAGCTATAGAAGAAGAAGCTGAGCGAAGAAAAAAGAGGAAGAAAAGTAAGAAGCAGCAAGCAATTTTAGTTCTTGTGTTAAATGCAGCATATCTTTGTGAGTTTGGAAGAGGAAGTGAAACCAACCAAAACCAACCGAAGACTTTAGCGCCTCTGCGTCTTGCCCCAAACAATGCATTCAAAGTGTTTCAACCCGAATGATGGATGTTATAAAATATACATATATCTATATGAATGAAGGATAAAAATACACACATATACATTTTTATGTGCATATGTTGATATAAAAGTATGAATGTATGAGTATATATTTGTATAAACTCTGGATATTGCAAGTCATCTGGCGGGTGATGAAGAAAATCGGCAGTTGGATATGTTTGTAGCGTCCTGTTGGGGAATAACTTGAGCTAAATGTTTGAATCTTGTTATTCATGAAATCTCATAATAAAATTCAACTGAATCAGACATAATTTAATTCAATTTAATTCAATGTTTTTCAATTTTATTAGCACGTCTATAGAGTGGATTGTTCATTCACTTTCATTTGCTACACTCAGAAAAAAAAGTACATTAAACAACCGTAAAATTAACATTTTTAGTTGACAAAAGTCGTCCGACATTAAAAAATGTTAAAATTGATATTATCCTAATGTACTTTTTACATTACGAAACCTACATTTAAAAATGTATAACTGTCACATAATAATGTTATTTTAACACTTAAAATATCAAAAAGTATCAGTAAATTAATGCAGATAAAAAAAAATGTATTGAAAAATAATTTGCCACGAGTGGGATTCGAACCAGGGCTCCGAGCATCTAAAGCCACACTCTTAACCTGTGTGCCACGGTCACCTGTATGTCTTGACGGCTCAGCTCTTAAATAAACATTATATCTGCTTGTTGTTGACATCTACATTTATAATGTTAAATGGATATGAAATACTATCAATTTTACAGTAAAAAATTATGAACTAAAAACATTTTAAATGTTATTTTAACATTAAGAATTGATATTGCAACGTAAAACATTACATTATCAATTTGATATTTTTCTTATCAATTCAACACAACTTAACATTTTCTAACGTAAAATCCACATTTTCTGATTTACATTGGAAATAACATTAAAAAACGTTAATTTTACATGGCAGCTTTTTTCTGAGTGTAGTAAAAACTTTTTGAAGTGGGTTTTTATTAAAGCAAATGAATCAGCTATGAGGGCCAAATAAAAATAAAGTTGGTATTTAAAATTCAAAAATTTATTAATTTAAAAGCCCATAACAAAAATGTTCTAAAAAACAAAATGGCAACATGGCAGCTCATCCACAGCTATTCCTTATTTTTTCGACCTCTAGGACCTAACACTGCTGTTCGAAATTTTTCACCTTCTATATATAAACATTTTTTAGCAAAACAAGTAAGGAAAGTCTAAAGTCGGTCTAGGCCGACTATGAAATACCCTAAACCTACTTTTCCAAAAATAAATAATATTATTGAAAATGGGCGTGTGCGTGGGCGGATGAAGCCTATATTATATATGCATATAAATGTTGATGAAAAATTTACACATACCAAGTTTTATTCCTGTAGCTCACAGTTAAGGCCTTTATTGTGCTTTCGCTATGGGAGGTGGGCGTTTTCATAGACGGACTACTCCAAATTTTTGAACACACCTTAGTTTTGGTATAAAATACATACGTACCAAAATTGGTCTCTTTATGATAAACATAACCTTATTTAATGAGTTTTAAGCTTTTTGGGTTGTATGGGAGGCAGGCGTGTCCGTGGGCGGATGACGTCCATTTTTCAAAACCATCTTTGTTTTCTCGTAAAAAACATAAGTGCCAAATTTTATCTCTAAAGGTTAAACAGAGGTTTACTTATTGCGTTTTCAATTTTTGGGTTGTATGGGAGGTGGGCGTGTCCATGCGTGGATAATACCCATTTTTCGAAGATATCTTTGTGCTTACATAAAACACATACACACCAAATTTTATTGTTGTAGGTTAATTATGACCTAATTTATCCAGTTTTCAATTTTAGCTTTGTATGGGAAATAGGCGTGTCCGTAGGCGGATGGTGTCCATTTTTTAAAACTATCTTTTTTTTATTATAAAAAACATATGTGTCAAATTTTATCTCTGTAAGTTAAACATAGGCTTATTTATTGTGTTTTCAATTTTTGGGTTGTATGGGAGGTGGGCGTGTCCGTCAGCGGATGACGTCCATTTTTCAAAGACATCTTTGTGTTGATACAAAACACATACATACCAAATTTTATTGTTGTAGGCTAATTATGAGCTGAGTTATGCAGTTTTCAATTTTTGCGTTGTATGGGAGGTAGGCGTGTCCGTGGGCGGATTCCAAAAATATTCAATAGTGCAGATCCTTGGGTCCATGTGACTATGTGTACCAAGTTCATCTAATTATCTCAACTCCTTCTTCTTATCCTGTGTTTACGGACAACACACAGACGGACGGACAGACGGACGTACGGACGGACATGAATAGCTCGACTCACGAGGTGACGCTGATCAAGAATATATATACTTTTCTATACCGGACTCGCTTCGTTCTATGCGTTACAAAAGTTTGCACAAAGTTAATATTCCCTGACCTTTCAGGTTTAGGGTACTTTTGGACTCAAAATCTAGTGAGTATCGTAGGGTTTAAATTATTTTTCTTTCTTTTCAAAAAAAAATTAATAAATATTGGCTGTTGCATAAAATGGATCGAAAAAAAGTTTTAAAAAACCACCTTGTATTTCAAAGATGAACTGTAGAGAATTACAGGAAAAAAATCTTTCTTTTCCATAACTTAAGCATTACATGTCTGATCTAAAAACATTAAAGAGGTCGAAATCATATTCGACTTATCCAAGCCCCCATTAGCCCGATTTTTACATTTTTTTCTCATCTATATATAAATAGGCGTAGGAAAAACAGCTAAGAACCATTTTCTTACGTGTTTCTCAACCGATTTTGTTAATTTTTTTTTTAAATAAATCAGAGTGCGGAGAAGAAGTGCACCGACTATTTTTGTAGGATTTCTGTTTGCAAATTTTTATGAAGACATTTTTTTCACATCAATTTTGTATCAAATACACACAGAATGTGTGTGAAAAGGTCGAATATCGGCCACTGACGAAATCTGACGAAATATTAAACTTCTTAAGATTTGTTTACTTTTTGTCCAAAAATTATATTTTCAGTTTAAAAACAAAAGTAAAAATACAAAAAGACCTTTTTCACAATTTTACTTTGAAATGTTATGAAATGAAGTAACTTACTTAATACAATACCAAAACGAGAAAAGAAATCGTGGTCTTAACCTGATATCTTAAATTTATAATTTTGGACAGGATCAGAAATATTTGGCGCATTCATATTTGTGCTACCTCGAGTATAACTTTCGTTTCGAATAACCTCCATACATAACACAAGATATTGTAAATTAAAGCCAATTCTACTTTCGCTTTAAAAATATAGATTTTTTAAAAAACTTAAGTATTTTAAGATGGTTGTTTTTATTGTTTTCCAAAAATAGAACGACTTTCTTCATGCGGGAGAGGAAGATCTTCTTTTTTTCTTAAATGTTTTTTGGAAGATTCTTTGAATTTGAAATTCGAAACAAAAAATACTTATAATTCAACGTATCATATAATAATAACATCAAATAGAACATACACTGAGGGAAAAATGTGAATTAAATGAAACTAATCTGACCAATTTGTTTTTGAAATAGAGCTTGAAACAAATTCAGTAAAATTAAACACAACTGTTTTTAATGTTAAATTCAATACAAAAGTTTTTGTTTTTAAAACAATATTTTTGTTATGAAAAACAAATTTTATGCAATATTTTTAGCTTCTCCTAGTTTTTAGCATCAGATTCACAACCAGCCAACAAACATTTGGACTTCCAGAAGGCTAACCAAATGTTAAAAAAAAAATAGGGAATCCAAATTTTTGCTTCTGCCACCGGGACCCTTCGCATACTAACTGTTAACTCCATTTCGATGAAGTTTGCATTTCAAATATTTTAAAATTTAATTAAATTTTAACTCCATTCGATGAAGTTTGCATTTGAAATATTTTAATATATAATTAATTAATTTTTATTTTATCATATGTTCGATATTTGTCAAACCAATTCAATAAATTAAAAAATAGTCATTGCATTCAAATTTTTTTTTGTTTTTTCAAAGAATTAATAAGAGAAAATTAAAAAAAGAAAGCAGTTTAAAGGTAGTTCAAAATTAAACACATTTGTTTTAAATTTTGCTTTGTAGAAACGCAAAGGCGTTAAATTTATATTTTAAAATTTTTTGTTTAATTTTAATTTATGTTTTTTTCTCAGTGAATTTTTTAATATTTGGTTTTCACTTAGTCATTTTTGATTTGACATGAAAGTTTTAAGTGTAAAATATCACATAAATAACAACTTTGAGATCAGATCAGTATTATTTATCGCCATTGTTAAACTGAAAAAAATTGACAACGTGTTGACATTTTTCATTACACTGACAACAACTGACCATTGAAAATGACACAGTGAAAACCAGTCTTAATAATTATATTTTAAACTTTAAGACAAATATTCGTGAAGTAACAGGTTGCTACGCAAATAACATGTTTTTTAACTAAAACATCTTACTTTTACTCCGATTATGATACCGATCAATCAAATTTAAAAGCTCCGGTTCCAGTAAACTAACCACCGTAACAACCCTGCTCCAAACTTCTCTGACCCAAATACACAATAAACAATAATTATGTATTTGTACATGATACCTATGAATCAAATTCATAAATTTTGGTCCAGTAACCAATTACATGAGTCACATCAATTATTCATAATATCAATGTACCAAAAACACAAACTAAGAAACATACATACGTTTTATACGTGTAAACGTTCAAATTTCTTGCTTTCAAATGTTTTACTTTTTTAAAATCTCTTTAAAATTTAAATTTTTCAAAAATAGTTTTGTACCGAATTGTTTTTGTAACTTATTTTTAAGTTCGTATTAGAATTTAAGTCACAATTTGTCACTGACAACTACGAATTATAAAGAACCTTATTCTGGTACTTAACAATTGTTATTTTCTTGACAAGCGTGAAAATTACACATTCAGAATCTTAAGTCGATATATAATTTTTTTTTAATTTTCAACTTTTTATACAAGAAGCATTTAAAAGATAACCCTGTCAATAAATTTAAACCGTCAATCATAGTGATTGAAAATAAGGTCAGAATAAAGCAAAAAGACCAGTTCAATAAACATGCCTCTATTGGAAAGTGTCACTAAACACCGCTCCGAAAAAGCAACAACATTACTATACTTAATCATAATAAACTTTGATATTGCAACAACAAACCCTTTAAACCATTGTTTTGCACTTGCGCATATTGACCAAGTTTGAAAAACGAGCTCCTGCAAAATTGTATCGTCAACAAATGAACCCCATCATAAACAAAATCGCTCTGAACTTAACTATTCCATCCAACATATTTTTTTTGCTCTTCTTTGTTCATCCCTTGTCAAAGTCAGTTTCAAGGCATTTTTTTTTTTTTGACAACGAATTTGTTTCGTTTTCGAATCTTCGCTGTCGTGAGAGGGACGTAAAACGTTTATTGATTTTCATAGAATTGAAAAGTCGGTAGACGACGACGAAGACAACGTCTACGCTTTATAGATATTTTCTTTATATCTATTTTAACTAAACTTAACGGTCTTCAAGTCACAGAAAGAACAGCTCAACATATTGGAAATATTTCTTTAAGAAAATTAAGTAGTTTTGTGTGAGTGCGTGGTTGTTGTTAAGTCGTCAAAAACAGGACTCTATAGTTTTTGCACATCATGGCCGACAGTGAGTTTGAAGAGTTTCATCGACCAGTTTTTGAATCTCACCAAATTCCAACATATACGTCGAGTAATAAGAACAAAAATACGCACACCTTCTACTCGTAAGTAGTTTTTTTTTATAGATTTTCACTTTAAGTGAGTTTTGAGGTGTTTTAAGAATTGTAACTTTGTTTTGTTGTCGTCATCGACAGCAGCAATGAAACCAATTTGAAAAATCAATGTGCCTCAATCATTACTCAAAACTACGTCACAGAAAATCATGTGCTTAAAAGTTTTCACTTTTGTTTTTTTTTCATGACTATTTTACTAACTGACACCCATTTTTCACACAACTTTTTTCAGTTTGATTCCAAATGATGATCTAGAAGATTCACCTTCTTCCAAAAGTGACACCTCTGATCAGGAGGACTGCGGCGTTGATGGCATTGGTCTGGCTACTGATGCAAAACATCGTCAGGTGGAAGATGATGAAATTGGTGATGGCCTTAAAGTGGTGTCACTGTCTTCAGATGGCTCATTAGATACAAACGATTCATTTAATTCGCATCGACATCATCCATTGAATCATCAGGATGCATTTGGTGGATTGATTGGCTTCACCGGAATTGCTGGCAACAATATTCAAACAACAACAACAACCACTGCACAGCAATTGTCACCAAATACTGCAGCTCAACAACAACAACAACAACAACAGCTGCAACGACGAAGAAGAAAGTTGCCAGAGATACCAAAGAACAAGAAATGTATGTTTGTTGTGTGTAGATAGAGTTAAAAAACTGTTTGCGTATGAATTTTTTAATACACTCTTGCATGGTTTTTGTTTTTTTTTTTCTTTTTATTTTTCCGTATTGAAAATAAGTTCGATCATCAAACTGTCTCTTTACCGACAACCATAAAGAACTCAACTACCGAAAGTCAAGTTCTTAGAAAATATCCACCGCATTTCCGTATTAAAATCTGGCAGAATTCCCGAGTAGACTTAAAAGGCATTAGTTAAAAAATGAGTTAATATTGAGTCAATAACATGGTGTTTTCAGTATCAGTAAAGATTTTAGAACAGAAACTCTACAGAATTGGTATTTGCAGGCAAGCTTTAAATTTTTGGGAACAAACATTTTTTACTGGAAAATTTTTTTACAGTAGCTCACTTCTTGATAGAATAATAGGGTAGGCTCATATTAATATGGCTGCTCAAATGTCTATTTTTACACAAACAATGCTGTGAGTGCTATAAATGTCAAACGACAAGGCAACAACAACAATTCGCACAACTCGAATTCGAACAGCTGATTTTGACATCTAGCTCACTTCCTCTCCAATATGCGCCTACCTTATTATTCTATCATGGCTCACTTCTATTCAACCTGTTCGCTCAGCACTCAAAAGTTTTCAATTTTGACAAATTCTCACGCTGGTTTGCAGGCTACCATCTTACTCCGGGTGGTGACCGTGGCATGCAGGTTAAGTATGTGGCTTAGTATGTTCGGAGTCCGAGTTCGATCACCAGTCGCGGCAAAAGTTTTTTTCAATAAAAATTTGTCTGATCGGTCACCACCTCTCTGCAGACAATGGCAAACCTCAGAGAGTAAATAATGCCATGTGAAGCTTCTTAAGAACATGAACTTTAGCCGTTCGGAGTCGGCATAAAACATGTAGGTCCACTTCTCGGTCAATTGTGTGTAAACATTTAATAACACACACAACACAATTGATCATTGGAAGCTCGGTCAAAGTTCTTTCAAGGGCTGAAATGGCCAATTTGTTTGTTGATCTTACTCCGGGAAAGCTATCTAACGGATTCAATGCAAACTTCTAGACTATACGCGGCATAATCGATATACTGTAGATATACATTAACTTTTTGCCAAACAATACAGTGTAGTTATATTACGTGACTAAATGTACAAATTTGGAATTAAAGACTTTCTTACTTCCTTCTAGATGATATATTTCTAAAGACGAAATACAATTAATTTGGTCGCAAAACACTATTCTTTTAAATAGCTTTGATCCTAAATAAGATGAAGATTTATTTGTATAGATGAAAAATAACTGGAAAGACAACGTTCGGAACTGCTTAACTGAAATAACATTCAGGAAATTTTAGACTCTTCGAGACTACTTTAAAAACGGTTTTAACTTAAGAGATCTTTCTAATCAGAAATTTCTAAATCCCTTACTTTTAAAATATTTTGTAATAGAAAGAAAGAAAGGAGGTTTCAAAAGTTTTTTAATTTATTTTAGCCTTAAGGATTAGGTAGGTATATAAATTTGTTACTCGAATTTTGTTTTATATATTGTTTTTTTATTTTAAGGAGCATACTTATACATTTTTTTCTTGAATTTTTACAAAAGTTGGCTATTAAATGTTATATCATGGCTGTCGGCATGATCCATATTTAAAAATCAGAGAAATCGAATGACTCAATTTTTAAATTTTAAAAATTAATTTGTATATATCAATGTACCTCCCTCAATTTTTAAAACTGGTTAAAAAAAACAGTTGAAATAATATTTATTTTGAAATTTCTGACCAAAAAAACCTCGAACCTTTTAAGAAAATTGTTCAAATTTTAAATTTTTAAAACATAACGTGAAGCCTAACAAATGTCCATTTTATGACAGTATACTTGAAATAGAGTACTTCTTAAGGTATCCACATGACACATAATGTTAGTTCCTTTAAAGCAGACATGAGCTTCCAGTAGCTCAATTAGCTCAGTTGGCTCAGCTACAAATTTGTTTTGTTTTTTCAACTTTGTGTTTGCACATTTGTAAAAACAACAACGCGTGCAAAAAACAACAACAACACGTACAAAGAATAGCAACAAAACCGACGTTCACCAAAATTCTAACTTGCTAACAACAACAAATGCGTGCAAAGCCAAGCAAGCCTTCCTCGATTGCGCTGCGCTTGAAATGTTTGTACATGTGTAGCACAAAACGCTACGATTTGTTTTTGTTTTGCTGGTTAATTTTTTTTTTTGCAACGATGAGCAAAAGCAAATATGAAGATAATTTTGTGTTTGTTTTAAAAAACAACAACCTTGGCTCACTAAATTTATTTTCCTGCTCATGACTGCTTTAAAGGATAGCTCATTTGTGATAAATTAACAAGTGCCGAGAGGTATTCTAATTTTTTTTCTTATCCGTCCATAAAAGCTAGTTTTTACTGTTTCGAACGACTTCATCTGCTTTGAGATCATAAACTAGAAAGTCTATGTCCGGGAATCCAACATGATATTGAAAATACATATAGCAATGAAAGTAAGTGCAAGAATCATTTCTGATATCAATAGCCGAAACAATAGGTGAATTATATGAAATGTTGAATTTTTATTTCCACTTTCTTTTTACTTAGCAGCCCACTAACCACTCGAAAATTTAATGGTACTTCATTCCAATTTTAATATGAACTGCTTAAAGCACCACAATTTGAACCTTAACCCTTTCAGTATCTTTTAAGAAATAATAATGGAAAAAATTTCGAAATGCTAAATTCATCATAAATACATACATTCTAAATATAGTAAATAAAAAAAAAATAATAAATAAAATAAAAACATAAAAAGGCAAAAATAGAGGAAAGATTAGATCAATGCACTGTTTAAAATGCGATCTTTATCAGAAAAAGCAGTTTGCCATCCGCTTTATTAATTTCAAATGCATGTCCATTACAATGGACAAGGTTAAACGAAAGGGTTAAAGAGCAAGAGCATCAATACTCGAAATCCAATTATGCCGCTATCTGTTTGATCCCTACTTTTAGACACTGTACTTTTAAAGCTCCCTCGTATGTTCACTGCTACGTCATCGGCATACCTAACAACATCTTCGCCAGTTTCTTTTAGTTCAACTCGACAATTATCTTCAACTAGAAGAGGTGAAAGAACCAAAGCAATGGTTATAGAACGCCTCCTTGGGGCATACTTTAGTTGTATTTGCTTTGAGGGAAGTATTATCCAAGCAGATCTCAAGCAGATAATCCACCTGCTTATGACTGATGGCAAATTAAGGTTGATAAGAGCACTTCAAGTGGACTCATATGACGTTTAATTGAAAGCTCCTTCCATATCATGAAAAGCGACAATACATATTACTTTGCAATTGATAGATTTTTCAATACTTACCAGGTTATTTAGTCTCAACTCTTCAGATTTAACCATCTGATAGGCATGTTGTGTCTGGCATAGGAGATACATTGACGAGGCATTCTCTGTAATGTACAAGGTCTGAAAATGTTGAACTTCTTTCCGAGCTTCTGCCGACCTTAGGAAGGTATTTTGCTTTTCAAAAAGCTCCAGGCTTATAGCTACAGGTCAAAATACAGCTGAGTTATTTTGATAATAAGGGTATTAGATGTTCTGAACCGTGTTGCAGTACGTGCTGAACAAATTCGATCTCCGCCTACCAGCAGATTTGAAGGGTTTGAAGGAGTTTATAGCCCATTTAGCCGCTGATAAATTGCATATCAGGCTATTCAATCTTTTTTACTTGGCAGATTTGTCTGTTCGTAGTTGTAAGAATGATTTGAATAGAGGTCGTTCTAAATAACAAAGCCCGAGAAATGCGTTTTTTAAGACGGAGTTCTAGGGTCTCTTTCTTGACTCTTTTCTAGTCACCATTCTCAGATATAAGGCTTGTGGTCTGACGTTTGCTAAGATCTACTGAAGGCGACAACTCGAAGAAAAATACTTGATGAAATCACAGAAGGTCCAGAATGAGTCCCTTTTTTTTTGTTTTTTTGATTTCTTTATTGTAGTTGGCGATAGGTTGGAGAAGGAAAGCCAGTCTTTATTGCGCTTGGGTTTATTGAACAGCTTGCTTACCCGTTTTCTAAGATCACTAAGGAGGTTATTCCACCAGGTTGCTTGTCTCTTGAACTTCTTAAGTTTAAAACTATAGTTGTCCTCAAAAGCTTGGTTGATAGATAGGAAAGTTTATCGAAAATGACCTGAGTAAGTTGCTCTTTGTAAGAGTTTGAGTCAGTGTCTTTTTTTCTAGGTGAATGATAAAAGGGAAAGGAAATAACAATGGCCTTCAATGCAAATAAGGGTCATACCATAGATTTTCCACTATATCTGCTTCTTCTCAAAAATGTAGAAGGCAAAATTTATTGATATAGAATGACCTAAAAGAGACATGACCTCGCGATTACTTCTTTGATTATGTATATCTTTTAAAGTATTTTAATGATTTTGATTTATTATTCATTTGTCACGTTTATTTCTTTGACTGGGTATGCAAGAATCACGACTTATGACAATTTTTTGGGATATTAAGCAGCAAATTCTTCGGAATATGAAGTCAATAATAATATAACTGCATCATAGATTATAGTAAATGCTATTTCTGTCACTTTCATGCTGCAGATGTTAAATCATCATATCCGGTTCATACTTTTCATACTTTTTCTTCATAATCAGAGGACTACTATTTATTGTTAACCGTTATTTTGTAATTTGTAGTTAGTTGTGTAGAGAATTTAATATGCTTACGCATTCCTTGCAGCTTCCATATTACATCTTTTAGGTGGTGGAGGTGGCAGCGGCGGCAGCACTACTGGCCACGGCCAAACATTTGGACAAACCACACTAGCTGATGAAATGATGACAAATGCCCCACGTGCACGTCAAAATCAACGCTCATTTTTAACACTGAAATGCGGTTATTTGCTCGATGAGGATTCCAGTCCAGACTCAGAGCGGCTGCAGAGTTTGGGCGATGTGGACAGTGGCCATAGTACAGCACATTCGCCCAATGATTTTAAGAGCATGTCGCCACAGATCACATCGCCTGTGTCACAGTCACCTTTTGCACAACCATTCGGTGGCGTGCCCTTTGGACAGTTGGAAATGCTAGAGGCAACACATCGAGGCTTGCACAAATTTATACCTCGTCACCATGATGAGATCGAAGTTGAAATCGGCGATGCAATCTATGTACAAAAGGAGGCTGATGATTTGTGGTGTGAGGGCGTTAATCTACGCACCGGACGACAAGGTATCTTCCCCTCGGCCTATGCGGTCGATTTGGACTACAATGAATTTGATCCAACAGTGCAGCAGGTGAAGAAAGAACGTTATCTTTTGGGCTATTTGGGTTCCGTAGAAACATTGGCACACAAAGGCACCGGCGTGGTATGCCAGGCAGTGCGTAAAATTGTGGGTGAATATGGCAATTCACCAACGGGTCAAGTGTGCATTTTGGAGGTATCCGATCAGGGCCTGCGCATGGTAGACCGATCTGGACCAAAGGTGGGTGCAACTCTAAATATTTGTAAGATGTATACAAATGTATTCATTTTCAATTGCAGAATAAAAAGGATAAGAAACCCTGCATAGACTACTTCTATTCGTTGAAGAATGTTTCCTTCTGTGCTTTTCATCCACGTGATCATCGCTTTATAGGCTTCATAACCAAACATCCGACGGTACAGCGTTTTGCTTGTCATGTTTTTAAAGGTTCAGAATCTACGCGACCAGTTGCTGAAGCAGTAGGGTAAGTTTTTGCTGGAATTTTAGAAAATGCACACTTTACTTCATATATATTTTATCTTGTTTTGCAGAAGAGCATTTCAGCGTTTCTATCAAAAATTCATAGAAACTGCATATCCCATAGAAGATATCTATATTGAGTAAACTGAAGATGTGTCCTGAATTAAACTCCATGTAGCGCATTTTACGCTTTATCAAATACCAAAGTAAAAAAAATTATAAACAACATAGCTTAAATTATATTCAAACCAAAGTAAATATATGGAAAAAAAAAAGATAATTCGAAAATATTAAGAGGGCTGTCGAGGTATTGAAAATGGCGCTATAAAATGTCGAAAAACGTCGAAAAATAAGGTATATAAATAATTGAATATTGTCAAAAACCCTTAAAAACGCCCAAACAAAAAAAATATGAAAACGCTTTGTGGATCTTTTACTGTTATCATTCAAAGCGAAACAACAAAAAAGATCAAGACGATAATTTTTTTAAACCTAAGTCCTCATAACTCTAACTCTTATAGTTCTAATAATTATTTAAAAAAAAAAAACTGTTTTGAATTAAATTCTTTCTTCTTTCTTTTTTTATCTCTCTAGTGCGTTGCACAGTGGTTCAGTACTATAGAAAATTGTATATAAATACCAGAACAAAAAAATTTTAAATTATATTAATTAAAATAACATTTTAATTGTTAAAAAATTGTTAATTTTGTTTATATAATTTTCTTTGTATCAAATTGATTTCGAAACCACTCTCTTAAAATTTTGCCTTGAATCGTTATTAAAAAATATTTCAGATATTAAAAACATGATTTTCAATAATACAAAAAAGTTTTCAAAAATGATTGTAGCAATCTATTGCCACGTTCTTCTGTTAACTTAAAGACGTCTATAATACATATTTGAAGACATTAGTCGAATTTGCACATGTCCTGAAAAAAAGAAATGAGCTATGCTTTTCGAAAACTTTTTGGCAACAATTCTTAAGAAAACAAAATAATAGACTCATCAGAAGAGCTGAATTTTGTTATGTTTTTTCCATACCTCAACCATTGTACGACGTGCCAGCCTTTGCGTTTCTGTAATTCTAAGAAGTATCTTTCAATGAGGTACCTGGGTCATTAAAAAGCGTCAAAACAAAAGTTCTCCATAGTTACACTCAATAATATATATAAAATTATTGTATATTTCTGTAAATTAAGATTCTGCCCTAAGTTTAAGATTATTTGTATGATTTCATTTTTGTATTTTTATGCTATCATTAGAGCTAAGTTAAGTAGTTAAATATAAACTCTAAAATTTTATTTCAAAATGAAAAACTAACTCTTATTATCAATCAAAACATTTAACAATCATCATCAATCAATATACATTTCATTTTTGACATGTACATTTTTATGTTCATAGTTATTTATGAAACTCATATCTCATCTACTACAAAACATAATTTCTTGTATTATATTTTCCAAGTATTCATTTTTTTTTATAAACATTTATGTTACTGTATTATTTATGAAACACATTTCTCATCTTCTATTAAATATAATTCCTTTTGTATTGTAATTTCTTAATACTAATTCCTTTTTTTTAAAAATATACATATGTATATTACTGGAATGTAAGTTTTGCATAATTGCTCATATATTATTTTATTAAAAAATTTCATTTAAAACTCCATTAAATCTGAAAGTGTTGAAAATCTTTACTACAAAAATAATAACAATGTATATATTACCAAAAAAAAAAAAACCAAAAAAATAAAAAACAACTATTTTTATAAAAATAAAAAGGAATCTACATACAAGCCTATTAAACAAATTTATGAACGAACGAACGAACGGTCAGAACAAAAAATGCTTTAATAAAAATTCATGTCAGTATAAATCAAGTAACGAATTCATTTACCAGCCTTTTTGCAAAAATTTCGACACACTCACTCACTTACTTCAAAATCAAATAAGGTCAACTTGGCACATCTACTACAAATATTTGCGCGAACTTATCAACAATAACTTAAATGAATGATTCCAACATACGAAAAAACCTATTGTTTTTATTTTTGAAACTTAAAAACATATATTTGAAAAATAAAAAAAACTAATATATTTTAAGTCGTTGGCTTATAGTTCACACAGATACATATACATAAATATATATATAAACATTTCTTATATGTATGAATATATATAGAGTTACAATATATACATATTATATATTATATATTGTAGTTACCTAAATAGACTATGAGTTCGATCAAGTATTATTAATCTATATACTTTGGTATATAAGATAAACATGCAAATAAATTCCATTTCAAATAAAAAATAATCTGTATTGTAAATGAATATTATAAAAATCAAATAAATAAAATCCAATATAAATTATTCGGAAACTCAAATTATAGAAATTTTATTCGATACGTTTTTTATACTTATAGTACGCAGATGCAGCAACTAGATTTTGCCGTTTGTTTAAAAGTTGAAGGAGAAAATGTCTGGAACGCCTATGTATACTAAAAGCTATGAAATAAGCATAGTTCAATGTCAAATTTTCAGTCTGATTTTCAAAATTGTCGCCCTGTATTTTAATTCCACATAATATGTAATAGTTTGTTACCGGACATCAGCATTTAGTAACTTCATTCTGAGTTTGAATGTTCTGTGGCTTTTACTTCCATAGCTATTCTGTATCGAAAATGTGACTTGTATGAGCCACGCCCCATTTTTCAATGCCCGTGTCAGTTTCATAGTTGAAAGACCTGGCCAATTAGTAAGAACACGACTCAATACAGCGAAGCCTCCCTAACTAGAAATTATCCGCAACTTGTTGCATTTTTCTTAGTTTTTGATCTCTATAACTCGAATTTTCCGTAATTCCGGTCCCTTGACACTTCGAGTTAGGAAAGTTTCATTAAAATAATTTCGTACCGAGTTTCATTGTTGTGCGCTTTAAGTTCAATATTTATACCACATATTTGAGCTTCTGACAAAGTTCAACGCCCCACGTATATTGCCAGTTCTTACAATATTAGCAATGGAACGTCACGTATTAATTGAGGCTAAAGCTATTCGATATTGAAAATTTGGATTGTATGGTAGGTACCACACCCCTTCGATTGTTTAAAGAAACACTCTCAAGAGTTTGCTTAAGTTGCCCTGAAAATTTTATAAAAATTGGTTAAGCGGTTTCGCAGTCTGTATGTAAAATATACACATACATACATCCATTTTTATATATACTAGTATCGCCTGGGGTCGAAATTCGACCAATTTTTTTGTTTGACTATTAGTAATTATACCCTAAACCTGAAAGGTCAGGGTATATTAACTTTGTGCAAACGTTTGTAACGCATAGAACGAAGCGAGTCCGGTATAGAAAAGTATATATATTCTTGATCAGCGTCACCACGTGAGTCGAGCTATCTATGTCCGTCCGTCCGTCCGTCCGTCTGTGTGTTGTCCGTATACACAGGATAAGAAGAAGGAGTTGAGATAATTGAATGAAACTTGGTACACATGGTCACATGTACCCAAGGATCTGCACTATTGAATATTTTTGGAATCCGCTGACGGACACGCCTACCTCCCATACAACGCAAAAATTTAAAACTGCATAACTCAGCTCATAATAAGTCTACAACAACAAAATTTGGTATGTGCGTGTTTTATATCAACACAAAGATGTTTTCGAAAAATAGACATCATCCGCTCACGGACACGCCCACCTCCCATACAACCCAAAAATTGAAAACGCAATAAATAAGCCTCTGTTTAACCTACAGAGCTAAAATTTGGCACGTATGTTTCTTATAACAAAACAAAGATGGTTTTGAAAAATGGACATCGTCCGCCCACGGACACGCCTACTTCCCATACAACGCGAAAATTGAAAACTGCATAGCTCAGCTCATAATTAGCCTACAACAATAAAATTTGATATGTATGTGTTTCATACCAACACAAATATGTCTTCGGAAAATGGACGTCATCCGATCACGGACACGCCTACCTCCCATACAACCCAAAAATTGAAAACGCAATAAATAAGCATGTGTTTAACCTACAGAGCTAAAATTTGGCGCGTATGTTTTTTATGACAAGACAAAGATGGTTTGGAAAAATGGACTTCATCCGCCCACGGACACGCCCATTTACAATAAATTTTTTTTTTTTAAAAGTGGGTTTAGGATATTTCATAGTCGGCCTAGACCGACTTTAGACTTTCTTTACTTGTTAATATATGCAGAATGAGCGAGATGGTTAAAATAATGTCGAGGATATATATTATATATTGATTGGAGATATTAAGCTATTTCCTTTTAAGAAATTATTTTTTAATTTAATTAATTTGTTAAAAACTAGAAAAACAACATTTTAAAAAAATTTAATTTTGTGAAAAAAATCCTAGGGTTGATTTTTGTGCATTGATTTTTTGATAACATGGGCAGTTTATTAATTTAGTATCAAGACAAAATAAATTCACCTGAAGTGCGCTATATATATATATAGACTTTTAAAGAAAATCAAAAATGTAAATTTGAGTTTTTCTCTTTTTACAACAAAAATCATTTTTGCCCCATATTTTGAGAAAAGATCAATTTTTGTGGTCTCTTTTTAAAAGGTGTGATTTAAATATAAACAAAATGTAACGGTAAATGTTTTAATAAATTTATTAAGTTAACTGATAAGACTTAAAGAAATAAATACAAAACAGCAATAAATTAAATCTATTCAAATATGGTGGTGACCGTGGCGTGCAGGTTAAGTGTGTGGCTTAGCACGCTCGGAGCCCGAGTTCGATCACCAGTCGCGGCAAAAGTTGTTTTAATAAAAAAATTTTTCTGATCGGTCACCACCTCTCTGCAGACAATGGTAAACCTCAGAGAGTAAATAATGCCATGTAAAGCTTCTTCAGAACATGAACTTTAGCCGTTCGGAGTCGGCATAAAACATGTAGGTCCATTTACGGGTCAATTGTGTGCAAACATTTAATAACACACACAACACAATTGATCATAAGAAGCTCGGTCAAAGTCCTTTTAAGGGCTGAAATGGACAATTTGTTTTTTTTAGTCTCACATACAGGGCCCTATAAGACCCGATTAGACATTAACCTTTGTTTCAACTGACCAAAGAACATTTTGTCGATATTCTAGAAGGACATGTTTGTTCGTAAAAACAAGTCTCAGTTGGATATCATTGGACCTCAAATAGAGAACTTTTCTTAGACTTCTACCCATTAATACTACTTCATTGTAGCGATACCTTAGGAAACGGTTCATTGCCGGTGCTTTTAAATCATTTTGGCGTTGTTCGGAGGTGTAAAATGTGTTATGTTTCGAAATTACTTACCTGAAATTCCAATTCCAACACATTTTGTGTGTTGTTTTTCTTTAGGCTTGGATTTCTAGGAACAAAACTTCGGCCCGTTAGCTGATTTCCGAAGATTAAATTCCTTAACCTCAGATTTAGTAAACAGAGTTTAAATTTTAAACTTTTTATCGGCAGTTTACTTAAACTCTGTTTAAAAATTTAAACTGAGATTAAAAAACATATTTGAGCGGCACTGTAGAAAAAATTCTACAACTTTGACGTAGAACATCAAACTATTTCAAAAAATTTTGATAAAATAATGCAAATTATCAGTTTCATTGGAATATTTTTTTTTTCAAAACTTCAAATATGTTTTTTTTATTGTTTTGATGTATGATTTTTTTATTTTTTATTTTTTGTTTATTATTGAGAATATTTCCAATGTTCTCAGAGAATTTTTGACAAAATCAAAGTTTAAACTTTTTAAACCTAGAATTTCTGTGTTTAAATTTAAACTTGCCTCACCAATTTAAACTTAGATTTTTTGAGATGAGGTATCGGCGTTACAATTTAAACTGAGGTTAAGGAATTTTAAACTTTGTTTAAGATAAACTTCGTTTAAAATTGAGATCAGTTAACGGGCAGGGATAAAAATAAAAAGGGGAATCCCCGAATTTCAATACATAAATATATTATAAGCGAAAACAACACAAACAAACATGTCCATAACGGATAATGGAGGTAAATCACAGTTTTTTTTTTTTTAAACAACCACTCATCATTCGAAGTAGGCAGCTGAATAAGAATCGACTCTCGAATGAGTCGATAAGTAAGTAAAAACAACGTAAGCATCTTACGTCATTTTAAAGCTTTTTTCTTGTAAGTTTAGGGCTGCCGCCTAAACAGTCCCGATTGTAAGAGATACCCGGTCAATAGAGGTTGAGATTATCGAGAAATAGATTACTTGAAGGTAAAGATATTTTCTTGTTTATTTTTATTGACTAAGTTTTTCTTAAGTATCATTCTTATCATACTTAGAGAGGTTAGGAAAGATTTGTGTTTGGTTAATTTTAAGTATTGACTCCAACATGCTCTAGTCTGTTCAAGCTTCTAGCACTTTCCGTTTTGAAGTGAACACTAGATTTTGAAAATAATGCAAGATAAGACAGACCAAGGATAAAATAAAAAGTTGAAATTAATTTTTTTTTTTTAATTTTTATATTTTTTAGCCATAATTCTTTCTATATTTCTTTGTATTTATAATACAACTTAGGAGTACATTGTTTTTTGTTGTAATTACTTAATTTTAATATTTATATGTATAGATTTGTATTAATTAAGTTAATTTATCTTAGCAAATTTACAATACAATTTATAAATTAACGTTTAATATTAATAATATAATATATTAATAATAATAATAATATAAACTTTTTGGGTTTTTTGTTGTGGTTATTTGTTGTATCGTTTGCTAGTTTGTGATATTAACAACTTATTTAGCTTAAATCTAGGAGTTAATAAACCTTTATTTTAAGAACTAATTATAGATATATATATATATATATTTATATATAAATCATTATCATTTTTGAGAGCATAACTTCTTCATATAGATTTATGTGTATAAAGTTATTTTCTTTTTATTTTTGTTGTTGTCGTTTGTTAATATTTATTGAATATTTAAATACTTATATTAATTTTATTTATTTTAAGTAATTTTATGTGTTGTATATTTCCCTATATAAACAGACATTTCTCTTATTTAAACTTATTTAATGTGGATCCGTGATTCTAAGTGTTTTTTTCTTATATTTTATATATATATATATATATATATATATAGGTACCTATATATTAATAAACTTTTTAAATTATGTATAATATCAATAATATATTTAGTTAGATATATATATAAATATATATCTAAATCTATGCATATATCTACATGTAATAAATTAAAACAGCATAAAAGTCAAAAGAAATAGTAAGGTTTTTTTAAAAAATTCTTAAAGTTAGTAAAACTTAAAGTTTCAATAACAATTTTTAAAATTGTACACACTTATATGGAAACTAGTTTTATACTATTTATTTTTATAAAAATGTACAATATTATTTAGATTTTTTTATTTTATTATATATTTTTTAGGCATACTTGAAGAGGTTTGCGTACAATTTTCAAATTTATTTTGATTCATTAAAATTTTACAAAATTTTACTTGTTGTTATAATATCCTTGCTTTTTTTCAGAAATATATGTATCTAACATAAATCTAAAAAGTTGGTATAATCAATATACGCAGTTTTTTTTTTTAATTCAATTTAGATTTTCATTATTTTTTTTTTTTTTAATATAATTTCTATTCTTTATTGTAGTTAATATTATAATGCTTGCGTTTTTCGTAACTATTTTTAATGCAGTAACGGTTATATTTACAGTTCAATTTAGCGTTTGGTCTTTATTTAATGTTGTTGATTTTTGATTTTTTGTTTTATTAATTTTTTTTTACATTTTATTTTAAGATTTATTACAAAAAACGAGTATTGGTACTTAGCATTATTTAATTTTTATTTCTAAAAAGTGAAGAGCGCTGTCAACGCTCGACTTAAGCCAGCCTGGCGCAACGGTTTTTATTTTACCTTTTTTTTTATTTTGTTAAATGTATTTTTGCTAGTTCGTGTTGTGTGGTTGGATATAAAATGAATTAACCTCGTTAATCTTTGGTTACATTGAACAGCTGAGCTGAACGGACCTATCGGCTGCTGCTTCTCTTGAATTATTTTAAATCATTGTTTTTTTTTTGTTGTTCTTATATTTTTCAAATGGTGCACCCTGCTTTAACTTTGGATTTATGTTGGGGCGGAGTGGGTAGGTTGAGGAAAAACTTTACAGAGCCCTTCTTCTATTTACAGTATTTTTAACTCGAATTTTCTACTTAAACAAAAACTTGGTCTTTTCGCTATTGCAAAGGCAATATTTGTTTATGTATATGTCTGTGTGTGTTTTGTGGAAATGCGCAGCCAGACAGACAAGCTTCAAATAAGCTCATAGCAAGTAAACAAATGTAAGCATCTAGTTTGCAGAAGGCTTGTGAATATCACTGTAAAAAGTTTACAAGTAATTGTTGAATATACAAAATTAATTCCTTTTAAAAATATACCTACAGTGGTCAAAAAAGTATTCGACATATGATCAAATTTCAAAATATTAGGAAAACAACTCCAAACTTATAAATCGTTAGGGTATCTCTACTTTATTCATTTTGGTCATAATTTTCCTAAAACATTGACAATAATTACATAAAAATGCCTTTTTTCATAGAAACTCGAAATGACAAGCAAAAAAAGTATTCGACAACTCAAGCAAGCTTATAGCTATGGCATTAGCTTATGTCCAAAATACAATTTATTTTGCACTTGGTTGATTCTACACTAATGAGAAACGGAAACATGAATCCTAAAATACATTCAATTGAAGTAATTTTTGGATTTTGCATTAAAATGGAATCTTAAGTTACTCCTGTTGCAAAAAAGGATTGGTTGTTTTGACTGCTTTTGTTATTAATTTCGGTGTATAATCATTTATTTTACTATCTTTTCGATCAAGCTCATTGAAAAAAAATTATTTGCATTCAAGAACAGTTAGTTACGGAGCAGGTCTCATTTGTCACTAGCAATTGTGGTAAAGGTGTCGTGGTAGGATCAAGGATCAACTGTGCAAACCTACAAAATCTTGTCTGTTAACAATTAGAACAGCTCGGAACTCATTAAGTGCTTGAAAAACCACAAATATCTATTCGCATTTATTATTTATTCTAACGTTTTAAAGATAATGGTAATTAACATTTTTTCAAAATATTTTTCTCTGGTATTCAACAATATATTAAGTCATGTATTTGAATGCATGATGTATTTTTCGCGGATGAGTTCAAATCAGGGATTGAATCCAAAAAAGAAAAAAATAAAATTTCAAAATTTAACCAAAAAAATTTGAACAAAAAAAATTCTGTTCTCAAAATAAATATTGTTCACAGAACAAAAAAAAATGTTGTTAAGAAATAAAAATCAATTTAAGAACAAAAAATTTTTGAACAAAATATATTGCTCACAGCCTAAAAAAAAATCAAAATTATTTTATGACTTAAAATCGGAGTTTAAAAACACGCTCAAGTTCGCAAATTGGAAGCGATAGCAAACGTAACAAATAAGGTTTTCGTACCTGAAGAAAATTATAAAATATATATTGGTACAAAAGCCTTCGGAGAAGTAAAAGAAGTAACTTTGTCATATAAAAAAAATCCTAAAATTATGTAACAGTTAAATTTAAAAAAACTTTTTCTTGCGTTTTGGATTTAATTAAATGTTTTTAAGATTTTTATTGTTAAGCCTTACTAATAATATATTTGGAGATTTTTCTCCGATAATAAATAAATTCAAATAAATTTTAACGCTAAAAAGCTTCTTTCAACACTTAATTGCGTGACAGGAATTGATAAAATTATTGAGTGAGTTTTATGCATGAAACTTGGTTAGGATTTTTAGATAGACCCATCTGTCTAGATCTGCACTATAAATCACTCTATATCAAAACTAAAAAGTGCACAAAAACTGGGCATTCATGAGTATATAAAAATCTTTATATTTTTTTGACTATTTTGCGACAAATAGGGAGGTCTAACAAAAACAAAACATTCCAGAGCACCACATAAACATATGGTGTGAATATAAATCTTCTGTGGTTCAGCCGTGAAGATCAAAAATACATACGCACCAACGATAGGATTGTACCTTGAATTTTGTGCATATTCTTTATAGGAATTTGTTATGTTAAATTTTTGTATAAAAACGTATACATGTAAGACTATGGGTATGTTCGAGGTACTCAATAAATGCGGCAATACTGCGGCCTTTCTACACGCCTGCAACACTGTTGCAGATGCTCAGCTGATACTTTGCTGATATTCTGCGCGTATTTTGCACAATTTCCATAAATTAAAGCAAGAATGGATTTTTGTGCAAGTTTAATTTTGTATAGCATAGAAAATGATAAAAGTTTGTTATTGAAATTAGAAGAAACAAGAATTAAGAGACTTAAGAAGGGAAGAATTTTTTTTAAAACCATTCAATTATATCCTGGTGATATAATTTTCACGCATTTCCGATTGAATTATTAGTAAATTTATATACGTGGCCAATAATAACAATACAAAATAAAATAAATAAACATTTGTCTTACTTTTCTTCATGCAGTATTATTCTGCAAACAAAAATTTTGTGTTGCCGCTTTTTCGCATTTCCTGCGCATCAAATGTAAAATTTTTGTTCGCTAGAACGTTTTGCTTTGGCCAATGTTGACGGAAATTTGCATAGAACGTGATGCTTTGACAAATCATGCAACACAGCCGCAGTGTTTGCAGCTCGAACATACCCTATATTTTATTTGAGCGTGGTACGAGAACATCATTTCTGGCATTTTTAATTTTGCTGTTCAACAGTATTTGAACTAAATTCCTCAAGACAAAATACACAAAGTTGATGGTGTGATAAGGTAAACTGCACCGTTAGCCTCCTTTTTTTTTTTTCTTTAATAACTATTCATACCCGAACCAAAAATCGCCCAGGCAACATCAGTTTATCTATCAACACAGCATATTGTATATCCAATATATAAAAAATAATAATGACTGAATTTCTTTGAAACTTAATAAAATTAATATCAAGCTTTTTCAAATGAACAAAAAAAAAATGAACAAAATTTATTTTGTTCAAAAAATAAATATCGTGCAAAGAGCAAAAAAAAATTGAAATTATTTTATTATTTTAATAACTATGAAAGCTGGTTGTTTTTTGACTGGGTTCAGAGTTACTATCAAATGTTTAAAATATAATCTATATGTCGAATACTTTCTGGAACACCTGTATAAGAGATATGTAATAAAAACAATGTTTACAACATTATAACTTAAATAACTTATTAATGAATTTTAAAAAAAATTATGTTGTATGCTTTTTAAAATAGATTGAGAACACAAGTGTTTTCAATATTAGGCCAAAGACTGTTTAAGACATTAAAAAAGTACATTAAAAATGAGTTCATAGCATGCTCTTTAAATTTAACATTGGTAATGATTAATTTACTTGAAAGCCAATAACAATATTTACATGTTTTTTCATGCCACATGATTAGGTTTGTAAGCTTGCTATAAGCATATTTCTTGTTTGACTGATTGGCTGGTATAGCTGGTTTTTTAGTTTTTAAAAATTTTAATCTTGTTGTCTGTTTTTAGTATTATATTCTTTTTTTGTATTATAAATATTTTACATTTTTTATACGCTTTATATGACAGCAGTTTTTAACAGCAGCTACAAAAATATTTGCTGTTTTGAAGCTTTTTTTTTTTTTTTTGTTTTTCATTATTTAAAGTTTATTTTAATTTTTTTTTTTAAGCGCTGTTTATCAATTTGAACGTTCAATATTACGTATTTAAACTAGTGTTTCAACAGTGCCCAGCTTTATATTTTTTTTTTTTTTGTGGCGACATTAAAAAAATAAACTTTACTTTATGCTACTCAATCGTTTTTTTCAAATTTTACCATATTTTTTTTTTTTTTTTAAATTATTATTTTAATAAGAATTTACAAATAGTACACTGCTTTATTATGTAATTGACAAATGTATTATGGAATTTCTACAGGTTAAGATTGTTTTTATTTTAAATTTTGTTTTTATTGTTGTTGTTATTTGTTACATTAATCTTGACAAATTTAGAATTTAGGTTTGATTTATATAATTTCAGCAAATATATTTATATTCTTTTACATAAACCTTATTATAATATCATATAAAATAGCCTGATAAAAACGTTTTCTTAAGCTTCTGTCAAAATACAAAAAAGCTTATGGCAAAAAGATATCTGAGCGAAAAAAAAAAATACTTAAAATTTGACAAGTTTTTATTAGTTCTACTGTTCTAAGATGTCTTGAATGCACTAATCCACCGGCCTAAGGCCTACAACTATATCAACGAAAACGATTTGCTGAAAAATCGTTAAGTTATTAAACGAATCTCAATGGAAATAAAGGCAGCCTTTTTCGAAAAAATTTACACAGTTGTATAGAGTAAAGAAATTTTAAGGTACTTATAATGAGAAAAATGTTTAATATGCTTTAATGGAAGAGGCAAAGAACCGCATGCACTTCTTTTAGAATTTATTAAATTTATGTTCTATTTACATAAAATTTTAGTTGTAATAGTTAAAAAAATTTAAAAGAAACAAGCTTGCTGTATTTAAATATTTTTTAATTTTTTTTTTTTTTTGTATTTTTGTTTTTCTTTTTTTGGTTCTTGAAAGACGCAACAAGTATGATATAATATTTTCGAAATATTGTTTAAGGCTTTTCATTAACCAAAAGTAGCCACCCATTTTTTTCTATAATTAAAATCTCACGACTACTGTACGGAACGAACACATACAAAAACTAAAGCTGTTTCTGACTTACAACAAAATAACATTAACCAATAATATTACTTTTGAGGAATTTCTTAAGTTCTATCTTAAAGAAATTGCAATGTTTTTTGTATGTTTTATCCTTCATTTTTATTATTATTATTATTTATTTAAATCAGTTATGTACATATGCTATATATATTTTATATATGTATGTGCTGCTTTAATAGTAATTATGCTAAAAAATTTATTAATTATTTGTTAATTTATTAAAACTATTTGCATGAAACTATTTTTTTTTACATTTTTTTTGTTTTTTTTTACTTAAAAATTAATGTGTGTTTTGTTGTTTCGTTCATAAAATTTAACGAGTGTTGGTTGTTCTTAAGGTTTTCCTAGGCTTTAGTTTTTTTTTTAATTTTGTTTTTTTGTTTTTTGTTTTTTCTTTTACTAGATTACAAATACCATTTTTATTACAGTACATTTTGCAGAAATGTATTTCGTATAAATTAGAAGCAGACATAAGGGTAAACCAAATAAATCTTAAATTCGCAAATTTTGCAATAAATATCATATATAAATATTAATTAAAAATTATAACTAATATAACAGGCGCAATATACACACACATACAATCAAACAATAATTGATTTTAAATACATATATGTACACAGGCAATAAAATATGATTTACAAATTGATGATTTTTCGATTTAATTACAATTTTGTAACATTGTGCAATAGGAGGGGGGAGGGGCTAAGTCTATAGTAGTGGCTTCTTACGTACAAAACACCAATATCAGGCCCACATCATGCTTAAATAAATAATTTTGATTTGTTATAGAGTTTAAAATTAAAACAAAATATATCAATTATATATAAAATTAAAATAGCACGAGGTTGTTAGGAGAAAACAAATGAAAAAAGTGATCAACAATTTAAAAAAGTTGCATCTTTAGGATTATCATCATCTAACTTCACAGTCTTTGTTCAGTGGAAGTAAACTGCTACTATTGCTACCGCTGCTACTGGCACTACTGCTGTTGCTATTGTTGTTGTTGCTGTTGTTATTGTTGTTGTTGTTGTTAGTGTTGTTTTTGCTGTTGCTACTGCTGTTGCTGTTGTCATTGCAATCGTTGCTGGTTGTTGCGGTTGCGCTATAGCCAGCTTCAAGTGCTGCAGCAGACGCAGCTGATGATGCAGTTATTGTTTCCGCTGTCTCTCTAGAGACCACGTCCGCAATGTTAAGTTCTGCATCTTTGTTCGGCGTTATCGCTGCTGGGTATGCATTGAATTTCATTGACGTTTCTGCTGACGTTTCTACATCTTGCGAGGTTTTTGAATTGTTACGAGGCGATGTGTTTTCATGCTCGGTGGCTCCAATGGCATTTATCATTGTTCCACCCCCTTCTCTGGCTATGGCACTGAAAGAGGCGACAGCATTTGTTTTACTGCTTGTCATATGCGGTTGTACATCTTCAGTTTGCGCCTGCGTAGGTGTTGAGTTTCGATGTGATCGATCTTTATACTGCTTTTCTTTTTTATTGTTGCCGATAACATAACCACCGCCATCAGATACGCGTGCAATTTTCAGACGCAGCGGCGCCGTAGTTGAAGAAGTGCTCGCTCCTGTATCTGCTGTTGCTGGGGGTGTAGACAAGTGATCTTGTATTTCTGTTTCGGCTTTTCGCTTGCCAATGCGTATGATAAGCTTGGGCGTTTCTCCGCTTGCCGTACTAGTGGTATTTTCTATTAAGGTGGTTGTCATTCTATCACCCGCACTGGCACTGGCGGCTGCAGCTACTGCAGCATGTTTCTCCTTGTTGCGCTTCTTTTCTTTTTTGTCCTTTTTGGGCTTAGACGATTTTGCTTTTTTCGTGTGTGTTATTGGAGCATCCACAGCACCAGAAATTTGTAAATATTTCTGACTTGTTTCAGTGGCAGCGACGCCTACACGCCTGCTACGTTCATCATCGTCTTCGCCAAAGTCAGCCATGACTTTTTTGCGAAAGTTCATTGATTCACGTTTATAGTCTTCAAGCGTGGGTGGCGTGTAGTTTGTTGTAAGGCGTTTCTTAGGCGGACAACCGACCATACGTCGTGACATGTCGTACCCATAGTTGTTGTCAACACTTGCAGCAGCGCCATAAGTGGCGCCTGCACTGCCATCACCTCCCAAGCCGCGTATTTTGATTTTTAGCTTCGGCGTTGGTTCTTCTTCGGCGGAGCCCTCGTTGGTTTTGCTACGACCGCGTCGTTTGCCCACACCACTTGCAACTGCACCCGTGCCCTTGCCACCATTATCAGTACTGCCCGTAGAACAAGCGCTGCGGCGACGCGCCTCTGCTGTGCTGGCCACATTTATGCCACCAATAGCGCCAGCGACATCATTTAAATCTACGGCATCAAGCGAACGCAGCTCACGCACTGACGTCTTCTTGGAACGTTTAATACCCAAACCACCGGCTAAATCAGCGCTATATTCATCCAATCCACTAGCCAGTACATCGGTTTTACGCAAACCACTGAGTCCTAGGTTGTCCAATGAGTTTGTCATGTTTACATTAACTGCTGGCAAGCCACATGATGACTCATCCATATTGGTATCCTTCTGCACAACATAGAGGCTAAGCAACTCCTTCTTACGCATGCGTCGTGAGTTGCTGCTACCGCTGGCTGTTACGCTAACAGCATTGGCTGTAACATGCGCTGCTGTTGCTGTCTGCACAATACCGCCAATGTTTGTTTGTACCACGCTTGTGGTTTGAGCGCTCAGATTCAGGGACAACGCGCTTACACTCGATGTGTTGTAGTTGTAGCTGTCCGGATAGGCGAGTGGACCTTTTATTTTCAGTTTCAGTTGATTGCGTGAGTCCGAGAGCGATGCTTTTGTGGTTAAGGTGGTGTCCGAATCAATGGATACTTCTTCAGAAGTAGTTTCCATGGAAGTTTGCAAATCAGCAGGCATAACAAGATCAGGCACTACACTACCAGTAACTGTTGTAGGTGCAGCTATGCTGCCTATAATTGCAGCAGTGTTTGTAATGGTATGTGGCGCGTTGCCTGGCAATGCTGCGGTGCTTGTTGTAGGTACCGTAGGTGCCGTTGTTGCACTAGATAATTGTTTCGAAGATATTGTGGTACCCGTGGCACGCAAGGCTGACTGAAACTCTTTCTCGTCTTCCTCATCAAATTCGGATAATGTCTGATCGGCCGTTCCCGAGTCAAATGCACCCAACAAGTTGTTGTTGTAGGCCTCTTGCGAAGCCGAAGAATGTGGCGCTTCAAAACCCAGGTTATAGGTGCGCATGTCTACTGGTCCTGGCAGTACCGGCTGCACTATCGAATGTAGTATCGACTGCTGACTCGCATGATCGTTGGCTGCAGTAGGTGCTTTCAGGCCGACGGCGACACCAGAACTGCTGTTGCAATTTGTCAGTGCATTGGCAGCTGTTGTTGTGACTGCATTTACCGCTGAGCTTGCACCGCGTACTTTACAGCCATGTGTATACGTTGGACTGGAGTATTTTTGTTGTTCACTAGTTTGTTGCTGATGTGCTCCTCCTATTGCTGCGCCTGCATTGCTGCGACAATCAAACGACCGTCTACGATCACGTAACGATTGCAGATTTTCAACACCAGGCGAGGCAAGTTCCTCATCATAGTTAAATTCATAGGGTGTACCAACCAAGTTGTTGACAATGTGTGTATTGCTGCCATATTGCTCGGGTAGAGGCAGTGGAATGATGGCGTTTGCAGCACTACTGCCACGTCCTCGTCCACGTCCACGACCTCTGCCACGTGAACCGGCACCAGTGCCACGCGGCGCACGTTGACGTGGTTTTCCCGCTAGTGTATGTGTCATGGGGTCATACTTTTGTGGTTTTGTTGTGGTCAGTGGCGGCATGTTGGTGAATTCGGTGAGTGTATGCTGCTGCTGCTGCTGTTGAAGTTGCAGCTGCTTGCTGAGCAGCTCCATTTGTCGAGGCGATTTTCCCGGCGACTTGTGTTGAACTACTTGCGGAGATTTGTGAGAATTGCGCAACTGTTGATTGTAGCGTGTGGAAGTGCGTTTGGAAGGCGATTCTTTAGTAGGTGCTGTATGTTGTTGTTGTTGTTGCTGTTGCTGTTGCTGTTGCTGTTGCTGTTGCTGTTGCTGTTGCTGTTGCTGTTGTTGTTGTTGTTGTTGCTGTTGCTGTTGCTGTTGAGTTGATGTTTGTGTGGATTGTAACATGGTATCGGCACAGCTGCCAAGTATGTTGGTGAATGCAGTATTATGCTCAGCTGGCGAAGTCAGACTGTATTGGTTTTGTTGCTGCTGCTGCTGTTGTTGCTGTTGCTGCTGTTGTTGTTGCTGTTGTTGCTGCATTTGATGATTATGCGGCGAATGATGATCGAGCAAGGCTGTACCACCACCTGTTGTGCCAACAATTGCCGCTGTGAGTGCTAGATTGTGCGAAGATGAAGTAAACGCTGCTCCGTATTGCGACTGTTGCGCTGCAACACCACCAACAACATTACCCGAAACAGTTGCCGATGCATCTGTCGCTCCAATGCCATAAATAGAAGCCGCTTCGCTCTGATGTGTGGATGCTGTGGTAGGAGGCATCGCAACATTTCCAGCAAGCGATGCAGCTGTTGGATAAGCTGTAACTGCTGTGGAATTTGCACCATAGGACATTTGACTGAGATTAGGTATTGAGGTTGGGGCTGTGTGGAAAAGTCCATTAAATTGGCTGGCAGAAGACTGCACTGCTTGTTGGGCTGCCTGAGCTGTTGTGTTTTGAGTTTGCTGATTATAGGTTTGGTTATATGATGTCATTATGGCATCAATGCCATTAACCAATGGAGATTGTTGTGTAGCAGCATGATGCTGCTGCTGTTGTTGCTGCTGCTGCTGTTGTTGCTGCTGCTGCTGTTGTTGCATGCTGTTAAAGGGTGTTGAAATGCCAAAGGCATCCAAGGGATTAAAGTAATTCTTGCAATTTGCCGCTTCGGCAGTCTGTAGTGAACTTCTGGCATTTAGACCATTGTTGCCGAGGTTATTCGTTTGCAGATGGGATCGATGTTCCGTGTGATGTTGTTGCTGCTGCTGCAGTTGAAGATCCATTTGTTGCTGTCGCTGCTGTTGCAACTCCAACGCCGAAGCTTGATCATTCGATTCTGAAACCGAACTTGGTGATGTCGATACCGAACGTCGTGCCGCAATCAAATCATTTTCATTCCAAATACGTGTTGCACGCATTGTGTAAGGCGATTGCATGCGCGTGTTCTCATCATAATCGCAATCGACGACCAGCTTGTTACTTCCAACAGATCCTGTGGATGTGAAATCAATGTTATCCTTAGCTGTTGCAGCTGCATGTAGATCAACAAAATCGGGCGTGGAGGAGTTGGCTCCACCACTGTTGGTTATTTTATTAAAACAATCTATGTTTGACGTTGTCTTTTTGGCTTGTGCTTTGTCACCGCCGCCGCCAAGTTCGCTCTGCAAATACGACGAAATTTCGGCAACATTCGGAGTTTGTGGTTGCTGATTGTAATTATTAGCTGAAGCTGCTGCTGGTGATGTTGTTGTTGTTGGATCGTGTATGATGTTATGAGTACTTTGTTGCTGTTGTTGTTGATGCATTGGTGATATGTGCGTCTGCCCCGTTGCAACTGAGTTCTTTTCCAGAAAACTTAGTGCGTTTGCGGCAAATGTTAAACTACCACTCGAATTGTTGTTGTTATTATTCAAAGGCGTCGCTACCCCCGTTTTCGGTGGCGTTGCAACAATCGGCGTTGCTGTTTCAACGAAGCTGCTGGGCATCTCTTTTAAAACGGCGGGAGATTGAAAAGTTGGTGATGTTGTGGAATGCTTATCATTTCCACCACTGCCAAATAGACAATGGCTGGCAGCTTCAGCGTCCGCTTCTGCAGCTGCTGCTGCCGCCGCACTTTCTTTCTGCACATGGAAAATATCCTCCGGATCAGCGGCATTGTGGAAGGGAAAGACTGATGGTATTGCGGGCGTAGGTGGCATCATTAAGTCATGATCCTTTGACTCATCACTGCGATTACGTTTTGTTTTACGCAATTTCTCCAGCAGATTGCGCGTTGCTTGAACACTATCTTCCTCCGATAACTGTTTTGTGGATGTATCGACAGAACGCAACATGTCTAAACTGTCCGGTGGTTGATCGAGCACTTGGGGCACAACGGAAGAGGCAGTTGGAAAACCTCCGCTGGTGTTTAACAAGGCATCGCTAAAACTGTTTTGTTTTTGTTGCTCGCGTTCTTTTTGCTTCTCGTTTTCTTCCACCATATCGAGAATAGTGTCCACAATAGGTTGATGTCCAGACTCCAGAGCATCGGCTTTGTGGGCTTCTTCTGCAGTGGTAGTGCTATTATTTTGAGATTCATTAATTGCATAGTTAAGGGAACCTTGAACGTCACATTCCAGCTGTAGCTTTTGGTTTGATGAAGCCTCGGAGGAAATTGGCGATGATTCTGGCGATGCAGGTGTAGCTGTCGTCGCAGCAGTTTTAGACGACAATTCTTGGCATACAGCAATATTTGTTGACTTCTCAGTTAACTCTTTTTCCTGCTTTAATTGTTCACTTTGCGCTGAATTTGAATTCGAATCCAGTTCGATAATTTCTGGTGGTTCCGGCGCAATGACAGCAACGGCAGGCGATGAAGAGGATGCCGAATATTTACTGGCACTGGCTGCCAACTCGTTTTTACGTTCTTCCTCTAAAGCGCGCACCAATTCCATTTCATTGAGTAAGTGCTGCGTATGATGGGTGTGTTCCTCTTCGGGTGATAGCGGCGGGCTGCCAGGTTTTGTGCGACGACGTCTTCGACGACGATGTGTACCACGTCGTTGACGTCGATGTCCAACACGCACATATTCGTTATCCGACAAGACTTCGTCATCTGTGGCGTCATCGGTGTCGGCATCATCTTCGTCTTCGTCATGTGAAATCGTTGGCGAAACAGGTACAGGTGCAGCTGGTGGACGTTCATCGATATCGAGGTCTCTGAGTTTGCTTGATGGTAATGTTGTATTGGTCGGTGCAGTCGTCAGTTCTTCGTCGATATCCATGGGTACTTCGCCGCTTTCTTCAACAGTTTTTGTATTCATCTCGATTGGTGTTGGAGTTGGTGTCGGTGTTGGTGATTTTCGTATCGCTGATGTTTGCGGCATTTCCTTGATTTCCACGTCACTTAAATGCGTTTGACTTTCAGCGCCACCCATAGCGATTGAAGCAGCTGAGGAATTATTGCTACGGCTTATCTCAAGCTCTTTCTTATTCAACAACTTGTCCAGCGAACCTAAGTTCTTGTTCTTGTTTTTGTTCGAGTTATTTGTTGTTGAACAGGAACCGCTGCTTGAAGCTTTACGTAGTGCAATTTCCTGCTCCAAGTTGAGTGTTTCTGGTTGTGATGTGGATGGCATGGATGCTTGTGTGTCTGGTTTTGGTACCTTTGTTTCCTCAAGCTCTTCGTCGTCTTCAATTTCTATAGGTTCTGCGGTTACGGATGCAGAAATCGGTGTCGGTTTCTTTTGTGGTGATGTATTTGTTTTCTTTGCATGCCGTTCACTTTGTTTACTTTGTGCAGGCGATTTCAACGGCGAACTACGTGATTTGTAGCGTTTTGTAGCACGTTTAACTTTTTCCTTTCCATCGTTAGGATCAGCAGCATCGTCATCATCCAAAACAATTGGCAATTCCTCCGCTGGCGGCAACTTCTGGCTTATGTGTTTTTCATCAGCAACAGATATACGCCGCTTACTCGCGCCTGCGGTGGATATCTCGCTCTTTGTGGGTGATTCTTCATTAAGGCTTGTGTTGCTTGCATTACTAGTGTTGCGTCGTAATTGCATTTGAGGTTGAGGTTGCGGCGCCGGCGCAACACTTTTAAGCGGCTTTGTTACAGAGCTCTGACGAGTTATGGTGCCACCACCACTTCTTTCTACTGCAGCAGCAGCTTTACGAGGAGAGCGTTTAGTTCCTGTGCTAGTTGAAGGAGGCGCAGCGCGAGTTGCGGCACGTTCTTCAGTGGCTTCGCTTTCTTCATCAGATTCAGAACCGCTACTACTACTGCTGCCACTGCCAGATGATGAAGATGAATTGCTGCCCGATTCTGAGCTTGATGTAATCGAGGTATTGCGTCGTTTATCTGTAACCTTTTTCGGTGTCTGTTGTTGCTGTTGGTGTTGCTGTTCAGCCGAAGTATCTTTGGAACGACGTCTGCTGGACGTTGGTGTTTTTAATGCTGCCGCTATGTTTGCATCGCGCACAGACATTCTGCGAGTTGGCGGCGTTACTTTTGTACGATTACTTTCAGGCGTTTTAAGGATTTTGCCATCTTTATCACTTGTTGCTCGTTGTGGTTCGTCAGTCGTTGTGGAAGCGGCAGCCTCGGCAGCATTTACTGGCTTTCCGCTGCTCTTAAGCTGTTCCGCAGCCTTTTTAGCCGCTTGTCTTTGAGGCACATAAGCTACTAGAATGTTATTCTTAGACATATTTGCAGGCGGTTTGGAACTGGAGTTGGAAGCACTTTTTTGTGACACTTGCTCAGTAGCACTGATGCCGGCTTGTATTGTTGGTGGATTTGACGTGGCTTCATTAGTAGTCGTTGATTTGGCACTTTGTTCTGTAGCGGTTACTTGTGAATGCTCATCCTTTCGTCTACTAGGCGATATAAGATCCTTTGTTGACAAATTTAAATCCTTCTCCTTTTCTTTATCCTTATCCTTTTCTTTTTCTTTCTGATGACTACTATTACCACAATCTGACGCATCTTTAGCGGATTTCGGCGGTCGCCCCCTTTTGCTTAAATTTCTATCCTGCTGTTCCAAAATTTTAACACCTGTAGAGCACGCTGATGGCAACTTATCTTTAGTGCGTTGTTTATCGGACGACTTCTCATCATGTTTGTTTTCCTTGCTTTTGACCTTTTCACTGTCACGCTCAGAACGTTCCTTAGTACGTTCAGCAGATTCAGACACTTCCAAACGCATTCGACTACTGTTAGTTGAATTGCTGCCTGCTGGTGCAACATTGCCTAATGCTGCCGTCGTTGCTGCTACAACTGCCGAGACATTGTATATGTTGGTGGTGGAACGCATGTTTTCGGAAGCTTTCTTAGCTGCTTGACGTTGTGGTACCACCAGTAGATCTGCAGATATCTTTTGAGACCTTTCTACTGCTGTCGTCTTCTCATTCTTGTTGGCAGCAGCGGTGTGAGTAGGTGATACGTTAAACAATGCATTTGAAGCAGTTGACTTTTTGTTGCTGCGATTTTGCGCTTCTGTTGCAGACGATGATGATGTCTTAGTTGCGGCTAATTTTGATGCTGGTACATTTTCAGACTTCGTCGTCCCACTGCTTTGTTTTGAGGCGAGCGACAGTGTATCCTTGACTTTGGCCTTGCTTGACTGCTGCTGCAATGTAAATTCCTTCATGGCAGCCTTAGTGCGTATCGTTTGCTGATTCTGTGAATCACTAACATTGCTTTCTGCCGTACGTTCCTCTTTATCCGGATCGGCCGTAGTCAGAGAGCTATCTGAATCAGAATAGATTTGTTGTACAACAGCCTTTCGACTTGTCACAGATGAAATGTTTGTGGTCGTTGCTGTTTTCGAACTTGCAGCATTGTTTGCTGTGATACTACGAGCACCCTTCAACGGCAGTAACTCTTCACTGTCATCGCTAGACGATGATGCTGCAGAGCCTTTGTCTTTTCTTAGTTCCTTTTCCATTTGTGAGAGACCACGATTTGTGGACGACGAGAGGGGCGTTAATGTCTTTGACTTAGATTTTTGCTTTGCAGGTAACGATTTCTTTGTATCCTGGACGTCGGCTTCTTCATCGCTAGAGCTCAGAAGTAACGCCGCTCCACCACCTCCACTCTTTATTATTTCGCCACTGACCGATGTCGCATTGGTTTGTGCCGTTGCACTCTTTCTTCGTTGCTTTTGACGCATTTCAACGGAACGTGAATAGCTCTGCTTCTTGCGCGCCATTGTTTTCGCAGGTGAGGTTTTCTTTTTTGATTGTGCTTCGCTATCGCTGCGTGTTGAGCCGGATGTGCTGGCTGCAGATTCAAGTGCTGACCCTGTGACAGAGCCGGTAGTGGATCCACCAGCACCACCTTTTCTACCTTCATCCGAAGAAGAGTCTTCGTCTGACGATGAATAATGCGATGAGTTGGAGGAATTGCTGCTATTATCTGAGTTTTTAACTTTGTCCCGCGTGCTTTTAAGTTTTGTGTTAGCTGTTGTTGCTGTTGTTGTGCGAGTGTTTGAAGTACGTGGCGTACCACGTGTTCTTGTGCTGGCAGCTGCAGCCATCGTTGTTGCAGCCGTCGCTGTTGTATTGGCTCTAAGACCTTTATCCACGGTTCCCGTTGAATTTCGTCGACTATTATTTGGTGTTGTTGAGGATTTTTGTTTTTCTATTGCAGCTGCAGCAGCTATTGCACCGTTATTCACCTTCTTATTCGGTGATACTTTACTGCCAGCAACTGTAGTTGTTGTAGTAGAAGGCGTAGTCGCTGTTGACTTTTTTTTTGTGGGTGATAGAGAGACAGATTTACCGCCCGCCAAATTACCTGAACTTCCCCTTGAACCCCCTTTAATATTGCCAATTAGTTTTTCTAAAATAAAATCTAGATTTTGATATTGTGCAGGTATCGCATTGTTGCCACTACTTGTAGACGAAGAATAGAATTGATCGTACAATGTGGGCCCGTCATTTGCGTATATGACGGCATTTTTAAATACCTCATCGTGTTCCGACGACGACTTGTTTACGACATTCGACGACGTTGACCCTCCACCACCGCCGCCAATGCCAACTTGTAAACTTTCGTCACTAAGCACTGATATTTGTTTGTAAAAAACTTGTTCACGTAGTTTGAATAAGGAACGCGAGAGCTTCTCTCGTCTACTAACCATATAACATAAATTTCTTACACGCTCCAAATCTTGACGTAAATGTACGACCAGCTTGTGATTCTCGAGATCTTGTTGCTCCTGCTTGCGTGCAATCAGTTCAACATCTTCTGATTTTGGAGGAATGAGGGCACGATTATGACGAGATTTCCGCTTTAGTTTCCAGTAATTGTATATGGCTTCAATTGCATCGTCATCGACCTCGAAGAGATGACAACTAATATCCTTAATGTTGACATGTTTGTCGAATTCAGCTTCTACTTCCTGTTTTCGAAAAAAGATAAAAAGATGTTACTTGTTAAAATACAAAGGCAAAGTAAGTGCTAAAAATAATTATAAAGATGTTTAGCATATAAATAAAAGATCTATAAATTTTGGATTGATTATAATTCTTAAAATTTATTTGAGAAATAGGTTTTGACCCACTAAGTCAATAATATCCTTGTAAATGTATGCGTTAACTAGTCTTCTCAAAAGAGAAATTATTAAGTTATCTTTACGAATCATCTTGAAGATGACATGTTCAGTTAACAAGTCCGTATTTTATATATGTACTGGACTATAACGGTTTAAGTTTGAACTTTTAATTTTGTTCTGCCTTGAATGCAAAACCTGATTTATATAAAAAAAAGGTTTAATTTAAACCTTTTTGAAGTGTATTTATAGGAAGAAATTAATTAAGTACACCCTTAAGAAGTAAATAAACTAGCAATTAACCTCAAAAAACTTAGTGCATTGCTGGCTCAAAATGCCCACTGAGTGAGATTAGTCAAGTTTTCAAACTATACGGTAGAATATACAAGTTAGCAAATTTATATTTCCATAGCTAACCACATTAGAGCATTTTAAATGCATTGCATAACTCAACGTGTAGCATTAAAAGCAATTTCAATCTTACCTGTAATCGTTGAGCTCTGGCCTGGTTACGTTCCTCTGAAGTCATATCCTTTCGGCTTTTTCGCCGTTTACAATCACCATCCTCTTCACCGGAACCATGTTCTTTATTGCTGTATTTTTGTTTGCTGTTGCCATAACCATGTCCACTGCCATCCTTTTTACCCTTACTCACGCTGTGCTTATGACAGTAGGAACGCAATTTAACACCATCCTCAGCATTGCCCTCTTCTATGATGGCACGCATTTCCAGACCATGCTGGAAAGCACAGGTTACATGATAGGCTGTTTTGCAGGTCTTCACTGAACACTGTATGCAAGCTCCAACACGTCCTCGACACAAAACACATAACAAAGCCCAACGACTTTGTGGAATGCTCGATATTTTCGTTATTGGTTCCATGCGATCCACACATCCAATACTAACTTCGGGTATCCATAGCGCACATGAGACATGTGCCCAATTTTTACCCGATTTTGTTGATTTCATTGCGCCACCTTTATTCGGACACAGAACACATTCAGGTTTAATGCCCATCGAACATGTTCGACAAAGCCATTGACCTACAAGCGAGAGGACAGCAACTATTATATATAGACTTTTTCTATAATTTTCATCACGCCATGCAATACCAACCTGATGGAATAGCTGTTATACCATAACACGCCTGATGCACGCAAATATTGCAATTATCACAGAACACCATTTCGTTCGCTTCTTCCGAATCGGGTGATCGACACACATCGCAGATAACATTTTCATCGTATTCAATGCCAAGTCCTTCTTCGTTTTTAAGTATGACTTGAATCTGCTCCCAGCATCGAATCTGAAAGCAATAGTAAAGGTACATTTAGTTCGTATTTTAAATAAATGTTGATGGGATGAAAATAAATATTGGGAACATTATAGTATAGCAAACCTCTAGTTCTTCAATAACACGCTCGAACTGCGCTTCAGTTATTTGAAAAGCACCACAATACGCACGGTCTGTATTTAGTAATTTTAACCACGCTTCATCCACCTGATCGATATCATAGGCACACGTTGATTCCGCTAGGGAAACTACATTCGTTAGACAATGCAACTCTGGTGAGTACGAATCGTCTTTGGTAATACGTAGGAAGCGATTTTTTGGACTGTAAATAAAAAAAAATCATTTATTTTAGTTTATCATCAAAGCGTCTAGTTGCTAAGACGTTTGAAACTTACAGTTTAAAATCGTGTGCGGGTGTTACAATTGGATCAGTCAACACGTAGACGCAAGGCTCAGGCAATGAATCAGGACTAACCGGAACCTGCACACCTTTCTCCCACTCCTGTTTCCATTGGTCATTTACCACAAGGTATTCATAGTTAGCTAATGGTTCCGAATCAGGCAGTTTCATGGCGCTTATGAGATCCTTGCGATAAAGTTCTGCTGGAGCTTCAGTCGAGCTACGATTGTATATACTAGATATTTTAATGTCGGCCACAGAACGCGCCTGCCAGGCAGCTGCCGAAGACGATGAACCCTGGCAACCGGCCATTTTCGCACTTGTTGCTGTTGCTACATTTAAAGTGGACATTGCTTCGTCTGCCACTTGTGACGCTGGATTGTTGTTGTCGTTTTCAATACCGACATTTGTATTGCTTACAGTGGATCCTGCTGCTACACTTGGAACTCCAATAGCAGAGATGTTATTTCCACTAGAGCCACTTGCAGCAACTCCAATTCCTCCTCCGCTGCCATTAGGCGGTCGACCTTTGCGTCGTTTTGACGGTGGAGGCTGAGGTTCAACGTCGAGTCGTTGATGATGCTGATGATTACCTCGTTTACCCCTTTGCGACATTTTTCATTTGTAATGGAAAAATGTTGACAAAAGAGATTTTGAGATAGTTTAATAAGGATCGAGGTGTTTTAAAACAGCATTTATGTTTTTTTTTATAAGTTCTTTGTTGTTATTTTACTGTCTCTCTATATCTTGACTATCGCAATGGGAAAGTAATAAGGATAGCTTATTAAGGTTATCGGTTGGAGGGAGTTTTCCAGTGGTATCAATTGCAAATTTCGAATGTTCAGCAGCAAATTCAGTGAAGTTTATTTAAACCTGAAATAAAAGAAAAAAACAAAATTTTTATATTTCGAAATATTGGATATTGGGCATCCAGTATATCAATCAATAAACTTAAAATCATTAGTTTAGAAAGTTTAAATAGAAGCTTATGGCTCGAGAACATACGGAGAAGAGATTATGTCTGGTTAAGTATGTATATAAAGTTAGAGACCTACAAAATGAATAATTTGACTCTATATTCTTTAAGCTTAGGTGTGTGCAAAGCTGAGCCATGTAAAAATATATATACAAATTTTTTTTATGCGAGTGCAATAAATACTGTTTAGAAGAATAACTCATCAGAATTTTTTTATACTATAATGTAAAACCTAAGTCAGAGCTTTGGGTTGATTGTTGCTTAGTGCGATAATATTGCTGCTTCCAGTAATCAATAGTCGATAAATTATTGATCCTTTCTGATAATTGAATAAGGTTATTAATCCCTTTGTGAATAGTGATGGAAAATTGAGAGTATAATCGAATACTTCTCTTCGTTATAAACAATAAAACTGAGAATTTCCCTTTAAGCTTACCCAACTCAGCATTAATCTATTTGAAGCTACTGAACCTATTTGAAGTTAATGTGGGAAACATTTACCCACCAAAGATTGGGTTGTGCTCAGGGACAACATAGGACATAACTTCTAACCATGTAAGCATACCTAAATCTAATTACAGAATAACTTTTACTATACTTCTGAGTTTGTCGACCTTTTGGCAAGTTAAGATCAAAAACGCCAAAACTGTTAACAAATTTACTCATGCGGTTAAAAGGAGCAATTAAGACATAGTTCGTTCTATCAAAAGGTTAATAAACTAAATTAAGTGTTAGCATTTCTACTGCTTCTACGGTTAGGGTTAAAATTTATAAGAGAAAGAATTTCTGGAGAATCGAATACACCAGTAATGAGTTGATGTAAATAGACGATGTCTGCAGCCCCCTTCGCTCACTTAATGATTACATTCTTAATAATTTTTTAACGATCCTCATAAGGACGAAAAAGTAAGTCACTAAGTCTAATGGTAACAACTGTGGGTGTTGCTGTATGTATAAGCAGGGTTTAAATTGCTTTCAGCAATATAGCAAAAGCAACGAAATTTTTACTGCGGTAGTGCTACCGACAGTTTTTAAAATCATTGTAATGCTGTTCATTTTGCTTTGCTGTGTGAATTTTGAAAAGCAAAGCAAAAGCAGCAGCATTAAAAAGAATTTATTTTACTGCGAAGTGCTACGAAAGCAAAATAAATTATTTTATGGCTTTGCTTTTCATTTTGCTTTTCTAAAGCTGGAAGTTCATTCGATGCATTTGCATTTTTCATCCGTTTACTCGCTAGAGCAATTTACGCAAGAAAATGATGGTACAGTTCAATCACTGCGTTTTACGTTCAGAGCAAGCAAGGGCTGCAACATTATAAAACATTTTGTATGTTCCTAGCGTCATATTTGTTAATAATTTTCATCATTTTTACATAAAATTACTCAAAATGTTTTCATTTATAATCATAAAAACTTAAATTCTACGTATTAAACACGTCCTGTTAACAAATAATCAACAAAAAAATCGAAGACATTTAAAATTTTTAAGATCTATGTGTTAGAGTCATCCTTGAAAGTAATTGCTTCTGACTCGTTACTTTACTTTCTTCTCGCTTTTCGTTATAAGTAACGAGCTGTCAAAAAACGCAATTTACGCAAGAAAAGTTGAAATATTTTCAACTTTCTTGCGTAACTAGCGTTTTGCCAGCGTAACTTTCACAACCATTGAACTCGCTCCCATAAGCTTTCACATACTTCTATTTTATAACGCCAGCGAGTAAACGGATGAAAAACGCAAATGCATCGAATGAACTTCCAGCTTAATTTGTCACAGCACTACGACAGCAGCAGTTATTAAGCAGCTTAGTTTTGCTTTGCTTTCGGATGTTGTGCATTCGTTTGGCTCTCGTGATTTCTTCTTCGTCGTTTCTATGCTGCTTCGTTTCAGAGGCGCATGTCTATTTGCATGTTTTTTATATAATATGTACACTTGTGCGCAGTCGTGTATGTATGTTGTTACTTTGAAAAACTGTCGATAGCACTACCGCAGCAAAATGTTGCTGTTCTGCTGTTCTTTTGCTGTTTTGCTGAAAATATTTTCATTCTTCCAGCAAAACGAAGCAAAGCATAAGAATTGCTGTTTTTTTAGTGCTGCGACAAATAAGAAAGGCAAAATGAAAAGCAAAGCAATAAAATAATTTATTTTGCTTTCGTAGCACTACGCAGTAAAACAAATTATTTTAAATGCTGCTGCTTTTGCTGTTGCTGTTCGATTTTCAATAAGCACAGCAAAGTAAAAGCAAAAGCAACTGAAGTTTTTTTAAGTTTTTTAAACGCTGTGTATAAGGTTCTCAATTGTGTTGCAGGTCATATTGAATGTTTTTGAACAAATGATCGTTAATTGGACCGTGAAAATTTTAAGACTCTTTAAAAAATTTTAAGCTTTAATGTTCGTTTTTTCAATTAAAAATATTCTGCTGTCAGATGTGATTTGAAACAGGATTTTTGTTTGTTGGCAACGGTCCACGTACGCTGGCGCAACCACAAAATAGATTAATTATAATCAGTAGACTCTCAGAACTCAACCTAATATAAAAATAATGCAAATCTACTGATAAAGAGCTCTTAAATACTAATAAGGATTGCATAATTACAACTCTCATAATACTACGTGTGGTAAGTGAGCAGTTATTGCTAATAATGCAACCAAATCAAGGCTTTTGCATGAACTGATGAGAGTTTTTAGAAGTCATTCAAATTGCAAAATTTAATTGAGCTGTAGATAAAACTCAAAAGAATACAATATTCGCTATTAGCCCCCAAGTAACAGCTTATCGCCAATATCTCCATATGGCATCCAATCCATATGACACAATGTAGCAGCGCTTGCGAAGTGCATAGCTGAGACAAGTTTGGGTTTTAAAAACTATAGATATACAGATTCAAGCTTCAAAGCAATTATTTAGTTCTCGCTTTGCACATGCGTAATTAAATCTTTAAGGAAGACAAACTAAAATAAAAAAAAATGCAAACATTAAAACTAACGCACTATTTAGTGGATATGATATAAATGTCACCATACTTACTACATGCTTAAGGCCACACCAAACAATGCTTTGGCTGATTTGGCACAGCGCTACTAATGAGACTAATACAAGGAGTCTTTCGAGGCAACATGGATTTTGCTTAGAATACGGATGGAACAGAAGATGAAGCTGCAATAGAAACAACTACTGGATGCAATTGGAGACAATTGTGGAAGTTATGCGTGCGTTGGTTCGAATGTCGGCGAAGACAGTTTGTGGCTCACAAGGGAATTCTTGTTAAGTTGCTGATATTGTTTTTGTTGTTGTTGCTGTTGGTTGTTGTTGTTATTTTTCTGTTAACAAAATGATATACTAAATATAAGTTGTATATAAACGCAATTGCGTTTTTGCTGTTTTTTTTTTTTTTTTTCTTCCTTAGATTAATATTTTTTTGACTTTTTCGCCTCTGCTGTGCTGTTCTATTCTGCACTATTTTTGCAGTGTATATTTTGTGTATATTTTTCGTTAGTTTGCACGCGATTTTTTTTCAATTATTTGATTACAAGTTCTTTATTGTAGCTAACGTTATAGAAGTTATTTGAAACATAAAATATTAACTTTTTGGTAAAATTGTGAGTATTTAACTAACTTTAATAGACATTTCTAAACACGGCAGGCAGGCACTCTTACACACTAGTGCAGCTCATGTGCACATATTCATTTTCTTGACACACACATACACACGCACACACTTGACAGCACTAAAGAAACTCAGAATTGAGCGAATACTTTGCTTTTCTATTGAATATGTTGGATTTTCAACTTTTTTATTTATTTTCTGGTTTTCAAATAATATTTTAAATAAAATTTATATCGCGACTATTTCAATTTCATAAGTTTTCTTAATATTTACATTTTTGTTGCTTAAATGTTTCTTGATTTTCCTTTTGATCTTCGCTGCAGAGCGAATATCTTCAATTTTGCTTTTTGCACAGAGGTGGCAGCACGAGTTCAAGGCGAATTTGTTAAATTCGCAAGCACTGTATACAGCAGCAGCAGTTTAGTTGTTCACTTTCTGTTAGTCCCAGCTTTTCACTTATGTGCAAGTGAGACAACTACTGCACTATGTAATTTCTACACAAATGATCGAAAAAACTTGCTTAAAATTTGCATCGAAATAATTTGTTAATTTTGTTATTCGCCGCCATCAACGAACAATTATGCATAATTATCACCACTTAATTCTATATGTCCGAAAATTACTGCAACGATTGTTGCCATTTTTTCATTGACTGACCAAACGGAAGAGTTATCAACACTTCACTTTTGTTTTTTTCTCATTCCATTTGCTTTAGGTATATCTTCAAGTTATTGCTTGCAGGTGGGGTACATTGCATTTTTTTTTTTTAGATTTTTACTTTTTTTACTTAATAAAACTATATGATGTTTTGCGATTTTGGGGTACTACTTGAGAGTCAAGTTAGCATTTACTCCCAACACAAAACTCTGACTTCAAATTAATTTGGAGTTTAGCAGCTTGTTAATCGTTCTATTCCCCATTTTCATTACTTAGGTGATTCCCGACATAGTTACAACTACATCGTGTGGGAAAACGCTACTTTTGAAGTAGTCCTATGCGCGGCGCTACTCGATTCGATCATGTTTAGAAAAAATTATTAGTTCAATTTTGTAAGATACAAAACGAATTTATTGCTACTTTTTGGACATTATTATCAATTGCTCCCGTTCCGTTTCGTTAACGTACCGTGTACGTGCCCACAGCGTGTAGCGCTGTGTACCGTCTCGTCGATGAAGACCGTCTCTGACGTCGCTTCTATCCACTTTCTTTTAATTTACTACTTTTAACTTCACCAACAAGTTCACAGCACGCAAATGAAAACGTAGAAATCAACTTTGTGTAATATTTTTTCGATTTTTTTTTTTTTTTTTCTTTACTTTTTGATCTATACGCTGCTCACAGACGATTCCAACAAATCCATCATCCACAATATCGCTGCTTTGTGAAAATCAGTCTTTCGACCATGGAAAAATTTTGCCGCCGTATTCTTTCTCATCAAAACGCAGTAAATTGGGTTTATTTTGTTTGTTCTAATATTGCACTAGACACAGTTAAACACCAATTTACTTTTGTTCACTGATTTAATAAGAACTTTGCACGATTTAATGGTTTTTTTGTTAATTTTCATTATTTACAAGACGAGATAGACAGTCGTTCATCGTCGTCGCCATTATTAATTTTTTGACTCCATTTTTATTTCGCCCTACATATTCGCTGCAATTTTCATCGACGAAGGCGAAGTCTTTTTTCAATGTTGCTTTCGCTCTTTGAGCTTCGCAACTTTTCCACCAGGTTTTTTGTTATAGTGTTGCCACACTATTTTTTTACATAAATTAGCCTTTACATTTGAATGTTGAATTTTAAAATTTGTTAAGATATTTGCCTCTCAATTCGAAATGGAAAATAACACTGACTAGTCTTAAAGTATGTTTACACGGAAGCTTAAACACGTTTTATAGCGATTATGTTTTATTACAAAACACGGCTGTTTACACCGCATTTATCAGGTTTTAGATTGACGTTTCTGTTTTAACTTCATCCATTTTTTTTCCATTTTCACTTCCAATCTTCTCTTTTGACCATCCCCCTTTGGCGCTAGCATCTTTCAGTTTTCATAGTTTGTTTTGACCTTTAAAGTGTTTTAATGGTGTTAAATAATAAAACACGCTGTGAGATGTTTTAATTTGTATGTATGGTAAAACACTCACAAAACTTCGTGTTTTGGCTTTTAAACGCAATAAATGCGTTAAACAAGTTTTGGAGGTTCGGTGTAAACATACTATTAGTCTAATATAGAGCCTTTAATGTCACTTTAAAGTAGTACGACAAATGCGAATTACAATTTTCCGTCGTTGTGAGTGGTAACACAAAATTCATGAATAGGCAAATGTTGTTCTCAATAATTACAGCAAGGAAAAATTCTGCCCTCTGAAGACGCAGAATTTGTTCCATATTTACCTGAACCTGACCTGTTTTTAGCTCAGAAAAGACCACAAAAAAAGCAACATTTTTTCAATGTTTCCGAGTTGGCTTCCTGGGGAGATTACGATTTCCGGGGCGCCGCGATTGGCGATGTATTCGAAGAGTATACTTAATAAAAATAACAGTGGCCAAAGGAAATGTTGTGTTATCGATTTGTTTTCGAGTTATCGATTGTAAAAATTTTTTTGCTATAAGGTCTATGAAAAAATTATTAAAAAATTAATTATTATTATAAAGGTCATTTAATGACCTTTCAAATGACATATCAATCTCATAGATCCATTGAGTAACGGCAAAGATATTGATGTTTTTTTTAACAGATCTTTTAATAAAAAACTTTTTTAAATCGATAACTCGATAACTAATAGATTGTTCGGCGAATCATGTTTTTTGTTGTTCTCTTCCAGAAAACATCTTAAAATCGCGGCGCCCCGGAAATCGTAATCGTGCCGACTTCCTTTTTAAAAAAATTCAAAAGAATTAATCATACAAAATTTTAAAACTTCAAATTAAAAAATTTTGTTCACGCTAGAAAAATTTGATTTCTTTCCATTGAAAAATTTTTACGTTTTCCGTAGAAGAGCTCAATATTTTCTGAACTGTCAATGGTAACGTTAACTATTTTCCACACATGACATTTGTGTTGTTTATTCAGTTGGTAGCATTTGAGGTCAGAATTTTTCGAATCGTCGAAGTAGAGAGGGTAGAAATTCTGCATTTTTTCTTCTTTTAAGTCAAAATTTTGAAAAATAAACACGATTCAATCAGAAGTCAGAATTTTATTTGAGAAAAGAACGAAAAATGCAAAAAAAAAATCAAAAAGGGCATAAAAAATTAACAATTTTTTGAGAAAAAATAATGCTATCAGACATTTCGTGTAATTTTGACAATAGGCAACAATCAGGTTTTCTTCATACTGACTTATTTAAGGTATTATTTTGACGTCTAAGAAAATCAATCGATTCTGTTGTTGAATTTTGCTAAACTATTAAGAAAAAAAGAAACACGCTCTTATCATTGAACCTGCGCTCACTCTCAAAACAGCATCGAAACATATATTTTCTATTTTTGAAAAATTTCAATTTCGACGTTGGTTCGGTCGGAATGAACTGGTTTTATCGATAGTAACAAACTTCGTCGAACAAAAATACAAAGGTCTGGTCGACAAAAATTTGAGAGCGGATTCATTTCACCTCTCAAGCAAATACTGAGGAAGTAGAACTTTGTTATAAAATTCTCTTCAATTATCGTTGGCATTAAGATTTACCTATTTAGGTGTTTCATAGATTTAACAAGTAAAGAAAGTCTAAAGTCGGTCTAGGTCGACTATGAAATACCCTAAACCCACTTTTCAAAAATAAAAAAATTTTTATTGCAAATGGGCGTCTCCGTGGGCGGATGAAGCCTATATTTTAATAGCATTTAAATGGTGATGAAAAATTTACACATACCAAGTTTTATTCCTGTAGCTCACAGTTAATGCCTTTATTGTGCTTTCGCTATGGGAGGTGGGCGTGTTCATGGACGGATTACTCCCAATTTTTGAACACACATTAGTTTTGGTATAAAATACATACATACCAAATTTAATTTCTCTATGACAAACATAACCTTATTTATTGAGTTTTAAACTTTTTGGGTTGTATGAGAGGTAGGCGTATCCGTATGTGGATGACGTCCATTTTTCAAAAATATCTTTGTCTTGTCATAAAAAACATATGTGCCAAATTTTAGCTCTGTAGGTTAAACAGAGGCTTATTTATTGCGTTTTCAATTTTTGGGTTGTATGGGAGGTGGGCGTGTCCGTGAACGGATGACGTCCATTTTTCGAAAACATCTTTGTGTTTGTATAAAACATATACATATCAAATTTTATTGTTGTAGACTAAATATGAGCTGAGTTATGCAGTTTTCAATTTTCGCTTTGTATGGGAAGTAGGCGTGTCCGTGGGCGGATTCCAAAAATATTCAATAGTGCAGATCCTTGGGTCCATGTGACTATGTGTGCCAAGTTTCATTCAATTATCTCAACTCCTTCTTCTTATCCTGTGTATACGGACAACACACAGACGGACGGACGGACGGACGGACGGACGGACGGACGGACGGACATGGATAGCTCGACTCACGTGGTGACGCTGATCAAAAATATATATACTTTTCTATACCGGACTCGCTTCGTTCTATGCGTTACAAACGTTTGCACAAAGTTAATATACCCTGACCTTTCAGGTTTAGGGTATAAAAAGCAGACATTTGATGGTTCAAATGAGGGCAAGAGTCATGTCATGATGGTATTACAAAAGGATAATTAAAAACCGAACGCTTTTGAAAGAATCACGTATCAATTCAAGAATGCTCGACATTCTAGCCTTTTTCTATAAATAGTGAGGACTGAATATTTTTATATGTATAAACAAATAGACCTGGGAATACAGGTAAACGGAAACAGTAAGGGTGGTGGATTGCACACGGGCACTCGAACTTTGAATCCCTTGAGAAGGTGCAGATATATTTGTGTGCTGGGTATTTTAATTTTTTTTAACCATCTTACAAAAGGAGGCACCATAACTGATTGTGAATCAGTCAAAATTTCAACTGGAATTTTTTAAATTCTGTTCGGCGACGAGCTGTTGGTGAAAGTGAGTTTTCAAGGATAGGAGTGACAGTTTTGATAGTATCGTAAGTGTAGACGTAGAATTCCGCTTAAGTTGTAACCTCTTCTTTGATCTTTGTCTCTTTGATCCGATTGTTTTGTCCATTTCGCACGCATTTATTATTTTTCTTCCGATAATTAACAAATAAATTAATAATACTAAATTAGGGACTTCTTATCGAGATCAAAACAAAGAAAATGTAAAGAATGATAAAATGAGCAACAAAAAAGAAACAAGCAAAATGTCAAATTCTTTCGATCATTTCATTTAGTTTGATAGGTTGAGTTCATTGACTTAGTTGAAAAGAAGGTGTACCAAATGCCGTTTCCATTAGTGACACTTTCGTCTCTGTCCGATGTATAGTTCCGATGTATAGCTTGCGAGCATTAAAATCAAAAATTACATTTGATATTGAACGAAATCTGAATCATTTATTAAATCTAAAATAGATTTGTTCATCTCACATATTTAGTTCTGGTGCTTTAAACTAGACGCACTAATGAACGCTTGCTCTGTTGGATGCATATATTGTGTCAGCTAAATAGCTTGCGGCATCTATTGGGTTGAAGCATAAAACGAAATATGATCCAAATCTTTTCTTCATAAGAGTTAAATCTAACCTAATTACAGACTCATTTCGTTAACCTTTGACAGTTTGAGTTTATGGACTGAGTTGAAAAAAGGTTATGATTAGCATCTTGTGTTAAAATAGAGCACTCAGTACACTAACGAAGTTGTACATACAACAACCCAAGCCCCCTTAATGTTAAAACACGTTTTGTAGGTTCGGTGTTAACGTCCTATAAAATCACGAAAACATCGAATACATGGCATTTGCAAAAGGAAGAACAAGGAAAAGCTTTATCAGACAGATATTACGCGTTTTTTACGTTTCACATTGCAGTGCTGTTTTAACGTTCTTAATGGCTGTTTATAAGAGGAAATAAATATCAATCGCGGGATCTGAGGTAGTTTTGGTGAAATAACGTCCCATGAATAATGCCCAAATAAAAAATGAATGAACGCGTTATTTCATTTTGTTATTTGTGCTTTATTTCAATATGAAATGACGCCCAGAATCAATAATGAATAAATCCAAAATATTTTTCGTACATTATGTGTTATTTCATTATGAAGTAGGACCTACAATATTTCAATTTGAAATCATTTGCTTTGAAAATATTTTGGGCGTTGTTCAATTTTTTTTTATTTTGGCGTTATTTCACTTGTTTTGGGCTTTATTTAATTTTTATTTTAGGTTTTATTTAATTTTTAAAGCCCAAAATATTTTGATATATAAATGTTTTTAATTGAAATAAAAAACAATTGCGCTGCATGAGCTCGTAATTATTTTTAAATAATTCCGACAAGTTGTAATTTTTTGACACAAAATAAATTATATTTTTGTCGTAACAGCTGTTTAATTTTACATACAATTTTCGACAGGCTTCCCATTCACACAAGCCATTGCTGTCTCTTTTATCCCCTGTTTGTATTAAGATCTGAAAACAATCCAGTGTCATAACACTAGGGGTATTCACGATGTGGTGTATTTGCCCTTGTATTGTGTATTTTTGATAAATTTGATATTTGCAGTAAAATTACAAAAGCAAAATGTACAGTGTTCAAAATACAACCCTGTAGCAAAAATACAATGGCGAAACCCTATTGTATTCTTTGTATATATCGTTGTATATTTGACAACTGATCACAAAAACTTTTTGACTCAGCGTGGATGAAGGTACTGGCTGGGTTGTATGTAGTGTCCGACCGAATATTCGGTTTCGGTTTCGGCCAGTTTCTGCCCTTTTAGTCAGTTTCGGCTATTCGGCATCAATACGGCCGAAACCGAAACCGAAACCGAATAACTCTAAACACTAAAAAGTTCCTTAAAGTGGTATTAAAAATGATCTCTATTTTATTATTTTAAAGTTGAACTTTAAGAACTGCCCAGACTTTAGTGAAGGTTTGTTCACAATGCGTTGTAAATATTAAAATTTAGTAAGAATTTATCAAAAATAATCATCGTGAATACCCCTACTATAAGAGATTTTTCGTAACATGTATACACACTGAATTCATGTGTTATTACCTTTATGTGCATTGCAAGATTTTTATTGTGAATTTTACAATATCGTCATTGAGAACTCACGTCTAGACAAAAAGAAACTTGATTGCACAAAGAAATTTCTGTAAAAAGTTTATTTTAAAGAAAAATTAAAAAGTTTTTACAAGAACGCCTTAAAAAAATTCTGCCAAATTTTAATGTTAATAACAAAATATGAAACTTTAGAGCAAAAGTCTCAAAACTAAATTTCAAGTTTATTAAATTTAATCAACAGAGCTAAAAAGTGTAAAATAAGTGGATCATTAGCAACGTAAAAGAAAAAAAATAAGTTTTCGAAATTTTCTATCTTGAACCGTGCTTCCAAATCTTCCGCTTCGTCGTTGCTATTACTAAGAGGAGAGGAATTACAACCTCACCAACGACGAAAAAAACAATGTCAACAACTTCCCCAAATTCCGGAAATAGTAGCAGTAGCAATTCGAATCAACAACAAAAGAAGCAGCAACAACAAGGCGACGGAGATTCATATAGCAGTAGCAGCAGCATTGAAGAAAACCGTGAGGCCGAAGAAAGACGTCGCATAATACTTAAAAATCGTAGCAGGTCGTAGCAAGATTGTTTTTAATTTTATAAAACTTAATATTGAACCAAGACTGGTTTTTTCAGGAGTACTTCCTATATGCAGCGCAACTTAGGCAACAAACAACAATCGCACAAAGCTGTAGGAAGCTCTGTAGGCGTTGTTGCAACATCAAGTGGGGCCATACCAAAGCATGATGGTGCTAAGTCCAACATTGGTGTGATTGCATTGAATATTTGCGGTGGCGCAGCAGCAGGAGCAATAGGAGGACGCCGAACACCCGGCGATCGTATTACTTTGCTTGTGGACAATGTTCGTTTTGTTATTGAGCCAGCTTTGGTGACTGCACATCCCAATACAATGCTTGGCACCATGTTTAGTTCAGGCTTTCAGTTTGTGCATCCTAATGAACGCGGAGAATACGAGGTGGCTGAAGGCATTTCACACAGCGTATTCAGAGCCATATTGGACTATTATAAAAGCGGCATCATCAAATGTCCGCCTACAGTTTCAGTACCAGAATTGAAAGAAGCTTGTGATTATTTACTTATTCCATTTGACGCAACAACCGTGCGTTGTCAGAATCTACGTGAGTTTTTTCAATACAATAACTCTGCTGGTATTTTAGAATAATTCATAACCCACGTTTTAGGGCTTAAACAGTATATTAAATAGCCTTGCATATAATTAATTTTAATAGATTTTTACGCATACTTTTTAAATTTTGTCTTGCTTTTACACAAAGGAGGCCTTCTTCACGAACTCAGCAATGAAGGAGCTCGCCAGCAATTCGAAGTCTTCTTGGAGGATCTTATTTTACCGCTTATGGTTGCGTCTGCACAACGTGGCGACCGTGAATGCCATGTCGTTGTCCTACTAGACGATGATGTTGTTGATTGGGATGAAGAATTTCCACCACAAATGGGCGAGGAATATTGTCAGAGTATGAAATCAATGGTTAAATTTTGACTATACAATTGTTCACAAAACTATTTCCACAGCCGTACATAGCACAGCAATGCATCGGTTTTTTAAATATATAGAAAATCGCGATGTAGCAAAGCAGGTGATGAAAGATCGTGGACTGAAAAAAATACGTTGCGGTATAGAGGGTTATCCAACGCACAAGGAGAAAATACGAAAACGCCCTGGCGGTAGAGCGGAGGTAAGATTTCACTGCTCTTCAAACAAATCAGCTAAATTATAAAATTATTTTCAACCCATCTCTCAGGTTATATATAGCTATGTTCAACGTCCGTTTATACATATGTCTTGGGAGAAGGAAGAAGCTAAAAGTCGCCATGTTGATTTTCAGTGTGTGAAGTCAAAATCTGTTACTAATTTGGCCGAAGCTAATGCAGATCCACCATTAGAGTTGGATGCAAGTGAGCATACAAGCCAATAAAAATTTGCAATGTTTGGTGGAATCAACATTTTTATGATTATTACAGGTGGTAATCCAATTCCTCGGCCAGAAGCCAGCATTAGTGTTAATCCCGATATACAAGCTGAATTCGTTGGCAATGGTGCCGGTGAAGTTGGCGCTGCTGTTCGCGTAGCTGCTGTTGAGGTGGATGAAGCAGCTGGTGGTGTTCTTATTTTAAATGATTTCGAACAAGCTGCCGGCGGCGCTATTGAGGAAACTATTTAATTTAAATTAAAATATTGCTCAAAATAACTAAAATATGCGGGAACACATTTCAAAACTCATAGTAATTCGATGAGATTCAAATTCTAGAATGAAACATTTTTATTTATTAATCAAACAAATGAATCTTTTATGTGTACTACAAAACGTTAATATTATCTCTTTTATACCACACAAAATACATAGATACGAGTACATAAAAAATATCTACTCAACTATATATATTTTATGTACTCGTATCTTGATAAGAACAATTTAATATTGGTCTTCAATATAGAATAAACTGCTTTATTAAAATAAATCTTTTATTCGTTTTTTACCATGCTTTGAGTGTACTAGTTTAATTATTTATCTAAATCTTGTTTTTTTATCGGTACGCGTTGCTGAGTCCCAACCGAAAGCACGTTCTACGGCCATTTTCCATTTTCGATAACGTTGATCGCGTTCATAGTTGCTGACTTTTGGCTTATACGAACTTTCTGAATCAGGAACCGACAGAGGGGCCTCTATGTCAACATTCAGATTAATAGCTATGCAAGCAGCCAGTGCAGCGCCCTTAAAAAATAATTTTTAAAAATAAATTCTTAAATCTTCGCAAAAAATCGTCCTACCAAAGCTGTCGTTTCAGCCACACGTGGGCGTACCACATTGATGCCAACTAAATCAGACTGCAGCTGTAGAAATAATGAATTCACAGTCATACCTCCATCTACCATTAGTTTTTTTAACGGAATACCACAGTCCTTATTCATTGAATCCAGAATGTCGCGCACCTGGAAACATACTGCTTCTAGGGTAGCTCGAATAATATGTTCGGTTGTGGTCTCCTCACTTAGGCCGCATAACACACTATATTTGAAAGGGAGTTGTAATATTTTTGATGGTACAAATTATTGAATATTAAAGTTACCCTCTAGCCTCCTGATCCCAATAAGGGGCAAAAAGACCACTAAATGCTGGAACAAAATAAACATCCAATGAGTTATTTACAGTTCTTGCCATTGTCTCAACCTGCTCGAAGGTCTCTACCAAGCCCATATTATTTTTTAGCCAGCTTAGAGCTGCTCCCGCAATGGCTACACTGCCTTCTAACGCATACACGGGATCAGCAGTACTGCCTAATTGATAACCAACAGTAGTTAACAGACCATGAGTCGAGTATACAATGGAGCTGCCGGTATTGTATAGTAAAAAACAACCTGTTCCATAGGTTGCTTTTGCTTGGCCACTTTTGAGACACTGCTGTCCCACAAGAGCAGCCTGTTGGTCACCCAAGCAAGATGCGACTGGAACACCATTGAGAGGTTCCATCTTAATATGCCCATAAACTTCCGCACTGGAACGTATTTCAGGCAATATACTTGCGGGCAATTTGAAAAAATGCAGTAAAACAGGATCCCATTTCAAGGTTTCAATATTCATAAGCATAGTTCGTGATGCATTTGTCACATCGGTTACATGAATACCACCATGCTTAGCACCACCCGTTATATTGTATATTAACCAGGTATCGATGGTGCCGACAAGACACGTTTTTTCGGCCATGGCTTTTCCAACAATTGGTACATTGTCCTTGAGCCAGCGTAGTTTTAAAGCAGAGAAATAGGGCGAAAGCGGAAGTCCACAGAGCGGTTTCAAATAGTTAATATCCTTCTTATCACCTGGTATTGAGTCAACTAGTTCATCGACTGTGGCTGACGTACGATTATCTAACCAAATAATTGCATTATACAATGGTTTTCCAGTTTGTCGATCCCAGACGACAACCGATTCGCGTTGATTTGTAATTCCAACAGCTACGATATCCTAAAAGAAAATTTTAAAAGAATTATCTTACTTTTTACCTAACAATTCAAGAAGTACTCCAGATAAAAACAAGCCAAGCAAAACAAGGTGCAAAATTTTCAAAATCTAATTTTGGTTATTTTTATAAAATTCATACATCAATAAAATGGAATGGTGGAAAAAAATAATAGAAACAGTTTCTTTTGTAATTGATAGTGCCGAAATAATTATATAAAAACAAACTTTTGAAGAATTACCGCTACTGCATGCTATGGTCAACCAACGGAACTTTATATGGAGGTAATTCAGAATGTATGGTGTATTTGTCATTAATTTTTACAAAATTTACTATATTTAAAACCAGGGACCGAAAATAACAGTTATTTTCGAAATTTCATTTCAAAATGTCGGACAGGAAGAATTTGGGCACGATTACGATTTCCGGGGCGCCGCGATTTGAAGATGTTTTCTGGTAGAGAACAACAAAAAATCGATAACTCTATTAGTTATCGAGTTATCGATTTAAAAAAAAAAAAATTTTGTTAGAAGATCTGTTCAAAAAAACATCTATATCTTTGTCGTTACTGTAATTAAATTACCTTTCAAATATATTTGTTATAAATATCATTGCTACAGTATTTTTAATTTTATAAGCGAATTTATTCCAAAGTTGAATTTTTTAATAAAAAGAACCGTTATTTTCTAAAAAATTTACGTTATTAAGTTACTAAAAATATATTTTTTTTTGAAAAGCTTACAGTAAGTCCTTTTGTTTTACATATAAAAATATACATTTTTTATTTAATTTCACACTATATTACATAAAATTTAAATTTTCCAAGTGTTTTCTTTGTTAAAAAATCTGTTCACAAAATTTTCTATATCATTGTCAATATCCAATGGATCTTAAAGATTGACATGCTATTCGAAAGGTAATTAAATGCCTTTTCAATGATATATAATACAAATATAATTTCTAAAATGTGTTTAAATTTATAAGCGAATATATATCTGATTTGAATTTTTTAATTAAAAGAACCATTTTTTTCTACAAAATTTTCGTTTTTAAGATACTAAAAATATATATTTTTTGAAAAGCTGAAAGTTTTACCTTTTTTCGATAGATAAAAATATGTATATTTTTTGTTAACTGATCGACTAAAAATTACAAATTTTTTTCACTGACTCGAAAATCCCGTTAATTCATATAAATATTGTAGCTATAATGTTGCCTTAAAAACAATTGTTTATTGTAATGGCGATATTCGTAAATATGGAGTACGCAAGCAAAACATCTAAGATAAATATGAGTGAAATAAGCAATTTTCCGTACAAGGGCAAATCACTGTATCATAAAAACACCAAAAAGTCAAATAAATTTTATATATTATACACCGAATGAAAGATAAATGTTCAAGCTTTAATAATTTACTCTCTATAGTTCATAGTAATAACGTAAATTTTTGAGAAAATAACGGATTTATGTAAGAAAATATTTTTTTATTGCATAAAAATAATTATAAAATACAAAGTACTCAACAGATTTCATTAATTTAAAATTTTTCTAAAAGCCTTATATATAACCTTTTAAATTTTACCTTAATCATTAATATCGCATATATATTAAGAATAATATAGCCGGTTTTCTTCATAGACCTTATAGCAAAAAAAAATTTAAAAAAATCGATAACTCGAAAACAAATCGATAACACAACATTTCCTTTGGCTATTCTTATTTTTATTAAGAGTACTCTTCGAATCCATCGTCAAATCGCGGCGCCCAGGAAATCGTAATCTCCCCAGAATTTCTTTATTCGATATTTGAATATAGCAGTGCGATGCTTGTTAACTAAAGCCTGGTTTTCACTACGACAATTTCAATGGTCAGTTGTTGTCAGTCACATGAAAAACGCCAACACGTTGTCATTTTTCTTCTGTTTGACAATGGCGAAAAATAAGAAAAACTGATCGCTTCTCATGCTTATAGCAAAAAAATTATATTTATGTGATTTTTTAAAATTTTAAATTTCATGTCAAACAAAAAATGACTAAGTGAAAACCAAACATAGAAGTAATAATCTTAAAAGCTTTTAATTTGTTTGACTTTTGTAAAAAAAAGTCAAAAATAATAGTTATTTTTTGATCGATTTTTTTTTTCAGTCAAAAATATTAGTTCAAATTTGACTTATTTTTTCAGTCAAAAATAAAAGTTAAAATATGACTTCTATTTTTCCGGTCAGAAATATAAATTAAAAATTTACAGTATTCGACCCCACGTACACAACAAATACCATTTAACATGTGCGTTGTAAATGTCGTGATATGGGGCTGCGTCTCTTCATTTCTCGTATAGCCCTAACCAAAATAGACGATTTGCTCCGTAACGAGCGAAGACGAAAATGTTCGCTTGAATGCAATTCAATGTTGTTGCCCAAAATAAGCAAACGTAAACACATCCATGATATAAAAACCAGGTATTATAAAAAGCGACTGCGCTGCCAAGACGGAGGCATGATGTGTCAAATACAAGTAGTGTAATCATAAGAAGAAATAAATAGGGATTTTTTGTCTTTGGTCTTGCACTTTCTGGTTACTTTTGCACTAAAAGAAAGGGATTTTTCTGTTGTTTCACTTGCACATTTTTAACGTTTTATAAAAGGTAAACACTTATATTTAGGTAAACAGCATTATTTTCCAACTAGAGTAAACAAGTAAAATTTGTTTGTCGTTATTTTAAAACAATTCCGCTTTTATTTTAGAATAATTAGGAGTATTAGGTTAAAAAATTTCACAAAATTTAATAATAATATAATATAATTATACAATTTACGCAAAAATTTAATTCATATTGCAAAATATTTCCACCTTCAAGGAAAACACATAAATATAAATATCCCTGTTTTCATTTATTATTGCACAAGAAGCATCATTGTTTTGGCGTCAAATCGTCATTTTGACATTCTATGCCTCCAATGACAGTTGAGCCCTCGCGATTTATACTACCTGGTCATTATATCATGAACACATCGAAACTGAACGAAACGGATTGACGAGACGTTTTGTTCGTAAGAACCGAACTTTTAGCATCGGAAAAAACGGGGTTTTTATCAACATCAAAACCGCCATGGAATAAACTAGAAGAAACAATTTTGGTTGAAAAATAACAAAATGGCGGCATTTTTCCAAAAATTGTCAAGATTTTTGGACAAAATTGGCCAAAAACTCAAAAACTATAGAACCGATTTTTCTGTCCGTAGTTCATTCCATGCATAGACAAATGTAAAACAACATATTAAAATTTCAGTACGATCGATTGAGTAGTTTTTGTTTTATCACGGCCACCATGATTTTTTTTAATGATTTTTTAAAAAATTTCCAGTAGCAATATTTGTGATTAATAAAAAAAAAAATGTTTTGCCTAATTTTTTTTCCGAAAAATATATTTGCAATTTTTCAAAATGATATCTTACTTTTTATTCAACTTATACGCATTTTAAAACACTAAATTAAAAAATTTGTTGAAGGTGTCACGACCCCTTAAGCGTTAAGTTGGGGTATTTACAATTCAGAAAAGCAAAAGTTTGTGGCATAAAATCAAGAAATTGTGGTATTCCCTTCTACCTATGGAGAGGAGATATCATGAAGTCTAACTCTATAACTTTCTGACTCGGGAAGAGGTAAATTTCAAGAAATATGCAGGAATATTGATAAGTGGAGCTTTGTTTCTATTATTTTTTAGTCTTAAATTGCTTAATTAAATGCTTAAGAAAAAATACATTTAATTATTTATGAAAATAAAATGATTGCTGTTGAATAAATTGTTCAAGAAAATTAACGTTTCCATTATTTTATTTGGATTATTTGAATTTTATAAAGATAATATTTAGTTCAATTCTCTGATCTGATAACTTGTATATTAATTCGTTGCAGTTACAAAATATTGCTTGCTCTTTATTACACCTTTTGTTAATTGTATTGGTATGCATCACTGAGGCACATACTTATTTGGGTATTCACGATTCAGTGCACATCTCTACAGCTTTTTAAATTGCACAAAATATCTCACAGCCATTAAAAATTGTTCCAAATATCCCACAGTGATTTCAAAATCACAAAAAAAATCTCACCGATTTTAAAAATTATACAAAAAATTTCACGACTATAAAAACCTTTTTTCAAAAACCGTTCATTAATTACATATTCTATTTTTTAAAAGTCTTGTGTAAATTTGAAAAATTTGTATGATATTTTGAATGAAAAGTATAAAATAACCATGAAAACCATATATATAAAGTTGTGCGCTCAATTAAAAATTCAATCATACATATCACGACAATTAAAAAAATCATTCGAAAGTGATTTGTCACAAGAATCTGACATCTTTGTTCCAACAATCAGGGATCCCACCATAGATGCCAGTTTCGTGTGATAAATCACTTTTCGTGATTTTTTGAGGGCCGTGACAATAAAAGCTTTATTTATTTATTTATTTAAGATTAAATTAGTGCTTTAAGATCTTTTAGATCTTTTTTCGCACAACAGGATATAAAAAAAAACATTATACAATGTGTGATTTCTGAAATGAAGCGAGTGATTTTTTACACATGCGTGAGTTTTTTAATCACACACTTTATTATTGAACAGTGCGTTTAAGTCATAGATGCCAACCAAAATTCACACTCGAAATCACTAAATCTTACAACATATATATAAAAATCACTCGTGTGACACTCACAGCAAAATAATCACGCACATAGAAAAAAAATCACGCAAAATCACACACACAGAACAGAAAATCACGCAAAAATCACACACAGAACAGAAAATCACTCAGAAGCAATTCCAATTTTATAGCATAAAAGAGCATTTAACGCCATACAATTTTACAAATAATGAGATATTTTCTGTTATTTGGTAATATTAGCACAAGCTTATTGTTAAAAATGTATTAATATCTTATTTACTAGATCAAAATTAAGAAGATATGAAAATTTTTGGTAATTGAATATAATATATGACGCGTTGAAAATAAGAAAGGAACTTATTTTGATTGCAATCAGAAAGGCAACGTAAATAAGTGTTACATAAAAAGGGAACAGGACAAGTCGTACGGTCCATCGAACTTTGTTGCAAGCGACGCAAGGTTGTAAGCAAACATCTAACGCAAGTAGGTAGTAGGAAAAGGATTTGGGGGAGAATGCTGCTAAGCATGTATGCTTCGACTTTGTTTGATCATGATTGTGGCTTCGTGGCACATGTCTTTAAATTAAATTGTAAAGATGCAATAGGATAAATTATCAATGAATGTAATTTGTTTACACCATCATTTACTTTTATTCAATGTTTAATAATGTTTAAATTTTTAGATATATTTTCTTATACCAAACTTTATTGTGTGACAATATCAGTTTAACAGTTTAAACTATTTTTATACTTTGATTTTGAGTAGAGCGTACGATTGATTATCTTGTCGTTTACTTAAACATCAAATTTGCATGCATTTAAGAACACTAGTGATTTTTCTTAAATTAATTTGATATATTTTTTGACAAAAAAGAGGTGAATATTTTTAATTTAAGTTGATATTTTTATTATTAAGTTATCTTCTATAAAAGCACTTGATTGTACCCAAGGAAAGCATTTCACCTACATACTTGAAAAATTTACTTTTTAAAGATTTACGGTTTTAAAATGTTAATTTTAAAATATCAAACGAATGTCTTAAAAGCTAATTTTAAAATGTTAATTTTAGAAAATCAAACGATTTTTTAGCACCTCATTTTTAAATGTTTATTTTAGAAAATCAAACGAACGTTTTAGAAGCTTTTTTAAAATATGCGTTTTGAAAATAAAAATAAACGTTAAAGGCCCAAGAACTGGGTTAAACATTTTCAAAAGTAGCACGTTTCTGCTAGTTTTGAAAATGTGCTTTTTCAGTGTATGTTGATCGCAACAAAATTCTTACATTGTTGTTATTTTTTATTATAAAAACTACGATTATTCAATTCGATGTCTCTCTTCGATGTTTAGCAGAAAAAATCTTAAAATTTTCTTATTTCAAAACCTCAAATTTGTGAATGAATATTCACAACTCATCAGATGTGAAAATAATTTTTTTTTTTTAAATTTTATAATAAAAAACATTTATTTTAACATAAGTCCAAAGTGCATTTCGCCTTAAACTTGTGTTTTTTTTTTAAATATGTTTTTTTTTTAAAAAAACGTTATATTTTTGATAGATCTTTAAAAAAGTACCACTCAAAGCAATTTTTCATAAATTATTTTTTAATTCAAAATTTTGAATTTTACTCTTTATTAATGTGCTTTAATAAATATTGTGCTAAACACTAGATGTTCAGCACAAAAGTAAAAATGACTTGAATATTCACTTTACACAAGGGTACCCTTGATAATTTTTCATATTTAAAAACAAAAAATATTTTGAATAATTCTTATCTCTTAACCCTCTGTTAGGCACATGAGTCTGGCCAGACCTGTTTAGATTTGAAATTTGATTTAAGTATATTTTTAATCGAGCTAGCGATTTGAAATTTCATGCAGCTTCCTAAAATTTCATTGACTTTCGATCAACAATACAATTAGTACGAAAAATTGCACGCAAGGTTAATAACAAGGACATTGTAGTGCTCACATCGTATTCATACCCCATGAGTCTGGCTAGACCCACATACATTTTATATGAAAAACCATCCAATTTGAATATGTTGCTGACATTTTCAGATTAAACCTTATAATACAAATACAAATTATTATTACATAATAATACAAATTTTGAATAAAAACAAAATTTATAAAAAATAGCAGGGAGTGGTTCTTTTTTAAAGATCTATTAAATATATAAGGTTTTTGAAAAAAACCATATCAACACGAATTTAGGGCGAAATGCATTTTGAAGGACGTGGACTTAATTTAAAATTGTTCTTTATTATAAAATTTAAATAAAAAAAATTATTTTCATATCTGATGAGTTATTCATTCACAAAGTTGAGGTTTTGAAATTAAAAGAAGATTTTTATGATTTTTCCTGCTTAATATCAAAAAAATTTTTTTTAAGGAAATATAAGAAAATGCATTCCATATCGTAAAAATGCCCATATTTGGTACTTTGAATGATTAAAACTATTGTTTACTGGTGCGATGAGATTTACAAGAAAAAGCACCTTTTTTTGTATGGAAGCCCTATAAAATGTAAATTTTTTTCGTTAAAATATTTAAACAGGAGAATAGGCCATAAAAAAATAAAACTTTTGATACCCATATTGGGTACTTTTAATGTAATAAAATACTTTCTCTAAAGTAAATAAATGCATTTCAATAAACAAAATTTTATATAAAGAGTAAAAAAATTTAAAAAACAAAAAAAGGTAAGTTTAAAAATTGCCTGAAATCCAACATAAATAAATATAAAATAATAATCTGAACATACTTCTTTGATATCGACTAAACATTACTAGAAATTACAACAACAAAATTACAACAAAATTTTCTTATGAAAAATTGATGCCATCATGTGTGGTTTTGTAAGAGCTTTCGTTTGGTACCAAAATTCTAAATTTTTCCATGGAAAATAGCGAAATTATAGCAAAAAAACGGTGACCGGAACGGTGAAAAAACGGTGGTGACCGTGGCATGCAGGTTAAGTGTGTGGCTTAGCATGCTCGAGAGCCCGGGTTCGATCCCTAGCCGTGGCGAAAAGTTTTTTCAATAAAAAATTTTTCTGATCGGTCACCACCTCTTTGCAGACAATGGCAAACCTCAGAGAGTAAATAATGCCATGTAAAGCTTCTTGAGAACATGAACTTTAGCCGTTCGGAGTCGGCATAAAACATGTAGGTCCAGTTCTCGGTCAATTGTGTGCAAACATTTAATAACACACACAACACAATCGATCCTTAGAAGCTCGGTCAAAGTCCTTTCAAGGGCTGAAATGGCCAATTTGTTTTTTTTTTTTGTTTTTTTAGCAAAAAAACGAAATTTTCGCTGATTTTTAAACGCAAGTTTGAAACCCTAAACCATCGACTGAGCTCGTATAAAAAAATACGTCAACCTTAGATTTTTGTCTTCTATCACATATCCGAAAATCATTCAAATCGGAGACTGTCACCTGTGGACATTTCCATGTTAGTTTTAAAAGCTAAAATATTTATAAAAAATAAAATACGGTCTTTGTGATACTTTAATTGTAATTTTATTTTCCTCATATCTAAAAAAGGTAAGAATGGCGTACAATTTTTTCTTCGATTCAGAAAAGAATTTAAATAAATAATAAATAAAATTGATCTTATTTCAATCATGCTATGTTTAAGATTCAACCACAATGCTTATGTGTATCACAAAGCCACAATCATGATCAAACAAAGTCGAAGCATACATGCTTAGCAGCATTCTCCCCCCAACTCCTTTTCCTACTACCTACTCGCGTTAGATGTTTGCTTACAACCTTGCGTCGCTTGCAACAAAGTTCGATGGACCGTACGACTTGTCCTGTTCCCTTTTTATGTAACACTTATTTACGTTGCCTTTCTGATTGCAATCAAAATAAGTTCCTTTCTTATTTTCAACGCGTCATATGTCAGTGGAACTAATTTAAATTGTCTGAATTTGTAATATAAACTTAATATTAACTTTTTAAAAGTTTAAACTTTATACCTGCGCTAGCAAATTTCAATTGCAGTGTTGGTTTTGCTCGTTAATATACGTGTTTTCGCATTTACTTGAACGCACTCTTCAACAATAAAGTGAGTGATTAAAAAAATCACGCATGAGTGAAAAATCACTCGCTTCATTTCAGAAATCACACATTGTCACACAGCCCTCAAAAAATCACGAAAAGTGATTTATCACACGAAACTGGCATCTATGGTTTAAGTTAATGCGATTTTCGGGGATATTACGATTTCCGGGGCGCCGCGATTTGACGATGGATTCGAAGAGTACTCTTAATAAAAATAAGAATAGCCAAAGGAAATGTTGTGTTATCGATTTGTTTCCGAGTTATCGATTTTTTAAAATTTTTTTTGCTATAAGGTCTATGAAGAAAACCGGCTGTATTATTCTTAATATATAACCGATATTAATGATTAAGATAAAATTTAAAAGGTTATATGTAAGGCTTTTAGAAAAATTTTAAATTAATGAAATCTGTTGAGTACTTTGTATTTTATAGGTATTTTTATGCAATACAAATGTATTTTCTTACATAAAACCGTTATTTTCTCAAAATAACCGTTATTACTATGAATTATAAAGAGTAAATTATTAAAGCTTGAAAATTTATCTTTCATTTGGTATATAATTTATTTGACTTTTTGTCGTGTTTTTTATGATACAATGATTTGCCCTTGCACGGAAAATTGCTTATTTCACTCATATTTACCTTAGATGTTTTTCTTTCTTACTCCATATTTACGAATATCGCCATTACAATACAATATTTATATGAATTAACGGGATTTTCGAGTCAGTGAAAAAAATTTGTAGTTTTTGGTCGATCAGTTAATAAAAAAATAAATATTTTTATCTATCGAAAAAAGGTAAAACTTTCAGCTTATCAAAAAATAAATATTTTTAGTACCTTAAAAACGAAAATTTTGCAGAAAAAAAACGGTTCCTTTAATTAAAAAATTCAAACCGAATATATATTCGCTTATAAATTTAAAAACATTTTTGAAATTATATATGTATTATATGTCGTTGAAAAGGCATTTTATTACTTTTCGAATAGCATGTCAATCTGTAAGATCCATTGGATATCGGCAAAGATTTAGAAAATTTTGTGAACAGATTTTTTAACAAAGAAAACACTTGGAAAATTTGAATTTTATGTAATATAGTGTGAAATTAAATAAAATATATATATTTTTATATGTCAAACAAAAGGTCTAACTGTAAGCTTTTAAAAAAAAATATATTTTTAGTAACTTAATAACGTAAATTTTTCATAAAATAACGGTTCTTTTTATTGAAAAATTCAACTATGGAGTAAATCCGCTTATAAAATTAAAAATATTATAGCAATGATATTTATAACAAATATATTTGAAAGGTCATTTAATGACCTTTGAAATGACAATCTTAAAGATCCATTGAGTAACGACAAAGATATAGATGTTTTTTTGAACATATCTTTTAACAAATTTTTTTTTTTTTAAAAATCGATAACTCGATAACTAATAGAGTTATCGATTTTTTTGTTCGGCGAATCATGTTTTTTGTTGTTTTCTACCAGAAAACATCTTCAAATCGCGGCGCCCCGGAAATCGTAATCGTGCCCGATTTTCTGTTCGCTGTGTGATTTTTTTCTATGAGTGTGATTTTTTTCTGTGAGTGTCACACGAGTGATTTTTATATATATGGTGTGTGATTTAGTGTTTCGTGTGTTATGCCGCGTTTCCATGCGATCTTCTAGTATCTTATCCTATCCCATATCACAAAACACTTGCTATAAAAAGCGAGATGCATATATGTACTTTTGCTATAAAAAATTGAAGTAAACGAAATTTGTAAACAAATAAATAAATTAATTTAATTTTTCAAAATTTTCGAAATGTGCTCTAAATTATACAATTGCTGTTTTCAAGAGCTCAAGAGTAGTGCGTGATGTAGCTTGGAAGCAAACGTAAATAAAGCATATATCGTTATTTTTCCTGTTCAATTTCATGATTTCTGGCATATGAATTGAAATTAGGAGAACTATTTTTGAGTTGAGGAAATTGATCTCTCAGAAGACCAAACTGACTCGGATAATACTATTGAAACTTTGCCTGCCGTTAAGTGGCAATTTAAATTATCATAACCTCAAGAACACCAACAAATTATAAATAAAAACATTTTTATTTAAAACATAATAGAGTTTATTTTTATTAATTTTTATAAAAAATTGGATTTTATAAAATTCATGCAATAGTAGGTAAAGAAGATAAGAACACATTTAAAAAATTAGGTCTTTTCAAAGTTGCAGCCGTCAACGAAGTTATTTTTGCATTCACCTTTTGGTATCACAATCGCATAGAGAATCGAACCAAACAGTTCGGTAGACTTGGCAGCATTCAAGAAACGCGCTGTATTAGAAGGTCCAGGTGGACATCACATCAATGAGTTAGGTGCGGAAATCAAGCGTGGCCAATAGTGGAAGTACCACGCTTTGATGACCCTCAAACGATTCCATGATTTTTTGCAAAGCCGCGATAGGATTTCAATGAGTCCAGTTGTAACGGCATAGCTTATCAGATTCTCTAGTTGTTCAAGCACTTTGCGGTGTGCGAGTTTCTTGGCATGCATTGGCAACAGCACCACCGTGCAGGCCATCATCAACTCTGTGGATAACTCGACAGGATGTTGCGAAGATTTTTCTTAGGGAAGTTGTAGTCTCTGGAAGAGCGCATCGAATAACGCCACAAAGGAATAATTGCATAGCCAACACAACAGATTTTTGGTGACTTCGGAGCTTTTCTTGTATGCCACTGGTTATGTCATTTTTGGCAACAACACTCAAGCCATCTATGAACAAAAAGTATTGGAAACTTGTGCCTTGGCCTTTGCAATGTTAACTCAATTTGTTTTCGGTAGATAAGACGAACAGAGGTACCTTCACAAGAAAGATGTTCATTGCTTATTTGAATGCAGCATATATACAGCGGACTAACCTTATTGCAGTGCATAATCTATGACACATTTTCGGGCATATCGGAGCCACCAATGGCTGCAATTTTATTTTTTTTGAGACTCCGTTGGCAAAGCAAAAAAATTGTTGAAGTTTTCAAATATTTTTCATTTTTAGAAATGTCATAAAAAAATAAAAAATGTCATACAGCTATAAGAACGGTTGTAGAAAATTATAGCATGTGATACGCTTTTATAGGAAAAGTTCAAAAATTTGAACTTTTTCTATCTTCTAGTATCTCGTGAAATCACAGAGGATATCTCTTGCTATAAAAGTAGAAAATTAATGCCTGTTTCATTCCCACATTCGACAATTTCATAAGGTAGAGTTCGCATGCTCTTTCTCTCTAGCAAAAAATGTGATTGTGGGAGATCGTAGAAGATAGCATGGAAACGCGGCATTAATTTTGGTTGGCATCTATGGTTTCCACAATCAAAACCCGTGGGAAATAAGTGGCAACACTAAATGCTCATCAGAAAGTAGCTACAAAGAAATTTGCAAAAAATAGAAATGGATGTGAAAGCGCAACTAACGATTGAAATTAATAGAAAGAAAAAACAAACAAGTCTACCATAACTAATCAAAGTACGTTTAGTAGATTATTTCAATGACACTTCAAACACGAATCTGGGCATTAATTTTACACAATAAGCAGGTTCTAAGCAGCAACCACGTCCAAGGGATATTAAAAAACCATCAACTATATAGAAACATGGCTACGGAAAATTGTGGAAATAAAACTGTGATTGCAGTTTCACAAATGCGCTGCACCAGTGATAAAGAAGCTAACATGCATCTAGTGGAAGAATTGGTATGCAGGGCGAAATCAAAGTCGGCTTGTTTTTTGTTCCTACCAGAGTGCTGCGATTTTGTGGGTGAAAATCGCCAACAGACTCTCGAGCTTTCAGAGCCACTTACCGGCACTACAATGCAGCAGTATAAAGAGTTGGCAAAACGTAATAGCATCTGGCTTTCTCTAGGTGGTATACATGAGTCGGTGCTTGATGAGTCTGAATGTAAAACTGATAAGATTCACAATGCTCACGTTATTATTAATGACCAAGGTGAAATAATAAGAGTTTACCGCAAGCTACATCTCTTCGATGTTAACACTCCAGAGTTTCGATTTCGAGAATCTGAAGTAGTAGCAGCAGGTCCATGTTTGATACCTCCGCTAGAGACACCGGTTGGTAAGCTGGGAATGCAAATTTGCTATGACATGCGATTCGCGGAAAGTTCTTTATTGCTTGCTAAAATGGGTGCACAGCTTTTGACCTATCCTTCTGCATTTGCTTATACGACTGGGAAAGTTCATTGGGAAATTCTGTTGCGAGCACGTGCCATTGAGAATCAGTGCTTTGTTGTTGCTGCAGCTCAGGTAGGATACCACAATGCAAAGCGACGCAGCTGGGGACATGCTATGATAATCGATCCGTGGGGCAAAATATTGTTAGATTGTGGTGGTGAAGAGGAACTCATGGTTGCTACAACAGAAATTGATCTATCTGCAATTGAGACAGTTAAACAGAATATGCCCTGCTTCGAGCATAGACGCCAAGATGTTTACAGTCTGATTGCTTACGATACAGGTACATGTCATGCAGATGAAGACCGTTTTTTCGCGGGCAATAAAATTCTTAAAGAGACCATATTCTACGAGTCGGAGTACTGTTATGCTTTTACGAACCTAGTTTGTGTTGTAGATGGGCATGTTTTGATTTCCACTAAACGTATAACACAACGATTAAATGGTTTAAATTGTGCAGAGATGGCAGATCTTTTTACCACAGTTTGTAGAATACAACGTATGCTGGAGGACATTTATAAGACAACAGCTTCCACTGTTACCGTACAGGATGGTGCAGATGCAGGTCAAACTGTACCACATGTACATTTCCATGTTATGCCTAGACGAATTGGAGATTTTGGACACAACGATCAAATTTATGTCAAACTGGAGGACCGAGTGGAGAACAGACCAATTCGTACTATAGAGGAACGCATTGAAGAGGCGCAAAAGTATAGAAATTATTTACAGCAAAGCAGAAAGCTCTGATGCAAAACTATGCTAAAGTAATTTAATACATATGTATATTGTTCATGTGTCATACACCATTATTTGTAGATAGTATATTAATTTTGAATAAATAATCCTACCTTGATATTTCCACCCACTGTCACTAACTTTTTAATAGCCTCTTCTATGCATTTTCCAACAATAGTTGATATCTTGAAGGGATCCTGTTCGCACCAACCTTCGCGAGGATATATTGATGGAACATCTATCTGATGAAAACAAACGACGATATCGGTTCCAGCCCGGAAAATAATGAACCTTGCCGATGAGGTACCCTCATCGATAGCTCCAATTAGTTTTCCAAACTTCATATTTGTTTGTTTTTAATTTCGTGACACAAAAAAGACTGATAAAATGATTTTGTATACATTAAGCTTCACAAATATATAGCTTGCAAATTTTTAAAATTCGAAAACAATTTCGGGTTTTCCACCAAAATACCACGACTACACGACTATATGTATATTAAAATGTTTTAAATTCTACCAAGTAATACTACCAAGTAGAATTAAAGTTTACAATTTAAAGAGTGGCATAGAATACAATGTGTATTGATGTTAAGCAAGATGTTTATTTATAAAACGAGAACCAAGAAATTTATAATCATACCTTGGCGGATGCACCTAAAGACTTTAATTTTCTAATTCCCTCCAAAATGCATTTTTCAATAACACGAATTATCATAATGGGGTCCTGTTCGCACCATCCTGCGTGTGGAAATATTTGTGGAATTTCAATGCGATGAAAACAAATGATTCTGTTGGTTCCAGCGCGAAAAATCATAAACTTAGTGGCTGAAGTGCCTGCAGCGATAGTTCCAATGAGTTTTCCAAACTTCATTTTCGTCTGTTTCTTGCTTTCGTGACACAAAAAAGACTGCTCATTGGATTTATTTTTTTCTCTTGATTTTGAAAATATAAATTGCAAACCGTCGATTAATTATCAGTTGAAATTTATTCTCTTGTTATAGGCTTGAGACTTAAATATTCTGGATAACAGCGTCGAAGTGAAGATTTTTAAAGGAAGTTCAATCATAAGACATTTTTCACATGGATTAGCTTATGAAACACGTTTCATGCATAACCTAAAAAGCACACTTTAAAATAAATTGGATGCAACAGTTAATGCTTTCATTTCAATGATAATGATATACGACGTCGCCGTATATACCTCATGTAATACGACAAACTTTAATAACTTCAATTGATGTTGCAGGGTATTGTTTTGTCTAATACTTTTGTTTATGTAACAAAAACGCATAGAAATAATAATCCTACCTCGGCTTTTGCACCTAAGGCTTCCAACTTCTTTACAGCACCAGTAATGCATTCCTGGACAATCGAAATTATAGTCATGGGATCTTGTTCACACCATCCCTCCTGTGGATATATTTGTGGCACATCTATTTGATGATAACATACAATGTTGTCAGTGCCAGCTCGGAAAATAATGAACCTTGCTGATGAAGTGCCTTCATCAATTGCTCCAATAAGTTTTCCAAATTTCATTTTTGTTTATTCCTTGCCGTCTTCTCAACACCGACTAAAACACTGATCCAAAGATATAATCTATTTTTGGACTTTTAATTCTTATCAAGATCAATTGAGGCTTTTGAAATGATGATGAACTTTGATCGAAAGATTAAACAATTATAGGCGTTGTCACTTTTTACTTATTTGTAATCTGGTAAAGGAGAGTTTTATTTATTTCTTATGTTCTACAATAAATAAATACAATTACCTTTTTATTATTTCTTGAAGTTGAACTTTGTTTATCTTTTAGAAATGACGTTGCGACTCAAAACAAGAAATAGCAAAATACATTTGTCTGATAAGAACTGCCAAGCACAATTGTAGAGAGTCAGTTCACAATAGTTAGTTTTTAATATCGTAAAATACACTACCCGATTTTGTCCGGGACATATTAAAAAAAATTAGGCTATTCAGACACTTTACTTCTCACAAAATTAGAGATAGATAATCTATAGAATTAGTGATAGATTTAAATAGAAGACGAAAGTGTGACTTTTTAATGACACAAAAGTCTCTAAGCTAATCGAATACTGTACAATACATCGAAAAATACTTTTATATATAACATTTTCTATCAATTAATTTTGAAGGTACCTTCGGATGATTTAAAGACATTTTCAAACTTCACAAATTTCAAAAGATGTCAAATTTACGAATTTATTTTTACTAGTAAAATTATACACTCAAAAAAATACTGTACTAAAATTTACGACAAAACGTGCATTTATTTCATAAATATGTAGTTTTACTTATTTTTAAATACATAAGTAGTTTTTCAATATCTTATTACATTTGCATTTACATAAATAATACTACACGATGTAGTTGCACGCAGTAATTTCTTGTTCAAATGTATTCGTATAAAAAAACCTTCAAATAAAAAAAAAATTGCAGCAGTCTGTTTGTTTTTTCAATAAATGAAACATATATAGGGAATTCACAGTTTGCTTCTAAAGTTAACACCTGGCAACTTTAGAAAGATATTTCAATCGAACTGTGAGCACCTCTTTTTGTGTTTTGGAGCTAAATTGCAAAAATAGTTTTAAAAAATTTGAAATTTGTTCAAAATCATGCCTCGAATGAACGGAAACGAAGAATTATAGAAAAATGTACTTACTTCTTCGACGATCCATTCTTCTTCCATTTTTTTGCAACAAAATTAAATCAGCTGACTAGTGATACCACATTAACACAAAAGAAAGACATGAGCAGAAGTGAGATAACTTTAGCAATAAGTGGTATCTCAAGTTTGTACGTAAAACAAAAACAATCAAAGTTAACACGTGCTAAAATGTTCTAAAGTTAATAGACGGCAAAGTTAACAGAGCAGATAATACAGAACTGTGAGCACTCTAATACTGAATTTCCAAGGCGAGTTAACTCGGTGTTTACTCGGGGTTAACTCGCTATGGAAACTCGAGTTGAGTTGAGTTGCGTTAAATCTACGAAACTCCACGAAACTTGTTAGATTTAACTAGGTTCTATCTGTCAAAGTGATTGCTGTCATTAATATTGAAAAAATAATAAAAATTTTTAAAAAATATTAAAATGTCGAATGCAAGAGTTTTTTTGGAGTGCCGCAGAAACTAGTCAAAAAATAACAAAAATTACAAAAAAGAATTGACAAGTTCAACTCGACTCGGTGTTGTTAGAGTTAACTCGCCATGGAAACTCAGTAATAAATTTAAAACTGAAAAAAAACCAGAAAAATACAAATACAGTTATTAGGAATAATATGGTAATTTGGCTTACAGCGTAGATATAAATATTGTATGTAGAAGCATTGCCATAAAAATAACGACCAAATGACAGGCTTTGCAGCAAGATTGCAACTAGATTGTTATCACGTCAAAAAAAGGTGTGCTTAGTTCGCATAATTTTCAGATTTCAGAGCTGCAAGAGAATTTGTGCCTAATTTCGTTAGTAATTCAAACAACGTTAGCTTGTTTGAGGGAATTTCCAAATCAACCAATTGTATGGAAAATAACCATATTTTTAAAACTTTATAAAACTGTTCTTTTCAAATAATCAAAAGTATTTATAAATATTCCTTGCAACTCTTTTTCGAATAATGGCAATAAAAAATTGAAGTAGAAAAATGCAACACTTAGTTTGGCATTCGAGTAACACCTGTTTGAGGGGATTTATACAATGAAACTAGTCGCATGAGACTGTCAAAAGTGAGGGTGCGGAGTAGAAAACGAAAGTGAATGAAAAAAGTCTCTCGGAAATTTTTGACGTTATTTTTTTATATTTTCTTTTATTTTCGTCGTTGATTGAATTTTCAGAGCAAAGTCTCTGCAACTCAGTTTCATCATGTAATTTGAAGATGAAACTTGAAAAGAAAACTTCAGAAAATCTCATGCAATTAGTTTCATTGTATAAATCCCCTCTTTACAAGACTGTTTGTTTGTGTCTGCTGGCTGGTTAAAAAGGGATAATTTGCTGTTTTGCAAATATGACTGCTAATTGTGAATATATTTTGTTCAATACGATGACTCTTTATTCCTGGTCTTTATTTTCACAGATTTCACTGGAAAAGACGAATATATTCTGCAGAAAAGCGTTTTTTATTTCTTTGTTCAATTTGTTTTTTGAAAATAATATCTTAACTTTCCAAGCAAACTTATGAATTTATTTATTTATTAAAAAAATTGGTTTTCTTCTGTTTCCCAAATCCCGGGATTAATCCCAGAATCACGGGATTTCTAACTAACAATCCCGAAATTTGAAATCAGTCCCGGGATTGGAATCCCTAATTCATTGTCAAAAATTTCAGTTTATATTTTTGTTGTTTGAATTTTGATTGTTTGAATTTTGATTTCTTGAGTTTTTGATTTTTTTTTAATTGAATTATATTTTACGTCACCCCTGAATTATTATCGTCACCACTGTGACGATGTGACATTTTCTTAATACAAACAAAAATCTTAGGTATCTCTCTTTGATTTCGTATAAATACCCAACTAACAATTTTCCTTCCAATTTTAAACTTATAGTATGATTTAATGTTATAAACGTTGTATAGTGCTTCAATTTGGAAGAATTGCTGTTATAGCAGTGTTTACTGGTATAAATCATTGCAAGAACATTCTCTGAATCTACTTATTCAGGGTTTATAGAAAAACTACATTCATATTGTATAATGATGTTATATTCATTGTATTAAATAACTATGAAGTGATTCTTCCTATAAACATCGCATAAGAAAATTATACAATGTTTATGCCTTTGTACCTCTCAGTTCGAAGTTCGAAAACTGTTCGAAACGAAATCGAACAGAAATCGCCATGACACAAATTTTCTCTTTTTCGAACTTAGCTTGTCATTCAGAATATATATAAAAAAAAAATTATTTATATTTTATAAAAAAAAAAAATTCTCTATGCGCCCCAGCATTTGAACCATGGACCTTCATGTTCCAAGATGAAAACATTAGCACCCGACCTATTTTGACAAACTTCGAAATCTCATATAATTTCTAATATAAAAAGCGAGTTCACCGTCAATTGTAGTTTAAAAATGTATGTCAATCACAAGTGATGTAAACACAAATAATAAAAGTAGGGAGTTTTTACCTTTTGAAATTTTAAATATTGCATGTGTTTATAAGCCCACATATATTAAATTTTATATTTATTGATAAGAATCACCTCCTGACAAGATATAGCACTTTCAATCTGTCGGTCGACAGGATTACAACCGTAATTTGTGACCTATCGACATAAAATTATAATTATTTCATAAAAATGCACTCTCAAAGAGCTGATGTTGCTTGTCTTTCGTATTAAAAATAAAACACTTTTCAAGAAATATTAAGGAAGGTAGAAGAAGTAGATAGCACTACGCTGTGGATGTGATAGACGTCAATCTACTTCTGCCACCTTCTTTAAATAAATCTTGACACTTTCTAGAGATCTTTTTGATTTAATTACGTAGACACGTGTAGGAGCTATGCAAGAGCTGGCTGCGTGCTACCTTGAAAATGGTAAAAGGAATAACTAAGTTTATTTATTCCACAGAGATAATTTGGTAATATGAAAGCGTAAGACGAGGATTTATTTTTAAGAAAAACGTTAAAAATTGTAAAATACAAACCTAAAAAATTACAAGCTCGATTCTGTTGGGTAATACTTAAATATTACTACCAAGAATGGGTTCTTTAACTTCGGGCATGCCGAAAATAAGTATTTATAATTTTTTTAATGTTAAAGTTTACTAAAAAATGTTTTTGAACCAGGAAATTATGTTTTACTTATTCGTATAAAACAATAAAAATTTGAAAAATAACAGTTCACTTAATAAGAAAAAAATTACCTGTTAATAAATAATGAATTATAAATACTTAATAAAGAGTGAATAGTTAAACAAAAATTTCGCCCTTTTCTTATAAAGAAAATAAAAGAAGCATCACCTCAATACGACATTATTGAGATTTCGAATAAATGTCACATATAAATATTGAAGCTACCAATAGGCAGAGCAGTCGTTTTTAATTAAAAATTTTTTCAAAGTATTGAATATGAAAAAATGGGCGAGAGGTTAATGCGTCGGACTGGCAACACGGAGGTACCAAGATCGAATCCGCTTCCAACACAATAAATAAATTTTTATAACGCAAAACAATATTAGTAAAAAAAAAAGAGAAAGTCAACTTCAATTTGTCACATGAAAACAAAGAAAAGAAAAACTGGAATAGAACACTTCAAAATTATTTTTTTTTCGAATAACATTTTTTTTTTCGAACATTTATTTTGACATATTTGACACGGCTATAAAACTTCAATGTTTTCATGATATAAATATTCTCTAATGCCTTCTATAGCAACAAACACTGATATAAGACTGAAAAAATGATATAAAGCTCCTATAAAGTAATGATAAGAATATGTTCAACAGAATATAATTTTACTGATGTAGGGTTTAATACAAACAAAAAAAGTGCGCCTTTTTTGTCTTATACGATTATTATACAATGATTATATCCGTAACTGTTGTGTTTTAATATGTTGTTGAGAATGTTCTTAGGTGTTTTATAGGAGGAAAATTGTTACTTGGGTAGTGCTTTCGGTATTTTTTGAGCTCTTGCGAGATGCTGCGGGAGAAAGAAAAAATCATCGCTTTATGTGAGAAAAATTCTCATGCGAGAAAATTTTTACATGTGCGATATTTCCCACGCGAGAGAATAAAAATACCGAAATTACCACAAAATACCTCACATTACCAAAAAGAGATTTCTACCTGCTGTGATAGAAGTACGCGTGAATGAAATGTGTACAGTAGCTCGTTTTTGCAACTTTTGCGACAAATAGTCACTTTTTCTGTCGTCACACTATTTCGTTCCAAAATACTCACTTTTACGAAAGCTAGTGTTTCTGAATTAATAAGTGAGAAAATATTGCTTTGTGATGAGAAAGATACACAAGTGATAGGGAATATATAAAATTGAAACAATTGACATTTTTTTTTGTTTTGATTTTTCCAAAAATAAAATAAAAAACAAAAATAAACAAAACAATTTTTTCATGTTTTGACACTTAGTGATGTTGATATTTAAAAAACAAACCCTATCCATGCGTTGAGATCCGAGTATTCTTTTCATGCGGTTGCTTAATGCAGTGATACAAATTTTTATCATGGAATAAATCTCATTAATAAAATATTTAAGTTTGTATATTCAATAATTTATGCATTGTAATACTTATAATACTGTGTATATTATATATTTATAGTCTAAATGAAGAATTTAAGTTGATACCTTGTACCGGGTAGAAGTATTAGTAACCACTTTATTGAAATCGAAAGTTGCACTATCAACCAAAAATTGTTCTCACCTAATCAGAACATAGTGACAACTTCAGCCGACTCGAGTCGCATATTTTAGTTTACAGAAACACTTTGGCTATCGAATTCCTACGAAAATAGAATTGAAACAAGCGAGACGAGTCACCGACTTTTCTCATTTTATTACAGAGACGGTGCAAGTGAGAATGACGTCATTATGGCGTCAAAGTGAGAAAATATTGTGAGAACTGCGGTGACAAAAGTTGCAGAAACGAGCTACTGATAAGGTTAACTGAGTGAATGCGCTTGTTGATGCATTCTTCATTCTTCTTGTTGGTAGTTTGTTTGTGTTTAAACTGTTTTCAATATTTATCAACAAAAGAACGTAAATAATTTCTAATAGCAAAGTGAAAAATAAAATAATTATGTCTGGAAGAAAAAGATCATTGTCGCATAGTTATTCAAAACTCTGTAAGCTTAAAGTATTTTTTACATTTTAGGCGCATTTAAATATTATGAATGTGTTAATAGAAAAATTATAATGAGCAGTGCGAGGACTGCTATGAGGCTGAAGAAATTTTTTTGAGAAATAATTTTTGAACTCATTAAAGAATTGAATTATTATAAAAATTATTTTTTTATTAACTGTTGTTAATTAATATGTTGCAATTTAAGTTTACTTTCGTTACATATTTTCATACTTTGCTATAAACACCGCTTAAAGTGATATTTTAAGCAACTTTGAGGTATTTCATTAACTTGCGGTAATTTGCACGATTTTGAGGTAATTTGACGTATTTCATTGAGTTGTGGTAATTTGCACGATTTTGAGGTATTTTTGACGTGTGGTAATTTGAGCGAATTAAATGCGAGAATAAGGTAATTTTTGAGGTATATTCATCTGACAACGCTGGTTGAAATTCATTGAAAATGTAGGTTGCTGTCAATATAGAAGAATTACATATATGCTGACAACTATGTCGAAAGTTGTCGGCGCTGTTTTCGCAACTAAATCGTGCGGAAAACTGCCGTTTAGCAATACAAATGTTGACAGTTGATATATCCTTGTTACGCTCTTCCGATTTTCGGCATTGTATGAATACCATTATTATATAAATTTTTGTTATTGTGAATTTTTACGGGAAGTTTTTGCAATCAAGGTTTTGTGAATGAGGAAACCTTGACTAAAACACAACCATCCCTGGGCATGATTAAATCAGCTGTTTTTAAACGTCATAATAACATTTGCAAAGCAAAATTTGTTTATTGCATTAAGTAGTGTTAATAAATTTATACTTAAAATGCCCATCAATGAAAAAGAAAAACAGGGTATAATAAATCTTCTAGTTAAAGAAGAGCAGAACATGCACATTCTATTCAAATTAGCCAACAGTGTTACGGGGAATGTTGTAGATATTGCGAGCGCTCAAGGTAAGATTTTTGGATAGTGTTTGTATCGGCAAGCTAATAATTTGTGATTTTCTTCATTCTGTAGAAGCAATAGATTTCATCTGCATTCATATAAGAGATGCACAAACGCTGCTGAACAAGAGAAATATAACTAAGGAAGTACTTTTCAAATATCTGCATAGCCACAAAGTAGCTGTTGCCTCAGATTTTACCAAAGGGACTCTCGTTAACAAAGTTTTGGATTATTGGAACAATGCTGAAGCAATTAGTGCCACTGAGAAATTAATTAATTCTGCGGAATCAAATGAGACATTTGCAACATCCACCGACAGCACGTCATCAGCAGTCAATGGATGCACAAATCAGACAGCTCCCAGCCAATTTAATCAAGTTGAAGAAACACAATATCCAATACACTTGTTGGCACGCAAATTTTCAGAATGGTTTTTTGAAAATTATAACAAATCACGATTAAAGGAAGAAGACTTTTGGTCGGATGCACGTTTAATGTTGCGAATAGCAGCAAATGATCGTGTTGATGATCAGGAATGTCTCGGATCAGCAGCCATAGTAAATAGTTTGATGAACTGCAAGCAGCAATTTGATTTCTATTTTAATCCAAATCTAACACACTCTGGTGTGCAAGGGCGTATGGATGTACATGGTTTGGTGCTAGTTCTTGTTTGTGGTACACTTCACACGCAACCTAATTGTGTTGGAGTTTTCGAGTGTACATTTGGCTTAATGCGAGATCCATTTTCGGAAAACAATTGGAAAATGAAAACAACTCAAATGATGTTACGTAGTCAGGGAGCTCCGGATGTTCCAAACCTTTGCGATAGTCAAACATTGCAGGATGCAATGATGCTGCCCGTGCCAATGGGAGAACTGTCGTAGCAAGAGTGTGGCTCTTATTGAAATAATAATTAAGTCGTGATAATAATCAACACATTAAACTGCTATTATCAAACGCAACTGAGCGTATTTGATATGTTATGATACTTTAACTTATTATAAAAGTGTGTGAATAGAAAAACGAATATTTCGAAAACTCATTGCGTTGTAACTATTTTCAAAGTAATTTAAACCATCAAATGTTTCTAATGCATTTTACACTTTTTCAAAAATCAAACCTTGAAACCCTCTTTTCAGTTTCAATCTCCTGCTGTGTCGATCAATTGCTCATAGTTTGGTGACACCTTAAAGTAAAAACAAAATAAAATTTCAATTAATATTTGCACTATTAACAGAACTTATTTAACCTCTTGGACTTACTATGAAATATTTTTAAAACGTTTACCAGAAGTTTAATTTTATAATGCACCAACTTGACAATTTGACACCCTGGAAAAAGTGTTAAAAAGAAAAACATTGTAATTGAATTGTTTACTATTTATATCGCATGAAGTTTTAAAAGTTCTAGTCACTGCATAGATTGCAACAAAAAATGAACATAGAAATTTTTTAATTCCGATTTTCATTTAAAGTTTTCAATGACCTTCTTTTAATGTTTATTTTTTATATAGCTATCAAAAGATATGAAATTTAAGTATTTAAGTAATGACCATTCCCAAACAAATTATTACCAGAGATAAACACACTTCTTTAATAGAGAACAGCTCTACACGGATTTATCTCTCGTACTGATCTCGATCGCTTAGTACGAAGCTTCTTACAGCTTAAGACGTTCTTTCTTGCAAACATGGTTCTGAAATGAAAATACAACTTAAGTAAATTTTGCACTTTTAAATCATCTAGACTAGCATGCTCAGGGGAAATTAAATGAATTTAATGATAAACTTTAAAAAAACATAATAATGCGGTTATTGGAACTCAAACTACTTTTGTGTAATCTTTTAATTAATTTTTTTTCAACCGTTATTTGCCACTTTTGTGTGTACACAAATATTAATTATTTGATCAACAACATAGTGACAGTAAACTATAAATAAACTAAAGCTAAATAAGATGCCATTGGAAATAAAAACGAAATCTTAGTGATAGATATTTATAAATTAAATTTTGTGTAAATTTTTTTCTGTTTTTGTTTTTAATCTGAAGCCTGCTTTAATTTAATATAAAAAAACTCAATGCATTGATATCAAGAAAATTAAATGTTTCAGCGTAGTTTTAGTTGTGTTTATATTAATCTAATCAATTTTAATTAAATATGTATACCAATCCCACAAAAGCAAAAATGTGCAATACATTTTTGCTTGCGAGGGCAAAGAAAAAATTACATTTATTTGCGTTACACCAATAGACAGCGATAAACCACCAAATCACTAGTTGATCATATTTTAACACCAACGTCTACATTTTCTCCTGTATGAATGGATGTGTTAGTGCCTGGTTGAGAGATATTCTTTTTGATGGATCCAACGCAAATATATTATCCAAAAGATCTTTCAGCTGTGTTACTTTTCGGTGTTGATCATCTGGTAGATTTTGATCTGCAATGAGCTCCTGCTGTAGATTTCTTGATGCTTTAATAACAGGCATAACGACAATTTTTTCCTGTATAAAAAAAAATATATACAAAAATTTAAAAAATCTTACTAAAATAAAGCGTGAGTTCATCATCTATCTCTCTGGGGAAAATGGTTATCAAAAAGACAAAAATTTTCTTCCTTTTTTAATCTTTAGATCTTGTGCAGATATTTCAAGATACATACATTAAAAAAAAATAACTATACCTCAACCGTGGTAGTTTCACCACATAATATAAAAAGCCATCAATTTGATAAGTTCAATCCTAGTCTTGATCAATAAAAACATCCACCCTTTTCTACTGAAAACCGAATAGTCTTCGATGTAGCCCTCGGTACAAAGTTATGCGAGGATTCTTTCGAGAAATCGCAAATGAAAATGAGAAAATTGTTGTTGACTTAAAAAGACAAATCTATCTTAAAATAGGTTGAGGCATGGTCAAATTTAAAGAAGAATAAAGCTAGCTGATGTCAGAGTGAGCGCTACAAGTGAAGTGATCGATACTTGAAGTTTCGCTAGTAGAAGCCATAAGAAATGGTTTTTTTTATAACTAGAACTGTAGATTCATTTAGTTTTATATTTAAAATTTCATACCAATCATTTGAAACATCGATTGAACGTTTGAAGATTTGAAAATAGCTTCATGTAGCTTATCGTATTTACTCTGACATCGCATAGGAAAACACACACAAAGGCTTATAGCTTTGAATAGTGTTATAGCATCGCATCGCTTCGCTTGTAGCATGCACTCTGACAACAACCGAAGGAACTGCAAATTTTTAAACATAGTAATTTAATAATATTTTTTTCGGGTTGGAAAATGTAATAAATTATGTTAATTTCTTCGCCTCAATAGTAGCCCAAGCCTTTAAGCAAGACGAACTCAAAAATACAAAAATGATGTAAATGAATAGCAATATTTGAAATAATCAGTTTTTTTAGTAATCCTTGAAGGGAATTCATATAAAATGTAAATCTTTTGGTAAATATGTTGTCGATGTCGAATTTATCATAGAATTTGTATTACTAATGCAAAAGTTCGTCCTATGATGGTTTCGAAGAAGTATCATATACATTTTCTGTGTATACTTTTAAGCTAAAGTTTGAAAAGCATGGTAATGCCAGTTTAAGAGATATTACGTGCGGAGGATGACTAAAAAAAAAAGGAAATATATTTGGTTTGCATACTTTCAGGCTGATTTTTGTTCGTATAAAAGCACTGTAATAGCAAGAATGAACAGTTTGAGCGATATACGGTGTGGAACGTGACATTTGAGATTTCTCTTGACTAAAGGCTAATCCAAACAGTCCAGCTTTTCACAAACGACATTTTTCGGTATCAACCGAAGGTCTACAGCCATTTGCAATTAAAAACAGCAACTGAAATTTGCCTTGAGACTTAGGTTGCGTTTATAGTGAACGCGATTCAGACAGGCAGGCAGGCTGAAATCTGTATGATAAAACGAGATGCAAATAGCTATCTATCTCGCTTGTTCACATTGCCTGCCTACCTGCCTGTCTGACTCGGCGTTCACTATAAACGCAACCTTAGGCGGAACATTTTTGGACTCACGAAATAATTTTGTCTTCCTTTTGAGTCGTTATACACTGACTCTTTTAAATTTTAATATGAAGTCGGATGAAATATGAATAAAAAACTGTATATAAAAAAGAAAAAAAAAGCTAAAGCTAAATTAAAATATTGATAATTTTTTATATTTGTAGATATATGTCTAAACTTTTATCTCAGAAAATACTACCAAAAACAAATCGTTTTATTTGTAGTACCTTTTGGGTGTTAACGGGTTAAGAAGATTATGAACTTACCCTTTCAGTTAGTTTATCGATTTCATGATACAAAAAGTTGCAACTTTGATCGAAATGCTGATCTTTGAATTGACCTTTGCGTATAATGCGGTTTGGTATTTTGCCTGAAAAAAAGGAAATAAACTTTAGACTAAATTTGGACACATATTTCGAATTAAAAAATTTACCCTTTAAATCCATAAAGAATTTTAACATCTGATTATTACTTTTGCCACTGAAAAGAATCTTCCCGGTGTACAGTTCATAAATTGTACATCCAGCTGACCACATATCGATACCATATTCGTAGTTTATACCTAAAATAATTTCCGGTGCTCGATAGAAGCGCGATATAAGATAGGGTGTTATTTCGTTGTCGTTAATGGTAGATGCCGAACCGAAATCACATAGTTTTAATATTAAATTATTATCGTTTACAAGAATATTGTCAGGTTTGATGTCTGCATGTAGGATGCCAGTTTTTTTCAATAGTTTCAGAGCCAAAAACAATTGTTGCGTATAACTTCGTACAGCTTTAATGTGTAAGCCCACATTTTTGCCATATTTCTTAAGAACTTCACGTAGATTCATAGCCAACGGCTCAAAAACCATGCATAGATGCTAAAGCAGTTTAAGAACATGATTTTAAATAAGTTAAGATTTAATTAAATTGATGTTATATGTACCTGCTTGTGAAAGAAATGTCTGTATAAACGTAAGCAATGGAAACGATCATCTGGATCAGCATCGTTTAGTTTCTTCAGAATTTCTAACTCTCGCAGTCCTGTTTTATGCCTATTTTAATTGAAATTTTAATATACTACTTAAGAATTTAACCGCCTGCATAAACTTTTTACTTACATGATTTCATTGTTGCGTATAATTTTTACAGCAACATTTGCATTGCCTCGCGCTTGATCACGTGCGCGAACCACATTGCTAAAAACACCTTGACCTGTATAGCCACTGACAACGTATCGATTATCTAGCGTTTCGCCAATACGCACTCGATAATAACCCTCGGCATCGTCCCAATTGTCGGTGAGCGCAGGATTTTCTATTTGGTTTTTATTGTGCACTATTGTGCTGGGAGACTGCAAAATATTTAAGAATTATTTCTGTGACATTTGTAATTGACTAAAAATTTCAACTAAGGCATTGACGACAGTTACAAATGTCCAACTCACATCGAAATTCGAATCGACATCCTGATCAGCAAACATGTCCCATTCAGCACGCTTAGCTGTTAATAAAGTTGTTTCCTTGCTATTGTTTTGGTTCTGCTCTTTAATTTCTGATTTATCATGATCGTGATTTCGACTGACTTTTGGTGATGGTTCATCAACTTTTTCTTTTAATTGTTCGGACTCTGAAGAGTCCACTGAATTTTCATCATTGGTAAAGGGTAAAGATTTTTGTTTTTCTTGCTGTCTGCACTCGGACGAATGTGATGATACAACACTTGACCTTCTGGGTTCATCACTTTCAGGCTGTTCATTTGTTTTGACAAGTTTCTGTGTACCAAAAAAGATTTAATTAAAAAAAAACAAAAATACCGCGAACAAAATTTACAACTGTAACCAACCTTAAGCAGTTCTTCTCTTCGCTTGCGTCGCATTTCAATGATTTTCTCTTCATCGTCTTCGTCATCATCCAGATTTATGTTCAAGTTTTGCAGTTCTTCATCACTGCTTGAGTCCTTGGTTTGCGCTTTTTGTCCTTCACTTAGCGAATCATGATAACGATCACGTTTACCACCAGCATCAGCGCCTCTTGAACGTCCGTGATCAACACGTTCACGTTCATTACGCCTACGATCAGATTCTGTTTTGCTGCGACTATGTGAACGCGCATTACCACGTCTATCATGTTCCCTTTCACGTTCACGCACATTTCCACGACCTCGTGCTGTAGAGCGATCTTGCGGACGCAGACGTTCATCGCGTGATTTTCTGTCTCTATCGCGGCTGCTTTCCTGTTCACGTTGTTTGTCACGATTTATTTCTTGGCGCAAATCTTCCTTATGGCGGTTATTGAGAATATCGCGTCTAGAGTGACGTGACCGGCTGGTGTCCCTATGACGTCTACTGGTATCTGACTCACCTCCTCGACCTGTCGCTGAATGACTGCGAGCATGAGCTGCATGTGACGAACGCTCACGTTCCCGATCATAGCGTTGGCTTGGCTCACAAGCAACCTTCCTAGAAAACGTAGAAACTCTGGCACGCTTGCGTTCATCATGTTGAGAAGTTCGCGACTTGCGGGAATTGTGTGCGGGCGTACGTTGACCACCGCTAGAATCATCCAATAATATAATATCGGGTTCATTTGAAACAAGTTTTTGAGAAATAATTTTATTAACATTTTTACTGGCTGTAGATGTCGACGATGAAATTGTGCGCGCCCTAACTGTTGTAACAGCAATTGGCTGAACAATGGCCAGAGGACGCTTGTTCTCAGTTTCGCTGCGCTGATATTTATCGTTGACTGAGTTCGACATACTATCATCGCCCTCCGTGTCAGACATGTAGGCACCGAGTCGTGCCTGTAACAGGGCTTTTTGTTTCATCAAATCCTCAAGATTGAGCTCGTCTTCGATAATAGTAACATCCGGACTGGCAACATCAATTGGGCTATAGTGTAAAATAAGTTAAGAAAATCTTTTCACAAGTTAACATTTTAACAACATACACTTCACTCTCACTGCCTGAGGAAGCCACCTCCATGGCGGGTAGTACTTTATTTTGTATTGTTTTGGTTATTTCATCAACCAGACTGCAGGGATCTGTTTGGATGTTTGGTTTTGTAATGCTAAACTTGTTGCCATTAGCATGCTGCTCCACTTTGAGCATCGTGTGCTTATCTTTGCTTGCCTTTTGCATAATTTCTGTAAACTTATCGCTAAGTATGCCACTGCGTCGTTTTTCGGCCGGACCAACATCGGAACAAGAGGATTCGCTGTTTTTGCGATGACGCTTTCTTGACTTTTTGTGCTTCTTGTGAGCTTTGTCTGATTTATTGGACTTTTTGTGCTTTTTATTCTTTCTGGATTTTTTGGAGTGCTTGGAGCGTTTTTCCGCACCAGTTTCATGGCTTGAATCGAGACTGGAAGAAAATTATACATGTAGGAATACACAATTTATTACATTTACACGAAGTAACGCTAGCATAACCTTAAAAGTGGATGTATAAACTTTAAGCTTACCTGTCTTCGCCGCTGCTCATTTTGTAGAAATAACTATTGTTAATAAAGAAGAAAGTAACAATTGCTATTATTTTTGTTGTTTTCTATTATTTTAACTATAATTGTTCAAAGAATTCTACAATAAAATTTATTTATCGACGTTGTCAGGCAACGCAATGAAAAGAATTACACAAAATTGTTTGACGTTTCTTTTTATTGCATATATTTGATGGCGTGGTAATGCTGCCAAATCAGATAAATTTCTTGGTAGCAACATTCACAATAAGACTTTAAAAAATTTCGAACACCGCTGATTAGAGCATCAGCTAGACAAAAAGTCCACTACCAGAGTGCACTCGCGGAGCCAGAAAGAAATAAAATACCTTCAGAATAGACTTAAAAATCAAAATCAGAGAGCGCTGCAATAGATGGCAAAACAATTTTGAAGTAAGGGTGCAACCAAGCTGATAGAAAGAATTGATGCATGTTCGAAAAATAAGTTATCACATCTAGATAGCGTACCGCTAGGACAGCCGGGTTTAAGACCAAATTTAGAATTTATCAAACTTGACCACTAGACTCATTCAAGTAGATTAAGAAATATATATTTACTAACCAAACTTTAATAGCGCAATTTATACCCTTAAAACTATTATTATACAAAGTTTCAAATGAATGGTCATTCCGGAATGTCACCTCCAGGCACTAACTAAAATAAAAAACAATAAATATTAATAATTTAAGTCATGCAACAAGTCATTCATCGAACCATTGTTATATTATTTCCATTCAGCAGAATTTGATCCAACTTAGTGATGCGGCGACCTTCTGGAGTGTTTTCATATTCAGTAACATCGTCTAGCAGCATGTTGACAAAGTCATCAAAGCCCAAAAGCGTTCCAACCATTTCCTTATCATTCTTCATGATGATATGAATGCGTGAACCGATGCATTTGTCCACAAGTTCTGCGAGAAACCATTGTCATTTTATAAGTGAATATAAATTATTCGCATCGAAACTTACCCAGTGGTAGCAAAGTGGATACATTTGTTGGTGGAGGTACAGCAGTCATTTTTATTTATTGCTAAATTTATTAAAATATGTGAAAAACAACGTTTTGGAAGAAAATGCTTGCAAAAACGCCACAACTTGACAGCCGGCTCGACACTTTATTTAATAGAGATGGCAAATTAACAAAAAGGCAGATAATAAAATATGTTAGAGAGAATATCGGATTCGATATCGATACAATAATTGGGAGGTTCACATGAACGAATATTATATCAAACCTTGTGTTATGGTAGCGCAACTGTAAATTAATGGCGTTTTCTTCTTTCAACGAGTTCTTTTTGTATAAAATAACTATCAAATAAATTCTCATGAAAGCAAAGCAATTAACCAAAGGTTATTGATAGAAAAATTAAGTATCGAAAAATTACAATTTTTGTCGTAAAATTACGTCTTGTATTTTTTCAAGCGCATTCAACGGAAATCAATCAGCTAATGAGCTGCTAATGTTGTGCCTGCTGCTTTCGTTGTTTTTGCTTGTGTTGTTGTTGTTGTTGTTGTTGTTGTTTTGTACGAACTGACTTATTAAAAGCATTACTTTTCACTCATTTGAATGTAGTTTGCAAACTATACATTAGACAGAGAGTAAAGTGGCACCAATGGAAATGGCATTCGCTTAGCCCTCTTTTCATTTCAATGAACTCAAACTGTCAAATATAACGAAATGACGGAAATAATTTGACATTTTGCTTGTTTCTTTTTGCTTTCTTTATTAATCATATTTACTTTCAACTTATTCTGTGGTCTCGTTAAGAAGTTCAGAACTTGAGCGCTGTAGTGGAATTCTCAAACGCGTTAACGACACTTGTGTTATCGTTAACTGGCCCTTAACGACACTTATCTCTAAGTGGTATTCTCAACATCTTAGCTAGCAATATATGTCCTTAACTGTGACAGTTCGTTAACGTTATTTCTTGGAAGCTTAACCATGATTAAAAAGGTGCTGCTAACTGAAACAAAAATAACGTTTAGCAACTTTTGCGTGAAATTTTTCTTTGTGTAGCTTTAAAATAAGCTTTAAAATGAAAACAACTTTAATAGTATTTCCAAGTAACGTTCTTCAATGGATTGGAGTGGTCCCGAAGCCGTCTCTTATCTCTATCGATTGTCCCATCGTGTTCACCGTCACCTAAATATGAGAAAAAATATGAGAAAAATATCAAACGCGTTCTAACTTTTTTTTATTTTCAACTTTTTTTCAAATTAAAACGAAAATTGCTTGTTTATTTTATTTTTTTTTTGACAGTGAACAGTCAAAGTAACAAATTCTACATACGTTTCACAATCAAGAAGAACAACAATGTATTGTTGTTAATCATAATAGCTCGAAACTGTTGTCTTCTTGACTGTTGTGTCTACTCTATAGAAGACACATAAGTTTATTGCCTATTACGGCCTATATGTCTCTGCGACCTTACCACAAAACTGTACTTCATAAGAAAGGCATGTAAAAAAATTTTAAATTGAAATTTGAGTAAAAATTTAATTTAAAAAAAATAATAAAATTTTATAAGATTTTTCATTGCATGTTTGATAAAGTTTTGTATTTAAAACTGAATGAATTTTGTTTGAAAACTGACTACAAATATCAATTTATCAAAAATAAACAATACAAAACTAAATACATCTATCTCATCGTGAATGCCCTTAATTTTTAAAATAAAGAAATAGTTATTGTATTCTAATATAAATAAAATAAATTTTTTGCGTGGATAAAATTTTTCATATTCTATCTAAATGTGTTTTAATTTTTGACTCAATTCACACTTTTTCAAATGATATAATTTTATTCAAATATAAAAGCCGTATAATAACATTGTGCATGAATGAAGCCATTCCCTAGCAAGCTCTCGACAGACCACTATTAGTACTCTCACAATTTAGAACGCATGCTCAGTAACCGTACGACAACACGTTTTGCATCAGGTGCCGAATATTTCATAGATAAAAAAATTATTTAACCGTTCACAAGTCGGGGGCGAACAAAAGGTGAGATTTTCAATGTTAGAAGAGAATATAAAAATCAACATATTCGAGCGATAGAGTAGAAAATGTGCGTTCATGGGAGCGTTGCAAGCCAAAGTAGTGGTTGCTTGACCAAATTTTCATATATTTTGAAGAGAACACGTTCAGTTTTTTAAGCAACCCCAAAGAATACAGTCGAACCGTCGAATCGTATAAAATGTTAAAAATGAAAATTAAAATTTAACATAAATCAGATTAAAGAAAAAAAAAACCAAAAAATGCGAAAAATTTGATTTGGAAAGAATATATTTTAAAATTAGGCAAAAAATATGTTGTAAATAATACGGAAATCTAGACAAGAAATTATTAAAATATTAAATGAAAATACATATTTAAAATGCAATTTGAGTGAGTTTTGGTGTTATAGGAACATGCTAATAAATGAAAAATAAAACTTAGCAAACAATTTATTATTAATGCAAACGAGAAAAAATTTCATCAGCGAACATATATAAATTAAAAAAGGCAAGTTCAACACTGTTGTATTTAAGCACTTGGGAATAACTTGTAATTAAAATCAGTTAAGAGGAAACACACAAACCTACACAACTCGATGGTTCCAAGGGAGAAATCAATAGAACTTGCCGTCAGTCTGCTCGTGTGGCATATATAAGCCGTTTCCAAAACAGAAAAATAAATCCACATGTGACTTGAAATGGTCTGCGTTTCATCCTGTCAGGAAAACTTATCCGCAGCAATCCATATGCAATGCATTTTTAAAAAGGAAGCAGAAAAACAGCTAAAGAACTGCTTGCATTAAATATAATACAATTTTATTGAAAAATAAAAAAAACACAACCCACCCACATATTCCATTACGTGCAAACAAAGCAACAGAGCGGAGCAATGGCCTCGGTCAACCCTATCAGTGCCAGCTGTCAGAGTATTGCATCAACGGGCCATCCTTCCAGTAGCCTGGGCGTTGGGTCGCCTCGTACCAGCACTACCACTCATTATATTCATGGCACCGGCAGCCTAGGGCGTATTAAATACCATTACCACAAACAGAAGAGCTTAGATGCCAGTGACGAGGAGTTTGATCTTTCACAGGTGAAATGAAATGAAATGAACATTATTTTCATTATGGGGTGGAGTTTGTATGGGCTGATAATAAAACCTTTTATGATTTTAATAATGTAATGCACACACATAGACACACACACACACAAACATACAAACAAACATGTGCAATGCATATTTTGACAAGGTGTATTAAATTATGTCGTGATTATATCAAGAATTATGTTAGTGACAAAAAACCAATGCTTACTTCACTAGTTAACACTAAAACAGCTCATTTTTGTTTGGCAAAAAAATCAAAAAGTCAGCTTCATAGTGCGAAAAAATGAATTCCTGACAATGAAGATCTTGTAGATTTTTTAATATGCACAAAAACATGCTTGTAATGACTTAAATCTTTATAATATTTGGGTTTGTGTCTCAACTTCTCGAAAATCAGTCGTTATGAAACTAATGTTTAATTCCTTTGATATGACATTTGATTTGATAATGCGGGAATTTTTCTATAGAACGGATAGTCTTATTTTGCGTGGCTTACCTTAAGTTTTTTCAGGTAAGAATTGTGGTGTTTTTTTGTCGGAAAATGGTCAGGAAAAGTGCTGTTAAAAAAAAGGAAATGGGAAAAAAGGAAAAATCACATTCTTCCCAGATAAGTTCAGGTGTTCTCTATGCACTTAGGGAAAACCAACAACAATATCTCAACATACCTGTCGGTCACACCTGATTAAAAAAAAGTGGGTATTTGTACATCCGACAGTCTGCATTCGAACATGTACAAAAGAATACATATTTTTTGCTATTGGAAAAATTTCGTTTGGAGTGAATTAAAACTGAATAAAAGATTAGGAAAACATGAAGTTATAGGAAATATATAAATAAAAAAATAAAAATTATATAAAATTATTTTTTTCTAACAACTTCTACGGTCTACCTGGTCCATATATCAAAATTTGATTGAAATCGTATGATCTTATGGTCAGTCTTTAAGGAGTTGCGCGCATGTCTAGTTAAAAATTTAATAATAATTTCTTTCAAACATCATGTGTACTTGTACATAAGCTTCAAGTAATTATACATGCTTTGAGTGTTGAAAAACCAAGAACTTGATCAACCAGTACAGAACATAAAACAATGACAAACGTGATCAATGGAATAAATTTCCTTTTGTCGCATGACAAATTAGAATTAAATTGAAGCCGACGACAATGAAATTCGATGGCGGGCATCAATGCCAAGAATTCGTCCCATAATAGTTTCAACACATTGCACACAACAAGCGACGAACGGCATATCTCCACACTGTCGCTGTAGAGAAATGTTAAGCGACTTGATTGATTCGGCAGCCAGCACGAAACAAAAAACAATAACAAATGTAAACAATGGAAGAAATTTCCTCTTGTCGCATGTCAAATTAGAATGAAATTGAAGCCTACGACAACGACAACGACATTCTATGTCGTCACAAAGTCTCCAAAATTTCGTTCCATTAGATATACATGTAAATTTAAAATTACGTTTAGCGCTCGTCGCTCGTCGTGTGAAATGTGTTCAAGCTATAAGAAAGACATGTAAACCTAAAATACGTTTGGCGCTCGCAATGTGATCAGGCTATTAAGTGTATTGTGAGTGTATTAGCTTGAACACATTGCACACAACCAGCGACGAACGGCATGTCTCCATTTACAATGGAAGAAATTTTCTTTCGTCGCATATCAAATTAGAATTAAAGTGAAATCGACGACAACGATATTCTATATCGCGCAACAATGTCGTCGCAAAGTCTCTAAAGTTTCGTTCCATAAGAAATACATGTAAATTTAAAGTTATGTTTAGCGCTCGTCGCTCTTCGTGTGCAATGTGTTCAAGGTATAAGAAACACATGTAAATTTAAAATAAGTTTGGCGCTCGTCTCTTTTTGTTCGCAATAGGTCTGTTCCCGTACTTTTTGGATTAAAAATGGTAAAACTATCAAAAGTCTGAGAGTAAGAAAAAATCTCTCGAAAATAGAGAAAAATTCAAAAAAGTACGGGAACGCTTTTCGGACTAAAATTGTAAAAACTGTCAAATAAGAATGTTTGTGTAGCGTTGGCTTGATATGGAACATCGGCAGTGCAAGCGAAATGCTTGAGATTTTTAATAATATTGAAATTAATTCTGATGTTTAGCATTTATATTAGTTTTTACACATTTTCTTAGTTTTTTTACACATGTTTCTGGTTTCCATTTTAATAGTTTCAAAGAAATTTTATGCATCGCAATTTCTTTGTTAACTGATTTTAAGCTGTTTGACATTTTACCATTTTTACCCGAAGAAATTTCTCGGACTAAAATTTGCAACTTTTGACAAGGAGGGAAAATGTTTTACTCTCTCGATTGCACTCTCTTTTACCATTTTTTCGAGTACGGGAACGCTGCTCGGACTAAAACTGGTAAAAACTGGTAAATTGGACTTAAACTTTAGAGTACGGGAACAGACCTAATATGTTCAGGCTAATAAGTGTATTGTGAGTCACATGAGTGTATGAGTATGCTATGAGTGCATGAAGAGTGCTATAACAATCGCAAAAAGTGTGCAGCTGCAAACAATGACAACAAAGGGCGACGAGCGTCAAACGTCACTTTTATTTTACACTAGTGTAAAAGCCCGTCTTACGACGGGAAGGAACCATTTAGAGTACAAAATGCGACAAAAAATTTATTGGATTTATATACAAAGATTTTTATATGAAGACATGTTTATTAAATTATTTTTATAAAACTTCCTTATATACAACATTTCTAGTAAAATTTTTTTAGAATTTTAACCAATTAACCTTGTCCCTTGCCATCTATAATTAGTTTTACATCATCAACTCGCTAAAACTGCCCATGACTAAATACCAGTTCTTTAAGAAAAACTCCTACTTTTTGCAATACCTAACCTTGCAATTTATTTATGGTCATTGAAAATGTCAGTTTAACTGGAAATTGTCGCCTCCGGAGAGTGAAAGGCATATCTGTGTTTGTCGGGGCCAAATCAATTGTAGGTATGAAAACTATTTCATGTTCGCCAGTGCACCTGTCAATACCTGTGCGATGATTAATTAAGTTTTTAGGTATATCAAAACTAACCATCTTCCATTACAGATATCTCTTTTGGTATTGAAATTTCGAAGAAGTATTATAATACTTCCATTTTCGAGGTTAAACTTATGCAGTGGCATTCCTGAAGGATAAAATTCATTCAAAAACTCGGCAGGGTAATTTTGTTTATCGTTATCATCACTGTCTTCAATTTAATCCGTGCTCAGATCTCTCACTGTGTCGCCAACTAAAATATTTAGAACTTGCTCGTTGACTTCGTTCACATCGGAATTTTTTGGGCACAGGATAGCAATTTTGGAATAACGGTTGACGTTATTCGGACTCAAAGTATCGCCAAAAATCTATTTAACCCTTTCAATGGATTTGTCCATTTTATTGGACAATTCGGAAAAATTTTTATTTTTTATTTTCCAAAGTCTTTTCTAAAATCAAATAGATTAGTACTATGAAATGAAGTTGTGCCAACATAACAAAAATAACTTTAGGGAGATATATGACGTGTAACTTAGTTAGATTTTCGATTTTATGCCCAACAGAAGCCTTCAAGTTTTTTATATCGCGTGTTAATAAATTTTGCAAAAAAGAAAAGATTATTGTGATTGGTGTGCAAAGTATTATTTTTTTTTATAATAACATTTGCATAAATAATGCATTTGCATTTGTAAAATATTATAATACAACGTTATCGTGGTTTTGTCCATTATAATAGACAGCCTGCCAACAGCAAAGCAGCTCATTTAAAAATCAGATGGATGTTTTTTAATATTTTTATTGCTTAAATGATGGGAGTATAAGCTCAAAAAAATTGTCCACGATTATTCTAGGCAAGCGATTATTGAAAGGGTTACTAAGCGAACCTTTACAAACAAAATGATCGGGAATTTCTATATCTTCATCTTCATTTCCTAACTTGAGTAGCCAATCGCTAAAACATGGATCAGAAGACCGAATACGTGATTTCACTCTAGCAATACCAATTGACACCAACGTCACTGAATGTAATAATTGCTGTTCAGTTTATGCAAACCTAATAGGTTCTGGTTCTGTTAATTAAGAAGCACTGTAATAGCAAGACATGATGTTTGATGTATAGTAGTTAAGGAAAATGACGATAGTCTTCAAGTACAAAGATTTCCCATACATAATTTTGGAACAGGTTCTGGTCCAGGCTGAACAGGTTCTAAAAAGTATAGTAAGTACAAAGATTTCAAATAGATAATTTTAAAACAGGTTCTGGTCCAGGAGGTTTTAAAAAGTATAATACGTGCAAAGATTTCAAATAGATAATTTTACAACAGCTTCTGGTACAGGCTGAACAGGTTTTACGATATAGGGCACGGAGCAGGACGCTTGTCTTTTATATATTAAGATGTATTTCTTATGGGACGAACTTTTGAAAACAATCGCGACGACATTGTTGCCCGACATCGAATGTCGCTGTAGCCAGCTTAAATTGAATTCTAATTTGGAGACGAAAACAGACGACAAAAAGAAAATTCGATCGCTCGTTTTTGTGTTAAATTTATATATTTAATTACAAACTTTGATGTGAGTTTATTAACCCATTTATTTCCAAGCCATTTTAAAACCGAAAATATAAATGTTTTTTAATTTTTTTTATTAATAACGATTAAAGCAATACAAAAAATAGAAAAAAAAAATTTAAATAAAAATATTAAAACGCGATCGCAAATTACCGTTATCCATTTTTTTCCATAGAAGTAGCAACAAGTATGTAAGCAATGTGTCAAAGAATACATATAAGCAGAAGTTCAACGGATAAATGCGCAAACAGTAAAAAAGCAGTGCAAATAACTAAAACATTGTTCTGTACCCAAGCGAGTACAGTGGGAGTAAATGGGTTAACTAATGTAATATAATTTAAATTCAATTTAATAACCTGAACCAATATTGCCAATTATTGAAAAACACAACTTCAATTAAAATAATTGCTTGTAAATGTCAAAAGCACTTTCTGCTTAAGCTTGTTGCTGTCGCGTTTAAAAAAATCAAGCCGCCCGACATTTCTCTGCAACGACAGAGTGGACACTTGTCGTTCGTCGCCCGCTGATTTTGTGTTTCTGTTTTTGAGTCTGTGAATAAAACGCTGTCATTTTAATGAAACTATGCATTAACACAATCCGCTCTATGTAAGATTATGACTGAACGTTAAAAAAATTAAAAAGTAATTTTTTTCAAACAACTCCCGGAAGTCTGAGGATTTAATAGATAGTAGGAATTATTTAAATGAGCCTACTTATATTTTATACCAGATTGTCCGTATTTTCCTAAATTATATAAGATATTTTGTTCACTAAATTCAGTTCAAGCTTCCGTTGTATTAGTACATGATTTTCATGCATTTTTTGCTCTTATCTTATGAACTTTTCTTGCTGCCCTTGAATATGTACATGCATTATATGAATTATGGTCTCTAAACTCAGAAAGTAGTTCACGTCTACTTTGTGTATGTATATGATATTCATGCATTTTTGTTACTCGTATGCATCTTGAACTGTTATTTTTTTTCGTGTTTATGAATTTTATTCACAAAAGTTTTGAATGATTTAAAGGCATTTACAAAATTTTTTATTTGTTTATATATATTGTTCACACACTTTATGAACTGTAAGCACTAGACTTATGAAATATTCATGTTCTCATTCATAATTAACATTAACATGTAAACATTCATAATTATTGTGTACGTTTTTGGTTCAGTGTAGGACAAATTGAAAAATAAATTCATCAGCTTAAATTTTTAGCCTGTGTGAATTCACACTAGCGTGCCATCAAAGGGTTAATAAGCGCATCCGGCCGTTGTCTTAAAAGTTGAATACAAATCGATGAACGGAAGTACGATATAGAATTTTTGGTAAACAATTTTAATATGCATGCACCTGAGTAACCAGAGTTACAGTGAATAGCGGGTATACACACTGTCAAAGTATTAAAGTTTAACTGTAGCATTGAACATTTTATAGTTTAAAGTTGTGTTGAATGCTAAAACTTTGGGCAGTACACAATAAAAAACTCTGCACTTCCTGTTATTACTATGATATAATAAAAAAAATGTCAAACAAATATTATGACAATGCTTCAATGAGTTCCAATTAAGTTCAGTGTGACATGAGTCACCCTGACATGCTCTACCGACAATAACTTCGGCGTGCGTTTTTATAACGCATTATTATAATTTTCATTGTTTAAAGTGACAACTTACAATATTATTAAGTCCATGACAGTGAACTTCTACTCCACTCACAGACATGAAACTTTGTTTTTGAGCAGAACAACAACAATATAAATAACGTGTTTTTCATATTCAATGATTTAGTAGAGATACTCGAATAGCAGTGTTTTCATTGTACTCGTAACGGCTGCCATTGTTTTACCGGCATATCATTACCAAGAGGGGGGGAGGAGCACAACTAGATCAACAGTTTTAGTTGTTTGCTCCAAATGAAATGGTTCTGATGGTGAGTGAAAGTGCTTCTGTTGCTTTGTCAGAGAGAATATTTATTTACTGTTGGGTGATTTCTACTGACAAGCAAACGTTTTAGCATCTGTACGTGTGTATGTTTGTATTTTGCATAGATATGTGAATTAATTTTTTCATGTCAAGGCATATGCTGTGTGGTCAAAAAGCCCGAGAGCCATGTGTGCTCTAGAAAGAAATAAAACGAAATGAGTTTCAATATAAAAGAATCGGTGATAGACATAAATCCTTCAAAAGGATTGAATAAGAAAAAAAAACATGTTCCTTGTATTTTTTTTAATTATTTAGCCGTGAATGTTGCAGCTGCATACATTTTTTTTGAAATATGATAACATTACAATAATATAATTCCATAGAAATGTGAGTACGGAACGCTCGATATGTTTGACAAATTTTATAGCATAATTTAAGGCTATATTATGGAAATTATTAATAAAACAAAAAACCTTAAAAATTTTTTTAATTGCTTTGTGAATTCGAAAAAAAAAACTGAAGCTAAAATATTTAATTTGTAAATTTTTATTTTGACATTTGGAAATTATTAATAAAACAAAAAACCTTAAAAATTTTTTTAATTGCTTTGTGAATTCGAAAAAAAAAATACTGAAGCTAAAAGGATATTTATATTTAATTTGGAAATTTTTATTTTGACATTTGGAAATTATTAATAAAACAAAAAACCTTAAAAATTTTTTAATTGCTTTGTGAATTCGAAAAAGAACTGAAGCTAAAAGGATATTTATATTTAATTTGGAAATTTAAAAAAAAAAATATTTAATTTTAAAATTTGAAATTTTTTCATTCGGAGAAAAAAGTATTTTTTTGAAAAAATCTTGAGAACTAAGATTTCTAGGAGAAACAAAAAAAAATATTCTGATCTGAGTGTGACGTTGTTTCATCATATATGTTTCAAATGTGAATTTGCATATCAATATTGAGAATTTCAGTTTTTTTAGCTCAGAAAGCAATCCGATTTGATCATTTAAAATTTCGAAACTAATCCAATAGTTGGTTCTGTTTCGATAAAACATGACGAAATAAGAGAAATTTTGATTATTAAATAACCTTAACACAGACAAATTGACTTCGAATTTAGAATCAGCGGCTACAGAATCCTATTTATCAGGGTGTACGACATTGTAAGTCTGTCCTTGGAATGACCATGCAATTTTGACCTTTTTTCAGACAAATTGACTTTAAATTCGGAATCAGTGACCAAAAATCTTATAAACTAGGATGTTGGACATAGTATTCCTGTTTTTTTTTGTGCTGACCTGACCTGTGCTGACCTTGGAATGACCTTGAAATAACCTTAATACAGACAAATTGACCTCGGATTCGGGATCAGCGATCAAAAATTATGATTACAATTAAAAATGTATGTTTATATTTAATGAAAGTCCCAGAACAAACCTTTAACTTTTGAAAAGGAGAGTTTTATTTCGCAGTTTACCCTTAGAGGGGTGGGGTTGTTTCCGTTTGTGGTCAAATCGACTGTAAACTAACCGTAGAGTGTTAAAAATATTTGTCTATTTTTTGTCAAAAATGAAGGGGACCGAAGACCGGCCTTATTGACCCTTCTTATTTTTAAATTTATATTGCAAACATATTATATAATTTAAACACTTGTTAAAATATAAACCTTAACTTATTTTTAAATTTATATTGCAAACATATTATATAATTTAAACACTTGTTAAAATATAAACCAAATCGTGGACAAACAAATATTTTCAAGCATTTTTCCACCCTCTTGATATCTGTAATATAAGATTTATTATTATGCTATGGAGTCTTATTAAAATATTCATCAATTTCAATGTTCATTCATTTCATATTTTTACGAAAACAAAATATTTTTAAATAAAAATTTGTTAATTATTTTGATTTGTTATTTTCTTTTTCTCCTAGCTGTCGCATTCCGCTCATGTTCTGGAGCGTGTCAAATCAGATCGATTTTTAGCATCCAAACCAGATGAAGATCGACGACGTCGCACCATTATAGTGGAGAAGAAAAACGATAGCTATGGTTTTACACTACAAAGTTACGGTATACACTATAAAAAGGAGCAGGAAGTCGAGATGATAACCTATGTTGATTATGTGGAGTATGATGGACCGGCCTATACAGCGGGTATGCGCGAAGGTGATGTTATACTTACCATAAATGGCACCGACATGGAAAAAGCCGATCATAAGACATTAGTGGATTTTATAAAAAATTGTGATTCACGCATGCGAATGGTGGTTTTGTTTGAGGATTGTGTGCGCAAGGTAAATAGAGAGGTTTAACCAATTATTAAACCTCTATTAAAAATTCATGAAATTTATTTTCCACCAAAAGTTCGTAAAACTATCACTTAAAATTCCATTACAAATGAAAACTGAATTAATTTTGAAATGAAGGTATAAAACAAATAAGCATAATTTTTATCCGTAAGATGGGCAATACTCTGAGAGGCGGTAACAGAAATTATTGGGTCTTAGTAGACGCATGTAAAGAAAACGGAAGATTTGGCCTGATATATAGGCTTTTGAAACAGGCAGGTTTTTGGTTTTCCATCAACGGCTACGACAGCTTCGGTTACCCCGGATTATATTGATGATGTTTCCTGGGCGGGTGGTAAAGCAAAAACAAATGGACAGAAAAAAACGTCTGGGTTTAATTAAGCCCGGTAGATAATTTTTGATGATGAGATAATAAAAAGACAATTTTTGGTTTTTGTACTCATGAAGCATCACTTAACAGCATCAACTAATGTTAAAACACAAAATAGGTCTAGTAATGCTCAGTTGCCCAACCTAGGTTTAATGGTTCTGCGAAGTGTGGTTAAAAAATAAAAATAAGTATAATTTTAGTGCGTTAGCGTACTCGTTTAGAAAAGTCGAGCGTTTTTGAGGCATATTTAACGAATGATTACAAAATTTATCATTTACTAAAACTTCTTCTTGCCAGGAAATTCTTAAGTATGTATGTTAGTCTAACGAATAATTAAAATTCGATACATCTCTAGAGTAACAGAAACGAAAATTTTAATCAGAAAAATTTCATGGATGTATTTTGAAAAAATATACATTTGGTTTTCTAAAATACATCAAGGCTAAACAGTTATTAAATTTTTAATCCTTTTACACTTTCAGGTTGAACTGCACATGCGTTACATACAGCTGCAAAATGTGTTACAAAATAAGATGAATGAACTTGAACGCATCTGTTTGCGCGAACGTGAACTGTTGGAAGGCAAATGGAAAACACACAGTTTGCCAGCACGCAAAAAAGCCTCAACTTCTCCGAGTGACATAGAATACGGTCTATCCCCAACCGATGTTGAACTACAGAATGCGCCATTCTATCGACCCACCTTCTCCACAGAGGATGTAACGAACATTACGCGACATCAGTCACAACAGACAATAATTCCACCACCTGCTCAATATATGCTCACCTATCATTATCTAAATCCCACATACCGCTATGTACTCAAGCCCACCACCACGAACAGCAGCGGCGAGTATTTTGTTGCCTTGGGTGATGGAACAGGTATGACGCACAATCTCAGCGAACAGCATTTTATTTTACCGCGTGCGGAGTCACTCGACACAACCACCACTACAGGCACGGCACAGCACTATGGCCAACAGCAACGTAAGGCATCTGGCCCACCACCGGTACCGCCGCCACGTACCTGTGAGAAGCACAAACCACCACCTAATCAGCAACAACATCAACAGTTGAAACAGCCAGAGTCGAAGCAGAAAACTGCGGCGGCAACGCCACCGAAATCTCAAAAATCTGGACGCCACTGTCATGGTCACTCGTGTAATCCCTGCATTGGTAATTTCAAATGGAAGTCGGCCGATAAAGCTGCCGCTACTAACGCTGTTAATGCCGCTGGTGGCGACAATATTAGCTTGGATGCCTACGATCTGGCTAGTCCATGCTGCGATACACACTGCGTGCCTTCGCGCAGACGTAATCGTCATCACAAGGAGCACACACATAAGCACAAGCATCGAGATCGCGAGCGTGAGCGTGAGTCGAAAGAACGCACACCAAGACCCAAGTCACAGTCGCATGTGTCACCAAGTAACGCCAGGCATGTGCATCATCATCATCATGGTCCCGGTAATGGAAGCATCGAGGCTGGACAGCAGCATCAGCATCACCATCATGCAGCCAATCAACATCATCATCATCACCACAATGTTACAGCGCAGCAGCAACAGCAACATGGCTACGAGTCTAAAACTGGTAGCCTGCGTTCGCGCTATTTTGATCTCACTGCTGGTCTAGCGAGTCATTGTAGCTTGCATTCCTGCACCTCCAGCGAATTTGCAGCAGCAGATTCCACATCATATACAACATCGCTCAGCACTGATACACTGTACTGGGATCCGCAAAGTGAGAACGCAGCGTCGCGACAACATTCTACCAAATCGAGGCAATCATATCTTCATGCGACACAACAACAGCAACAGCAATATCAGCATCAACATGCAACACATCAGCAACAACATCAACAGGAACAACAACAACAACAGCTGCCACCACAACAAACATCACACCCTATACAAGGAGTCTATCAGCAACGCTACCAGATAACAGCAACGCAGATTCAACCTTCGCAAATCTATCCAAACACCACCGCTTATGCGCATAAACCGAAATCCTGGGACAACTTGACTACAAAAGCCATCGGTGGCTATGGTTTTGGCTATGGCTATTTGGATACCGTTGGCATGAAGCCACCTATTAAGCTGCATATAGCGCAACAGCGTCATTCTATGCCACGCAAGAATCACTATGGACGTTATTCGACTTACACTGATGTCGAGAATTATGCGCCACCACCGTCACAATTTGTAGAGGAACTAACAACCACGACGACTACAATGATAACCACCACCAAATCCGCTGATGATCTCTTGACATCGCCCATAACAGCACAGCCAACGTGTGATTGTGCCAGCAAACAACAGCAACAACAACAACAACAACTTCATCAGCCAACCCAAGTGTTAAACACTAAGCTCAATCCATGTCCAGGCAATGCAAATATAAAGTTTTCCCACTATAATAATTGCCATGCCGGCTACTATTCACATCTGCCACGACCTACAATTGATGCTGCCACATCGACTTCCTCCACCACCATGATACCAACCAATAATGGTGGCGATGTGGCAACAATATCGGAGGTAACGCGTTTGTAGGTAACATTGGTCTAGGTCAATAATTTGACCTAAGACTTATGGCCAGGGAATGGAAAAAAAAAAAACACCTTAACGAACGGTTCGTTTTTGATAGATGCGGTATTTTAAGAGAGCACTGCCTTTATGCTGTGGTATTCTAATGTCGCTCTCCAATTCAATAACTATCACAATCCCTGAAAATCACTATCAATGAATTTCCCTAAGAATAAGAACGGAATATAACGGTAGCCTAGTGTTGTTCGAACGTTCGAACGAGACATCTCTCAAAGGGAGCGAGATAGCCCAAATGTTTTTCTATTCCTTTAGGACATGGACATTTCGGGACGTTTGACATAGAGGGGGAGAGGCATTTTTAAAAACCGATTACTTCAAAATAAAAAATAATGAAATATTTGGTTTGGTTTTGGTTCATGGTCGTGATCAAAAATCGCAACAAAATAAAGAATGATTTATGTTCAAAAAACACAAAGTTATCATTATATTCCGATTTTTCTCGATATAGGGGTAAAGATTATGGTAGTGTTTAAGTCGAACAGCCAAATGGGGTATGGAAATAGAAAAGTTTGAGTGCGCTTTTGAAACGCTTCGCATATGGTACGGTATTTGGTACGGTAATATAGGGATACCACTAGTTTTTCAGATATTCTATAACTGTTCCGTGATGAGCTCGAATTGTGCTATTGTCTCAAAAGTAGAAAATTCGAAGACCGTAAATAGATTTATCAAAAGTGTCAGCTCTGTTAAATTCTCTACGTCAGATTTCACTAGCACATGACAGCACAAGTTCCGAATTGCTCAGAAAAAACAATTAATGGTGAAACTCAAATCCATTCTCTCATAAAAATCATGACATTAATATAATTAATATTATGCTTTACTCAGTGTGGTTTATATTTTTTAACAATAAACAGAGTGTTCGGGGTGGGAGTGCATTTACAGTGAAACTTCCATAACTCAAAATGTCCAGGAACCGGAATTTCGCTTCAAGTTTGTGTTGACGAGATCAAAATACAAGAAACATTCATCGAAACAGCACGAATGCTACGAGTTATAGAGAATTTCTAGATGGGGAAGTTTTACTGTATTTACGGAGGTAAACGGGGAGGTCGAGTTGAGCAATGAAGCATATGGGAAGGGCCTATTTTCGCACTCTGAGGTGAAAATAGGCCCTTGAAAACTGCGTTCAATATAAAAAGTTAGTAGTTTAAATGAATAATTTCATCTGCTCCCGAGTACAACTCGGGTATAGATAGGTCGGTTGGGTTCTTTGATACAACGAAAGAAAAGTCTTTTCATTGCCGTAAATATATGCCCTTCTACACCGGACACTTTGTAAAAAAAATTGGTGGAGCTAAGTTTATGCTCATTGCTTAGAGCCGTTAACAGTATTTTCTATTTCTTTGCTCAGAACTACCATATATCGTTGGAAGTGGCTACCTGCGGGGCTTATTTTAAACTCATAGAGTGCCAAACTGTTTAAAATTTAGCATTAACAGTAACAGGATCAATCATAACAAGTAAGCTACTTATAGAATTTACTTTCTTGAAGACCTTTGCATATTTTAAAAAGTAGGCTTAATTTATGCAATTTTTCGTGAAATAATAACGCAAAATAAATATTGAAAAATACCTAAATTAAAGAAACTTATGCAGTTATTAGGCGATCATTAATTTAATGATATATCCAACTCAAATATGCAGGACTGGTATGAAAAAAAGGAATAAATTTACATAAAGTTTATTAAATTAAGATGACTGCTTTAAAGTGATTGTCTAAGAAAACAACATAAAAAAAAAAACAAAATTTTCAAAACGATAACGATTATATCCGTCTTTCAATTTCGACACTATAACTATTATAGTATTATATGTTGGGAAAAACTACATCGACATTTATGTAACGAAAATGTAACAGTTGCGCAGCCAAATAATTATTTTAGTCAAGTAAAAAATATGCTAAATAAAATTAATATTAAGATTTTTATTCCAATTTTAGTAATATTTTATGTTGAAGACTGATATCAAGTACGACATTCCGAAAAGGAAAAAAATGAAGCATAACCAAAAAGCTTAACAAAGTTATAAATTAAATATAATAATTTTTTTAATTGATCACATTTTTAATTCTATTTAAGCAAATATATGTGTGTGTATGTTTATGTATGTGCGTAAGTTTATGCAAAATACTATAAAATTGTTATGCAATAGATACAATATCGAAATAAATTAAAGCGAATATAAACAAGTAGTTATAATACAGTAACAATTACGTTTAAGTCAGTCAATAGAGATTTTTGTTTTTAAAAAAAAATACCAAGTAGAATTAATTTAAATAGTAGTTGCATGGAATACATTTTTAAATTTTTTAATTAACCATAAAACCTAATTTTATTTTAAGAAATATAGATAATAATAATCGATTATCTAAAATAAATAAACAAGTAGATAAATGAAAAAATAAAATAATCAAGCGATTTTATTTTGCACGTCTCGTGCTAAGTACGGATAAATATCTCAAATTGACTTTCCAAACTTTGTTATAGTCGTTATTGATAATTTTACTTAGCTTTACCGTGGGAAAAATATTTTATTCACTTATGAAAAATTGCCGAAATACTAGAACTATAATAAACTTCCGGAGCCTCATCTAGGAAACTATAGCGACTATGAAAGCGCAGTTGTTCGTTCCAAGAAAAAGATGGAGCTGTTGAGAAGCTGAAACGAAGAAAAACAAAAGTAAAAATAAAAGAAGGAGAAGAAGCTATGATTATGAAGAACTGAGTAGATCCGGTCTGACTAAAATAGGTGGGGGAAAAACTCCTAGCAAAGGTCAAAAATAAAATTTAAAAAAACTATAATAATTTCGTATTATGGAGTCGATTGCTGGCCGAAAAGCAAGCTTATTTTCTGTCGCCTTTGCAAATTAATATCTGTGGGATATTTAGTCCTGCATGCGAGAGAGTCAAATGAAGAAGAAGAACTAATCACGAACTCACAAACTGTGTGGAGACGTAAAGATAGTATATAATGTAAATATTCGACGACTACACTGGCTTGGTGACATCGCGCTGATAGCGAACAGCACTCCAGCAAAGAGGGTTAAAAGTATCGCTTTCAAGGTCGTAATGCATGATATCAGGAATTCGATCAGGCTCAGAAATTCCTACGTGGCTCTTGGTTTTTAGTTTACAAATTTAGAAAAATATATTTAAAATAAGTTTTTATTTGAACAATCAAGACAAGTTAGAGAAAGTAAAAAATAAAAGATTTACGGCTTAAGCATCTAATTTGATTCGTATAGCTAGAAAATATTCGTTTCTCAATATTCTTATGAAATTCTTCCACTTTTCGTTTTTAAGAAATACGATCTAACGAATCACAGACGAAGTGACACGAAGAACCTTAACCCTTATTTTTTTAAGTTTTGAATTAAAAAACGATAAAATTAAAAATTCTCAAATTTCCCACGCCTGAAAATGTAAGTAACCGTTATTGTTTAGCCTTGAACAAAATCAGGTCGATTAAATAAATTGTTTAAATTTTATACCTTTTTTGAGATCATATAAATTCTTCTCGAATTCATCTGAGTTGTTTTTTGAGTTTTTTGCAGTTGTTTACTTTAAAAAGCTCTTAAGCACAACTGTAACAAAACTTAAGCGGAATTATATGTGGTTAATACCTCATAAAAGCAAACATTGTCCATTTTTTTTTAAACCAGATTTTTATGCAATGTCAGGTAAATCATAACTAGTGTCCGACCGAATATTCGGTTTCGGTTTCGGCCAGTTTCGGCATCAATATGGCCGAAACCGAATATTTGATCGGACACTACTAACTCGGTTCTTACATATATTTCAATGGTAGATGTGAGTTCGCTTTCATCAAAATTTTTAATGGTATTAAGTAGAACGTGAAATACAGTCATTTGATTGACCGTGTGCGATTTTAATATTAAGTTATTTAACTTTAAATACTAAAAAGTTCCTTAAAGTGATATTAAAATGATCTCTTTATTTATTATTTTAAAGTTGAACATTAATATTCAAATATTTATATTAATATTCATAAAAATATCTTGAAATAGATTTAAAGTGCTCAATAGTCAAAAAGCTTTTTAGAGATAAAATGCTTTTTCAAATTTTGTAATGCATAAAAATATTGTCTCAGCTTATTTGTTAAAATAGGAACACTCTCAATTTGAAATGGGTACAGTGTCAAGAATGGTTTGTGAATTTGATGAATTCAATAGTTTTTTGTTTATTTGTCATAATTTTATCAATATTTTGACATGCAAACAGTCAAAAAAATGTTTAATCTATGTTCTTCTCTGAAACAAATTGTCACTTATAATTTTTATTTTCAATATTTTGAAATGTTTTGCCATGCTTCCATATTTTTTGAAACAGTTTGAAGTACTTTTGACAATATTTGTGCTCACATTAGAGTAAAAATTTTAAAAAGGCTTTATCAAGGGTTTATTGAAGGTTACTCATTTAAGAAGCCTTTATAAGAAATTTTTGTCGTTATTGGATGTTTATGAATACTGTTTTTGAGATTTTTTTTTTGCAAAGGCTTTATAAGAGGCTCGTAAATTTTTATGAATAAAGGCAAAAGAATATTTATCGTATATATTCGTTATTATTAATTGTTTCAATTGTTATATATTTGAAAGCTTTTAACAAAAAAAAATGAAAAAAATAATTTGTTTTTTAAATCAATTTTCAAGTAGACATTCAGTTTCGGTTTCGGTTTCGGCCGAATATTACAAAAATGGCCGAAATTCCGTTTCGGTTTCGGTTTCGGCCAAAATTTTGGTTTCGGTCGGACACTAATCATAACATTACAAAGCAACCCAGTCGTTTGTAACGCTGTATCGCTAAACACGTTGTTTTGTAGCAGAGAAGAGGAGAAAAGAGAAACGTGGAAAAAAGAGAGGCAGAAACCTTGAGTACGACGAAATTGTGACGTGCATGGTGACAGGAACGGGATCTAAGCAGTTTTTGAAAAAAAAAAAAAATAAAACGACTGACCGGAGTCTCTTCCTGCCAGAATGAAAACGAGGATCTTGTGGCAGATATCAAGAGTAAATATGTACAGTAGACCGTCTCGCCTTATAGGCGAAAAAAATAAATGTCGCCGCACACCAGCTAATCTGAAGCATTATTGAAAGGAAGTTTCGAAAAAATTTTTATTTTTTTTTTGACCGAACGTAGGGGTCGCGCATCGATATATTTCTTTATATCTTCGGTATTTACCGCCCGATCTTAAAGAATTGTATATTTTTGCTTTTGTCTCAGGAAGACCTATTTTTTGTCACTAGAACTCATTGACCTCAGTTGACCCCTTATAGTACTAACCCACCAGACCTCAGTTTCTATCATCTTAACGTACCATTTTGGTTTCAGAAATGGAAAGCCCATAAAAAATCATTAAACTTTTATAAAAGAAATTTTTCGCTATTTTCACTAGAAATATTTTAAAAATTGTTTTATTTAAGGTTCTTGCAAATTTTAAATTTTTTGTCACATCGTATTTTTTTTATAAAATATCCACCGAAAACGTTCTTACACCGAGAAAAAAACCATAGTAAAATTATTTAAGATGGCTTTTGTGAATACTAAATGTACTGAATGAAATAACTATCTATAATTACAAAAGTTTTTGTGTGAGCTAAAAATGAGTTTAAAATGAAAATTTGATAATTTATACTAAAAAAACATTTTTAAATTCACAAAGCATAACTTTGTAAAAGTGACTAAACTCATGTATAAAGTACTCAAAGTATGGCTGGTAGTTAATAATAAAGTTAATCATCGGAATGTATAGTAATACTTCCCAATCAATTGTATTACTTCCCAACAGTGCAATTCTACTTATATACTTGTGAAAATGTGCTTACAACTTATGGTTTTCACCATTTATTCACCATAAATATAAAATTCGATAAATTAGCAGATTAAACTTTTTTGTCTTATCCAAGAACTTTGTAGGTTTAAAACAGACCAAGCCCTTGGTAAACTAACATAGGTTTTTTGTTAATTTTTTTCAAGTTTTTTATTAGGTGTATCCGAATCATTCTGCAATTGTTGCCATTATTTTAAACTTCGACAAACCTTGGACATTAACAGCACTATCTTAAAGAATAGTCCAGGAAGTTTAATAAGTAGGAAGTTCTTTGCAGGCTTTAATTCCATTACTATAAAATTGTAAATTTTTCGGTGGATATTTTATAAAAATAATACGATATGACAAAAATATAAATTTGCAAAAAAATTACAATAAAAAATTTTTAATATATCTATCGGAAATAGCGAAAAAATTCATCAGTAAAAGTTAAGTGATTTTTTATGGGCTTTCCAATTCTGATATCAAAATTCTACTTTAAGATGGTAGAAACTGGGGTTCGGTGGGTCAGTACTATAAGGGGTCAACTGAGATCAATGAGTTTCAGAAACCAAAAATAGGTCGTCCTTAGACAAAAACAAAAACATATCGTTCTTTAAGATCGGACGATAAATAACGAAGTTATAAAGAAATATGTCAATGCGCGACCCCTACGTTCGGCAAAAAAAAAAAAAAATTTTTTGTCGAAACTTTCTTTCAATAACGCTTTAGATTAGCTGGTGTGCGGCGAAATTTATTTTTTCGATACGGTCTAATGTACAGTGATAATGTAGAGGGAATACATCTCTAATAACGGGTGCTGGACCAATACGTGGCCACTTTTTCAATAGTGTTGTTTTGACAGCTGTTATGTGTAAAATGAATAAACTTACTCCTGAACAACGTTTATTAATTGTGGAAATTTGCTACCAAAATCAGTCATCAGTTAGAGAATGTTAAAGAGTACTTCAATAATTGACGCTTTGGAAACCAAGATAACTCGTGTTATTCAAGGAATACCGGCCGATATGCTCGAAAGAGCTGTCAAAAACTGGACCCACAGAATGGACAATTTAAGAGCTAGTCGTGGGCAACATTTGAAGGAAAACATTTTTAAACATTGAGTTGTAGGAACCGAAGTATCATCCCATCATTAAGTTTTGCATGAGTAAATTGATTTTAATGTATTTTATTTAGAAAACAAAGTAGGAAGCTATTATTGGATCATCCTTTAGATATTATTCGACAGCGTTGAAGTTTCGCTGCCTCACTTGCAACATCGATGTTCTCTGTTCAATTCACAAGAAAGGCTATACCATTATTTGCGCCAATCACTGTGGTATAAACCTTCTAAATATCACATATATATCATATTGGAGTATTTAAAGTATTTAGAGTTCTAGTCATCCTACCTTCTCTTCTCCTTCTGTCAATTCAGTCATGATGGAATATAGATGACTCTTTATTGAACTATCGAAAGGGTCTTTATGATCAACATAAAATTGGCAACAATCGATTTCTTTTTCTAATATATTTCCCAAGAATTGTAGTTTCGTAAATATCTGGTCGATGGTATACTTTAATTACTTAAAATACTTAAAAATTTAAAAAATGAAGAATGAAATTCAAAAGCGGGAGTGGCTTTGATGCTTACTAGGTAAAATGGAACTAGGAATTGAGTAAAAAATAAAACTCAAAAAATAAGTGTTATTTTTAAGCGAAATAATAAAACTTATTAATAACTGTTATGTATTTTATAGTTTTTAATATAAAAATCTAAATATTTTTGAACAGTAAATGAAACAAGGATCAATTTGGTATACGTGATATTCTTTCTGCCAATTTTTGCAATTCACAGGCCTTTTTTTAACTAAGGTGGTGAAAACCAAAAATTTTAGTTCGAAAAAGTTTGAATTTTGTTAAAGTAAATTTGTTTTGTTTTGAACATTTTTGAGTTTTTTTTAAAACAAATTGTTTATGTTATGAAAAACTAGGGACCGAAAATAACTGTTATTTGAAGAATTTTTAAGGAAAAAATCATTTTAAAGGCGCTAGAGAAGAATATCACATATACCAAATTGATCCTTGTTTCATTTACTGTTTAAAAATATTTAGATTTTTAAATTAAAAACTATAAAATACATAACAGTTATAAATAAGTTTTATTATTTCGCTTAAAAATAACACTTATTTTTTGAGTTTTATTTTTTACTCAGAAATAAACACTTATCTTTGAGTTTTATTTTTCCGCTCATATTAGTTTTAAAACTTAGTTTTGGAGTTTTATTTTATTAATCAGAAAATAAAACTTTTTTTGAGTTTTATTGTTTCGCTCTGAACTAACACTTCTTTTTGGAGTTTTTATTTTTTTTACACGGAAACTTATTTCTGAGTTTTATTTTTCCACTCTGAAATAAAACTTTTATTCTGAGTTTTATTTTTTTTTAATATAAAAATTAAACTTTTTTTTGAGTTTTATTTTTTCACTCTGAAATAAAACTTATATTCTGAGTTTTATTTTTTTGCTATAAAAATAAAATTTATTTATGAGTTGAGATTTTTTTAATCTGAAAAGAGAACTAAAAGAAAATAAATGCAATTTTTCAAAATATTGCGATTCCACATATTTTAGTTGAATTTCAAATAATAAAAGTCTTATGTTCTGAGTAAAAAACTAAAACTCAAAAATAAGTGTTATATTTGAGCGATTAAAATTAAACTTAAAAATAAGTTTTATTTTTCGATTTAAACAAAAAACTCAAAAAGAAATTTAATTTAGAGCGAAAAAATAGAACTAAAAAATAAGATTTATTTTGTGAGTGAAAAATAAAACTCAAAAAATAAGTTTTATTTCGGAGTGAAAAATAATATTCAAAAATATGTTTAACTCTCTGAAAAAAAAATTAAACTCAAACAAAATTTGATTCACAGTAAAATAATAAAACTAAAAAATAAGTGTTATTTACTGAGTAGAAAAAGTATTCTTAAAATTAGTTTTATTTCAGAGCGGACAGTCAAAACTCAAACATAAGTTTTATTTTCAGAGTAAAGAACTAAAACTCAAAAAATAATTTTTTTATCAGAGCAAAAACTAAAACTCAAAGATAAGTGTTATTTTGAGAGGTTACACATATAATTAAAAAAGAAGTGTTATTTTCTGAGTAAAAAATAAAACTTGAAAAATAACTGCTAAAAACGAACAAAATATTTTACGATCATGCCTTGCAAAAACTCATATAAGAATAAAGAAAATAAAATAAAATAAAATAAAATAATTCAAAAATAAAAATTGTCGTTAAATGATTGTGACAAATTCAACCCTTCTCCAAAATTCCAAGTGGAAAAACAATGGCGAGTTTATATTCGATTTGCATAAGTTTCGAACGCACCACTCAGTGCACTTCAAATAGAACTTTCAAACTGTGACAACAAAAGTAAAACAAAATATGTGTAAAATAAAAACACCACCAATAAAACACCCTCTCAACTGTTCGACGACTTGACTGCACTTGTCATTGAATACAAACGCAACGCCATCTGTGCGTGAAATCAGTACAACTCCAGCAGAGAAAATCAATAAACCACCCTTCGTTAAAATATAATAGCAAAAATTTTACACTGTAACCCACACGTAAACGCAAAAGACGGAAGGCAGCTTTTATAATTTAGTAGCGCCTTAATTTATAATAAAATAAGCTTAAAATTGGAAAGAAAAGAAAGAAAAAAACAACGCGATTTACAAACGTAGAAATTCAAAGCCAACGAATTATTTAACATAATGTTGAAGAATAGTTGATAAAACGTCTAATGCTAGCCGGCAAAAATTAACGTAACATATGCCTAGAGTGAAAAGATTTAAAATCAAGAGGAAGCATAGAAGCAAAAGTAGCAGCAGCAGCAGCAGCAATCAACTGCAGACGGAAGCAACGGAGCAACTTGCAGCAAAAAGTCATAAAATTCGCAAACTTCATTGGAAAAAATATAAAATAAAGAATTGCAACGGAAAAGTGTTTCGTTAAAAATTCAAGTAAATCCAACAAAAAAAAAAAAAAAACAACAAATTGGTTTCCAGCAACAAAGCAGCAATGCATGTAGCTACAACAACGTCAACAAAATAAGGGACTGGCCCGTGCGTTGGCAGGAGTCTTTCCACGCGGTTTCTAAGTGTTGGAGAAGTTGAAGCGACAGCCACGCGAACGGCAAGCGACAGGCACGCGACATCGACCACAATGAGCTGCTGTGCTATAAAAAGGTATGGAATCTGCATGAGAGCACAGCGTCAGCTATGAGTTTTTTTTTTTGCGTTGCGCGTTGTGCATCACAATGAGGTCTGAGAGAGGTCTTCGAGGTTTGCATGTTTCGACCGTGTTCGCTGCTCGTTAGTAGGTTCGTGTCTTGGGTTGGTGGCAGTCGTTGTCGTGCTGGACGTGGTCGGTTGCAGCGCGCACCACATGCGGTTCGATTGATTAAAACTTTAATAATGAAAATTTAATACTACAAAATAAAAGTAATTAAAGTGCAGTAGAATAGCTGCTATCAAAACATGACAGAATACTACACAAAAAGGTATTAAAAAATGTTTCTTCTGTATTACAATAAAAATTACAAAAATAAATGGCAGAAAAAAAAATCTGTGTGTGTGTTTGGTGTGTGTGTAAAAAAAGTTGAAGATGCACAAATGTGTATTAAAAAATTTTGTATGAATTGTATGAGTTTGTGCAAAAATGTATGAAGCTAAAAAAATAGTGTTTGCTTGGCTAAAAAATGAGTTGGAAAAGTTTTTTTCTAAAACATACTTGCATAAATAATAGCAATAGAAGTATTAAAAAAAAGAAATAAAAAACTAAACCCTCTGAAATGAAAAATCAAGCTAGTAGAAAGTAATGAAAACCACCACCATCAACAACATTACGACTCTAACAAACCCAACAACAACAACAACAAGAAGAACTTCATCGTCGTCGTCGTCGTCGTCGTCGTCAACATCGTGTATACAGAACACGAAACATGCTTTTCGCTTTTATCCTTTCCAACATGCATGTTCGTCGTTCAGGAAGCACGAAACCGGAAGTTCAATAGCAAGGAGAGCAGCAGCAATAAAATATTACGTCCCAACAAAAATACGACTACTCACTCGTCGTCCTTCGTTGTCGTCATCATCATCATCATCATCATCATCATCATCATCAGTAACATCATCAACATCAACATCATCGTCATCGTCGTTACACGAAAATCTCTACACCAATTCATGTTCAGTTCTCAGCTTAAGTTCTCACTGACTGTCTGTTTGTCGTCTTTGTTCAGCGCTCGTTGTCGGTGCAAAAAATGTGTGCCTTCAGTCAGTTCAGCTCCGAAAATGCACCAACAGAGTGTCCTTATTAAACTACTATCACCATTGTTGTTGTTGTCGTAGTCGTTGCTGTCAAAATTTTCTTATTTTCTTAGTGTTGCTGCAACATCAATATTTTCAAAATACACAATATAATTTCTTCTAAAATACAACATGTAAGCACAAAAATAGCAATACCGTTAAAGTATTTAATAGTGGATTTGCCATATTAACCAATACATTCATGTCTTAACTTGAATAATTACTGTTAATTTCATTGTATCACAAAAACAAAGAAATTATTGATATTTTTACAAAACCCACAAATTAAATTTTCAAAACACGAATTCAAAAACAACGTTAATCCACATGTGTTTCTCGCGTCATAAACTATGTGTCTGTGTGTGTGCGTGTTGTGCATATGTTTTATGCAAATTTTAATTGTTCAAATTGTTCAAAATTAAGCCAAGCCTATTGGCGCCAAATAAAAATGTGTTACACTTTTGCATCATGTGGCACGTTTTTCTCTCAAACTTCGCGTGTGTAATTTTCAAAAAAAAATGGTCTTGTGTTGCGACATTTTAAATTACTCATTGGTGTGAAATTAAAATATGATATAGTCGCGTATGTGTATCATTTTGTGTAAATTGATTGGTAAGAGCATTATTTTGTTTTATATGTGTTGTAAATGTGCTACGAAATGCACCAGTATTTGGCACAAAGCTGGCGGGGATTTTTCGGGCATTTTTTCAATTTGAAACGGAGTGTCGGGAAAATAGCGATCATAATGGAGAAAATGTGGGTTTTAAAAAAGCCATTTTTAAATTAATGGAACCCATTGTGGAAACAAAATATCTTATCTCTGATTCTGAATCCATTTTCACCATCCACTCATACAAAATTCTCACTCTTTAATACTTATTAGAGTGAAGCCGCTCTACACCGTACTGAGCTGAAGAAGTTACATATGGGTATCTCCCAGTGGCACGGACGCGAAATTCGCACGGTTTTAATAACTCGAAAAACAAGAAAGAGTGCTATATTTTATAAAAATATTGGCAAGATTTAGTACAAATTACTACAAAGTAATAAGCAATCATACAATGGAACGGACGCGACAAAAAACAGAAGTTTTTTTAAGCTGGTATAGAAATATGCAAAACTTAGCTGATTTTGAGAACTTTTTTTATATATAATATACATGTTTATGGAGGTCAAAGTATAACTTTTCATCGTAGACTTATGAAATATGAGAATTATCTCTTCCCTTTTTTTAAATAGATATAGCACGAATACCGACGAGACAAATTTTTCCAACAGTAGTAAAATACAATAAAGATGTTCATTATAAATTTTAATAAAAATAAACTATAATAAGTTAAATTCAAGTTACATAGCGGTAATACTAATCAAAATAAAAAAAATAAAACTAAAAGCTGTTAGAGTTCTTTATTTTAATGTTTTTCTTCACTTTTGGTGAACCTTTTTTGGGAGATGCCCGTATGTATAATTACTATACTGCGGAATTTTATGCAGATAAATTCTTTTCTCAATATAAATGTTTCAACGGGTCTTACCGTTATATTTCTATATTATATAGAGTATCCTACAGATTCTTTCAATATGCAATTTATATGCAAGTTATATGCATGTTATATGTCACTTGAAAAGATGATTTCTCATTGTAATCAAGATAATATGAAGGTATTTTTATTCTTTAGTCCCCCTTGTAGCATTGAAAGCAACATATGCAAGTTGTATTCAACATATGCAAATTGTATGCAACATATGCCAGATATATGCAATAGGCTGGGTCGATTTGTATGGCGGCAAAAAATCTGATGTTGCCTGGGCGATTTTCGGTTCGGGCATGAAAAGTTATTAAACAAAAAAAAAAAGGGGGTTGGAGGTACACTTTACTCCATCCCACCCTCAATTTTGTGAATTTTTTCTATAGGAATTTTAAAAAATTTGTTTTTTTAAAAACGTGCACAGCTATGACAAAACTAGAAAACTATATATAACTATATATATATATATATATATAGAAATGAAATAAGGCCAGATATGAAATCCTCATACCCGATTCATCCAAAAAACGGTCTAATATGTATACGTTGTCATACAAAAATTTACCGTAACAAATTCCGAAAGAAAACATTTCACTTAATTAAAAGAATATTCTTAGTTTTGCCCTAGCTGTGCACGTTTTAAAAAAAAAAAATTTGAAAAAAATTCCTATAGCAAAAATGCACAAAATTGAGAGTGCGAAAGGGTAAAGTGTACCTCCAGCCCCCTTTTTTTTTGTTTTTGTTTAATAACTTTGATTATCTGTCAAAAAATCTTCATGCTAGTATAAATTGTATGAAGCAAACCACAATAACTCGACAGCACCGCTGAGCGGTTGGAAAATCCAAGATTGACAGAGCGTTAGGAAGTGAAGTTGGATGCAAGAGACGAATAACTTATAATTTCAGTGAAGAATTTGTGAAGGTGACAACACTTTTGACAATATCTGACATAAAGCCGCCGCTCTTATTTAGGGACGACAGTTCAGCGATAAAGCTTAGAGTTCGAATTCGAATTTTTCTCTTGGATTATCACATGCACGAAGTTCTCTCATTAAGTTGGCGCTGAGACTTTAAACAATGATATTTTCTTTTCTATGCTTCTCTTTTCGGCTTTATTCGAAAATTATTAATGATTTATATAATATTTAATTTAGTTTATTTATATAATAAACAGAATGTTCAAAAAGCAAAAAAGTCAAAATAATTATTTGATGTTTAACAATTTTTGTCTGAGCAAGAGATCTACTAACATAATCACAAAACTTAAAAATCGTCGTCTGGCCCGTTGAATCGTCATTTTCCCGTCTGGGTAATAGTTTGAAAAAATTTGGCTGAATCAGTATAAAAATTGTTTTTTGAGTGAATTTATGGCTTGATAAAATACTTTTCAATACATCCTCTAATGTATTTTTGCAAGTGCCATTGACGATTCACTTCGAAATTTTTTATTCAACGTGTTGCTCTTGGGCCAAACGAATTTAAACTTCGAATCCAAAAATAAATCTAACGCGAATTTCATGGTTTAAAATGTTCTTAATGGTTTTACCACACAAAGATACAATTTTTGAAAACATCTGTTAAGAATTTCAATCGTATTGAAGATTTGAATTTTCTTGTTTTCAGAAAAAACACATATTTTTATAAAAAATTTTTTATTTTCGATAATACACTGAGGGCACAAATGTGTTCAAATTAAATGAAATTGTGTTGATATCTAACGAATTTGTTTTTGATATAGCCTGACTATTTAAAAAATTTCAAAAAGTATTGGTTATAATTTATATATTTATTCACTTATCATTACTTAATAAAAAGTACCCCAAACAATAAAAAAGTACTATTTGCCTTTGTAAAAAAGTACTCTAAAAAATGATCCGATATCATCACTGATAGAGCTTGAAACAAATTCATAACAATTGAACACAACTGTTTTTAAAGTTAAATTCAAAACAACAATTTTTGTTTTTAAAACAATGTTTTTGTAATGAAAAACAAATTTAAAGCAAAAATTTTAAAATTCAAAACACATGTTTTAAAGTTTTTAGCACCAGATTCACAACCAGCTACCCACGGGACCTTCCGAATACCAAATGTAAACTCCATTCGATAAATTTTGCATTTGAAATATTTTAATATATCATTAATTAGTTTTTATTTTATTATAAGTTCGATATTTGTCAAACCAATTAAAAAAATTCAAAAATTGTCATTTAATTCAAATTTTTGTTTGTTTTTTTCAAAGAAATAATAAGCGAAAAATAAAAAAAGAAGGGAGTTTATAGGTAGGTGAAAATTAAACACACTTGTTTTAAATTTTGTTTTGTAGAAACGCAAAGGCATTAAATTTATATATTAATATTGTTTGTTTAATTTTAAAGTATGTTTTTTTTTTGTGAGTGTAGCAATATTCTCTATTTCAAATAAAATGTTCTTCAATAAGAATAAATTTTCACATATTCGAAGAAATATTTCTTCACTTGTGGGAAATGGTAACATATCATGTCTTTAATAATAATAAGAATTTTTATCGCACAAAATAATTCTCATTTATAGAAAAACATTTATTGAAAACGGAAAAATTTTCCAATATTTTCTAAAAAATTAAAAAGTTTCTTCTATCATGGAAGCTTTTAATCATATTTAGGAAATTTTTAGGATCAAATTTAGAGTGAAGCATTCTCTAAAGCAAATCGTATACCATTATTCTCTAAATATAATGTCTTTTTTATCATATTCCGAGAGTTTTCAGAGCACTTTCAAAATTGCCTTTAAAGCTTTGCGATTGTCCATAATTTGTTTCTCCGAGTCTACAATCTTTTAAGCCACTTTCTATCCAGGTTTCTTTCGCTTTCAGATGACCAACAGCGTGAACTGTGTCACCGAATTTTCAGTGCACATTTCTTCACATATCGTACAGACCAGTTTATTGAAATTGTTGAAACCAAGCTATGGATTGTCTAGTTTTTAGCGTTCGTATGACCGAACTTTAGAAGGTGCGTGATTTTTTTTTCTTATAAAGTGAGTTATACACGAGTTTGTTTTGCACATGATCCCAGTATACCGAGTACGTTATGTCATGGAAGTGTGCCGAATAAGGCTTAAAAACCAGTAAGATATTATCTTCGACTTGGCCAAAGTCAAAATACACCCAAATATTAAGGTTATATTATTTTGATGACGTCTTTTTTGTGTGGGGGGGGGGAGGTATAGGCGTAGTTTTTTTTAAATTTTGCCAAACTTCAAAGTCTGAATACGTTTCAAGACTATCAAGTATGAACTATCAAGTCAAAACATTACTGTTTGTGAAATTTATCATGGTTTTTAATTTATCATACATAGATGACGTCTCTCTATGGGAGGAAATTTGAAATTCAGAGCATTTGTGGAATGAAATGTTTTTTATTCGAGGAATTATTGATAAGCTCGATTTGCTTTTTAAATCAACCTTTAGTGGGTTTCTAGTAAAAAAGTTACTCAAAAATGTAATTCGAAAAAAAAATGTTTTTTGACTTAAACAATACTAATGAAGATGAGTAAATTTTAATCAAGTCTGACCGTGGGGTCAAGAATTTAATATTGGAATTCCAATTATTCTAGGGATTTGAATATATTTTCTAATGAAAATCTATCAAGTTCCAGCCTGACTAGAAAAATTAGCAAGTAATTTTAATGAAGAGGATCATTAAATCAATGATGACTTCGAAATGTTGCTGAGGTGCCCTGGATTGATCATTAATACATTTTTTTAATACCGATAAAAAAGATGACTGTCTAGTTTAATGCTATATTTACAAAGTATTGAGATGCATGAACTCCCACAGCTAAAGTCGCCATTATGAAACCTAAAAATAGTATTTTCGCAAGCATCAAGTTTTTTTTTAGAATATTTTGTTTTTTTTCCAAGAATACCAACAACTTCGCCTACGCAAACATAAAACTTTCATAACCAAGCATAAAGTTTTTTAGATTTTATCATCATCATCTGAAGCGCCAACAACAATAAAAACAACAAAAACATTGTTGGCGACCACGACAACATGTCTCTTCATACACACTCGTGCAGCCGCCCACAGGATATACCTACGTGTTGAACTACCAACTGTACAACATAAGGACGTAAACATGCACACACACTCGTACAAACGCACACACACTGCAGACAAATATGTATATACGCGAGTATATTTTTGCGAAGGATTATATTATTGCTGCATTTTTTTCAGCGTGCTTATAGCGCAAATAGTTACACTTAAAAAAAGGAAACCATTTTCAAAACGATGTCTTTGAAATTTTAACTTTTTGGTTTTTTGAAGAATTGTTTTTTGTAACGAAAAAAAGGGAAATCTTGATGTAATTTTGCAAATATGTTATAACATACTTAAAGTTTACAAAAAAATCCTTAATCCAAAGTTCTGAAATTTTGTTATTCTACACAGTTTTAAAATGTACTATGTACAAAACGATTAAAGTACAACTTTTAGGTTCAATCAAGATTTTCAATATCTAGTTTTATTTGGTTCATTCGATAAAAGTTTCATACGGTATCCAAAAACATACAATAAAAAGACCTAAGAAATGTTAATTGAGTTTTTTTTTTGGCGTGTCAGTGAGAGGTGAAATATGCTTCGTTCCGAACTTGTTTCATACTTTTACTTTGGCATGCCAAAAAAGCTCTATTCAAATTCTGGAGGTCTTCTTATTGTATGTTTTGAGAAAACTTACCCATTTTGTGTTGTCTCTTAGACGTCACAGTTAAAAAAAAATGTTCATAAATAATTTCAATAATTTTTTCTTGAAAAACTTTTGGTTTTTCTTTCATAAGAAAAAACTTTTTCATAGAATTTGAAGAAAATACTCTCAAATTTTTCAAAGTTCTTCAAAGTTTGGATATCATGAGCTTTTTCGAAAAATAAAAAACTGCATTAAAATGTTCTAAAAAAATTTGAGAGAATTTTTGACTGATTCTAAAACTAAAGGTTTGTTCACTAACAAAAATTGTTACAAATTGTTACAAATTTTCACTGGAAAAGCGTTCATGAACTCGGAACACTTGCAACGAGAGAGAACAGAGAGAAAATTAAAAATATTGAAAGAGAAAAAGTAGATGCAGGTTGTTGCCAATTAAATTTTTACTTGAAGCTGAGAATTTTAAGCTGCCGAAAAAATTATTTGTCAATAATAAGCTTTCAAGTCGTTCGGTCAGCTGCGTACTTGCAAGTTTCTAAAAGTTTTCTCTTCACATACTTTTTCTGCTATTTTTCTCTTTGTGAAATTTTTTGATCAAGTTTTCCTTTTCTCTCTCTCTGCAAGTTTTAACAAGACCTATTATGTTAATTTTCTTTAAAAACTTGCAGCCATTTGGTTTGAGAAATGTCAAGGGAATAAAAGGTACCATAATGCCCAAAAAACTCAATCGGAAAGTCATGATTTTTTGTTAATTTTTGTTAATTTTCGTTATTTGAAAATTTTATTCATCACCATTGAAAAGCGCATTCTTCAAAGCTAGGGTTATCAGATGGTATCCAAAAGAAGGACATGTCCTGCTTTTTTATTAAAAATAAAATGTCCTTCTTTTAGTCTCAAATGTCCTCCAAATCTAAAACACGTGAAAAAACTTTTATAATATTTTTAATTAGGTTTTTATCTCTATGAACACTCTCTATGGTACACTCTCTGTCTTGTTTTCCTTAGTTTTGTTTTACCATTCGCAACACTTCCATTATTTAAGATTTTGTGTTCCAAACTAATAACCTAGCAATTTGTATACAGGTCAGCGCTATTTCCTTTGAATGCACTTTTTATTATCGACCTGTATAGTATTATCTATGTGTCCTCCTTATTCATCTAGAACAAATGTTCTCCTTTTGATCTGGTTAACATATCCAAAGCATCACAGTGGTTTCCGAATTTTTTTTGTCGTACTGATTATATGGCAACAATTCATACTTAAGTGTCGAAATTTTGTGCTGTGAGCATTAATGTGTTAAACTTGAGCCTAATAAAAACTTTATAAACATTCTTAATATAGAAAAGTCAAGCGTCACGCTCTACATCGTGTTACGCTCAAACTGTAATTAGGCTATTGCAGTGCTTTTCAAATTTTGTATCATCTGAAATAATGTTCAGCCTGAAAGTATGCATGAACCTTTATTTGATGCTTTTCAGACATAAAGTTTTTGATGTTTTTCTTATACTTCTTAAAGTACGAGTACTAATCACGTTTTGTCGCTCAGTGTATTCTAGTGTTGATGAGCAGAAGTTTTTTGTTTTTTTTTCTTTTTATTTTCGTTCCGCGTGCTTTTTTGCGCCTTCTTTGTCTGCTACGAAATGGAATAAGTGAACCTGTAAGTCCTGAGTGAATGGCTTGTTGTTGTTGTTGTTGTTTTGCTATGTGTTTGTGTGTTTGCGTGGGAGTTTGTGGTAGACTTGGGCCACTGTTTAAAGGTACCGAAACAACCCAATGCAACAATACCAACAACAATAACAAAAGCATGCATGAAACACATGCTCTCTCGCCATCTTTACTACTCTAAAAACTTTTGTTTGTTGGGTGATAATGAGCGGCGTCCAAGTGTGTCTGAGCCAGCGTGTAAATGCGTGTGGGCGTATGTGTGTGCATTTGTGTATACGTGTTTGTGTCTGCTCGGAATAATTTGTATTTCTTCATTTCCGGGTTAAATACGACATGAAGTTAGCGGTGTAAGAGTTTGTTTTTTTTTATGTTTTTTTTTGTTAACTGGCTCACTGACTGCTGCTTGGCGGTTTGTTATGCTGCAAATTTTTATAAAAGAATTTCAACTAGCAGCTAGCTACAATTTGTACGTATTTATTTTTTACGTATTTATGTAGACATGTAGATTTGTTTGTACATTTATGCAGTGACAAGCTATCTGGCTATCATGTTGTCTGTTGTATGCCGCGTTTTGTTATAGTTTTCTTGGTTTGTTCATCAACTTAGCTCTTAACATATTTGCTGACTATAGCAAAGATAGGCATACGACAAAAAACAAAAAAAAAAATGTTACCCTTAACATAGCCGTCTAACAAGCCATCAAACATGACATGGCTGTCTATATGTCTTACTAACTATCCGTTTTTTCCGTTTGTAGACAATTAGTGTAGCATCAGACTTCAGACAACGTCATTATTATTTCATATTTCCAGTGTTCTAAGTTGAAACATCACTTTAGAGAATAATGATGGACAGAGTCAGTCGGCTTAAAGAAATAGTTACTAACATCAGCCGCAAGGCAGTTCCAAATGATAATATTTTCGTTCACCATTAGATAAGGTACGGAAGTTGTTAGGTATTCTTAAGAGTTTAATTAAAATCATTGAAAACTGTGTCGATAACAAAATCCTTCAAGAAAGCGTACTAAATAAGAACTTGTATTTTTTTTTTTTGAGATTGCATATTTATTTTAAGTTATTATTGTATTAGGCAATTAGAGTTTACAAGCACGTAAAACAATAATAAATAAATATTGTCAATGTTTAATTTTCACTAATATCGTGGTTTGAGGTGCTTTGAGGGGGTGTCCCAGAAGAAGAAATATTTTTGAGTTCCATAATTCTCAATCATTACTTGAAATCTTATGGGTAAAAATATTTTTGAGATTTTTTAAAAATTTTTTGGAAAAAGAATTTAGAGGTCGTGCTAATAGGATTTTAACTAAAAACAGATTTTTCGGGGATATTTTCGAACTTTAAGCATAAGTTGGTCAATATCAGACATTTTCTTAGTCTTTGAGTCATCATTTCGAAAAAAAATTCCAACTTTACTTTTACGTACCTACATAAATCTGAAGTTTAAGCAATTTGTTTTGCCATTCGGGTGACATATATTTAATTTGTTTGTGAAATTTCCTATAAAACTCTTCCTAAAAAATTTGAAAAAGGTTTTTCAAAAACAGCTTGAACTTACAAATATTTTTTTTTGGGTTTCAAAATTATATTCCGAAAGAAGTTCTTTTACGCTATATTTATTCAATTGACTACGATTTTCGAACCATAATGACGTAAATTGAATTACAAATAAATCTAATTAGATGGAAAAATTGGTTTATTACACAAAACTCTTCGAAAATAGACCTAAAAGTCAAAACGAAAAGTAGGTAGGATATCGGCGATCTGCGGCAAGGGACATCTTGTGGTGGCTGGGGGAATACTAGCTGGTTTGGTGGGTTGTGTCTTGGATAATATTTCTATATGAGCTGGTTCATGGCTTGGGTTATTTTTTGGTTAATGCTTGGGAGGAGGGAAAAAAAATCTTTCGCAAGATTTTCACAGCAAAGCAAATGAACAGCATATTAATGTTTTGAAAAACTGTCGGTAGTACCACCGCAATAAAATTTTCATTGCTTTTGCTGTTCTGCTGAAAGCAATTCAAAATCTGATCTGTAGAAATGTCTGATCCCCTTGCTGCCAAGACATACACCAAATCCAATTAACATTACAAACAACTTAACACCAAACTCACAAAACACTACTCACCAAAAATAGCAAGTCATAAACCAACTAATGTAGAATTATTATTCAAGACAAAACCCACCAACCCAGCTAGTATTCCCCCAGCCACCGCTGCATGTCGCTAGTATATGCTCTTCTGCTCCTCCGTGCCGCAAAACACCCATATCGTACCTATTTGTAAACTATAAAATAATAAGTTGTAATCGTGAAACGTTTATAACTCGAAAAGCGTCTCGTTCATTCATATACCGTTACAAAGACTAATTAATTCCTTTTCAGTGAGGTAAAAATTTTTATTCTACGCATGTTAATTTGATAAGGACTTCCAGTACCGGGACTGAATTCAAAGTTCGGGATTTCGGGATTATTAATTAAGAATTCTGGCATCCCGAAATTAGTCCGGGGATTTAAGAAAACAGTGAAAAATCAATTTTTTGTAAGAGAAACTTATCAGCCACAAAGAATTCAGTACACTTATAGCGTTTTCTTTTCTCAACGGAGCATTCTGCCCTCTGAAGATGCAAAATTTTTTCCATTTTGATCTGAACCCATTTTTTTTAATGTTTTTGAGTTGGCACCATTTTTGAAAAACTTCAAAAGAATTAAAGATGAAAAAATTGTATAACTTTAAATTCAACAATTTTTCCATAAAAGAATTTTGACGTGTGCCGGAGAAGAGCTCAATCTTTTCTGTCATCATGTCATTTATTTTGTTTATTCAGTTGGTAGCATTTGGGGTCAGAATTTTTCGAAGTAGAGAGGGCAGAAATTCTGCTTTTTTTCTACTTTTAAGGTCAAAATTTTCGAGAAATGAACACGATGCCATTTCAGAGGTCAGACTTTTATTTGATAAAAGAACGAAAAAAATGCAAAAAATCAAAATGGGCAGAAAAAATTAAAAATTTTTTTGAGAAAAGAAAACTCTTAGTCTGTTCTAGGGCACATATTCCTTGGATTTGGATGAGAGACAAGGGAGTCTGGGTAGTTTCCCGAGAACTTGGATCAGGAAAAATAGCCTGATTTGAAATACCTTTGAATGTTCTAAATATTCAAAGATCAAATGTGGGATACATACATAAAATAACCGTCAAAATAAGTTTTGCTTAAAAAACATTAATTAAAAACAAAAAAAAAAAAAAATATCGAGTTCCTAGACTCGAACTCCAGCACACTCGGCTAAACTTGAACTTCCAACACAATGATATAATTTCATTAAGTTCGATGTTTTTTCGTTTCAAGCAAGAATATTTTTAAGTTGATGACGACTGAATATTCGTTTGCGGCAAATACAGTAGTATTGTTGGAAGTATAGTTGGTGAATTTTTCAGTTGCGGTAAACGAAAAATTTCTTTGCTTGTAGTTCCCATCAAAAAACAATGTTTGATCGAGATGCGATATTTCAGTTCTTCCATATGTTTTTACGAAGGTGAATGAATGTAGCGTCTATGTAGCTCGAAAATTAAAGAACGAAATGTCATAAAAGTTCATAGATAAACTAGTGACATTTAGCCCCTTGTAATAAGCTATGCTCATTTTGTTGTGACACCACCTACCCTTGGAATTTTCGGCCCATGCAGTATTACTTAAACGTATGAAGTTTCGGCTGTAGTACCTTATAATATTTGGATAAAATATTGGATTTTATTTAAGGCTGACCTATGGATCTATTGTTTAATTGTTTTGGGGTTCATTGTCCTAGGCTTAAGTATGATATCCAAATAAACCTCAGTCTAAAGGTTTTATTGGTTTTGGGGCTGAAGGTTATAGCTTTTGCTCGATCTGCTGGGCTAAGGGCTATCTGTCTTCTTTAGTATCTTGGGCTTAGAACTGCCTGTTCATGATTTAGAGGTTTACACGGTTTAACCCTAGACTATTTCTAGGTGCATTGTATCTGAGGTAACCATTCTCGATTTTACGGCTTTTATGCATTACTCATCATCTAGTTTAAGTTTTATATATATATATTTCTTTCATTTATATACCATACCCTCAGAATACATAAATATCGAAGCTGTTTTTTTTTCTTACACTTTCAATAACATGAAAAAATTCAAATTTGGACAAAAAGGCATGAACGTGTTACGTTCAAGACGCATTTTGGCTCCTAGAAGGGCAAGACATAATTTTGTTTTCATTATTTCGACTTTAGTCGTTTATTTGAGCCCTCTTCTTCGATATAGTTTTTAATTTATGTTTTTCAATTGCCAATTTCGGTGATTTTTTAAAAACAGACTTACCTTGAAACTCACTCCAAAAAAAATGTAAAGTTAAAGACCACATAAAACTGGTTATATCTTCAAAACACAAAATGTTAGAAGAGAAAATTGGATCACATAAAATTCAAGTCTTGAAGCCTAGTTTAATGTACACATAGAAAATGTGTTGCTTTCATGGAATATTTTTAATATTTTAAAGATCTAAAGTCGAAGAATATAATTTATAGTTTTATGAATGATTCCAAAATGATTCATTTGTGAGTACCGCATACATGTTTTGGTTCATAAAATAATTAAAAAACCAATATTTTGATCATTACTTATCATTATCATTCTCTTAGAAAATTCAAATTTGACATGCCAATCCCAAATTTTTTTTTTAAACATAAAATATGAATGTCCTTTGTGAAAGAAAGAAAAATAAAAACACAAAATAAAAGCAAACTTATCGGTGCAATCTCTGTTTGAAAAAAAAAACTTTAAGAGCTGATTTTTAAGGAGCTCATTTATTAACTACTCAAGCTTAAGTTGACGACGACACCTAACCGTGGTGTTTATTATTAAATTTATGTTGAGCTGCACTTATGTTGGCTGCCATCCTGAAGTTGAGTTAAAAACAGATTTAGTAATTTTTTATAAAACAAAGGCAGAGATTATCTCACTTGTTTCGAGTATAATACGCACACAAACACAAACACATAAACACACACATACTATAACACATAAATAGGCGCTCAAAGTAGGGTTCCTTTTGTATGCTTTATTTTGTTGTTGTAGTTGTTGTTGTTGTTTGGCTGCACACATGCAAATGTGTGTGTGTACATAATTCATTACTTTCTTTACGTGTGTGTTGCTTGAATATTGTATCGGTATGTTAAAGCACCAAACACTCATATACACACACACACACACACACACACATCTACTACTATTTCTACTACTACATACGTGTAAAGCGCACATTTAAGCATTGCTTGTGTAGTAAATATATAAAGATCATGACTGCCTGAAGGTAGGGTTAAAGTTCGACCTAGTTTCTGAATGAAAATCAATTGTGTCAGTTGTAGGCTCACCAAAAATGATAAAAAAAACTCACATCCTACACAAGCACACACACGCATACACAAACAAGCACACAAAGGCGTTGGAGTCTGAAGTGCATCGTTGCACTGTTGATGATGATAGTAAAATTATAGTAAAAATAATTATGCAACATTGATGGCGTTGGTGTGTATTGGACTTTTTAAAAAAAAAAAAATAATAAAATAAACAACTTTAATTGTAGCTAATTTTAAGCATTTTAAGTTTTCAAGCAAAAACTTAGCTGATAGCGTTAAACTGCTGCAACTGTTTTGCTCACCACTGTTAAGTGTGGTTGGTCTTGTTAGGCTGCTGGAAATATGTTTTTGGAGTTGCATTGTTGAATCTGTGAGGTGTAAACTGTGCACTGAAAGTATGCCGACATTTTGCGCAAATTCCAAATGAAGCCAAAAATAAACAATATTTTACATATGCATAAAATTTATTTGCAACAAAAGCTAGCCACAAACACAAAACCTCTCATATACATACACACGAAATTCTTACACACACTCACTCAAACACGAACATTTCAACAAAAAAAGAGTATACATTGCAATGCGTTTGGCTGCAATTTTGGGTAACCCAATTTATTTTTTGGCTGCTATGCGTTTTTCTCCAATTTGTTTTTTTTTGCTTTTTATTGTGAGTGTGTAAGTAACGATGACATGGTGCGTTATTTTGGTGGAGTTCTGGTATTGTAGGTTTTGTAACAAAAAAAAACTACATAAAAAATATTTACAAGAATGCTTATTTTCAATATTGTGTATTTTTTTTTACATAATTACTTGATGAAAAATTTGTTTATACGGACAGGTCATAGAGCATCGCGCTCACAATTAATTAAAATAAAATATTTGGGTTGGGTCAGGGACAAATATCTTTAGTTTCCTATCGAATCGATGTTCAAAAAAATTCAGGTTTTTGATTTGTTTTGCTTATAAAGTACAAGTAAAGAAAGTCTAAAGTCGGTAGAGCCCAACTATGAAATAGCCTAACCTGCTTTTAGATTTATTATTTTCATTAGATAATAAAAGAATGGAAAATAAGCGGGTCTGTGGGTTGATGATGATGTAACAAACAGACATACCAAGTTTGAAATCTGTAGCTCAAATATAATAAAAATTTCAATTAAATATCAAACTTATATAGTTTTCACTTATGCAGGTTCTATGGGAGAGAGGCGTGTTCATGAGCGGATAGAGCTCATAATTTGTACACATCTTTGCTTTGAAGAAATACTTACACATACCAAGTTTAATTTCAATAGTTCACATATAAATGTTCTAATAGTATTTTTGCTATTGTGGGTTGTATGGGAGGGGGGAGGGATTTGTTTTGTATATTTGACGTTCTTTTTTTGATGTCTTCATAATGTTTATTAATGTACAGAAGAGATCAATAATTTTCCAATAAGCTTAAAGACATATGAAATCCATAAAAAAAACAATATTTTATAGTCGTTTCAAAAAAATATCTTTTCGAAAATGACGAAATATCGATTTTTGGGCTCTCTAATGAGTTTGTTAAGAAAATAAGTTTAAAAATATGTAGCCAATATTTGTGTTTCATTTAAATCTTCACTTTTCTGCTTAACTTGAGAGTGCATTCTGAAGAAAACAAAGTTATATGCAAAAAACTTAATTTTTTGGCCAAAAAAGTGGTTTAGGGGAACAAAAATCGCTCCGTAGGGATTTCTCTGATCCATAAAAAAATGATGAAGATGTAGTTTTTAAGAGTCCCTCTAACTTAAAAAAAATCGGTGTTCGATGAAATATAAATTTCGTTCCGTCTAAAAATATATAAAAATAAAATAAATTCGTATATCATAAAATTCATAAAATAAAATAAAAAAATAACCCTATCACCATCTTGAATCCACCAAATTTCGTTCCGTCTTGCTATTCAGGTTTAGGATATCAAAAGAGTTCTAGGTGTGTTTGCACGCACCTAGTGTTACCCAACACTATTTTTATATAAAAATAAAATAAATTCATAAATCATAAAATTCATAAAATAAAATAAAAAAAAAATAAAAACATAATCCTATCACCATCTTGAATCCACCATCTTCCATCGTCATCTTAAATTTTAAAATTGTGACATTGGATTGGAAACCAGCGATTCCCTTAAACTGTAAGATAATGCTTAAATCTCTTAAGCAAACATATTATGTGGTGGCAACCCTATAATAATAACCACATAATATTTAAATATTTACAACAGTTTCGGATTATGTAACTCATGTTAACCTAGTGTAAAAATTGATAAAAAATTTAGGTGGTAACCCGATTCACTATCTTGAATTTTAAAATTCTGACATTAGATTCGAAATCAGCGATCCCTTAAAACTCTTAAAAAACATTTTATGTGGTGACAACCCTGTGATAATTTTGAAATTCTTACAACGGATTCGTATTCAGCGACACATTTTTATCTAGTGTTCGAATTCCTTGTGAAAAAACCAAATAATATTCAAATGCTTACAACGGATTCGGATTTAGCGACCCATTTTTACCTAGTATATAAATTCATATAAATAAAAAAACTAGTTGGCAACCCCACCCACCTTGAATCTTAAAATTTTGACATTAAATTCTAAATCAGCGATTCCTTTAAACTTTATGATAATGTTCAAAACTCTTAGGTGGTAACCCTATTCATTATCTTGAATTTTAAAATTCGGATATTAGATTCGAAATCAGCGATCCCTTAAAACTCTTAAAAAACATTTTATGTGGTGACAGCCCTGTGATAAGAAAGCACATAATTTTGAAATTATTACAACGGACGCGTATTCAGCAACCCATTTTTATCTAGTTTTCGAATTCCTTTGTTTGCAGCCCTTTCAGTTTGCGGCCCTATCCCCCTTATATCTTAAAATTCTGACATCAGATTCTAAGTCAGCGATTCCTTTAAACTTTATGATAATGTTCAAAACTCTTAAAAAGACATATAATGAGGTGGCAACTCTATGATAATATACAACATAATTTTAAAATTCTTGCAGCGGATTCGGATTTAACAACCCATTTAAATCCCAACAACGAATTCATAAAAATAAAAAAAAAATAGTTGGCAGCCCTACCATCATAAATTTTATAATTCTGATATCAGACTCGAAATCAACGAACACCTTAACTGTCAGATAATGTTTAAAACTCTTAAAAAACATATTATGAGGAGGCAATCCTTTGTTTGAAAACCACATAATTTTCAAATTCTTTTGACGGACTCGGAGTTAGCGACCCATTTTAACCTAGTGTTCACTCCTATAACGAATTCATTAAAATTAAAGGAATTAAATTACAACCATCATCTTAAATTTCAAAATTCGGAGATTTTTAATCAGTGTTCCCTGAAACTATGATTAGAAAATGTTAAGTTTTCTTAAATTAAAAAAAAATATTTAAGAAAAATATACCTTTCTTAGGTGGCAGCTCTATGGTACAAAAGCACATTATTTTGTTACTCTGCCATTAGATTCGGATTAAAAAAACAAAAAAAAAATATATTGGCCATTTCAGACCTTGAAAGGACTTTGAACGAGCTTCTTATGATCAATTGTGTTGTGTGTGTGACCGATCAGAAAAATTTAGTTATTGAAAAAACTTTTGCCGGGACTGGTAATCAATATTGGGCTCCGAGCATGCTAAGCCGCACACTTAACCTGCATACCACGGTCACCACTTTCAGATTCGGATTCAGTGACCCATTTTTACCCAGTGTTAGCCTTATCACCAAATTCGTAATAAATAACGAATAAAAATAGACTAAATAAAAAAATTCGTCATCGTGAATTTCAAAATTCAAGTTCAATTTGTTTACTTTGTTTTTACTTTTTATAAATTCAATTTTTTTTTTTCAAAAGGTGGAAAGAAAAAGTGCAACATTTGGCAAGAAAACAATCTCACCAAACGGGTCAGAGGGTCAGCTAGAATAGTTTGGTAGATTGGTACTTGGATACAATGGCACTTATACAAAAATAAAATAGGGGTATTCACACTGACTTGGGTAGTTGGGTACGGGTATATTGAGTACTTTTGATTACTACGAGCACCCTTAACTGCAATTGAGTACTTTGTAGAATAACAGCTGATGAGAGATGAGTGACAGCTAGAAAAGAGTTGCCACCATATTATTTATGGCATTTTATGAGCTCAAAATTTAGGCCATTGTACGGGCGTAAAAAAGTTATTTTATATAGGAATAATTTTTAACCTGAACTTTGCGGCATTTAATAATTTTTATCTCAAAAATTTTAAAATATATCATTTTAACACATTTGTCTATTTCATTCCCTTATAATTTGTTTACTTTTTATTAATTTTTTGTCAATTCAATTATTGCTTACTTTTGTAAAAGGTGGTAGCCCATGAAAAAAGTACTCAATCAATCTACCCAAACAAGTCAGGGTGTCAGCTAGAGTAGATTGGTAGATGGGTACTTGGGTAGAATGGCACTTTTACAAAAACAAAATGTATGTCATTTGCCAATCTACCCAACAACCCAAGGCAGTGTGAATACCCATAATGTATTGCATTTGCCAATCTACCCAACTACCCAAGTCCGTGTGAATAACCCTCATATGTTTAAAATATTATTTTGTTTGGGTTAATTAAATTTTATTTGCAAGAAGCGGTCATCGTTGTTAGATAGGTTTCTTTTTAAACAAAAACTTGTTTAGTCTGTAATAAAAAGGCTAACATTATAAATAAGTTGAATTTCTTATTAAACGATATGACATAACTAAAACTAAAATTTATAAATAGTTTTTAGAAACAAAATTATTCATAAATTGCTTAAAGAAGGAATTTTATGCACAAGCACCAACATTGCTTTATTTTTTATACTCATGTCTTGCTGTCAATCAACAATCGATATTTGCATTTATAAATATATACACTTTTATTACTTTTATTGAGAGAAAGTAGATTATTGTGAATAGCAGCGCGGGCGCCCCTTCGCCTATGCAACACATTTAAGCGACCCTGACGTCAATGTTTGGCACATACTTGTTTTTCGAACGCTTTAATTGTTAGATGATTCTTAGAGCAGCGCTTGCATTGTGGTGTCATGGTGATGATGACGATGATGATGACGATGATGCTGATGATGACGATGATGTGATATGCTTTAAGAGATCAGATTGTCTATGAGTATCCACACTAGTACTACTCATCAGACTATTTAGTACTCATATTAATAAGTGACGCAGACACCAACACACATAAAACACACAAATAAACATAGCAGCAGCAGCAGCTGACTCAAAAGCTCGACCGTTGGTTGATGATTCAGTTTGTTGGGGTTTGTTTCTTTGTGCAGCACGGCGGCATACATACTGAGCACTCGTTATTGAGTTCATAAGATGCACTGAAGTACCAGACCAGAGTATCCATTCTTTGCATACAATAGAAAAATATTGAAAGTAAAGGTTTTCATTTTGCAACAATTTTCCTATTAAAAGGGTGTTTTTTCTTTTGCCTTTTTTGTTTTTTTTTTCCAATATTTCATTATGTTTTGTTGTGCTTCCTTAAGCTTTTTGTTTTTGTTCTCTATTTAAATCTCTAAACGAGCCTTTATTTCTTGTGCATTCGTTCGTTTTGTTTGCTTGTGGTGATCAATATTCAATTACCACGACTACGTCTATTCATCAATTGTTTCGAATATCTTTTTCAATTAATCAGCTAATATTGATTCGTTCGCTAATGATTATCAATTCCTCATAAACTGAACACTCATTCAAACATACACTGTATTTCTGATTCTATTTGCAGCTCTTTAATACTTCATACATAACATTATCAATCGGTGAAACGGTATGGTGAAAATGGAATCCACAGAAGAACAGGATAGAAAGTTAGTGCTTGAGTTTTGTCATCTGCTTGAGAAATCAAAGCAATTATTTAATGGACTAAGGTAAGAAGTTTTGTTTTATTTTCCCCTTTTTGTGCCTATGTATGTCTTATGAAATAACTTAATGACATTAATTTTTTTCTATAGAGATCTGCCACAATACGGACATCGTCAGTGGCAGGCTTATTTTGGACGCACATTTGATGTTTATACCAAACTATGGAAGTTTCAGCAGCAGCATCGAATGGTGTTGGATTCAAAATATGGTTTGAAGCGTTGGCAAATCGGTGAAATTGCTAGTAAAATTGGTCAGCTTTACTATCATTACTAGTGAGTAAAAACAAAACAAAATCAAATATTTGTTTTTTTTTGGGGTCAACTTTACAAACTCATAGCTCAAAGACTACATATTGCTTTAACTTCAATGTTTAGAATAATTTTGATCTATGCTTTTTAAAATAATTTTCTTAAACCAATTTTTGCCAAGCGAACTTGAGTTGATTAGATTTTCATCTAGAAAGCTTGTAAGTAAATAAAAAATTTGTGTAGTCATATATGTTTTCCTAGACAAAAAGAGTTTTTTTTCAGATTTTGGGGTCAGATTTTTCAAAAGTTTTGACCGTTAATGAATTGTAGCTTCTCAAAGTTGTTTTTCTTATAAACATCGATATGACAATAATTTCGTAGTTAAAAATTTATTAAAATATACAAATTTTACATAAATTTGAACCAAAAAAATGTTTTTTTTTTTCCATTTTTGACGCCATTTTGAGTCAAAATATTTATAACATTTTCATACTTTTATCTATTTTTCATTAAAGAAACTGATATGTTTGAAAAAATCTAAATTCGACGGTTTTTGTGATCTTCTTTTATTCCTGGAAATCAGCCGGTATTTTGGTGTCCGTTACCTTATATATCAAAAATTCATAGATTTTTATGAAGAAATGCAAGAAAACCGAACACAGTTTTTATGATCCATTTAGTTCCATAAACAATAAAAATGGAACCAATTTTTTTTTTTAAAAAAAAAATAACTTTATGTCTAAGTTTTTTTTTTTAGCTTTGAACCAAGGCTTATTTATATAAGGTTGCATACATTTTTGACGTTTTCTCATTTCGGCACCCTTATTTTGAAATGAGAGCAAAAGATCGTAGTCATTTGAGTAAAGAACTGACACGGTTGCCTGAATATAATACTATTGGTAGTTTTTTGTAGTACTATTTGGTAAACAGAATACTAAAATTTTTGTTTAGTACTTTTATTGGTCCTTTTTTATTCGGATGTCCTGATAAAATTAAGTCATTAAGTTGATCTACCCCCATAATTTTAGTTTTGATTGAAGGATTTCAGTACTATGCCCTAAAAAAGGGTTAAAGGAAATAAATATATATTAAGAAAATCAAGAAAGACAGACCAAATAAATATTTTCATATTCGAAACTTTCATTGCATTGGACAACGGTGATCGTAAAAACCACTTTTACTTCCAATTTTGACAAAAATTAAAATTTTAACACATCTTGACTTAATAGGTCTGTTCCCGTACTCTAAAGTTTTAGTCCAATTTACCAGTTTTTACCAGTTTTAGTCCGAGAAGCGTTCCCGTACATGACAAAATGGTAAAAGAGAGTGCAATCGAGAGAGTAAAACATATCCCCTCCTTGTCAAAAGTTGCAAGTTTTAGTCCGAGAAATTTCTTCGGGTAAAAATGGTTAAAGTGTCAAACAGCTTAAAATCAGCTGTTTACAAGTTAGCAAAGAAATTGCAATACATCAAAACTTATTTGAAACTATTAAAATGGAACCCAGAAACATGGGAAAATGTATAAAAACTTATATAATTCTTAACTTGAGAATTAATTTCAATATTATTAAAAATCTTAGGCATTTCGTCTGCAATGCCGATGCTTCACATCAAGGCAATTCTGGACAAACTATCTTATTTGACAGTTTTTACAATTTTAGTCCGAGAAGCGTTCCCGTACTTTTTTGTGTTTTTCTCTATTTTCGAAAGATTTTTCTCATTCTCAGACTTTTGACAGTTTTACCACATTTAGTCCAAAAAGTACGGGAACAGACCTAGTGTGTACACAATAAAACAGAAAACTGCACAAAACCCTGAAAAATACTTTTTTTTTCTCGAGCAGCACAAAACCCTACTCTGCAAACGTCAAAATATTTTTGTTTACATAAAATAAGGATGCGTCAAAAAATGTACGCAACCTTAAATAAATCAACCTTGGCTTTGAACCAAGGATTTCAGGTGTCAAACCGATTCAGTCAAGTCTGCCTTGGTTCGGAAATGGGAAGATGGATAAGTAAGAGAGAAACAAGTGTACAATGTTGTTTGTGTGGCGGAGCGCTATATCAACATATCGTACAAGCAACTCAAATTCCTATGGAAGCTCAACCAAGTCTTCTTTTCATTCTGGCTATTCCTTGCCATGTCTCATAAGTATCTTTACAGCTCTATTCTAACAAAATCACAAAAACCACCTCAATATCAATTGATAGAAATGTCACAATTGATACAAGTTCCTATTCTGAGCAATTTGTAAAAGCTCTTTTTGTATCAATTGAGGTAAGGGTTAAGACAGACATTAAGATTGTTCTAAGGGTACAGGAACTATATCCATTTTCGTGAAAAATTTAGGGGTTTTTTTATGAGAGTACTACGAAGTAACAGTTATTTAACAGTATTTTAAAAGAAGTAATGAAATAAAACATTTTTTGTTTTTATGACATCATTTCTTCCTGGACGTTCCAAATTTTTTTTTTAAAACTAAACCATTCCTTAAAAATAAGGAAATATTTTTTATTCAAAATATTTAGTCATTCTCTCAATAAAAACACCTACATTTTTCACAAGAAATGATTATTCTCGTCTTTACTTGGAGAAGAGCTGGACATTCAGTGAAAATATCTTTGGAGGTTTCTTAATTCTCAAGGCAAACTGTACATAGCGAATCAGATGAGAGTTTCATTATTTAAGTCGTTTTTCCCTATGTTATAAGGAACTACGTTTTCTTAAGTTATAGTTTTGGTAACATTTGTTTGTTCTAAAGAGTTCTTACAAGAATCCTGAGATTTGTGTTGCTTGAAGAGATTCTTACCAATACCACAGAACGGTTCCGGTCCTGTTAATGGTGATTCTGTTATTTTTTTGGGTAGAGAACAGAATTCGTCTTTCATTTCACGTCAAAGCTACAGTTGGTCGGAGTCCAATGTTGGAATATTTTATTATTCGCTGAGGGCGGTGACGATCCCTTACACTAGCTTGGATTTAATAATGGGTGATTTAAGAGCTTTTAGGACAGCTTAGACTTACAGAGAAGACGAAAATCGTTTGCCCCTAACATTATTCAGACTGTACAGTCTGGTTCATCTGTCCCCGGCAAGAATTTTCGCTTGGAAGATTGTGGTATAATGATCTACGCTGTAGGAATGGTTCTCATAGATTCTAGCTCCAGTGCTTTCTCCTTTTTAGAACCGTTCGTAAACCATATAAAGTAGTTTTTGGTTGTAGTTAGTTTCTCGTGTTCTCAGTTAGATCTAGGGGGGATGCTACGATGAAGTTTTTCGTAATGCAGCTTTTGGGAAGCATAATATCTTAAGACATGCAAAATTGCCTTTTTCGCTTTAGGATTATAATTGAGGAAAGGTGTCTCTTTAAGGAATTGTTGAGGAAAGTGTTGCCCAGATGGAAAAATCTGTGCGGGCTGAGCAACGCTTACATATGAATGTGCATATGCATTGGTGTAAGCCCTAAGATGAGATTAAGTGCCCCTGTTGGGGTGGACCTCGTCAAGCCTGTCATACATATCCCTGCAGATCTTTGAACTTGTTCTAACCGCTAGGATATGACAAGCCAAATGATAGAGTCAAGGAATATGACAAAGAAAATGACATAAATGAGAAAATGGGATAATGATAAGGCAAGTAAAAGGTCAAGACAAAGATAAATAAGAACTAAGATTAAGAATTGTGATCAGGAATTGGAACAATAATAAGGAACGAGAATTGAGACAAGGATTGGGATAGGAATTATACCAAGAACAAGGAAATATAATGAGACTACGATTAGGACTACGATGGTGGTGACCGTGGCATGCAGGTTAAGTGTGTGGCTTAGCATGCTCGGAGCCCGGGTTCGATCCCCAGCCGTGGCGAAAAGTTTTTTCAATAAAAAATTTTTCTGATCGGTCACCACCTCTCTGCAGACAATGGCAAACCTCAGAGAGTAAATAATGCCATGTAAAGCTTCTTGAGAACATGAGCCGTTCGGAGTTGGCATAAAACATGTAGGTCCAGTTCTCGGTCAATTGTGTGCAAAAATTTAATAACACACACAACACAATCGATCCTAAGAAGCTCGGTCAAAGTCCTTTCAAGGGCTGAAATGGCCAATTTGTTTTTTTTTTTTTTACGATTAGGACTATGAAGAGAAAACCATACGAAAATGGCGTCTGAAAATCGCGTGGACTTGTTAAAGTTAATTATGTTCTTTACTTTCATCACATAGATAAAATTAACAACATACTTCATGATAATGAATAATATTTTAAGCCCTTAAAAGAAGTTTGTTGTTTTTTTCTGAAATTATTAATACAATGCTTTATAAATTCTAAGAAAAATATCAGAAAATAAATTTCCGAAATTTTTCTTGAAAATGTACGTCTTTTAGAAGAGAATTAAGCTATTGGAGGTTGAAAAAAAAATTGATTATATGCTAGTTTATCCATGATTTATTATGGATTCTTACTTTCATGGTACTTTTGTTACTTGAAAAACAAAATAAAATTTTAAATTTTCGGCACTTTCTCTTTAAATTGGCAATTTGAGAGTTAATATATGTAGTAAAGTGCATTGTGGGACATTTGGGTTGGGATATTTTTATGTCTGCACTTACTTCTTTTGGGCCCTAATGGGTTTTATTGTGCATTACAACAAAACAACAAAAAGACTTAGCAACTCAACCGAGTACCGTCCAACTTACAATTGAACTTCCAAAAAGGTATTACGAGGAACATTTCCTCTTCATTTTGAGCATTTGTGCAAAACCTCTTCGAAGCTTTTTAAAAGCACTTCACTCTCGAATAAAACAACCTCGATATTGCTTCTCTCACAAAAAGGTGCTTAGAAGCTTTAACTGGTCCTTCGTGTATGCCTTTACGAAGAATCTTAAAGAGGATTCGTTCTGAGATGAACAGAATGAGAATGAGTGTTTTGTTACAACCTTAAATAAACACTCTAACAAGCTCGCTTACAAAATTTGAAGTTTGCCTTCCCAAGTTTCTTCTAAATAACATAGAAGGAGAATTATGCATTCACTTACAAGTTCAGGAAGGCTCTTCATATGAGCTTCGAATCACAAGTGCTTACGAGGTTATACGTTTTAAATCTCAATAAATTAGTTCGAAGCATGAAAAACAAGCGCGCTCACAAAATTTGTAAACTTACCTTCAAAAGTATCTTCGAAGTTTAATCGAAGAAGAAAATTTCGAACCTGTATTCACAAGTTTCTAAGAAGTAATAAAGAGGTGGAAACCACTAAAAATCTCGAAAATGAAACCTCTTGGAAGTTCAATTGTTAGTTGTGCCATTAGAATCATAATTAATATTGTCTTAAGCCCCAAATTATATAAAAATACTTTCTTAGCATTCGATTTTCGAGATATAACTTTGAATATATTTTTGATGCTGTCTTTAAACTCATGCAAGTTTTTCTAGTTCACAACATCTTGAGTAAGAAACCAATAATACTTATTTTACTCACAACTAAAAGATGCGTTTGAGATTTATAAAGTAATATTATTATCTATCACTTATGTCTATTTCAGCTTAAGAACCAGCGAAACGAACTACCTGAATGAAGCGTATCAATTTTATGCAGCTATTAGAGGTCGAGCATATTATTCGCGAGCCATCAAGGAGGATCGGCCCGATTTGATGGTGAAAAAGTTACGTTATTATGCGCGTTTTATTGTTGTTTGTTTGCTGCTGAAAAAGATGAAGTTGGTGCGTGAGTTGGTGACGGAGTTGGAGAAACAAATACAGGAATACACAACAACGTAAGATAAAAGAGTAAAATTAAATTTTAGAAAATTAAAAAAGAAATGAATTTCTTTCTTCTTTCCCCTATTGCAGTTACGAGCCGGAGGATCATTTAGAATGGTCACTAGTTTTAGAAGAAATAAAAGGTTTTATTAAAGCAGAAGCTGCCGTAGCTGTTCTTCATGCGGATTCCAATCCAATCATACTATCACACAGGTGAGAGAAATAAGGCCAAATTAACAGCGGCTGCCGTGAACATCGCCCGTGCTTTCTTAGTGAGGAAATAGAATTTGTATAAGAGGCGTTAAGTTTTGAAATCTGTTGTTAAGTTTTGTAACCTATAAGAAGATTTTATGGCCAAAAAATTGCATTACATTTCGTCTCGAAAAAAGTTCAAAGTGAAAGTTGATTAAGTAATGCAACGGATTTTGAAACTTGACGTCTTGATTGTATGATTTTATTTTAGTTTATTTTTGGGAGGTACTCTGGTTAACACTGAGTTCAGTTAGTAGTTTATGTTTTTTTTTCTTATATTTGAGTTTAGGTAAAATTATGCAACCACAGAAGACTAACCGAAAAATACCCTCAACGTCCCCCACACGCTGCACTAGTCCACATTGATTTTTTTTTTGTTTTTTTGTGTGCATTCATATCGTAGCTGCACATCTCACTCACATTTGTCACTCATACTCAAGCACTCACCGTTTACACACACACAAACTACACACACATTGCAGTCTCACTCTCATTTTTAATTAATTCGATCGTTCGTTCATTTAATTGGTTTGAAATGCGCAGCAATTTCGTTGCGCATGCGCACACACCACACCACACCCTAGATATCACATTTGCATTCGCATCATTCTTGGTTCTTCTGTGAAAGCACGGGCCTTTGGATTTATGCCATTAGAATAGCCCAACTTCCCCAATTAATGATCAGTGGTTCCGGTTCTAGGTTGTCGCCGCTAACAACGCCACCGTGCGAGCGGTCTCCACACATGACGCTCAGTCTGCAGGAGATTCTGATAGTGGGCTCGGCGTGTGAGCAGGCGAAGTTCTCAGAGTTAACAATGGACATGTTTAGGTGAGTAAATTGGAAATAATACAAATATTTAAAATATATATTTAATTTTTTGAAAAATATTTTGTTTCTGCATTTTTTTGAATTTTCTGATTATATCGAAATCCCTGATTTAAAAACTAATTCTGTTGTAAACAATGAAGAATTTTTTGTCTTGTCAACCCTGTATTGGAAATGTATTATTTTTTAGTGTTGAGTGACGAAAATATATTCTTCAATATGATAAAAGTTTTCTGTAATGTTCGCACTGAGCTCAAAAGTGTTCATTCTGGGTTTTGATAATTTTATTTGACGTTTTATTTGTGTTTTTTTCCATTGACTATTGACACATTCAGCATACTCAACAGCTGCCAACTTAAACTTTAATGCATTTAAAAATAGAAAAATTTGTACTCAGTGTAAGTTTGAAAACTACTCGCACAATGCTTTACATTTCATCAACTTGACAACTTTTCGAGTGAAAACATCGCTCCGTAAATTTTACTGAGCTTACCGTGAAGGGTCAAAAATGTATGCATGAATGTGGCCATTATCATGTGCCATGCATTTAATTTTTACGGCTCAGATTGAATGGATAACAAGATTGTCAAAAAGTAAAAAAATTGTGTGTCTAAAACACGCGTCATAATTCACACAATTTTCAGGGCTGCAAGTGCATTTTCGCCTAATTTCGTATCTTAGAGGAGATTTATGCACGTAAACTAGCAGCATGAGATTTTTTTTCTCAAATTCTCTTTTGAAGTTTCATCTTGAAATCACATGATGAAACTATGTGCATGAGACTTTGTTTTCAAAATTCAACCAACAATGAAAATATAAAAGAATAACTTTGCATGAAATCACAGGCCGAGAAACTTTTTTCATTCACTTTCGTTTTCTTTTCCGTACCATCACTTTTGACAGTCTCGTGTGACTAGTCTCTTCATATAAATCCCCTATAATTTAAACGAAATTAACTTGTTTAAGAAAACAATAATTGGCACATTGGTGTTTATTCAATATAAAAAAAGCTACTCTAACCCAATTCTTCCGTAAAAAGCTGTTTCTCTCACTTATTTTCCTTTATTTCAACAACTATTCTTATGTCTTGTAATAAAAAAAAAAATAATCGCTTTATTCTTTCTGTACCTCGTTTATAGAATGCTACAAACCTTAGAACGTGAACCAACGGAATCATCTACGCATCCGATGAGCGTGACACATGGCGGCATGCATGTCGGACATGATGCCAGTCCCGCAGCCAGTCGTATACCACCATATGGTGTTCCAGGTTCTAAGGGCTACTTAGAAAATGGCCGTCATTACCGAGACAATCCTCACAAATATTTACTATACAAGCCTTCGATTAGTCAACTTCTGGTGTTCTTAGCTAGCGGATTTAAGGAATTGCCTCCAGGAGGCGCTCTACTTTTATATATGTCAGCTGATGGTTGTTTCTCGACTACAAAACATCCAGAAGATTGTAAGTTTTAAATTCTACGTTTAACGAAAAAAAAATAAATAAGAAAAATAAAATTCTATCATTTCTTTAATAGTTGGTTATGAATTGGGCGGCCTAGCTACAAGCGTCAAGCGTGATGGCGTTGATGGCAGCGGCATCGCATGTCGCGGCAAGTCCTACAAGGAAAATCATTGTTTATATCCAGGCGATTTATATCCATTTACACGTCGACCAATGTTTATTATAATCGATTCGGATAATTCATTTGTCTTTCAACATATACCAAGATATTTTGGTCAACCACTTGTTATATTAATGTCACCGCAAGATGTACCACCAGCATTTCAAGGTAAGGATTTCAAAATAAAATAAATTTTTTTTTAACCGACTTCAAAAGAAAGAGGTTCTCAAGTTCGTTGGTTTCTTTTTTTTTATTTCTTATTTTATTCGGTAAAAACACAAGAAATATCGGTTAAACAATGAACCCTTATATATTCACTTTTGACGTCTGTAGTTAGAGTCGTCGCGTCCTCTCTCTGATGTGTTGTTGTCAAAAAAAGTCTAGTTAAGAAAATTTTCTTTCTATATTTTGACAATTTTTGTCGCGTGGTTCAGTTATTGTGTTTTTGTTATTAATTATTAATATTAAATTTTTCTACTATCTGTAATAAATAAAGACAAAAATGTACTAATGTTATTTTGTTTCTCGCTAAAAATTGATATACATGGATATGTTTCAATAGTTCAATTAATCAACGGTAAAATTGATTGATATTAACGCTGCAGCTACACGTTCAAGAAATTGCTTTCAAGTTGAATCACACATAGAGCTTGTCAAAATTCATTCGAATTGATAGCTGTGACGTAGGCTGTGCGCAACTTGATAGTCAATTTTATTTTCAAGATGACATCGTCAAGGCAACAACTCAATTTATTTACAAAAACTGTGATCAGCTGTTTAACTTGACCGTCAAGTTGCCTCACGACTTGAAAGGAAAAATTGATATCAAGTTGGTTTTCAAGTTCGAAAAGTTTGAGTGTGTTAGTATAAAAGTGTGAATGTGTTGCAACTTGAAAGACAACTTGAAAGAAGAATTGAACGTTTAGCCACCAAGTAATGCAATGCATTTTCCTGTTGATAGTCACTATTTTAATTACGTCGATAGTTATTGACTTTCCGTTGTGGATCACTATTTTTATTGACGCCGATAGTTGATGACTTTACGTTGACGATCACTATAATTAGTGATGTCGACAGTTGTTAACTTTCTGCTGCCGATAAATAAATATTACCATGAAAAAAAATATGTATGAATTTTACATAATTAAATTTATCATCGTAAGATGAGAAGTTTGTTTTTAAGTTGTCAATGCTTATTATTCTTCATTTATTTAGAATAATCTGTGTATCTGTAATAGAATAATAAAAACAAAAAGAATTGGAAAAAATTTAATTTATTCATTGTTGATTTATTGTCGAAATATATCATAATAGTTTCTTATTACCTTATAGTGCAAAATGCAGATACATTTCATCAAAATAAATATTTGAAGCTCAAAATAAAAATTTTAGAATACAATAAACAAAATTAAAATTATCAACAAATTTCAATACTTTAACATGAAAACAATCTAATATCATTGATGTTAAAAATTTTAACAATTTATTTTGTTCTATTATTACTTCTTACAGCGGATGTACAACATCATGGTTCCCTCTTTACATTGTTCCTGCACTCCCCACTGACTGCACTATGTTACATTTGTAATGTTGGCGATGTTCCCATACATCATTGGGAACGTTGCCAAACGTATGTGGATCGATTTATAACGGAGGCATCAAGACTTGTGACACGATGTCGCATCGATGAGATAGAACAAGGCATAGGATTTATAGGTAAAATATTTGCATAATAATATGATTTTTTTAAAGTGCATTAGTTGATTACGCTTTAAATTTTTTCAGACTCATCTTATGTGCAATTTTTCGGGGACGATTTTTTGCGTACTTTAATTTTACGCTTTGTCTTCTGTGATATTGTGCTAAGATTGCATCGTGGTTTCCGCGGACGTCATATGAGACCACGATGTGAACCACCATTACCATCCAATGAGTTACTGGAACACCCTTCACTGTCGCATATAATATTCCAATTGGCATCGGCACTCGATGTACGTGGCCATTTTTCGGATGGTCCCGAATGCGACTGATGATTTTTAGGCATAATAAAAATTTATAAATATGATAATTATACTTATACATTAATAAATAATTCTATTCTAATTCTTTTCTTAAATTTAAAACAAATTCGTTTAAATTTCTGTTTTTTTTATACAATATAAAATAAATATTTATATATAAACTAGTTAAGGTTAGGAAACAAATTTGTATGTTTCTTTTCTGCTAATTCCAATAATTATTATAACAACAAAGTATAACATATGAGAAGCTATAAAAAAGTAATAAACACAGTAACAGAAGGTAAACCGATTATATAATTAAATATATATATATATAAAATGCAAACATGTATGAACAGTATATATATGTTTATATTATACAATAAATTTTACAGCTGAGCTTGAAATAAGATGCTAAAACCAAAAATTCAGCCAATTTAATCAGCTATGAAAAAGGCAGCTAAGAAAATGCATGATTATAAAAAAATATGCGATAAGAAACAATTTATATAGACAAGATATTAAAGCATGTCTCAGTCAGAACAAATTTTTTGTCAAAATATTCAAACTCAATAATAGAAAACTATTCATGTATCGCAATTTCAAAATAAAAATTAATACTTGAGCTTATGAAAAATTCATCATAATTTTTGATAAACTATTTTGATTATGATCTTATTGCTTTATCTGCAAATTAACTTGGTAACATTTTTCTCGCTATCGAATTTTAGTTTTTGTAGCAGAAATCAATATTTTTATCGATAATTGGCATAATCAGATGACTACGATCACTTATTGATATTCAACAATGCTTCAAATTAATGTTAATGGTTAAAACGCAAGTGTTATTTATCGACTTTAAAAGCATAATTTGTTTTGATCCCAAATGAACGTTGATTATTCTTCAAAAATGTTAAAGTAACCTTTAATTTTTAAGTAAAACTTAACAATAGCTGCCTGATGTATTTAATATAAATTTTACCTTATCGATAAATTTCTTAAGCTTATTAAGGTTAACTTGCGCATGTTTAATATCGATTGTTTGCTAACGATCAAGTTTTCTGACTGAGACAGACTATAGACAAATTTAGCAAAACAAATAAATCCACAATAACAAAGAAAACATGCAACTGTAATAAAATAATTATTTCGAAATTTCTATAGAACAAATAATAAAGCTAAAACAAAAAAATTTATGCAATTAACATATGCGTAACTATATAAATATTTTTTACTGTGCATCAAGACAATGTTGCTTCATCCTGATGCTCCACGATAATATATACTCATTTTATAATATATTTTTGCGGAGAATTTTATACTAAAAATATATGATGAAACAAAACAAAAAAAAAAAAAAAAATATAAAACTATTATTATAACATAAAAAATAAACATTGAAGAGTGGCAACAATATTTCAGAACACAGTAGAAAAAATCACGATATAGGAAAAATAAATTAAAGAAAACGCATAGATGGAACGTTAATATACGACGAAGATATAAAATTATAGTAAAAAAATAATATGGAAAAACAAAATGAAACCAAACAAATATAGTAAAATACGTAAATAAGTAACTATAAATTTTTGTTCCCTTTTTGTACAATTTTTAGTTCTATTTTTAATTCTAATAGCAAATTAATGATGAATAAAACTTACGTATTTCTATTATTATATATCGCTTTAATAATGCCATTATTTGTATACAAGAATTTATAAAGAATGAAATGATATGAAATATATATAAAATAAAAAAATACATTGAAAACTTAAAACATAACTTTTACTAATAATGTTATCCAATTGTGCTAAAAAATATTTAATAGGAGACGATTCGATTGTGGTCCTCAGTTCGCACGTTCGTATTGATTTGAGAAGATGACACAACTAAAACGTTAATGTCTGTTAGACACCAAACCGATTTGAAATGTGTAAGTATTTGTATATTTGCTAAATAATTTTATGACTGTTTATAAGTTTTGCGAAGATTCGAATCAGACTTCATATTTTAGCTATAATACCAACCAGACGTTTTATACATAATGTGGTTTTTAAATCTGCGAAGAGTGAGTACTCTCACAAGTTTTTTGATTAAAAGTCATAGTTTGTCGAAATTCTTAGTGTTTGACTTCTTTTTTGTTTTCTTTTATATTAAATTATAAGATGTTGTTTTATAAATTAGTGGACTTTACTTGGAAGTCATATTTTACTTCCGACAACTCTGACAACTATGACTTATAGACAACTGTAGCATTCAAAATGGATTATTTTCGTATTTAAAATTAAATTTCCGAAAATTTTTTTAGTCAAACAAATAAAAACAGCATCAGACAACAATATTTTTGGGTTTCCTTTGATTTTTTACAATAAAAACTTTTTAATTTAGAAAAATAGAAGTTTTTTACTTACTTACTTACTTACTTAGATGGCGCTTACAACCGTTGGTCGGTTTTGGCCTGGTCTAAGAATTTTCGCCAGCCTCTTTTGTCGTGCGCTTGCTGGCGCCAGTTGGAAACTCCAAGCGTTGTCAGGTTATCCAATGCCTGGTCTTTCCAACGGAGATGCGGTCTTCCTCGTCTGCGTTGGCCACCGCTGGGTACCGAATCCAATATCTTTTTCGCTGGAGCTTCGTCGTTCATTCTCTCGACATGACCTAGCCAGCGAAGCCGCTCAATTTTAATACGCTTGACTATATCGATGTCGGCATATAGCTCATACAGCTCATGGTTCCATCGTATTCGGTACTCGCCATTGACGCAGATTGGACCATAGATCTTGCGAAGGATTTTTCTCTCGAACGCTCCCAAAGTCCTTTCATCAGAGCTGCTCAACGTCCAGGTTTGTGATGCGTATAGTAGGACGGGCATGATTATTGACTTATAGAGCGTCAGTTTTGTTCGTCGAGAGAGAGCTCTGCTTCTCAATTGCCTACTGAGCCCAAAGTAACACCTGTTGGCAAGAGTTATCCTTCGTTTAATCTCAATACTGATATCGTTGGAGGAGTTTATACTGGATCCCAGGTAAACAAAGTCCTTCACTACCTCAAAGGAGGTGTTGTCAACAGTGACGTGGTTTCCAAGACGCTGGGACTGTTTGTTTGTTGACACAAGATACTTCGTTTTATCTGCGTTCACTGCAAGACCCATTCGACTCGACTCTTTTTCTAGCCTGGAGAATGCTGCACTGACTTCGCGCGTATTTTGACCAATGATGTCAATATCATCAGCATACGCCAGCAGCATAACACTCTTATAGAAAATTGTGCCGCTGCGTCTCAGGTCAGCAGCTCGGATGATCTTCTCCATGACTATATTAAAAAAGTCGCACGATAAGGAATCACCTTGTCTGAAACCTCGCTTGGTATCGAAAGGAAGGGAGAGGTCCTTCCCGATTTTCACTGCACTGCTGGTGTTGTTCAGTGTCATCCTGCAAAGACGTATTAGCTTCGCAGGAATACCAAATTCAGACATGATGGCATATAGGTGACTCCTTATTGGACTGTCGAAGGCGGCTTTGAAATCGACAAAAAGATGGTGTGTATCGATTTGTTTTTCGAGGGTCTTTTCCAAGATTTGTCGGAGCGTGAAGATCTGGTCGATGGTGGACTTTCCAGGTCTGAAGCCACACTGATAAGGTCCAATCAGTTGGTTAACGATGGGCTTCAGTCTTTCACACAATACGCTCGACAGGACCTTATATGCGATATTAAGAAGGCTAATCCCACGGTAGTTGGAGCAAATGGTGGGATCGCCTTTTTTGTGGATTGGGCAGAGCACACTGAGGTTCCAATCATCTGGAATGCATTCTTCCGACCATATTCTGCATAGAAGTCTGTGAATGCATTTAAACAGAGCTTCGCCACCGGTCTTAAACAGCTCAGCCGGTAGACCATCGGCTCCTGCGGCTTTGTTGTTTTTAAGCCGAGCTATAGCTGTTAAGACCTCATTATAGTCGGGCAGCGGAACTTCAACGCTGTCATCCATAATTGGGGTTTCCGGGATATCATCTCCACTGGCGGGATTGTTGACAGCGTCGCCATTTAAAAGTCTAGAGAAGTGCTCCCTCCATAACATCAGTGTACTCTGGATATCTGTCACTAGATTCCCATTTTCGTCCTTGCAGGAAGAGGCTCCGGTCTTAAAACCATCGGCCAGGCGTCTTATTTTTTCGAAAAATTTTCGAGTCTCATTCCTGTCGCCATGCATCTCAATTTTCTCGCACTCACGCATTTCCGCCTCTCGTTTTTTTCGCCTGAAAATGCGTCTCTCTTCCCTCCTCTTCTCTCGGTATCGCTCCTTAACAGCACGCGTCACAACCGACTGCAGGGTGGCTTTGTAGGCGGCGTCCTTCTCTGCAGTGGCGTCGCGACACTCCTGGTCGTGCCACTGGTTTCGGCGAGGGCGGTGGTAGCCTATCACCTCTTCGGCAGCCGTACGCATAGAGTGGGATATGTGCGTCCACTGTCCGCATATATCGTCGATCGGAGGAGTGCTTTCTTGAAGCAGGAGTGAGAGTCGAGTAGCGAAGGCTTCGGCCGTCCGTTTTGACTGCAGCTTGTCGACGTCTAGCTTTCTTTGTGTAGGATTGCGAGCATTCTTAGCTGCGCACAGACGTGTGCGGATCTTGGCTGCGACAAGATAATGATCCGAGTCTATGTTAGCACCACGGATCGTGCGTACGTCTAGTACACTGGAAGAGTGCCTTCCGTCAATCAAAACGTGATCAATTTGGTTGCATGTTTTTTGATCAGGGGACAACCAGGTGGCCTTATGAATATTGAGATGCTTGAATCTAGTGCTACTAACGACCATGTTTCGTGCTGCGGCGAAGTCAATCAACCTCATTCCGTTATCGGATGTGTTGTCGTGGAGGCTGAACTTTCCGACTGTAGGACCAAATATGTTTTCCTTACCCACCTTGGCGTTGAAGTCACCAAGCACGATTTTTATGTCATGACGGGGGCAGCGCTCGTATGCGTCTTCAAGGCGCTCGTAAAAACTTTCTTTGGTCTCGTCATCTTTTCTTCTGTCGGAGCGTGTGCACATATTAGGCTTATGTTAAAAAATTTTGCCTTGAAGCGGATTATGGCAAGTCGTTCGTTCACAGGAGTGAATCGCAGGACATGATGCCGTATTCTCTTGCCAACTACAAATCCGCATCCAAACTCGTGCTTCTCTTTGTAACTATACCATCTTTTCAATCTTTCAAATGGGTTTTTAATATCTTATTTGTTCAAATGTTATGATTTTTAAACAAAAGTAGGTTCACTTAAGAAGAACTTCCCCAGCAACATAGAAAATACATAAAGCATCTTGAAAGGAATGGAATATTTAGCATAGTTCGATGACTGCTCTAGATCAGTGGTCGGCACCCATGAAGCACATGCTTTGCCAAAACTCTCACGTATTTTGATGCTCTTTCACTCACTCGACAAACAACTATTGTCGAAGCAGCATTGTTTTGAATGATATGCAAGTTTTTTGTCTCACTTTTACTTACAGTCTCATTTTTAATTTTGCCGACCACTGCTCTAGATTCAAATTTCGCACTCCAGATCAGGGGCTGAACTACCACATTCGTGAATGAACGGATTGAATTGGATTTGATTCCGTTACATGAATCCAAATTTTTTGTTTAATTGTAATCTTAACTGTCTAAGTGCCGTTTTCACAATGCCCGGTTAAGCGCTAATCGGAACTTTAACCAGCGGTTAGCAAAAAAGCATTTTCTCAATGTTCGGTTAAGCCTTATCTGTCGGTTAAGGGAAACAACAAGTTGAAGTTCCGGTTAGCTGCTAATCAGAAGAACAGCTGAGTAGAGTAAACAATTTTATATTTATTATAAATCCACTTAAATGAATAAAATCAAATTTTAAATAAAATTTTGAACCTAAATAGGTAAAGGACATATGCAAATAGACGTGATTATGCTGAACAGTATGATGACACATGTATTCATTAGAAAATTTTGTTTGTCCAACAGCAGTTGTTTTCTTTTAATATTGGATGAAATAAAACATTAAATTGGAAAAAATACTGAAAAGCTTGCATAGCTGTATTGTTTTATTAATCAATTTTAATTAAATTTATTGATTAATTGAACAGTCTATTTTTGTATATTAATTTTTGTTTAAATTTACACTTTTCACGGCACAAAATGACAAAATAGTAACAGTAAAACAGCTGATATGCAGTGTTCGCGTATTCACAATTGAAAATTCACAATTAATGATCTAACCGAAGGTTACTTAACCGACACTTGGTGAAAACGAAATTGTTATTTTAGCTATCGTACGGTTACCTAACTGCTGATTAAGAGCTGCGCTAACCGGACATTGTGAAAATGGCCCTAAATGTTAAACACATACCGATAAATAAATGAAATAAATTTTAATTCAATAATTTTTAATTCAATACAAGGGGTAGTATTTATATTTCGGGAACTGGCAACACTAAAGTCAATAGCTAAAATCTGGCATCACCATAATAATGTTTGACATTTGTTGGCATAAATATACTCACAAGTTTTGATGTACAAGTGCAACAAGATATTGTTTAAAAGGCTATATATATGGCTTTTAGAAAAATTTAAGTGATTTGGCCGGATATCGGATATCCGTCGAGCTGCTAATCCGGATGACAGAATATCCGGAATCCAGATAGTGGGTCCATTGGCTGGTTAAAAGACTAAATATATTTCTTTATTCGACATGCTACAACCATAGCATAATAATAAAGAAGCTCATATTAATATAGCAGTTTTACATGCAATAACACTAAAGTTCAGCTACTACAGCTTTTTAGCACTTTCTCAGTAAATGTCATAAAAAAATTTAATAGTAAATTTTGGCCGGATATCCGGCATACCGGATGGTAACCGGATATCCATTACATTTCTAATTTATAATAATTAAAGGGATTTTCGAGCCAGTGAAAACAATTTTTAATTTGTAGTCGATCAGTTTGGGACATTGGTTTCCATTTTATTAAATTGAATAATTGATTTATCGCACACTAAATAAAAAACAGCCACAACTCAAAAAACATGACTTTTCAGGAGAAGCGAAAAATAAAACCCTTTGGTTGAAACTGCAGAAGAAAACCAATTTTCATATAAAAACACAAACTTCATTCTTCCAGTTAATGAAGAAAATAATGAAAAATACAGTGTGATATATGTTTTGTGAATTGATTTATAGCAAAAAGTCGATATAAAAAAATTGTGAGTTGTGATTGTTTTGTATTTAGTGTGCGATATGCTTAAGCCATTAACGAATGCAATTGTTTTCACAGTCAATTGGGATTTATGTGACCATTTGCCAAAAAATGCATTAATGATAAATTTAAGATCTGTTGGATATTGGCAAAAATATAGAAAATTTTTTGAACGGATTTTTTAACTAACAAAAGAATTGGAAAATTTAAATTTTAAGTAATATAGTGTGAAATTAAAAAAACATACATATTTTTATATATCAAACAAAAGGTCTAGCTGTAAGCTTTTAAAAAAAAAATATATTTTTAGTAACTTAATACCGTAAATTTTTTAGAAAATAACGGTTCTTTTTATTTAAAAATTCAACTTTTGAAAAAATTCGCTTATAAAACTAAAAATATTGTAACAATGATGTTTATAATAAATATTTTTATCACCTATTATAATAGGTCATTTAATGACCTTTCAAATGACATACCAATCTTGAAGATAATTTGAGTAACGGCAAAAATATAGATGTTGTTTTGAACAAATCTTTTAACAAAAACATTAAAAAAAAAAATCGATAACTCGATTCAGCTGTTCTGCTTTGCTGTGCACTGCGAATTTTTCATCGACACAGCTATTGTTCAATTAGATACATAAATCCTTATCGTTATCTTGTCCCTCATCACTATATCGAAATATTTTACCAACACTGGTTATGGCTTGCAACCCTGTCGTTATGCACAACTGTCAAATTGTTGCGTTTTTGTTTTCACGTTGTTTTTGTTTTTCTTCTAATCGGTTGCTGTTGCTATATTTGACGGCAAGCAGTGAAAGCAAAAACTATGAGTTTTTTGACGTGGCACACAAATTTGCTTTATGCAGTTTGTTTAATTTTTATATTTCCACTTTTACTCAATGAAATAAGTGCACAGGAACCACCTAAACCATGGTACGAAAATCTGCCAGCTGTGGCTATGGACTATAAGGTGCACATTGACGCTGGCAAAGAAGATTGCTATTTCCAGTACGTGCAGGCGGGAGCCACCTTCTATGTGTCGTTCAGTGTGAGTGCAACGAACTTTTGCAATAAATGTGCAAATAAACAAATAACCGGATAATTTACATAATAATTGATTGATTTGCTACAAAAAAAATCTACAGGTGGTGCGTGGTGGCGATGGCATGGCCGGCTTTGCAGTGCGAAATCCAGGTGGACAAATTGTGAAGCCCTATCAATGGCAGGCCACAGCAGACTATACAGATCAAGTATCGCCTGGCGGCTACTATTCAGTTTGCATTGATAACCAGTTTTCACGTTTTGCCGGAAAGCTGGTGAACATTTATATAACTGTAGTGAAATATGATGCGTGGGACAAATACGCCAAAGAAATCGAAGAGTTGCAGCTGAATATGGAAAACTTCACAGTAAGTACATAGATGCAGTTGAAAAAGGAATCAAGCGTGGGTGAAACTAGTATGTAAGGCTGCAATTAGATATCATTAAAGGGTATCTAGTACACGATTGTGTGACTGGAAAAAGTTTTAAAAGAAAAACCAAGAAAAATCAACAAATTTAAAAGTAGCCCAACACAAAACTGCAAGGCTTGCAATAATTAAAAATAATTTAATATTAAGCAAAACTTAAACTTAACAAAATCTTTTAGACACAGACTACTCAAGCATTTACTTTTAAAATTTCAGACCACCATTGGTACTGTGGAGCGCAACATCAACGATATGTTGTCTTATCAATCCTACAGCAGAAATCGGGAAGCGCGTGATTATGCGCTACTCATTGATAACAATTCCTACATTCAAACATTCTCCGTTAGCCAAATCGTTGTTATTTTAATAACATGCTCGATACAGGTAAGTTTTCCTTTTGCAAGTTCATATATGAATTTACATTTTTTTTTGTCTTTTTTCAGGTATTTTTCGTTAAGAAGCTTTTCGATGTAAAGCTATCGTCAAAGAGTCGCATTTAATGCAACATCAACTCTAAGAGTTTCACTTTTTTTCTGCAAATGGGTCCGGGAGGGTGTCAAATATTTATATTCCAATCGCAACACTGCTTAAAAAACGCAACAGACTTAATTCAATGACATTCTTAATAAAACATTTTTGTTTATTTTCTTAGTTATTAATTATTTTCAATTGATAATGTAATAACTTGTTGACATATTTATGTATGAACGTGTATTTTTGTATGTAGAATATATAAAACAAACTATTAAAATTGCTGTTATAAGATCAAAAAATGTAAGCGTGACTACTTAAAATCAAACTAATGCTCCGTAAAGTTGTAATACAATAAAAATTTGTTATAATTATAATAAGAAAATTATTTTTACAAAGCTTATTCAACTTGTTTTTGTTTGTTGAACTGCGGAAATATGTTGTGGCCATATGGAGATGTGAAAGGTCACAACATATTTCACAAAGTAAATCTTGTTAATTTTTATTTATCTTGTTAACCCGGGTAGAATGACTCAATGGGGGCCCGAAACTAGTTTTCAACTAGATAGGCAATGCAAGAGCGGCTGTCCCGAATCACTCACCACCTCGACATTGCTATAATATGGATTAACGGTCATAAGAATATTTATGGTAATGAAATGGTAATGAAATTCACTCTTGTTACTTTGCCGTGGCTGGTAGAAGATGGAAAAGACTGTACCTTGTGCCTCGAGCACAGAAAGAGGACTATTTTCAAAACTGCTCTCATTTTTACGTTTTTAAAATTATCAATTCAATTTTAAAATTTTTTAAATTATCGTTTTTTGGGGTTTTGCCCCCTCCTTCCGTCCAAAGTGTTTAGTCAAATTTCCGTAAAACTGTACCTGCCAGACATGATTAAAACAAAAAATGACATCTTCAACGTCTCGATCTGACGTCTGGTTTCTGAGGAAAATGGACACCCGCACTCAGTAAAAAAATACATATCTTCCTTGCTCCGGTGAAAAATTTCTCTATTTTCGATAATTTCGGTAATTTTCTCTTTTCAAATAATATTTTCTTCAATTAGAATACATTTTCACATTTTCGAAGAAATATTTCTTCACTTCTAGGAAATGGAAATATTTCAATGTCTCTTATAATGACAAATATTTTTCTCGCACAAAAAATTCTCATTTATACAGAACAATTTTTTGAAAATGAAAATTTTTTCATATATTTTGATAAAAAATTCACTATGAGAAATTTTTTCTTCAATAAAAACAAATGTTTTCTCAAAACTAAAGAGTCTTTTTCTCTAAAATCGAATTATTTTTATATATTTCTCTTTTTCATAGAAGGTTTTTATCATTTTTAGAGAATTTTAGGATCGCATTTAGAGAAAAGCATTCTCTGGAGCAAGGTCAATACCAATTTTCTCTAAATATGATGCCTTTTTTATCATATTCCGAGAAACTATTTTCTGAGTGCAGTTTGAAATGCAGAGAAAAATGCGCTTAAAGTTTTTCTAAGCATTCATTTAATATGCAATTTTATCTCAAATAAATTCGATTCGATTTTTGGATTGTTTTCGTTCAACTTCGGTTTTGGTCGATATTGTTCGGTTAATTTTTTTTTCATCTTTATATAGCTTCTGCTGGTATTTGTTAAACTTCTTTTTTTTCGTTCGATTTGGTTCTTGATTTAGTTTGCCTTCGGCTCATTCCTTGTTTTTGTCGAAAGAACTTTTAAAAGCATAGGATCTATTTCAGTAACAGATGCAAATGCTCACCAAGTTTTATCAAAATCGGTTGATCCGTTTTGACGTGAATGAACCAAACATAGTTGATTGAATAAAGCGCCCTCTCACGGAAGTTTTCTGAAATTTAAATAGCCTCAATTCTGTTGCAGAGTCAAGTTATTTCATGTATCAAATTTTAGTAAAATCAATCAAGTCATTTAGGAGTTATTGAGTCTTAAGGAGTTATGCACTACTTAAAGCGCCCTCTTTTGGAAGTCTTTGGAATTTTTTATATTTTATGTTTTATCTTGGGTACAGTTGAACGTTCATACCAAATTTCATTGAAATCGGTTCAAGCGTGTAGGAGTTATTGAGTCTTTACGAATTCCCCTTACGGAAGTCTTTCGAATTTTTATAGCCTATGTTATCTTGGGCGCAGTCGAACCTTCATTCCAATTTTAATTGAAATTGGTCCAGGCGTTTAGAAGTTATTATAGAGTGCCACGCCCACATACTTCCGCCCACTTTTTTACACCCCTATGTTCTTTCTCACTACGAAAGGTACTCAGTGTCCAAATTTCAGCGCAATCGGATAAACGGTGCGTGAGCCTATACGGAACAGACAGACAGACAGACAGACAGACAGACAGACAGACAGACAGACAGACAGACAGACAGACAGACAGACAGACAAACATTTGATTTTATATATAAGATTGGAACCAATTAACTTGTCATATAATTTTTTTTTTGATATAACATTTTTTTTGAAGTGAAACTTCTTTGGCGGCGAGTGAAATTGCAAGGTCTCTTATTCGTGACGCTAGGCTAACGTTTTCAATTCATATGAAAATTTTCAAAAAATGATAGCCACTAGCGTGAACTGAATCCTGACCAGGCGCGGATACAAGGGGGGGGTAAAGGGGGTAATTACCCCCCCAAGAACTTTTAAATACGTTAATTTTTAAAACTTTATTTGGAAAAATAATTGTGCCCACAGCTTAAAGGTACTTTTATGTATACATAAACTATTCTGAATGCGTTTTTTGAAAGAATATTACAAAAGATGGTCAGAGACATTGTTAAACTCTAGTTTTTTTATTGATTTCAACAATTATTAAATTATATAAAAAATTTTTTTTTTGTTTTTTGTTTTGTTTTTATGAAGCGATGCGAGACGAGTAGGACAACTTTGATTGTAGAATAACACAATCTGTAGTCATCTGCAAAAAAACAAAATATAATTATATGTTCGTCGTGTAAAATTATTCTGAAAATAAAGTTACAGCTCGTTATGTTCTCAAATTTACAGCCATTTTTGAAACAATCCACTTTAAAGACGCGTTATTTTCTTACAAATAAAAATAAGAAAAAAACTTGAAGTCACTACCAGAGCGTAAGTGTTTGCTTAATAATAATAATATTTTTGCAAAACATTAACGATTAGTTTAAAAATGCCCTTTATATGAAATCATTGAGCAAGCAACATTGATTTTATTTGTACTGAGCGCAATTAAGATTTTGGCAATGCAGACCAGAGTTGCCACTTAAAATATTTTATTCTTCTAAATTTTTACTGAAAACCTGCCAAACTTATTTGCAACCTAAGTGCCAACAAATTTTACCATAGAAAAACAATACGTGCATTGTTTTTACTTTATAAATTTTCAAAAAAAAAAGTTCAAAAATCCAATAGTTTGTTTTTACTTCAATTATTTCATCATCAGTTTAATTATTTTTTAGAAATATTTCAGCTATAGTCCTTATGAAAATATTATATACATCTGTAATTTCTTTTGTCATATATGATATGTAACAGGGTTGTTTTGAAGTGAATTAATGTTAGGTTAATGTTGCTAAAATTGTATCAACTGCGCAAATAATTTGTTGTATACAATTATTTTTAATTCATCAGTTAATTCTAAATTGTTTGGAATTCTGAAATTTTTCAAGCCTACCTTAACTTCATCCTTATATAAATAGGCGTAGGGAAAACAGTTAAGAACCATTTTCACCCGTGTTTTTCAAACGATTTTGATAATTCTTTTTTAAATGAATTAGAGTGCGAGAAGGAGTGCACCGACTATTTTATACAACTATAAATAAGCAAACAAAAATTGGTCGATTTTCGACTCCAGGCGGGTTGGTTTTCGGTTTTCTCAATTTCTTTGAAAATATGCAAAATAAAAGAAAATACTAAATTCCAGAGATTTTCTACCAAGTAAAAAAAAGTTTTTGGAAACTCGTTGAAAAATATTAAAGACACAAGGGTTTCAAAAGAGCAGCCCAAGTAAAATTGTAAAATTTTTTCGACTTTGAACGTCGATATCTTCGAAACTGTCGAATATTTTGTTATTGAATGTGCAAAAATTGAAAGGTATAGTATTTCTTCATTGAAATCAGTCATAGTAATACAAATCGATTGATCAATATAAAAGATATAAGAAAATTATGAGAAAAATAACTGATTTTCATGTTTTTGCCTATTACTTACAAACTCGAGCTGATGGAGAAAAATGGAGTCCATATTTGAAATCAGGAAACTAAATTTGTCTATAACCAGCTGAAAAATCACCGGCACCAGAACATCCTTCGCGCAGTGTAATCAGTATTTATTTTGTGTTGTTCCTTTATTTTTCAAAGTGTATCATATCATAGTCGTTACATCAGAACAATAAGTTTAAAATTCCTTTATTTTTTTTTTATTGAAAAGAACTATGTTTTTCATTGCATATGCTTGAAAATATAATTCAAGGAATAGTAAATATAATAAGTATTTTAAATTAAAAACTTAAACTGAAATTAAAGGCGACTTATTTGAAGGACACTTTAATAAAATTTCTAAAACTTTGAATATCAAAAACATTTAAACAAATTTATTTTTGTTTTGTTACAAAAAACATCAAAACATTTCAAAAAATTTCAATAAAATTATGCTGAATGACGGTTTTAGCATTAAATTGTGTTTAAAATCGAGATAAGTTGACGGTTGATGAGTTGAGAAGAGTTGACGGGCAAATATATATAAAACTTCCAGATTTTTTAATTTGTTTTTTTTTTGTTTTGCTTTTTGAACTTTGGTGATTCGTTTAAGAATTGCTTATATTACATTGGAAGATTTTTTAACGAATTGCTTATTTGAAATAAGGATATTCGTTAATGAATTAATTTTCTAAGATTTGAACGAGTCCACGAATTGTTTTTGTCGGTTTGAACGATTCGTTAACGAAGGAGGAATTTCTACCGTTCACGATATTATAAATTAATTGTATATGATAATTGATATTGAATGAAATGAACGAGAAAGCAATTCATAAACGATATCATAAATGAATCATTTTGTTTGTTGGGTAAATACGGAAATGTGCGTGTATTTGTCTGGGAAAAATGCTTCTTAAACAATTCTACAATTTCAATTCAAAAAACTGCAATTTGTCTATTTGTAAAGAGACAAAATTTTCTCAAATTGAAAATGTGTGTCTTTGATAATTTACCCCCCCCAAGATTTTTTCCAGATCCGCCCCTGATCCTGACCATCGTTGCTCAAGAGTCGGAATCTATACCTTTACGCCACGTTGGCAACAAAATGTAATTAAAACTGAACGCGTAACATTCTGTCCGTAACATTAATTTTCATCCGAAAAGTATTCACGGAAAATTTATTTCTTTAAGCTTCAAACGAAAATATTTAGGCATAGAGATACATCCAGCGGGAAAAAATTCTGCTGCCTGTTCACCGCATAATGAGCTTAAAGCTTAATTTGGTTCGTTGGTTGTGATCAAAACTTGACAGATGATTGACAACATGCAAAAAACAGTTAATTCAATATAATAATAAAAGCAAAAAGTATTAAAAGTGCAATATTTAAGACTGCCGAAAATCTAAGAAAAATAGCTGAAACAGGAGCAGAGCGAGTACGTGAATATAAAGAGCGAATTAGAGCTGTTAAGAATTCAGCCGCAGCTGGGTCTGCAACTAATGATGAAGGTAAGGTGATTGCAACATCGGCTGAGTTCTAAAATACATTTTTACGAAGCATCAGTTATTTTGGTGAATCTACAAAGAACCAATCCCCAGAAAAACACACTGATGCAGTGTAAAAATGTATTTTGGAACTCAGTCATCATCTCAACCAAATTTTAAAGCCAACCAAGTTGATACACTCAACAATGAACGTTCGCTGCTTTACGAAGCCCTCACTCAACATAGCAATTGTTATGATCAGGAAGCAGGAGGTAATAATCAACAAGATTTGCCTCTGCTTTCGGAGGCTCCTTCAACGAGTACTATGCAAATGCAATCTAACATTCAAAAAGTGACAATGTTGAGAAGACATTCGAAAGCAACTAAAACACCAACTGAACTAAAACAAGGACCGAAAATAACTGTTATTTTACAATTTTGAAATGAAAAAAAATTGTTGAGACTTTTTCAAATATACCATTATGTTACAAATGTTCTCAGCCTCACGAATATTAAGTGCCTTTTAAATTTTAGACTGATTCTATAAAAGTTAAAATTTTTGCCTTTTATTTTTTTGGACAAAAATAACGGTTGACTTTTGACTTTTATTTGATCGGTCAAAAATAGCAGTTATTTTGTGACTTTAATTTTTTCGGTCAAAAATATCAAGCAATTTGTGTTTTTTTAAAGGCCGCTTGACAGATTGAACTGTTGACACCATGTGCAAAATGTCTCATCGATGATATGAAAATAATGGTATCAAAATTTTTTTAGTCAGTAAAATGACTTGAACAAATATAAATTACCTGATATTTTGACCGAAAAAATAAACGGCAAAAAATAACTGTTATTTTTGACCGATAAAGATAAAAGTCAAAAGTAACTGTTATTTTTACCCAAAAAAACTATAAGGCACAAAATAACTTTTACTTTTGACGGAAAAAATAAAAATTAAGAGATAAAAGTTAACATGTGACATTTTCGACAAAAACCATAGTCATACGGTCCCTGGATGCAAATATTGAATCAACAGATTATTATTCCATTTCGTATTGATTGAATTTCTTTTAGATACTTTCTCTCTCTATTTCATACTAAAATCTCTCTTATTTCTTACTGTTAAAGAAGTTTCACTTCTGCCACGTGTACGTTGCTACTACGTTTTTACTGCTTTTTGTTTGAAAAAACCTTGGTTTCCAACATGTACTGGTTATTCCTAAAGCAACACCAATCGGCTATTTTAATAAAAATATAATATTTGGTTAATTACAAATACAAAAAGTCTACTTTTACTTCGAGGCTCTAATATTGATTTTTTTGTCCCTAGTTCCGCCCTTTCCTTCGAAAAGTCGATCCATTGTGCGTCGATCCATTCAATGATACCACACTAAAATTCAGAATAATTTGTAACTTAGTTGATGCTTGTTTTGTTTTTAGAGTAGTCAAGCCCTCCTTTTCATTGAGAAAAAGTTAATAAAAGGATAATAAAAGAGGACTTAGAAATGTAGACTCGCGACCAAATAGAAACCACAATTTTGAAATACTTACTCATCAAACTTGGACACATCAAAAACTTAATCAAAATAATTGAAAGGAAAGCTCTAACGTTCTCTTTTAGTATCATTTTACTGACATTAATATTATCGCGTAAGACTTTATTTATCGAAGTCCTAAGAGGTATAACCGAGACCTGAAAGTTATAAACTTTTATAAACTTATAATATAAAGCAAGACCAAGAGATCTTCTCTTAAAAATTTAAAAAAAAACGGGATATCTCTAAAACGGAGTGACATAGTTTTTACAAAAATAACCAGTTTTTACAACTTGGTAAGCGAGATGGAAATTTTTGGATGCACAGATAGAGGGGCCGTCACACTATATGAAAATATATAAAAAAACTAATAGAAAAAACGGTATATCTCAAAAAACAAGCGAGGCAGTTCAAAAATAACTATGTTTTACAGCTTGATAAGAGGGATTGCATTTTCGGTATGAACTGAAACAACTTATTATTGGGAAAAGATATTGAACTAAGGAGTGCCTCATTAGAAATTGGTGGCATTTTCGATTACAAATTCTTAATCAAAATATTTTAATAGCTTTACAACACATTTGAAATAATAGTATATATCACTTGGCAGCTTTAATTGATTATTATTCAGCGAAATCATATGGAATGAAAAAGAAAATCGTGGATAAATAATACAAATATTTTTTAATAATTCACAATATTCCTTAAAAGGATTGTTGAGTTAAAAAAGTGAAATCATGGTAAAAAATAATTCTAACCAATACGAACGAAAAGCGGCTCGGCTATCGAAATATGGTAATCCGAGATTTCACGGAGATTTAAAGGCAAAGCTGATCTGAAGACCTTCAAAATTCCAAATTCAAAAACTCCCATATCGGAATGCGCAAAAGAACCGCGAAGCAAAAACTGAGCAAACATTTTGTCAGCAAGTTTTAAATGATGCATTATTCATAATGAAACATAAATCAATATGAACTTTTCCCAGCTTCCTGCGGTTAAAATAATAATAGTGCCCACAACGCTTCTACAAAAATTTAAAATAAAACTAGCACGTTCTTGGATTCAATAATTTTTTTTAAGAATTAGTATTCTCCACATCTTATAATTTATTTAACAAAAACTTTGAACTAAAACAAGCTAGAAGCTCAAACTAATTTTAAATATCGGCCACTTGCGTCATATTACAGCGGTCAAAAAAAATAGTAGTGACTATAAAAAGTTCAACAAAAATAGAAATAGTTCAGATAAATTTTAATTCGTTCTTGTAATTAATACTTAGTTGTATGACCTTTGTAAGCAAATACTGCTTTACAACGACGATGCATTGAGTTCACAAGCTCCTGACATGTCTTGATAGGTATGTAGTTCTAATTCGCTCAATATCTTCCCAAAGCTGATGTTTGTTTTAAGGTTTAGAGTCTACAAGGGCCTTTTTAGCATCACACCACAAATTTTCAATCAGACTCAAATTCGGCGACAGAGCAGGCCACATAAAGAGCTCGATCCGATTGTCCCAGAACTACTTCTTCGCAAGTTTTCTCGTTTGTTTTGTGTCGTATATATTAGCGGTAACTAATCTTGGGCATACGAGAGCATAGTTTCCTGTAACATTTTGAGGTAAAGATGTTGGTCTACTAATACTTCTATACAATAAATTGGACCAACACCATAAAAAGAAAAGCATGCCCAATCCATAATTTTAAAACCACTTAAGGCTTAATGGTTTTTGTGGTATACTTCGGGTTGAACTGACTTTTTTTGGGACGTCGAACATATTGACGAGACCCTATATCACCGTACATAACAATTTTGGACTCGGCCAACCATCAAATGTACCTTCATTTTTCATTTGGCTACGAAGAATGATCTCTGGCTAACTGAATCCTTTTTAGAACATACTTCTTGGTTAAAAGTGGCACTTTAAATCTACGTAAAGTACGAATACTTGCGCTACCTTAAGCTCTTCTTATATTTGTACTGCAGAGGCAAATGGATTGGCATTATAGTACCGTACCACTCGTTTTATCAATTTCACCGTCGTAACTTTCTTGCGTCCATGTCTCTGGTTTTTTTATTGTAAGTAGTTTATGGCATTGCAAATCGTGGTTGGTGAAAATTTGAGCAGATTTTCAACCTCTTTGTATGTTTTGCTCTCATAAATTAATTTTATTATCAATTCCCGCTTTTCAAGAGAACAATGTATTCCTCGTCCCATTTTTGGAAAAATACGGCACAACTAAATTTTGTTTTTATATAAACGGAGGGAAAATAGCTCAGTACTTACTTTTTTGTGTATTTATAATATAATTTAGGGAAATTTTTCAATGCTTTGTGTATGTATTAATAAAACTACTATTTTTTTGACCGCACAAATTTGCATCAATTCTCAATAAAAGTGAATTAACAAAAACAACAAAAAGTTGTTATTTACAAGATCAGGTCATCAATTTGTATACTCACCACATAACGGTATAAAACAGCCGTGGTGAGAAAAAAAATAGCTTGTTTACAAAATAATGTGCTTGATCACTTTTCATTTTTGGCACTACTATTATTTTGACCGCAACTGTATGTAGCTGTGGAAAAAAAGCAACATTTTTGTGACCCGAGGCAATATTTACACCTAAATATACGTTAAGGAATATACTTACAAAAAACACTTCGGCCGTTCTTAAGCCAGCATCTGCTATTTCCTTCCGTTGGACTGATCAAGCTACGTGCCACTACCGTAAAGCTGCACTTAAGTTGTACCAGAAGAACAACGTAGTTATCGTCCCTACAAGAGATAATATAATCGAGATATACTGGGCTCTAGCAAAAAGAGAATTAAGGGAAAAACCTGTATTTCACGAATAATGGTAAATGTTGACTTTTCACCATTTTAAACATTTTTTGTACACCAAACAATAAAAATGCATATGCAAATATTTATTTCTGATTTCATAAAAAAAGTAACTATGTTTATTGTTATTAAAAACTCAAGCAAAATCCTTTGAAAAACTTTTTAAGAAAAATTTCTGCATAACGTAGTCATTAATTTTAACCCATATAAATCATTTTACTGTGGATAAAATTATAATAACAATAAAAACAGCATAAAAATAATATTAAAATAGGTATAACAACAAAAAAAATAAGTACAGCTGCAGTAGCATTAATTATAAATGCCATAGTTCAAAATGAAGCTTCAATACAGAGAAATTTAAATGCAAAATAAATAACAACGGTAGATATTGTTTTCGTGGTAAATGTGTGAAAATGAAGTGAAATACATGTAGAATTCAAGAACCTAAAGCAGATAGCATACACACAAACACATTCATGCATGCAACCACGCACACATGCAGAAGCATCTTATATTCAATGGTTTAAAGATAATCCAGCTATTTTATGGTGTCGCTGCTCATGTTAATTATATCCTTTCACCTTCCTGCGAGCTGCAGTCCTAAAGCACGTTTCCCCCCACCTTCTTTGTTTTACACATGATTTGAATGTATGTTTGTATATATGTTGGTATGTGTGTTTGTTTGACCGTTATTATTATATGTTTATCTCTGCTTAAAACCATGCGAGCATCCTTTCAAATTATCCTGTAAGAAAACGCATTGAATATAAGAGCCAACAAGCTATATACATTCATGCACCAGAATTCTGACAAGTGGGTTACTGCACGTTATGATAAGAATAGTCGAGCATCCTTAGCGGTAAGAACGAGCCCAGTTAACCACTCACCATTCATTCCACCTTATTAAAATATATTGCTTTCTTGTTCGCACTTTTGCAGTTGCATGCGAAGTGAACTTATATGCTTTAGATGCGTGCGCGAGAGAAGCGTAGAACGCCATTGTTAAAATCTCGTAAGCGATTTCTTACGTTGTTCGTGCATCCGTACGTCTATCCGTTCGTTCGTTGGTTCGTCGTACGCATTTCCGAAAACGTTCGCAGTTGAGGCCACGACTAGTGGGCTTGGCGCTATGCTATGTGTGATGATGCTCCAATGCTCTATGCACAGTGGAGTAAAATGAGTTTTTGACTCAGCAAAAATTAAAGTGAATTAAATATATTGAATATTAATTTATTAACGGCTGTTATCATGAAAAAACTATGAACTACACCTAAAGCCTCTTAAATAGAAATTTTTCTTAAAAGTTCAACTACGATATAAGCCTTTTAAAAGGCACACATTTTCCCTTCGTAGCGAAAAAAACAAATACCTTGCCTCACAAGCAAATATAAGTGTTCTAGAGTCCACCATTTGGAATATAACAATTTTGATGTTATGTTTATAATAATAAACATCGAGAACTTACTATAATTGGGAATATCACTCGAGCCAAACAACAGCAGAAGAACAATTAGTTGAGTTTTTTTGCTAAATCGAACAAATAGTTTCAATTACTGAAAGAACCAAATTTCATTTCCACAGTTGTTCTGTAAAGCCGAAAAGCCTTTTCCTAGTTTCATGTCATGAAAAATATGTGAGTGCCCATGCTTTTTTATATTCTAAACGACACTCCTTTACGCCCAAAGCCCCAAAGAGGATAGCTTGGTATTATAAAAATGGAAGTTGGGTTGCGTTTCAACTATTTTTACCTTAAATTCAAATTGAAAATATGTTTCGCTGGTAGAAACGTGAATGTCGTGGGTTCTAATGTTAAAGAAATTATTTTACTGGGTATGAGAGCTTTCATCCCCAAAGAGATGCGTAGCATTAAGTGGAAGCATTCCAGAATTGGCACACATTAAGGCAAGGAAAAGAGTCCTCGCAAATCTCAACATCAATAAAGCTTCTGGTCCTGATGTCTTACTGCCAATTGTGCTTAAAAAGCGCACTTCTACTCTGTTCATAAGCAACACCCTGATCGGATATAAATTCTTATAGAAAAAATTAAAAATTATTTTACTTTTAAAATATTCTGTTAACAACGGGATATAAGCTGATTTTCTATAACAAAAAACGTCCATCGTGGATTATCGATTACAGAACCGCCAATTTTTTGAAGTTTCAAGAACATTACTAATAAATATAAATATAACAGGAGTATTTCCATCGTGATGGAAAGTTACGAATTGTCCAGCCAATACCTAAAAAGGGTGATGCCGCGAAACCTGCAAACTATCGACCTATTTCTTTGAGCTCTGTGCTTTCCAAAGTCATGGAGAGTGTCATAAACTTCCACATGATGAACTATCTAGAAACAACGAATTGCTTAGTGACCTACATTTTTATCAACGACCTTTCAACGTCTTTGACACATAACCCAATTCATTCGTTTGCAGATGACCGCAGTATTTATCATTCTTAGTCCTTCAAAAAACGCCCGAGCTCTTTGGAAGTTGATAGAACAGGGCAAAATATGAACTGATGACTGATGAATCTCCGAGTGGGGGCTGCCAATAGAGTTCATGTTAACGCAAGCAAGACCCAATGCTATCTGTTAACCCACAATCGAGTGAATTGTCCCTAAGCACTTCTTAATAAACGGTGTGCATATTACGGAGTCAGGAGGTCCTGACGTTCTGGGCATATCGATTCAATCCTATCTTCGATGGAATGATTCTATATTCGATGTATCGAAAGAAATGGTCCAGTGGCTACACTCAACCCAAACGTACATAAAATCAATAAATAAATTCATTGCCCTAATGAAAAAAATCATCAACTATGCGTCAAATTACACTGTCAGGTTCATGAAAAATATTGGGATTATGTATGGTATTCAAATAAAAAACATTGATTTTTTTGTAATTTATTTAAGTATGTTTTTAACCACAAAAAAATGTAAAACTTCTTTCATTGTGTCAATGAATTGTCCATTAAAATCTTATGACAATCATTGAATTCATTGATTTTAAGCACAATTATTTCTTGGGTGGACGTTTTTAAAAATTGTGTTAGAAAAACTTCAGTACAGCTGATCTGTGTACAATCTACACAACGTTAACTAGTTCGAAAATGGAGTATAATTCGTAAATTTGGACAGGGAACATTTTATCTCCTCTCATTTCATCTCCTCCAGCTCTCTTGGATATCGATGTAATATCGATTGCCTGAGCGTTCTGCTTAGGTAATACCATGGGAAATGTTTGGGGAAGATGACAACTCTCTCCTTCGGCAAAAATTCATATTAAAAATGTTAACAGGTTTTTTAATTTCTCACCAGAAACTCAAATACTTGGTTCAGGGCTAAAAAAACATGTTTTTCGAAGTGATGGATGGTACGATATGTCTATCTTTTGATAAAAAGTTAATTAACAAAGTAACATTAATGTAAAAAATATGTAAGTATGATAAAAATGTTAAATAAACGAAATTTGTTTTGATACTTTGCTATCGTCTTTTAAAAAATAGGGCTCATCGAGACAAAAAGAAAGTATATTTCATTTTGCATGTTTGAAAAAATCTTAATATTTTTTTTTGCACAATTTCAATATATCAATTTTTTTTAATTTGTAGCCCAAAAAACCTCCCTAGGAAGGACAATTTTTTGTTATTTTGCAAACTCAAAACCCGACTCAAAAAAAAAACCATTTCAGCCCTTGAAACTGAAGTTTTGACCGAGCTTCTTATGATCAAACAGTGTTGTGTGTGTTTTTAAATGTTTGTGGACAATTGACCGAGAACTGGACCTACATGTTTTATGCCGACTCCAAACGGCTTAAGTTCATGTTCTTAAGAAGCTTTACATGGTATTATCTCCTCTCTGAGGGTTGCCATTATCTGCAGAGAGGTGGTGACCGATCAGAAAAATTTTTATTGAAAAAACTTTGCCGCGACTGGGTATCGATCTCGGGCTCCAAGCATGCTAAGCCACACACTTAACCTACATGCCACGGTCACCACCCAAATCCGAGTCAGTTGTTTGAATAAAGTAAAAATTTTTTCAACATTTAAGTCATTCCAGCCCACTGTGCCTGATGAGCAACATAGATAAAAGCATTTCGCATCGCATAGATTTGTAGAAAATCTTGCTACTTGCATATTATACACGCTCTATGCTCCTGTTGGCATCTAGAGACATACATACATACGTACAAACATGCAAGCAAATGCGTAGCCCCGCCCAAAAAGGATAACAGTTAAATAATAAACAATGTTGGAGAGATCAACTGAGCATGCGCTCAATGCTGTGCCCAAAACCAGTACAACTCCCGCTTGATATGAGGGTGATACCGATAGGCATCCGCATCCTTGCAAGGATGAACCAACAACAACAACAACGACTAAAACAACAACAGCTGAGCGACGTTGGTGGTTTTCTGGTGTCGATTATCTCTGTAATAAAAGGTTGTTGTAGTAGATTCTAGTTATTGTTGTTGGAATTGCTGTTGCTGTTTCTGAGTGGGAGGAGAATGAACCACAAATTAAAGAGACGCCATCTTTATTTAAAACACACCGTAGGGGGATGATCTCAAAGTTAAAATATGTGTGCTCGGTGAATCCTTGTTGAAGGACGTAGTTTTGCACATATACTTTGCGGCTTGTGCAGTTGTGGCAGCATAGCTGCAAAAACAATAAGAGCACAACAACAACAACAACAATAACTAAAAGCAACAATAACTATTAGCAAAAACCAAGAAGGAATTCTTGCGGTTGAATGTCTCAGACAACCACAGAGTTCCGTCTTTCAAGCTGCTAGCTGGTGCATCAGGCTTAAACGATCGTCTAGTAAAGTTGTCGTTGTCGTTGTCCTTGCCGTCATTATTGTCCGTTGCCAATAGTTAGATAGATAATCATTGAGGCTTTCGAGTGTCCAACCCCAGCAACTAATCGAACAACCATTCAAACCACCCACAAGTTGGCCACCTCTAGTCATTCAGAAAAAAAAATAAAAATAAAAATAAAAATAACAACAACAACAACAACAACCCCACACAATACTTTTGTTGCTGCAACGACGAACTTGCAAAAGTCGCAAATTTTTAATCAAATTTTAAACGTTTAACGGTCTAGACTGCATTCAACTGCCTGCCGCCAGTGCAGATCGCGCGCGAAAATTTAAAATAAAAAAAAAATATGTTGACGAACCATAGCTTAAATACAGCTTGTTGCTTCAATAAACGCTGGTTGATTGGGTTCTTCTAAACATTCTGGCGGAAGTGGTTGTGATTCGTGGCTCAAGCAATAAAAAAAGAAATAAAAATTGAAACACTTAATTATAGATAATTCCTGTTTTATGTGAAAAAGTCGTTTATCGGTCATATTTCATAAGAATAAAAAAAGTATAGCGATTGAATTTTGAAAACGTGCGTGCGTGTCTGTGTGTGAAAAGATACAATTTGAGTTAAAATTTTGAAGCTGTTTAACATATAAACAAATAATCCTTTAAGTTGAAAACAAATGTCGACGGTATATTTGTCAAACGTGTTTGTCAAACCTTAGATAAATTCTCAAGACTGGATATATCAAAGTATAGTACTTTCGGAAAACTAAGGTAAGACTTAAAGTAGATAAAAAAAAATTCAAATTTAAAAAAAATGTTAGCTTAAAAAATATATTATAATATTTAACATCCTGCGAAGAATAAGCCATTATTTTAAATAATGAATACATTCAGATCAATGTATATATCATCAAAACTTAATGGACTGAAAAATAAAGGAAAACTCGGTCTCGTCGAACTGGTTGCATTGAAAAAAAAGAAAGAATTGAAAGAATCATTTTGAAAAACTTTATATAAAAGTGTTCCATTTATATCCAAGCAAAATACAATCGTTTTAAGTGGAACTGAAATCTTTGGCAGAACATTTATTTAAGGCGATATTTTTATTTTCAGAGTTCAAACAAAGGACTATTTTTAATAATTTTTTCTTTGAACTCGTTAGATAGAAATTAAAACTTTTGAAAATTAAATAACTTTTCGAGTTTACAAATTTTAAAAAGGAAACTCGTTTTATTTATGGTTACTTATAAAGACAAAGTCCAAGTTAAGAACACGGATATGAAATCTTTTGCGATGCACAACAACTCCAGTCTGAGTTGGTACATATGTCTAAAGCAAAAAAAAAATCCGACGGTTTTTTAATTATATACGAAAATTCCTGTGTAAGCTTATAAGAAAATAAAAATGCTTGAAAGTCAAGGTCAAATAATACTCTTAATTATGTTTTAAAATATTAAAACCTTAAACCGAATAAAAATATTTTTCTTTATATAGTGAAACCTCCCATAAGTGTATAGTCCGCTGATCGTAGTATTTTTGGCTACGGTAGTTGTCCGCTTCCTCGTCTTCTTCGTTGTCATTAATGACATTATCTGCCTCTATAACTTCTATCATCTGGCTCTGTTCATCATCGGACGATTCGACCATTTGAAAATCCATCTGAAATTTTTTTGATCGGGTAACCCAAATAAATACTGTTAAACTTCTCTTTGTGATATAAATATATTTTAGGAGAACAATTTTTTGGCTCCAATATTGAGAACAAAATCTTAATCATGCGTGACGTTTACTTTTTTTGATGGTTAGTGTACCCGAAAGTACTTTTTTTTGGGCCAAAAGGAGTTGGGGACTTTCGAAAACCGAAAGGAGGTAAAAAAGTGGATATCCACAACAAATGTCATCACTGGGCTGAATATGAAATTCAAGCACAAACCCAAACTCATCAATATATATGAGTTAAAGTACCGTTATTTTGATGAGAAAGAATAAAAGAAGAATGTGATAAGTATAACAATCCAAAAGTATAATTAACACGGTGCGACAGTCCTAAGTCCCTAGGATATGTTACTATGTTTCTTGTAGGTCGTGTTGAGTTAAAGAATTTTCTATACAGTAGACTCCCGATTACCCGAACCAAATAAAACCAGGGGTATTCTGTGTAAACGAAAACCCGGATAATCGATTTCGATGTCAAATCAAACAGCAATAAAATTTTTATAAGTTTTTATTGTGGAAAGGTTTTCACATACGTCATCTAAACAATAAGATATGCAAAAATACGAGTTATTAAGAAAATGAATAAGCTAATACCAATGTAATTTAAAATTTTTATTGGAAAAATTTGAAATCATATCTAAATCGGTAATAAGAGCCGTAAAGAATGAGTCCAGATTATTGGATAATCGATGTTTGGATAATCGAGATTCTACTGTACTTGAAATTTGACGGACTTTAAGCCAGATCAAAATTTAGATATCGCCGGACAGCGACTCAAAAGTTAGAGGGACTCTTAAAAACTATTTCTGCATAATTTTTTTTTGGATCGGAGAAATTCCCTTGAAGCGGTTTTGATTGTCCTCAATCCTTTGTTTGGTAAAAAAATCAAGTTTTTGCCTATAAAAGCCTTTTGAGACCCTAAAAAGTAGATTTTTCAACATTTTCGAAAAAATGGTTTTTTTTAAAAACCTATAAAATATGTATTTTTCAAGCTATTCACTTGCATTTATGCTTACTGGAAAAGTATTGAGCTCTTCTTTTCATTGGTGTATGTTATGGTGTAGTTCAACCATAACAAAGTGGCACAATTATATAAGACGTGAGAAATTTATATTCGGAAGGATTTTTTCCGCTTAATTATTATTTAATTGCCATGTATATCGTTAGATTTTGACAAATCTTGGTATATATGAGTTTTTGGAACGCAAAATCGAATTCTGACAACCATTTTTTAGAAAAGTGTACGCCAGATGGCGCTCCATTAAAAAATGCATGAATTTCGAAAATATTTTTTTCAAACCCCTAAAGATACGCATTTTTCATGGTACTCAGTTTTGATCAAACCACTCCACAAGTTATACCAATGAAAAGAATAGCTCAATATTTTACCAACAAGCTTAAATGCATATGACTACCACGAAAAATATATATTTTAAAGGTGTTTAAAAAAACAAAAAAAAAAAAAAAAAAAACAAATTGGCCATTTCAGCCCTTGAAAGGACTTTGACCGAGCATCTTAGGATCGAATGTGTTGTGTGTGTTATTAAATTTTGCACACAATTGACCGAAAACTGGACCTACATGTTTTATGCCGACTCCGAACGGCTCATGTTCTCAAGAAGCTTTACATGGCATTATTTTACTCTCTGAGGTTTGCCATTGTCTGCAGAGAGGTGGTGACCGATCAGAAAAATTTTTTATTGAAAAAATTTTTCACCACGGCTGGGGATCGAACCCGGGCTCCGAGCATGCTAAGCCACACACTTAACCTGCATGCCACGGTCACCAAAAAAACATCTTTTCGAAAATGACTTAATATCGATTTTTGAGGTCTCAAAAGAGTTTGTAAGGACAACAAATTTCAAAATTTGTTTTACCAATATTTGGTTACTATCACAATCTTTACTTCTTTGCTTATTTTGGGCATGCATTCCCAAGAAAAAAAAGAGTTATAGGCAAAAACCTTGATTTTTTTGGCCAAAAAAAGGGTTCAGAAGAACCAAAACCGCACAATGGGGGGGAATTAATTTTTAAGAGTCCTTCTAACTTTTGAGTCGGTGTCCGAATGAATTTTTTTTTTTTACGATCAAAATCGATGCGGCTCATGCGGACATCCCCAAAATTTGGACTTAAGGTAAAAACCCGGTTTTGCCTACCTTTTCCCTTTTTTGGTCTACAACTTACCTGATTGTAAGCCGATTTTCAACCGAGTGTGGTCTCTGTATTATTTATGTAGTGTACAGAAAAATCGTCCAAGTTAGAAAACATTTAAAAAATTTGTATTTGCAGAATTAATGTACACAGTTTCCTCAAGTTGTGCCGGTATATACATATATTATATATATATATAGTATATATATATATTGTTGGCAAAGTTCAAGTTTCGTCTCTCAGGATCCGGACTATTAAATTTTACAAATCGGCTGACCCTCAGGTCAGTTATAGGTCAAAAAGTGGGCAAAGGTAGGCAAACTCGGTTTTTTGACTGTCCAAATTTTGGGGGTGTCCGCAAATTTCAAGTATATACTCTATTCTCTAGTCTATATTCTATAAAGAACATTCTTTAACTCGACAAGACCTGTCAGAAAAATAACATTATCTCCCAGGGATTTGAACTTCGTTTAATTTTGTCGCACCGTGTTATTTAAGAAATACTTTCATATGAGTCACATATATCGCTCATTTGATGTAAGCAGGGACCGTTCCGGTTATGGTTTTTATCAAAAAAGTCACATATTAACTGTTATTTTTTAACTCTTATTTTTTTCCGACAAAAATAAAAGTTATAGTGTGCCTTATATTTTTTCGGACAATTATAACAGTTACTTTTGACTTTTATTTTATCGGTCAAAAATAACAGGCAATTTTTGTTTTTCAAAGGCTGTTTTACCGCTCAAAATTTACATATAATATCAATAGTTTTATAATTGGTCAAGCGGCCTTTAAAAAAATACAAAGTGCCAGATATTTTTGACCGTAAAAATAAAAGTCACAAAATAACTGTTATTTTTGACCAATAAAATAAAAGTCAAAAGTAACCGTTATTTTGTCCGAAAAATAAAAGGCCAAAAATAACAGTTAATTTTTATAGAATCAGTCGAAAATTTAACCACACTTAATATTCGTGAAGCTGAGGCCATTTCTAACATAATGGTATATTTGAAAAAGTCCTTCGACAATTTTTTCATTGTGTCTTTTTCATTTAAAAATTGTAAAATAACAGTTATTTTCGGTCCCTGGATGTAAGTCTGTTCCAACTCATAATTTAGAATTTTTGAATTGACCATGAAATGTTGTTTCTGAGAAATATTGTTATAAAATCAAAAGTAAAAGTTTTAAATTATACTATTACATAATCAACCATTTCATTATTAATTTTTAAAGCATAATTTTTCTTTACTTATTTGTGATATAAACTGTATACAATGGCCTTTTCTGAAAATTCCAATTTTAAGTTGTAACAGTCTGACACGAAATGAGCGAATGTGTTTATTTTGAAAATTATTTAAGCTATGCTCAACTTTTTAAAAAAACGGGATTTTGGCTTTTCCACATTCTATGCAGTTTTGAAAATATATGATTTCAGTGTTTTAATATCATGTTTGTCATTTCATTGAAATTAAGTTCAAAATTGGCTCAAACACAAGAAAATTGTCAACAATTACTTGTGGAGTTAAAATTTGTATGAATTTTATCAAAAAAATTATCAAATTTATGTATACATATTTTGTGTATTCCAATTAAAAAATGCTACATTGCCTTAATAGAAAATATAAAAAAGATTTTTAAAGTTTTTTGAAATTATCATTCTAATAAAATATAATGTATGCTGTATATAAAAGAAATACTTTTACAAAGCCGGGTAAGGCTGATATTCGAATACTAAACAATGTTGAGACAGTTCAAGTTTTCTTCCATTTTGCAACATAAAGAAAGTGAACTGACAAATAAACAATATTTTTGGTAAAATAAAATTAAATGTATGTTTGAATCCAAGATTGATTTATTTAAGGTTGCGTACATTTTTTGACGCATCCTTAATTTATGTAAACAAAAATATTTTGACGTTTGCAGAGTAGGGTTTTGTGCTGCTCGAGAAAAAAAAAGTATTTTTCAGGGTTTTGTGCAGTTTTCTGTTTTATTGTGTACACACTAAGTCAAGATGTGTTCAAATTTTAATTTTTGTCAAAATTGGAAGTAAAAGTGGTTTTTACGATCACCGTTGTCCAATGCAATGAAAGTTTCGAATATGAAAATATTTATTTGGTCTATCTTTCTTGATTTTCTTAATATATATTTATTTCTTTTAACCCTTTTTTAAGGGCATAGTACTGAAATCCTTCAATAAAAACTAAAATTATGGGGGTAGATCAAACTCAATGACTAAATTTTATCAGGACATCCGAATAAAAAAGGACAACTAAAAGTACTAAACAAAAATTTTAGTATTCTGTTTACCAAATAGTACTACAAAAAACTACCAATAGTATTATATTCAGGCAACCGTTTCAGTTCTTTACTCAAATGACAACGCTCTTTTGCTCTCATTTCAAAATAAGGGTGCCGAAATGAGAAAACGTCAAAAATGTATGCAACCTTATATAAATAAACCTTGGTTTGAATCAAGTTATAATTCAAGAATCTTTAATTAAACTAGCCATACTTTAAAAACTATGAAAAAAATTTTTCACGATGACATGAATATCTAGGTACGAAATGTATGTGCCTATGGTTCAACTGTTAAATGTCATTAGGGGACGCATTTAATTAATCTAAATCTGGGTGACACTTCAAAGCTCTGGTTGCGGTTTTGAACTAGCAGTCAATCAGTCATAAGTCTATATCCGAGATACATAGACGTTTTAGTAATAAAAATTCAAAATGAACTCTAAGAAAAACATAAAATAAAACTTACAAAATTTGCTCGATCTAGTTTGTGGGTGATATTTTCCAAATTTGAATCAAATCGAAGCGAAGAATCTAACCGTGTAGTTAATAACTTGAAATTTAGTTTTCTGCTGTTGTTTCTTGTTGGCAAATCTAATTACTTACAAGCAATTTGCACAGCTTCTCATATTAATTAAAAATAACGCGATAGGCTTTAAGCCATTAAACTTCACCAAAAACATATTCTTCATTGTGTTTGTTTCGCATCTCATATCGTGCACGCGCTAAGCCATCCGCCAAGGACTTCCGTTACCAGTGTAGCTACTTGCGTTGCGTCGCGCGGTCGGTCGGTTGGTTGCTCGTTTTCAGTTTGCTAATGTTCAATGTTATGTTGTTCGATGATGTTGTTGTTATTTGTAATATATAGGTTTTATGCTCTTGTATCCATCAGATATGCAGCAGCAGCTCACAATCAGTTGTATGTGAAGAATCATAAAACGGGCGTGTGCAGGCAGTTTATTTAATGTCTGATATTTTGGCCTGATTTAGCATAACATAAAAGTTTGTTATTCTATATGTCGTTTGTTGTTTGTAGGGGGCAGCCATGTAACAAACACTCCCTTAACAAGTTAAATAAAAAAAAAACTTTGCCATTTTGTTAGCGTTAATATGATGTCTACAAATAAAGCTTTATGCTGTAGTTGATGTAAATGGATTTTAATTAAGAAACAAGATGAAAGAAAAAAAAACATTTCTTATCTGTACATTAATGATGATGTTGTCAGATGTAATTAAAAGATTATTTTATTAAAATAACGAATGAAGCTCATAAAAACAAAAATAGAGTAGATCAATATATCAAGAGCCTGAGCCAGAGTGTAATCTTAAGAGTTGAAAATACAAAATATACATTTTTTTTCTATGGCAGGAAATGAGCTTTCAAAAACCAAAGTGATATCAAAAGCAGGGCCCGGATTTCGTAGCACTTAAAAAACTAAAAAAATGGCAAAATACACATTCAAAAAGGCCACGTCACGTGTGTGGTTATTATAAAATATTATTATTATTATTATTGGTCCTATTAAGGCTAACATTTTTGCTGAAGATTTTGTCTAAATATCTCAAACGGTATGGAAGTTATGAAAGATTAAGTGAAATTGTATATTATATAAAATTGAGATAGTGTTAAAACAAATAATTTTTTTTTTGTGGAAAGTAAATTTTTTCGAAAATAACAATAAAAAACACGAGTACTCTTTTTGAGATACAGCAATTATATGGTTTTTCAAAAAAATTTGGAACTCATATTTTAAAAAATCTAACTATACTTCATTTACAAAAATAGGGTAACAGATGAAGGAGATATGGTATATGGAAAATGACTCCATTTTCAATATTTATACTTCTATCAAAAATTGGTACCTCTTTAACTTTACAAAAAATGGCGATAAAGAAAACAAATAACTTATGTACTTATAAGTGGAAAAGGAACCTAAAGCCAAAATTTCAGAGCATTGAAGAGCATGAGGTCAAGCACGACTTGCATTAGGAGTTAAATAGCCGATATACTAAACATAGAGAATACCCTTATTAATTTATTTTGAATACGGTGCTTAAGTTTGTTTTCGATGACGAAAATGTCATATGTTACAGAACCTTTATGTCAAAATATGCAGCTTTAAACGTTTTGAAAATCGAGATAAATGAAGATGTATCTATTTTAAATCAGCTTTATTGATTTGAAGAAGATGTTTATTTTCCTGTTATAGACAAAATTGTTAAAAAATGCCTTGGGGTCCAGATATATCATATGAGGCGTCTAAAAAAATTGTTAAAATTTTTAGGTATAGCTAGCTCTCAGAACTGGGAAAAATTTATTTGTAGACGTGTTTTAATAATTTTTTTTAAAAAAAACCATAAAACAAAGGGTAGTTTAAAAGTCACAAAAAAAAAACCAAACAAATTTTGTCTCCATTGTATGACCTTGAATTTATTATCGCCCAAAATTTAATTTCTTATCTATATACCTCTTTTTAAATTAAGTCCTTCTTCTACCCGAAGTTATACAAAAACCCTTAAACCATTAAAACATGTTTTTTCGACCGACCCTTTTTGGGACCAAGCTTGCTTAATATCAAGTTTTTGAAAAATTATTTTTTTTGGAAAAATATAAGCGTAAATATTCTTGATTAAATTTAACTACTGAAAGTACTTTTTAAGCTTTCTATCGTTTTGCTGCTGGAAGATCTGGATGTGTCCAAATATGACACATTTTTACATTTTCACCAGTTCAAGTTGTTAGTGTTGAAAAGTGTTAGATGATTCCATGTTTTCTACTTCTGCATTAGAAAGAGTGAAGTTCCTTCAATTTTTCGTAGTATTTATTTTGGCTTTTTGGGCTTTTAAAAATTTTAAATTTTCAAAAAATAAAGCTAACCTCTTGTTTTGTAAAGTAGATTTAAAGTTTTGTAATATCAATTTTTTTTAAGAAATGCGAAAAGTGATTTTGTAGTGCTCTGACAGTACTTTTTTTTTTGTAAATTCATGCAATAACAATAGAGTTCAGCTACTACAGCTGTTTCGCACTTTCTCAGCATTAACCTATTTAAAGCCAACAACCCATATCATCAAAAATATAATTATATGGATACGAGTGGCTCAAAACAAAGTTAATGTGGAAAAAATTTATTCACCAAAAGTTTGAAAACTTCAATAAAAAATATGATCCTTCCTCAATGAGAATCTAAGTTCAATACCAAAATCACTCTGCGCCTTTTTTAAAAAAAAACTTTTTGAAAATTGTACTTTTATTTTAAGTAGACTCATAAAAATATACTTTTTGCTATATTTGGTTCTTTTTCATTTCGATCTCTGATTTAGAATTTTTTTTTTGGTGAATAATTAATAAAAAAGATAATGTAACTATTCCTAATAACTGCAAAAACCGCACTGTCTTCAGCACTGACCCATGCAAGCTTTATTAAAATAGAGATATGTCAATTACTCAGTGGCGTGGTGACCGTGGCATACAGGTTAAGTGTGTGGCTTAGCATGCTTGGAGCCCGGGTTTGATCCCCAGCCTCGGCGAAAAGTTTTTTCAATAAAAAATTTTTCTGATCGGTCACCACCTCTCTGCAGACAATGGCAAATCTCAGAGAGTAAATTATGCTATGTAAAGCTTCTTGAGAACATGAACTTTAGCCGTTCGGAGTCGGCATAAAACATGTAGGTCCAGTTCTCGGTCAATTGTGTGCAAACATTTAATAACACATACAGCACAATTCATCATAAGAAGCTCGGTCAAAGTCCTTTCAAGGGCTGAAATGACCAATTTGTTTCTTTTTTTTCAATTACTCAGTGGCGTAGCTAGGGTTGGTGGCATCCGGGGCGGAAACTAAATTGTGCACCCCTTTAGAAGATTTTGTTTTTTATAAAATAAGTCGATAAATCTTACTACATATTTTCGAATCAACTTCTACAAAAATGATATATTTTAGAAGATATTCAAAAAATAAACAAAACTATGATATCCAGGAATATTTGATAAAAGAAGTAAGAGTCTAAAATTTTCAGAAACTTAAAGAAGTTTTTTCTGAACTTTTTCACTACTTTTGTCTACCGGGCTTATAAGTTGTGAGAACAAAATTTACAATTAGTCAACCACACAATATCAGTTTTAAATAATTGAAGAATTGACATTATGAAGTTATAAAAACTTAAGTTAGTTTAATATAGAAAATTTTGAAAAATTTACGAAAAATTTTGCATAATTGAAGAAAAAATAGTACCTGGAAGCAAAACGTTGACAAATTTTCCCTAGTGACCCTGAATTAATATAAATATTTTTTCGAAGTCAACCTCAAAAAATTTAAATGAAAAGTTAAAATAAAATATTAAAATTAATTTATAAACATTTTTCATAATTTTTATCGATTTCTTTTTAGTACCTATATTAATCTCTGCTTGGACTTTTATAGACAAGATTGAGGTCTGTAACATTTGACTGCTTTATAAATATCACAATAAATACCATCATAAATATCTCAGTATAACAATATTACAGTCATACCAAATTGATATCAGAAATGTTTCATTCTCATTATCTACATAATTCCCAAAGCAAACTTGCTCAGGTTGGACAAGGTCAAGAGTCATGAATGGCTCAAAAAGAGTTGGTAATTCCAAGAAATCTGTTGATTCTTTACATTTGGTGATTGAGAAAAAAATTTAATTTTAATAATTAGAATTAGAATAATTAGAATTTAAGGAACTGTGCATATTATCTTCTCTTAATAGCAGTATTGTTGATAGTTTTTGTTGGTTGATTTGAACATAATTATAATTATTTTAGTAAAATAAAGGAGTCAGAAAACCATCTTAGAGTTTTTAATAGACATCTTTAAAATAAAATAAAAAAAAATAAGAGCGCCATAAATTGTCATAGAACGCCATTTCTTTAATTTAAATAAAAAATGCAATGAATTTAAATCATTTTAATTTTTTAGAAATTAAATTTAAAAAAAAATTAGATTAGATTAGATTAAAAAAAAATTCGAACTAACATAAGCAAACGCCGCGATACGAGTCTTCTAATTTAGCCTCTATTTTCACCCCTCACTCTCAGAATCGACCTAACTTTTGCTAACCAGAATTTGTTCCATAGTTTAATATAAGTTTAAGGTTTCACTTCTAAAAATTACGGGCTCAAACCATTGTTGATTAGCTCGGTAGGTCTTTAATAACTTAAGTTGTTTAAGTACGTTAGGTCTGCAAGTTCGTTTTGTCTTTTAGTTCATTAGGTTTTTTAGTAAATTTTGTTTTCCACTATTTTAATAAAAAAACGCAAAATTCAAAGTTTTTGTTCGGACTCAAACCATTGTTTGATAAGTTCTTTATTTTGTGTTTTCTCTTGTTCATTTTGATCTCACTGCTTTTGCAATTGAACTGAAAGAATTTCACGAGTGGAAATCGTACACTTGAGCTAGTTCGTTCTTGAACCACCCAAGTCCAATGGTGAGTTCTGAGAGTTTTTCGTTTTATAGATGGCGGTACAATCGTTTTAATCCACCGTTTAATTCGCCGTATTGCTGTATACTCGACTAAAGAAGTTTCACTTAAAAAATTTGGTTACTAATGCGCTAAAACACGGTTATCATGGGATAAGTTGTCAACATGTTTTGCAAAAGTATGGATCAACCGAGATTGATGGAAAGAAAATGATTTCAGAATTTTTAATATTCGCTTATATGGGGTGGCCCCAGTGTGCAACGGAGGCAGTCGCAAACGGTTAGGCAAAAAAATTGAAAAAATATTTTTTGTAGGCTATAAGAAGTTCGCGTCTATAAGAAGTTAATATATTTTTGTCAATTTTTTTTAAGATGTTGCGGCGACTTGGTTTTTTTTTTTTTTTAAATTTGTTGGAACCAACATTTACTTTTTATGAATAAAGTTTTAATCGAGTTATAAAATTGTGCTATTTTAAGTTGTTAATTTTAGTTTATAATTCTTAAAAAACATATTCGTTAAGAATGCTTTATAATAATATTTAAAGCATTTATATTATTTGGCATAAAGCTCAAAATATAATTCTTATAGAATATGTTTGTAATCTTAAAACGAAGTCACCGTTTTGTTTATAAGTTATAATCTTTAGTTTCAATAATCTCGAAAAGCAATTATTTCTTATATCAAAAAATATCCAAATTCTACTCTTGTTAAGTTCTCAAGAACGCTTTAACCCCTTATTTCTGCCTCAGTTTAGTATGAGATGAATATTAAATATTGCTGAAAATGTTTGTCTTTATAAGGACTTGCAAATTCCCAAGAGTTAAAGCAACAAGCTGCTAATTTATGCATCAAAATTTTCATTGTTCGAATTTCTAGCTAGAATTAGAAAACAAAAATAATACCAAAATAACGTTATTTTCAAAACATTGCAGAGGACCAAAATGGTTCTGTGTATTTTTGTTTAAAATTTGGATAGTAAACAACTAGAGGGGCGGTTTTGGGCATAAATTTAGAAACATAAATCAAAGTGAGCCACTTCCGATGATGATGACGATGACGACGACGACGAGGACGACTATAGAAACCATGGCAAGTAAATTTGAATAGGAATATTCATGCAACAATAGAGCATATACAGCACACACATACAAATACACACACGCATACAAGGGTGATTTTGGAATTTTTCGATTTTGAGAGTAAAGGATAATAGAATAGGATACGCTCAAATAGATATAGACTAGGGGAAGGAGGATAGAGTGGGTGGCAAACCAATTGTTCTGCATGCGTAGCAGCGTGCTGGTTGCTAGTTTAGCCACTGCTATTGTTGATCTTGTTGTTGTTGCTGTTGTTGTTGTTGTTGAGTTGTTGTCTTTGTTGTAGGCAGCAGGTAATTTATACTCATAAATATGGTAACGCATAATTTGTATATCATACATGCTGAAGCTAAAATTATAAACATAAATTATGGCTGATAATTATAACGCGTGGCAACTGGCAAGGATAACGCCTGAAAGAAAACAACAACAACAACGAAAGCAAAATAAGTTCAAACTTTAAAATTAAAGCAAACAACAGAATACCTTCTTTAAAATAGAGTCAATTTAATTTACTTGCAACTAATGACGATTGCAGTGGGCATGAGGTGAGTTTTGAGGGCAACACCAACACCAATTAATGTTTATTAAAACTAAGAAATTAAAAATGTTTTTTATAAGTTTTTCATTAATCCTGAATTTTTATACACTCTTTCCCACAGAGTCAAGTGGACCCCTGGCATCATTCTTGACCCAAGCCGCCACCACTCTACCTTTAGCGCAGCTACAGCTCTGCAACCGGTTGCTGCCGCCGGCTATAGCAACATGTATGAAAACTCCTGCTCATACCAGACAGCGCTGGATCTTAAGCGTGTCTCGCCGCCTACATTGACACAAGTCAAAACCGAGGATTGCCTGACACTGGGTCAATGTTCGCCCGATTGGACATCATATCGCTTCCATCAGTCCACCTTCGAGCAGCTGAAGCAAAGCGTCGAAAAAGCCAAGGCTGCGCTACAGGATCGCAGCTCATTTTTTGGCGCCTCAAGCGCTTTTAGGTGAGTTATTTAAGCCGCTTAGATTCTTGTATTTTGATTATGTGTTTTATTTTAGCGATATTTATTCGACGCAGCGCTTAAGTGACTCTTTAGATTCTACGCTGCCGAATGTACAGAGCAGCAATGGCGCTACCAACTGCATTGGTCTGACGGTGCACAATCCTGCCACATCTGTGGTCAGCTCACCGGGCATTGTACTGAATGGCAACTGTATAACGACTGTTGCTTCCGCCACAACGGGACAGCGTTATCGTCTGGATGCTCTGCAGCCTGTTGCCGCGTGCTCACCAGTAACACAGCATGGCGTCATCACCTCAAGTGCGCCGCCATTGTCATCGGGTACGCCGCTGGATAGTGTTAGTGTGGAGTCTAAGGCGCGAACAGGTAAGGAATGGATGTGTGAGTTAAGAAATGAGGTTGCAAATAGTAAGGAAAAAAGTATTTTAAGCAATAATTGAAAAATTCTTTTAAAAAAATTGCTTAAATTATTAAAATTTGAGTTGACATTACTTTTGCTTACATACATTTTCATTTCCTGAGGAAAAAAAAAGTTTTTTCAAATGAAAGTCATATTATTTCTATAGCACTATTTTTATCTCCAAATACGCGTACATGCTTTTAAAGTCATAAAAATCATATCAAATATTAAATAACATGTAGATTCACGTTGAAAAAACTGTTTTATCTTGTCAGAGCATTTGTCAACAGGGATGAAAATTTGCAGTTCTGTGTTTTTATGTGAAAAGAATTGATTGATAAGCTTGATTTTCTTTTTCAATCGACCATAAATGGGTCTCCAATACAAAAGTTGATAAAAAATGCATTTTGGGGAACGCCAAAATTGGTTCAAATAAAAAAAAAGTACACCAATGGAAAGGATTTTTCATGTACTATTTAATTTTGGTACCGGAATAAGAGGTCAGATTTTCGATACAGTCTAGTGTACACTAAGTTATACAAAAAAGACCATTTGGGGCAGATTTTGGGTTCAGAAAAAAATTTTTTTTTATTGTTCTGAAATCCTCTCAACATAAGCTTTCATATATGGGGCGGTAAATGCAACATTTTTTTGGTGACCCAACCTAGTGTACACAAGAGTGTGTCAAAAATCTGACCCCCATTTCCGGTACCAAACTTTAATAGTATGATAAAAAGCTTTTCGATTACTACACCTGTTTTTGGTCTGAACCAATTTTGGCGTCCCGTGTATAACATATTTGGAGAACTTTTGTACTGAAGTGTTGCCAGATTTTTTTCCAGCGGTACGTTTAAAATGCAGAATTTGTACCAAAAAAACGGGTTTGAGTGAAAACACCTCTTCACTCCATAGTTTCTACCATTGAACAAAATCTTTATCAAAAGGAATATTCGAAAATAGCATCATTGATATATAAGATGCTTTTAACAACGTCATTTATTATTTGTTAATAATATTATATAATTTTAATATTTATATTAAACGTTTGAAAAAATACTTCCTAAAATGTCTCTTACCATTTTTTCACAATTCTTACTTTAAAAATTTCTAAAATTTTGACAAAATTAGGTTAAATGACAGTTAAAAAAGCACACCTCAATATACTTTGCAAACTTCAAAGATCAGCTGAGCTGTGCATTAGCGGAGCACTGAGAACCACTTCCACAGAGTGCTCTCGAAATAATGTTCCAGCTTATAACATTTGATATCCTACCAAAACAGATGGGTGGATATACCGTTACCGGAAATACGTCTGGAAGCCACCTATCAATGGAGAGGTGGCACA